>CM032760.1:11166662-11783980 GCA_019155195.1 Avicennia marina
CTGATTGGTTTCATTCATCCCCAACCCTAATGAATGGACTATGAAGGGGTCAGTCAAGCGGTTCTGAAAGTTCAAAAATCAAAGATTTCAACATTGATTGGGCTTAGACTTGACAGTACGCACTTTCTCTTGATGATTTGTTTTCCCTATCTGCGATGTATTATAAGGGGGAAGTCACATTGGGGTCAGAGACCCTACCCCTACTTGGTTTTGAACCGAAAGTGCTCTGGGGAGTACTCACTGATTGGCTTTTTTGTGATTGAATAAAAGATTCAAAAAGAATTTCTTTTGCTGACGATCTTATCCTATTCGCCAAGGCGACTTCAAGCTAGAGTGGTGCGAATGTTAGAGAGTTTTGCTCATGTTCAGGGATGATGGTGAATTCACAGAAATCAAAGCGTCAACCTTATCGGCCTTAGCGGCCTCTTACTTCAA
Source organism: Avicennia marina (assembly GCA_019155195.1). Taxonomy (NCBI): domain Eukaryota; kingdom Viridiplantae; phylum Streptophyta; class Magnoliopsida; order Lamiales; family Acanthaceae; genus Avicennia; species Avicennia marina. Next base: position 11,167,098 of record CM032760.1, read on the forward strand.
GAAGAAGGAGGGAGCGACTGCGTACCATTTTCTAGAGCTAGGTTTGACAGATAATCTAGGCAAATACCTGGGCGCTTGTTCATGGCAGACTTTCTAAGGCCACATAGAGAACTATTATTGATAAGGCGCAGGCGGCCTTACATGCAAGTCGTACTTTTTAGTAGGGGAGGAATAATTCGCGGTTAGAGTCTCGCTTTCATACGGCGAGAGTCATTGGTTCAAATCCAATAGTAGGTAAAACTGACCGAAACCCCTGCTTTTGCCAGCATGACAGCAAGCACGGACTGGCAGCAAGGAGTCATGATCAAAGCATCGGTTGCTTCCACTTGTTGCCTTCTTCGACTGCCTTGACACCAACATATCAAGGAATCCCACCTCTTCCACAAGTAGGTGGAGACCAGGAGGGTCGGAAACCCCAACGCTCGCGCCACACGATTCTTTCGCGAAGCGCTCTCTCAGACGTTTCCACTCCTGCCCCCGCAAGCAAAGAGCGGACGTAGACTTTTAGTCGAACCGAGTCACCAAAGTCACGGCAAGGTTGCCAGCAAGAAAATAAGCCTTGGCAACAATTTGATAAAGGTCAAAGTGCTAAAATATTGAAAATATTTAGTATGAAAGCTTCTAAGAGATGATTACTATTATTTTAGGTATGGCATCCATCTCTTAAAATACATGTGTACAAAAATGGATAATGAGAGGAGTATGGAAGTCATTCTATATGCTTCGACTATAAAAAATTTAATAGAATACAATGCTATGTACAAAGCCAAATATCGGCTATGTTGTAAGTGTTAGAGCAGGTTCAAGGCAAATCGCAAAGGCAACACATAAGGATGTATTACTACATTATTTGAGAATTTATTAAAAGAGGCGAAGTAACCATGTAGAAATAGCTTTAGCTGACAATGTGGTTAACTCACTCACCAAGCCAATCTCGAACTGCAACTAGATCGCTGTCTTAAGAAGTTGGGTGCTAGATACCATAATAATTAACATTAGTACCATTAGAATTAAAGTGCAAGTGGGAGATTATTAATATTATGCATTTGATGCCAATAGATAATGACGGATACTAGAAGACATCATGATTGTATATGTACTTTTCATAGTTATGGATAAAATATTAATTTTTATATCCATGATCTAGAAAGTTATTCATGTATGTAAATCTTACAAGTTGTAAAGTATTGTATGTGTCTATATGATTAAATTAAAAAACCTTATTTGTAAGGGATTTTGAATATAGACACAAAGTTTTCTTAATACTCAATTATTAAAATTAGTTCACAAGTTACAGATACTCTAAAAAACATTAGATAGTATCCCTTAAGAGAAGAAAGAATCAGATCACTGAGGCACTAGCAATCTTGGCTGCCATGATGAAACTCAAGATTGACAACAGCACAAGAACAATGATCATCAATTTGTACAAAAGGCCGCCTATGAGAAGTTTGGAGAAGAATAAGACAGTGAAGAATGTGCAAGTGTAAAGCTTGAGCTGAATGGCAAACCCTAGTATCGTGACTTTAGGAGGTTTCTTGAACACCAAGAGTATCTAGAAAATGCAACTTCAAATGAGTACAATTTATATTTGTACAGTGAGTTTCATACCATTCAATATGAAATATTGAGAATACGTGTATATAGATGTGTTCCTAGAGAATTAATATTCAAAGAATGACTAGGAATTAATATTCAAAGAATGACATACAAAATAAAACAAGCACATAGAGTTCACTCTTAACTATCAATTTCTAGTTTCATGATCATGTTAAATGTGTGTAAACTTTAGATTTGAGATGGTATGATTGTCTCATGTGCACGACGATCAACGTATCATTAGAGTATTAAAGGGTCAATATTTATCTTGATATAGGATAGAATCATGAACTCAATGTACTATTGCCTAGGCATGTACGCATTCAATAAATGATTTATCTCATTGTAAGTAGGCAATGCGTTTATTCCATGCAGTTAGTGTTCTATTAGACGGAAGTCCTTGACCAAAACATGTGATCGAAAGGGAGTTTCAAATAGAAACAATTGTTTTATAAGGCAACATCGACTAACTATATGACTGAATTTGTGAGTTTGACTAAATCTATGAATCTTATTCGGGTGGAACAAAATAAGACTAAAGATCTATACGGCATAATATTCATGATCAGAAAGGTTTATTGTGATCTAATTTACTTTATTTTAATTGAGTTATGATATGCGGTGTAGGCTAAACGTTATCCATGTCATTCGAGTTATACTCATTGCCAATTAAAAATTAACCTAGAGAGCCACACATAAAAAGTTGGAGCGTATAATGAATATTAAATTAGTGGTTGCAAATGAAGCTTGAGAAAACTTGTGAAATAATTTATTTAGTTACAATTGAATTAGATTAAATAAATTACAATAGTACTTATTAATAATGGATCATTAATTAGGAACATAGTGAGTATTTAATTTAATTAATAAGGATTAATTAAATTAAATTAGATACAATTGAACCTTAATTATTAATGGGCTCTTAGCTATTTAAGAGAGTGTTTGAAGAGTTCAAAACATACTTTTGAGACACAAATTTCCATGCAAGCCACTAAGCAAGAAAAGAGAGATACACTAGTCATTCTCTTGCACTTTTCTCCTGTCAAAAATTTCTTATAGTCTAAAGAGTTTGTGTTATAACTTTACAAAAGAAGTTTCGTGAAGTTTAGAAAGAGCTCATTGCCATTCTAGTTGTGTGGATGAACTAAAAGTTGGGGTTTAAAGACTACAACTCAAGGATCACAAACAAATTCGTTAAAAACGTTCCAAGAGCTAAAAAAAAATTCTACCTTTACTTGCTTACACGATAACTTGCATGTTTGCCACGAAAACAAATGGGATTTATTTTGTATATTCCACTGTGTTTGTATGATATTTTCATGCCTTAAAGTTTTAATTTTTACATGTAAATTCCAACGAACCCCAACAATAAAATAAAAAGGAAGACAATGTCCTACATAAAAAGAATAAAGATAAAATGAGTAATATATAAGTAGGAGAGACCCGTTAAATCCATGATTTTAAAGTTTTTGATTAATACAAAGAGTCTGGTCTAGTTGTGTTGAAAATCTCATTCTGACCTATGAAATTATTATTAAAATAGGCTTTCCAACTAGAACTACATCTACAACTACACCAACAATGGTATTAGAGCCACGCTCTATATATTAATAGGGCTTTCCAACTAGAACTACATCTACAACTACACCAACAATGGTATTAGAGCCACGCTTTATATATTAGTAGGCGTGGTTCTATAACCGTAGTCTAATTAAAAGAAAAAGGCTAAGTAAAGAAAAAAAAAAGTGAGGCCACTAAACTAAAAAAAAATAAAAATAAGAATAAAACTCACAGTTGAGAATGTTGAAAATCAAGTGTAAATCGAAAAAAAAAAAGAATGGAGCATGGGGAGACAATGTCGCACATAAGAAAAATAAACATATATCAAGCAATAAATGAATAAGAAAGACCTAACAAACTTATGATTTTAAAGTTTTAAGTTAATATAAAGAGTTAGGCTCACTAATATTTATGCTCAAACAAGAGTTTTTAAGCCCCATGTGGCCCAAAATAAATGAAAACATAAAAACAAATCGATTAAAATATCATAAAAATAACTAATAAGAAAGATTAGTCATTCATAGTTGAAATTTACCATTCACTAATTTAAAAACATTATTTTTTACCTGTCCTCTAAAGAATATTTTTCCATATACTTTTAGAAAGTATTTCTTTAAGTTAAATAATTTTTGAGAGTTTAATTGAGCTCAAACTTGAATCTAATTATTTTTTAAATTCAATTTCATTATTTAATATAAGTTCTAATTTGATTTCACATTTTACAAAAATGAGGTGAACAATATTCAAGTAATTGTTGAATTTGAATTGCAACTTAAACTTGGCTTATTAACTCCTTCTGTACCTATTGGAGTAAACTATTATCTATTTCTTTTTTATTTTATTTTTTTTTACGTGTGTGTGAGATCGAGCGAGCGAGTGGGTGAAAAACTGTTAGAAAAAACATGTGGAGTGTTCATAAAATGTTAACAACTTTCCATGCATTTCATGGTTTTCCATCTCCCTTTGTATTTTTTTCTTCGCACTGTTCGTACTATACATTAAGGTTAACTTTTACTCTCCTTCTTAATTATAAAATTAATTTTATCCACTAATTTCATTTCATTTTTTATTAAACTATAAAATCCATTTTATACTTACTATATTATAAAATATGAGGGGTTTATAGTCTTTCGATGTGAAATTACCAAATTATCTTCACCAACTCTTTTATTTTTATTTAATTGCAATGGAATATTGTTATAATGTGAATGATGTTTTCTCGTCATCTGGCGATGGGGTCTTGGGATGAATGCTTTTGTAAAGTACTAAAGTTAATCATGTCTTAATCACTTTTGGACTTTTAACCCTTTATATCCATGTGACCCTCGCCAATTTGACAGCCCTGCAGTGTTAAAATTAGACGTATAGTTTGTTCATAGATTTCATTAAGATAACATATCATATTTAATTGGGTTAGAAGATCAATTAAAGATTTTGTTTGATATTTATCATTTAGTATATTGTCTAGGAATATAGCATCTTACCCTACCGTGAGTTCGTAAATTGATCTTGCACCAGTGTAATATGTGTGAATGAAAAAAAAAAAGAGAGAAAATATTTTTCACAAATTATTTATTTTCTCTTGAACTTTCCAGCTAGGGATGGTGGGTTTAGCCCCTATCTCTCCTCCTTAAGAGCCCTTAACGCATTCCATAACTGAATTTGCTTCCCCGGAGTCAAAGTCCGTGGACTACAACGCTCAGTTTTGAGCCTCGACCGGCACAGCAGGTCACGTTTCCATGTGAAATAGGCACTCCGTCCGTCAAAAGAGTTTACTACTCCGCTGATCAATCAAGATATTTGTTAATATAATCATTAACACGTAGACTAATTAAATGATTTAAAAAAACAAGTTATGCCCTACAAATTTTGTCATAACCGAGGAGTTTGACTTACCTTTCATCTTTACAATAAATCATGTTTAATGGAATTTAAAATTCTCTCTTTTTTTCGTTTTTATTTTCTCAATAATATTTTCATCTGAAAAAATAGTTATCATATACAAGAAACTTATGACACATATTCCCGAAAACATGTATAGTGTTTGGAACCTATTTTTTCATACGTTTACACAATTTCGAAGTGCGAACTAAAGGTACAATGATGTTGTTTTTTCCTCTTTCTATATTCACATATCAAAGCTTTGAAAATTTCAAAAATTTAAAAAATCAAATATATATTTTATAGCTTTTATATTATTTGCAGTACTCACTTACCCTATGAACATACACAGTACAAAAAACATTCAATTTATAGATTTCAAAGAATTCCTAAAACTAGATGGAGTAACTTTGAACTGTTGATTGCTTATGTACAATTTTACTATATTTCATTTTTGGATAATCCAAACAAGTCGGAAAAAAAATGCAATTTTTCATAAAATAGTTAATGCTTTAATTATAAAATACTGAAAAAAATATGCTTAATGAGTGTGAAATTATATAAATGAATAAATAATATTTTATCTCATTAAAATAAGAGAAACTTAATAGGGTTAATTTTTGTGAGTGTGAACATGCTTTCAAAAGCTTTAAGACAACTTATAGATAATAGGGTTAATTTTTGTTCCGGTCATTTTACGCAAAAGAAATATATAATACTATTTTATGATATGCAATATATATTTTAAATTCATTAACTTTGATTATTTAGTTTTCATTGAAATTAGATAAAATGAGCTTGAAATTTATGCATTGTCTATCGTTAAATTATTGATAATTTTCCATTGTATTAAAGAAATAATTTTATTAAATTTTAATACACACATAGAAATTACAAAATTACTAATAAATATAAATATAAACGGACATATAAAATATGCCAAAATTACTAATTAATGTGTACAAATGCGCACACACACATGGTGAAATTTTGTGTCAGATTGTATTTACAACACCAACACAATCATAGCATTTTAATTCGTCATTTTATTTATTTTTAATTTTTTTGACTAGCATTATTTTGTGAATTCCAATCAATCGATTCAATTTCAAATTGGATTTAGATAGGAATAAAAAAGCATTGGCATGTCTTCACATTAATATACAGTTGATTCACTTACGAGTTTGTATAAAAGAAAATAATGTTAGTAGAAAAGGATGGAAAATGAATAATTAACTCAAGATAAACAGCATTTCTCCTAGTTTTTATGGACATTCCAACTCCACTTGCAAGAAATTTGGTGCCGTGCTTTGTTTGGCTACAAAGATAAAGACATTACAAGACACTGTTGTACACAAAGATTCCTGTTTCTTCTTTCTTTGTGAGAAACACGCGATGACTTTTGTTACTGTGGGAATTGCTTTTTGGTCTGTGACCCACGTCTCTTTTCAAATGGGATGACCTTTTTTTTTTTTTCCTAAAAATTATATGTATTTTTAGAAAAGGTTGATTTGAAATACGAGCCATGAAAAATATACGGAGGAGCTGCAGATTGATAGGGTTATGAATAAGGGTTTAGTTTATAAATGTTAATACTTATTGTTTAATTTCAATTTTCACAAAGGGAGTCATACATATGAATAGGAAAAACAGTTTCAAAAATGCAAAGGGTGAGTCATCAAACTTGTAGATTAAAAGACTTGGCAAACGTGAATAAGGTGGACATATAACAAATTTGTTGTGCTACAACACTCGCCTACAGTCTAGAAGGTTTTTGAGCCTACCATTAGGTGAGAATAATAATGTCGTAAATTGAGCATAGATATCATATATATAGATATAATGTAATGACTCACAACTTCAATCATGAATTGCTCTAGTGGATAGTATCTTATGCGCCCATATTTATCTTGCCATGCCCTTCATCAACAGGAGCACAATCTACACGCACAATAGAGCAACGTTGATAGAATATTGGTATCAGGAAGAACAAAATGAACCTAATAAAAAATTGATTACTAGAATTCAATCAATATTAATAGAACTTATATATATATATATATATATATATATATTAATTAGATAGATATGTTTAAAAGTAATTTTGAAAATAATTAGAGCAAATTTTTATCTATGGGTTTAGTTTATAAATGTAAATACTTATTTATATATATATCCAAGCATATCTTCAATAAAAATAAAAACAAAAATATGATGTTAGCCAAAGGGTATACACATGAATTGTGTGTGTGTGTGTGTGTGTGTGTGTGTGTTGGATAAGATTTGTCAATGTGAAAGGCATCGGGTAAGAACGCTTGAGTCCAACAATGTTCAACGTTTGGGCTGCCGCCTTTAAGGGTTGGATGGGTTGAAAATAAAGAGTATTTTAATTGTAAGATTTTAAGAATAAATAAAAAAATAAAAGATATGAAAACTTTTATTGTTTAAAATTGGTATGTTTACTTTGGATGCATTTTAATAGCATTTTTGGATTGTTTTACGAAACCAAATGTTTTCATCAACGTCCAAAATGAGAATGGTTGAATTATTATTCCAGGAAAAGGTTTGCACCCAATGCAATTCATTTTTATTCAAACTTTCTCGAGTTGGGACTATATTTCCCTCCTTCACATTCACTACCAACACATACCAACACATTGAAATACCAGCTCATATATTACAAAAAAAAATAAGGTAATTAGCTTTCACATTCATTCCAAAGAAAAAATTACACAAAAAAAGATACAAATATATAATAGAAAGATAGAAACACAGACACACACACACACACACATATACATATTACAAAATATGAATAAAATTAATAATTCAAGTCATGCTATAATAAATCCATCCCCTCATCAGTAGATGGTATCTTTCCAGCGTTGAATGTTGAAAAATATCTCTAATTTCAAAGTCATTCAAATATTAAAAATGCTAGGGATTGTTTTCTTATATTTCACTATTTGACACGGCTTGCAGCCATGCCAAAATTTGGAATTGCTCTGGCACGGTCAATATTTTACAATTTTAAATTTCTTATTTGACATGACTTTAAGTTAAATATTTTAAATCAATAGAAAAACTATCCTTGATTTAAAATAACTTTAAAACAATTTTTGTGGTTACATTTTATAACTCATTTTGATATGCCTTTAGGACTGTAATTTGCACCAAGATGTAGATCTATCTCAAAATCATCCTAGTTATCTAAGACTTTGGAATGACTTTAAAACAACATTATCATTCATACAAGAAAAATAAATTTAGGACAACGTTGAGACGGGCTTAGCACCAAGATTAACACACCATGTCAAAATCATCCCAAAATCTAGCATGGCTTGGGCAAACAATTTTCAAAACCTAATTAGGAACGACTTTAGGACGAAAATATAAGTCCACTAATACAACTGTCCCAGAAGTGTCCCAAACTTTGGAATGGTTGTATTTTGAAATACTTTGTCACAGATTAGTAATGGTTTTTACACCCCTTATGAAGAAATCGTCTCAAAACCATCCTAGAACTAGCATGGATTTAAGACAATTTTTTTAATTTTTTTTAAAATTTAATTTGACATAATTTTGGAACGAATTGTACTTGAAAATGATATATTCGTGCCAAAATCATCCTAGTCTGGAATAGCTCTATCATGGCTTCACTTCAATCCCCAAAACTGGGACGACTTTAGAATAGTTTGTTGTTGTTTTTTTTAATATGTAATTTGGCTTGACATTTAGACGATTTTGAGACACATACATAAAAACTATCCTAAAGTCATTCCTAATCTAGCACGAAATTTACCAATTCCAAATTAGTAGTCTCAGTCCAAATTTGGCTTTATTTGTTTTTAAATTTAGGTGTGTGTTTTTAAATGTTTTTACTTTGAAACTTGTGTAAAAGTAAGAGAAAGAAGAAATAAGAAAAGATAGATAATAATTGAGTGTTATTTTTAGGTAATAGATAATTGTAAATCAAACATTGCCCTGGCCTTCACAACAAGCAAGGGACTAGGGTTTATTTTCCTTTTTTTATTTTTATTTTTTGAGTGACGAAACTTTGTCCCATATCATTTTGTCATCTCTGGCGTAATTATTATCTTTAAAATTATACATGAAGGAAAAAAGGAACAAGAAAAATGTTTTTCAAGAGAATGGGTCGCAAATTTGAAACAAAAAATAATTATTATATGAGAAAACAAGAAAATTATATATATTTATAGAAATCAGAAGGGGTATTGACAAAAACAATCAGGACAACTTGTATGAAGTTTCTGGGAAGTGAGATCTAAATTCCAAAGGAAAAAACCCTCTTTTTCCACTACTTTTCCAAGCCGCATTAAATCTGCATGAAGTTTCCCTCTCATGACCCAACATTTCCCCTCATTTATTCATTTGACCAAACACTATCACCCCAGCACCAAAACCTGCTATAAATTGTTGTCCAATACATCATTTTACTTCACCTCGATCTCACGACTTGTTAGTATTTTTCAGCGAAAGCCATCTGTAATTCAAACTTCAATTTCCTACCATCCCACGAAAATGAGCGGCCAAGACAAGAAGGTCGTTGACCAAGTATCCGGATGGCTGACAGTGTTTGGCGATGGCTCCGTCGACAGGACGTGGACGGGTCCGCCAGAGTTCAAGTTCATGTGCGACCCCGTGCCGCCGCACCAACACTTCGTAGACGGGGTTGCAGTCTCCGACGTTACGGCCGATCAGGACTCCGGCTTGAAGCTCCGCCTTTACCTGCCGGAAAGGCAAGAAGACGACTCGGAGAAACTCCCAGTACTCCTCCACTTCCACGGAGGAGGGTTCTGCATCAGCCAGGCTGACTGGTTCTTGTACTACACCGTCTACAGCAGCCTGGCCCGCGCCGCCCGGGCAGTGGTGGTGTCGGTCTACCTCCGCCTCGCCCCCGAGTACCGCCTCCCGGCAGCATGCGACGACGGGTTCGCCGCCCTCCTATGGCTCCGATCCGTCGCGGGCGGACAGGCCCACGAACCCTGGCTGCACGAGCTAGCAGACTTCAAAAGGGTTTTCCTCATCGGCGACAGCTCCGGCGGGAACATAGTCCACCAGGTCGCGGCCCGTGCAGGGAAGGAAGACTTGACCCCCGTGAGGGTCTCCGGCGCGATCCCCATCCACCCCGGATTCTGCCGGTCGACTCGGAGCAAGTCGGAGCTGGAGCAGCCGGAAACGCCGTTCTTAACCCTGGACATGGCGGACAAATTCCTGAGGCTGGCGCTGCCGGTGGGAGCAACCAAGGACCACCCGATGACGTGCCCGATGGGGGAGGCAGCGCCGCCGCTGCAGGAGCTGGAGCTGCCGCCGTACCTGTACTGCGTGGCGGAGCAAGACCTGATGAAGGATACTGAAATGGAGTTCTACGAAGCCATGAAAAGGGCTGGGAAAGAAGTGGAGCTGGCAACGAGCGAAGGAGTGGGGCACAGCTTCTACCTCAACAAGATGGCGGTGGACATGGACGCCACAACAGGCGATCAGACTCAGAAACTCTTTCAGCGGATCAAAGAGTTTATGCAGAAGCACTGAGAAGAGGTTCAATTATTGGAGCTAAGCTACGGTCGTTGTCTTAATTTCTTCCTTCGGGATGAATTGTCTCAGTCTGTTGGTGTAGTTTCGTATTCGAGTAATAAGAAAATTGGTAGAAAGGTGTTATACAAACGACAGCAAGAATCATATAAATTAATAAATAAAAACACAGCCGTTTACTTGTCCAGATTCCTATTAACAACTACGCAATTTATAACATTTTTATTATAATTTATATAAAGTTAATATAATAAATATTTTCTAATAAAATAATTAATAGTAAAAAAATTGAATTTAATGTCTACCCTGCTATAATAAAATATTAATAAGAAAAATGAAATTTTGAATTATATTAAAGTACGTATCTTGTAAAAATTAAAATAATACAAAAATTGTTTTAATTAAAATAGAGACCCATCATAAAGTAATTCAATGATTATTTTTAGAACTAATCATGGTTAAACAACTCTGAAAAATAAAACTAAGAGTCAACTCAATAATATTGACTTTAACTTTAATAGATTTTCTCTTTTCCGGCTTAATTTATACGTTTTCTTTATATGGGTAGTATAATACTATTTAATCAACAATTTTAATTAAACTAATTTAACCAAGTATGTTGCAATCATTTTGAAATACAATGAAGCTAAAATTAAGGGAAAATATACATACAAAAATAGAATTATCTCTTGATAATTATTAAATTAAATATGCCATAAGGATTATTTGTCAAAATTAATTATGGTTAAACAACAACTAGAAATAGAATTTCGAATAAATTTAATCAAATAAGTTGTAACCAAGGTAGGGAAGTCAACTAACTAAAACAATTCGTTCATGATGAAATTTCATAAAGAGAATGTTTTAATGATAAATTAAAAATTAATTCTAATAGTGATTAAAAAAGTCAATTTTAATTCAAACCTTTATCTTTTATCTTTTTTTCCCCTTTATTGTATTAAGTTATGCGATTCTTTTGTAAGGATGGTTTAATGCTATTTAAAATTAACAAATTTAATTAGACTAATTTAATAAATCTGGGTATAATTATTTAAAATTCCAACTAAAATGCTAAAGCAAACAAGAAAATACACAAGAAAACGAATTATTTCTAAATAAAAAAATACAAACGCCATAAAGATTATTTGTAAAAATCAATTGGGGATAAACTACAAAGAAAAGAATATAACTTAAAATGAATGTTGGTTGTAACTCTCGTTTTTTCCTTTTCTATTTAATTCATTTATGCATTTTTCATAGGACTTTTTCATGCAATTTAAATTTAAAATTATAATTAGACTAATTTAACAAAACTGAATATAATTATTTTCAAATTCAACTAAGAAGTTAAAATCAAGGAGAAATATACACAAAAAAATAAAATTATTTCAATATAATTATCAATTTTGGAACAAGTATGTCTATTTTTCAAAATTAACGATGGTTTAACAGAATAAAAATAAAATTAATAAATTAGACATAGTCATCAACCAATTAAAACATATGCTTATTACAAAATCAAATCTGTAATGATTTCATAATAAGAACATTTTAATTGTAAATTACAAAATCAATTCCATTACAACATTTATCATATTTTTCTCTGTATTATCTTATTTTTTGCTATCTACTTAAAAATTGTGTGCGTTTCTATTTAAATCAACTTGCCGAATTAGATTAATTTTACTCAATAGATCAAACATAAAATAAAAAATGATACTAAAAATTAAAAAAAAAATCTAATTTAATAAATTGTATATAATTATTTTGAGCTTCAACTAAGACCTTAAAATCATGGAGAAATATACCTATAAAAATAAAAATATTTCAAGATAATTAATATATTGAAAACACTGTAATCCTTATTTTTAAAAATTGATTATGTTTAAAGAATAACAAAAATAAATGTAAAATTAAACGAACAAAATCAGTCATACTTGTCAACCAATTAAGACAATATGTTTAATATAAAATCAAAATTTTAAAGATCCCATAATGAGAACATTTTTATTGTAAATTTAAAATCAATTTTAGCTATTGCATCCATCATTCTCCGTTTCTAATGTCTTAATTGACGCTATCCACTTATGAGTTTGGGACAATTGATGCCGCCACGCGAAACAAATAAATGAATTAAATATATACGACAATGACAGCAGACTAGGTCACATCATCAAAGTGAGGCACTACCTGCTAGTAATACGTGTTATGTTTATTTTTATTGTTTGACATGTATTTTTAAATATATTTTTTAAAATATTGTGTAAAAATAAATAAATAAAAATAAAATTTTAAAAATATAATAACTACAATGTATGTATTTTTATGTGAAAGAATGAAAACAAACATAAAAGTATTTTATAAGCTAAATATTTTATCAAATAAATGTTATTTAAATTTAAATTTTTTTATTTCTTATATTTTATAATTAACTAATAATTTATTAATTATTATACATACTCATATTAAATTATCCTCTATTTTTATTATTTTTTTACTCATTCATTTTTTATTATTATATAAATAAATATACTATCACATCATTTAAATATTATTACATATTAAATATATGTGTGTGTGTGCGCGTAATTTTTCGACTTAAAATTTTATAAACTAAATATAATTTTTATTCACGTTCAAACTATTCAAATTTTTCTTCCACATCCTAATTAGAAAACAAAAATAGCCTGTATCACCAACAAGTATCTTATTCATAAAAAATTATTGCATGCATCATAATCATATTACATTGGGAGCCCCAAAACTACAAGGGTTACGGCTAACAAGACTTCGTGAATCGACCATAAATATATAAATATATCAATATAAAAGAGCACAACATTGATTAAACTTTCCCTTGCAAGAAACACAAAAACCACTTTTTGGCAAGAATTATATATATACGGATATATATATATATATATGAGTACAACATGATCACAGTTTTGAGCAGTTCTAACAGTTCATATTTCACCAAGTGAACATCTAAAACAATAACCAGAAACCCATCACTCCAAAAATAGGAAGATAAAAAAAATGAAAAAAAACCATAGAGCTTCCAAGCAGACCCTGCCCTCACAGTAGTCAAGATTTCCTTCAAGGATGTTGCACAATACAAAAATGGCCGGAACATTCAAGCCTCGGTTAACTTTAAACGAGGAACGATGTTCATCGACTGGAGCTCCTGAGGAAAAAGAAACACCACAAAGGGTGAAACTCAATACTGTATGAATTGTCAAGACCATTGGGTTGATAAAACATAATCAGAAGCAATGAACATTATGCAATTGTCTCCATATACACATAGTAGAAAAGCAAACTGCAACAGCAGCATACCTATCAGTTGCTTGAAGCACCGGCAGCTCAAAAGAGCTTTTATTTGATTTCAGTTTGCTAGTATATCAAACTACGCTTGACATATTCTAGTATTTGTCAACGTACAAAGCTAAATTTTAGCACATCATACCAAGCTAATAAATGATAACAAATTGTACAGAAAAAAACTCAAGCTATGTAATTTCAATTTGGGTTTGGTATTTTACGATGTCATTTAATGTCGGGTGAAAGAAATCAAACTAAGGTGTTTGGATAAGCTTATAAGCTCATCAAAATATTTCAAGAGATGTTTTGAGGAGGCTATAAGCTGTAGAAAAGTGCGTGGTAAATTTTTTGACAAACGAGTTTGTAAGTTCCAAAAATCAATAAACTTCTTAAAAATAAATTAGCTTTTCTTAACTTATTTTAAAACATCTTATAAGTTACTTCATTTTTATATAAAAAAATGACATATTTTAATTATATTATATTAAAGGTATTTAATTCATTTTTATCATTATTAGACCAAAAAATTATAATCATTTATAATTATAAATTTTAATAAAATCTTACAAGATGATCTTATTATTTTTATCCAAACCCTTTTAGTTTATTTCTAAAATAAAATCTATGCGCTTATAAGTTCTAAAAATATTTTATAAGCTCTTAAAAATAAACTTAGCCAAAGACCCTCTAAGTATAATTTATATCTTTAGTCAATAAATTTAAATCTAGTTGGGGCAAAACTGCTGGACATGACTCTATGGCTCCTTAGAAGAGGTTGTCCACCACACATTACAAAATATAATACTTTAATCAAGAATTTAAATTATGTAAACCAAGCATTTACAGTTCAAAACAACATTAATCAAAGATACTACAAGTATGCACAATGACGACAACGTTCTCTTTAAAAGAAGGATTAAAATTACCTGAATTAAGAGCTTGCATGCATAGGGCAGTTTCATGGTTGATACATTCTCTCCATTCTTACACATGGAACAGATGCCTGTCTTCAGCTTAAAATCATAATAACCCAAGAGACCACACTTCTGGCAGACCTGTAAGCAAAATGGTTACTTGACAGAAGATTTTGGAATCAAAATTTAAACAATGTGAAATAAAAAGAAGTAAATTGCAGCTTTAAAATGTAACTAATGAAATGTCATGAAAATTTTTTATCCACAAAAAGGTAGACTTCCTTGAAGTGGTGGTACAATTTGTAAGCAATGAGTTAGGACAAACCACTCAAGATCTATGGGCTGGTCATAATTTATGGAGTGCAAATGGCTTGAAGCCCATTTACTACACAGACTATAAACAAGCCTAATCATGGCCAAAAATGTGCAAACTTAGAGAGTGCCAGAAAATTTTTGAGCTATGTAACTGTGATTCATTGCCAGGATATACACTCGGCAACAAAGGTAGAGCTCCTTAACTTCCAAACGTTGGGCAACAGAACATGGCCATTGTGGGACTCATTATCACTACTGACACAAGAACCGCAAGAATCATAATCACCAGACACATCCCTGAGGCTTTGCTAACTAACTATATATAGGACCTCTGCAAGAATCATAATCACCGGTGACAAGAGAACACCGACCAACATGTCATGGAGGTTATAGAAAGTGAATTATATGCGTCGCCTGCATAATAAATAGGATTAAGTAAATTTACACCCCCTCTAGAAATGCTAAGTTACCAACTCTCCTTCGAATATTTATAATTACAGCTACAACACTGTGAATGAAATTTTTACAAAGCCAAAGTTATAAAATGACCACTTACCCTTGTCTCAAAAATTTAAAATATATAGTCCTATGGTAATATTACTTGGACGTTGGTATATATGTTTCTCATTTTCTTTTCTTGGAGAGTCCAAAGATTATTTGATGTATATTTTTCTAACATATTTTATAGATAGTATACTGGTGCTTGAAAGTAGCCCCTTCCCTTAAGTTCGTCTTTGATGTCTACAGTTAAATTTTTCATCCCTTTATTGACCTACCATGTTGACCACAGGAAGACTTGTATCTTTTAAACAATTCTTTGTTTTTAATCTGGGGTAACAGACTAATTCTTACTCTACTTCTAGATACATTATTAATTAAACAAATAGCATTTTTCAATGAAAACAGACAAGTTAAATGAGTCGTCACATGGTTTTACACCCACAGAAGGATATTTATGTTTCTGAAATTTGCAAATGATATTGAGAAATCCCAGTGGCCAACAAACAATGAAAGGTTAAACTTAATGCGTGTTGTAACCCATTAAATTTCTTAGGTGACATTCATGCGCTAACACCATTTATAGCAACTTTGACTAAGGATTGATAGAGGTAACATCCTCGTTTCCATAGGTGAAAGTAGGAGGTAGCATTTGGAGCATACCTGAACTTCAAATGGATCACTAGATATCATCAAGCGTTCATATATCAACATACTGGCTCCATATGCAATTAAGCAATCACGTTCCATTTCTCCCACTCGCAGACCTGTTTACTTTCAACAATCAGAAAGTATTGTAGCAGGGAATAAATTAAGCAAAAAATTATTACTCCAAATTTCAAACCTCCATTCCTACTCCTTCCTTCTGTAGGTTGCCTTGTAATCATAACTCGGGGTCCACTACCTCGAGCATGCATTTTATCTAATACCTAAGATTCAAACAAAAGTACAACTATCTTAAGTAGAAATGAAAAGCAAACCTTCAACTTAGTTAAATAGAACTGCAATTTTGAAGAAATGAACATTCAGACATTTATGATACAATTTCCGCAGACAGTACATGGATCTAGACATATTGCACGAAAAAGACACAGAAATTGTGTAATATTGGCGGCAAATGCAGCATAGTTATTTCAAGCATGGGCATGGGAAAACATGGAAAGATGAAACCTTGCATGTATAAGATGTTAGCATGCAAAGATAAACCAACATGGCTCCATGATGGCATTAAACATAAGATAAAGCCTGCGATTTCATAGCCAGGAGTTGCTAAATCAGATCTCTTCACAAGGCGCAAAGCAGTAATAAAGAAGCTTCAGTAACTGTGAAAACAATTGTGACTTGCATTTTTTGTGCAAATTAATTTCGGTTGGGCCCATCACATGTTATCCTCCCTTTTATAAGAAAAATATGTCTATCAAAGAGGAGAAATTATGGCAAATATATAATTTCAACTTTAACTTGGAATTTGTATGTACTAATTATGTGACCCAACCAAAAAAAAAATAACACATAAGTTTCCTCTAGGTTTTCACTATGTTGGAAGGTCCTCTGGTGTTGGGAAATTCTAGTGAAGTTCCATCATCTGTTAATCAGCTATAACTTTGATTCCGGAAAAACCAGTACACGAAAGATAATTAACCCCAACAACTGTGTCTCATGCTAATACGAACCTCCCTTTCAGAAAACACCTTGAGAACCCCAACTGTTTCCCAGAGACATGATTTTGTATCCAATCTTTTCATCCCTGACTCCTTTCACTGTCATTTTTCCCAGAATACCACATCTAGCTCTGTCCTATTTGTAACCAATCCACAATTTCAACTATAATTTCTCAGTCTCCAAACTAACATTCATCTTTGATAATTTGTTCCTTAACCATAATGCTCACTCACTGATGCAGCACAAGTTCTCTGGTTAAGAAACAACATAATTTAACAAATGTACAACTAATATACAAAATGCTAGGGCTTGCAATAAGAGTTGCAATAACACACATTCGCTTGCATAAAGAGAAAAATCATTTCTTACCATGTGTTTCAACTTTTGGTAATAAATTGGACCCATGAAAATATATGCTTGCAGTGGCTCCCCAGTGATGCCTGGGACACATATAGAACATACAATGACTAAAATAAACTATTTCAACAAAAACAACCAAGAAATCTTTATGACTAGGAAAAAATTTAACTTCAATCCTGCATGTCTTTATAAATTTCCTTTCCACAATATGATTTGTTTTTTATTCCTTTGCGCATTTACTTCAGCATAAATAAATATTGAACTTATCAAAAGCTAATCATAACATATTCTTTAATTCAAATTAACAATCCATTGACTATTAAAATGACAAGTAATTCACACGCAAGCCATGCTTTAGATGTTCAATGAGATATGCAAGATCATGATGACCGAAATCAGTTACAGGGGAGACACATAGAAAAAGGTGCTTCAGTACCTCTTTAGGAATGACCAGAAAAAAAATTCAATTTTAATATCTTCAGGGAGAAGCTAATGTAGCTGGATTGTTATTTCTAACTTACACTGAAAAGATGAATTAAAAAAGTAAGAAAAAAGACCTGAGTAGATGAAGTCTTTGCCATTGTAACTAAAGCCATGCTTCACAAGGGTTTCACTGATACATGAAAAATGGTAGATATAAGAATACAAAAGCACAGGCCAGATATCCAGGGACAAGGGGAGTAGAAAGTTGTAGGAGCAGTAGCTTGCACCTTATAGCCTCCACTCTATCTGCATGACCACTGGGCTCTCCAAATGCACTGCCATAATGAAACCTACCACAAGAAACTCCAGCTTTGCCACCAAGAAGCTCTATCATCTTTCCAACTGTCATTCGGCTGAAATTATGACACAAAAATGTGAATTATTTTACAACGATAGGACAACGATTTCTTTCATTAAGCAATATACAATTTGTTTCTGTAATTTAGCCTAGAAGATGAAAAATCGTTCAGATATTCGCCTCACAAGTGAAAGAATATTGCATCTCTTGTGAAAAAGGGAATAGTGTGAATGTCCCCTAAAGCTGGAATTTGTTCTTCTGTCCCCTTAAAAGAGAAAAACACAGCTTAAAACATTTGAAATTTTTAGAAAAACTGTTGTTAGTCAAAGGATGTCTTACCAACAAGTTATTTTATAGCCACACTACAAGTACCATCTGCACTTCTGTTAAATGTACAAAAATAAACACAGAAGGTTCCGTAGGAAAATTTGTGCATCTACGTGATGTGCATGTAATGGAAGCTAGCTAGTTAACAGAGTAGTTAGACAGTTAAATCTAGTTAGCTCAGCCAGCTAAGCAGCATTTACAGACCTACTATCAATTCTTTTCATGTATAAATACTGTGCATGCATTCAGAAATAAAGTGGCGAATCTTTGAATGGGTACTCAGCATATCCCTCTGTTTCTTGAATAAGAATCAGCATTCTTACTCCAGAGTTGTTTCTTCTCTTCAACTCTGAAGTTTGCAGCATTCAACCTAAGAATTCCTCCTAGAGTACGTTTTTGGGGCACAACATCAAACACTAGAGATGCTCATTATTTGGCTCCCATTGATTTTGTCTTGCATGCCATTATATCAGTCCACCTTTACATGCTGTCCATAATCCATATCCTTACTGAAACCTCTTGATTCCATGTTACCATTAATAGAACGGTCCACAGCAGTCTATCTCATTTGTTCAGGTTCTTTACCAACTAAAAATTTCACCACATAGGTCCACATCCACCTCCTCCCAGCACCCCTCTCCAACAAAAAACAAAGAAAAGAACAAGGGAGAAAACAGAAGTCTCCTTCACAAGAAACAAACAGTGGCCTCATTTGACAAGCAAGGAAAAATTTACCGAAAGTTGAATAGCCATTCTAGAAACTAAGTACCTTGGAAATCCATGAGGATTCATGATTAAATCAGGACATATTCCACGTTCAGAAAAAGGGAAATCTTCTTGTTGAACGATGGTTCCACAGACTCCTTTTTGCCCATGACGACTACTAAATTTATCACCGACCTAAATTAAAAAAAGTTCTGATCAATGCAAGATTTTGTAAGACAATTAGAACTTAGAAATTGCCATTCTCAATCTAAATCAGTTCTCTACCTCTGGCCTTCGCGTATGACGGATCATGAATTTAATGCATAAGTTGTTATTTTTGTCAGAACAAAGCGCCACTCTATCTACAACAGGTGTCTCTCCTTCAGGGCCTTTGTATGTCTGTCTGCTTGGCTTATATGAGCTGGACAAGCAAAAATGTACAATGAGATTATCCATATAAAAAAGACAGTTGTTTATGCTGCCTCAAAGCAAACAAGCTACCTATCTAATAGGCCCATTGGGGATGCCAACGGGCCCCTAGTAATTATGGGCGACTCCTTGTTGATATAAATGTCATGGGGTCGAATAATTTGTCCAGGAGCTGCTAATCCATCATCATCTAAAATCTGCATACAACATAATATTGAAATGGCAGACACTGGATGCTGATTCCACAATCACTTAAGAGTTAACATGCAATACAATAAGAAGCGTCAACACAAAATTTTGGTTCAGAATTGTCAGACTGTTTGAACTGAAATAAATAAATAAATAAAAGCTCATACAGACAAGCACAAATATCTTTCAATGCCACAGAATTTGTCACATCCGGTGAAACACAATCCTTTTTGTTCTTAGATGAAAGAAAATTATGCGCAATACTGTTATTATTCGTGTCAAAAATACCTATTCTAGTTCCTATGAAGAATCTAGATGATCAATCTCAATTCCTCCTTCCACTAAATGCATGTGATTGTCCACCTAAAGCAATCCAGTTCCAGAAAAGAATGCCAATTACCTACTATTATATATTTCTTTAACCATCTGTACTCTTCAAATTCAATTTTCTTAAATGCAATCATGTTCTTATCAGAATAAACACCAATTGATATAATACCTGCATTCTTTCAGCTTCATATCCTTCCCTTTGTGGTCTAATTATACGATCAGATGTGCCATTTTCATACTTCTGGCTAACAGCTGACATTCTGCTCAAGGAAGACATTTAATGCAGGTATCAGATAGGATACACTTCTCAAAGTGTGTTAAACCAATTATTTATAAAATTAGTTGGGAAATTGATATGCACTTTTTCATTACAATACACCGACCAAAACCACGATCCAAGGATGATTTATTCATTACTATAGCATCCTCTATGTCATATCCACTATAACTCATAACTGCAACAGTTGCATTCTGTCCAGCTCCCAGTTTATCAAATCTGACCTGAAAAAAGAATAGCAGTAAATTGTATATCTGCAACTGCATACTACCAGGGGCAACAGGATCCACTTACCAGCTCAATTGTTCGTGTTGTTAGTAATGGCCGTTGTGGATAAACTAAGAGGTAGATTAAAGTGTCCATCCTACATAACTGCAAGGAAAAAAATCACATACATAAAAAAACCTGAAAAAGGAAGAACTTATGGAATATCAAAAGCACAGAATAAACTATTCAAATAAAAATTTACATAATAAAAATGGTACATTCAAGCATTGAGATGGAGAATAAAACCAAGCAATCTTGAAAGGCAAAAGTTGGGCAGGTCATCTGTCACAGAAAAACTGGAATACTTTTAACTCATTAATCAACTGATTAAATAATGAGGATGTGTATTTATAAGTGACTTGTGTCAAGAGGTTGGATTAAGTGCAAAAGGGGATGGCGAGAAATTTTAAGGACAAAGACGTTAGAAGAATTGCTCATAAACTTTCTATTAAAATGTATCAGTTCTTTCCTATTCCTATCTAAATCCAATTTGAAATTCACTTCAAGATGACTGGACTAAATGACACAAGTTATGCAGATTGGCCTTGATTTCTTTGCAGAAAAGCACTCAAAGATGCAGTCAATATGAATCAAATACCTAAACAATGTCATCATTTCTGTTGAAAAGGCGGAAAAGGCAAAACAAGTTTAAGACTTCGAGAGCACAAAACATGACCATTGGATACAACATATAGGACACATAAATTTTTTTAAGTGAATGACAGTGATGAATGACACATAAACATGACCATTTCTTTAGCCCAAGGGCATCAAGAAGCAAAATGGATATCACATATCCCCTTCTCTTTGGTCCGTAGCTAGTTTGGTTGGCACTAAAAAATTACAAGACAATCCAAATACTTAGTACGGAAAGTTACATCTACAACAAAACTTAAGTAGAAATTAACTTGCCTGATTATATGCGATGTTGCCCATAGCTTGCTTTCCCATAGCACACTTTAAATAAAAACAAGGGCAGACATGAATTTTAAGCTTCTGATATAATGTGAGGCAATCAAAACTCAATGCATCCCTGAAAAGAAATAACAGCATACCTGATATGTATTTCTTGGTGACTGATTGTGATGAGGATAAGGGATCAATCCAGCACACACACCCAGTATGGTAAATGGCTCTATTTCAAAATGCGTTGTTCCTTCTCTGGCATCCTCTTCATATAAAGCAATCTAACAAAAATATCTAGCATGAGACCAGACAGCAATTGATCATTAAAATGTAGAAAGCATTCGATATGTAAGAGGGAGTTACAAACCAAAGCATTATTCTCCTCATTGACATCAAGATACTCTATCAGGCCTTCCTTCAAAAAACTGTCAAAGGTGCGGACTCCATCCTTCAAGCAAACAAATGTTTTAGCAGGCCAATCAAAGAAAAAGTAAGAAATACGTTGAGCATATATGGCAATTACCCTCAACTCCTTCATATGGTGATCTTTAACTCTTGATACACCTTTGTCAGCGATTATAAGCGGGCGACATACACGTCCACCGTCGGAAGCAATATAAACACAACGCTGCAAGAAAACTTCTTTTTAGATTGTCTAATCCTGTATTATCATCACAAACAATTTGAATAATACAAGGTGCAGAGCAAATATCAAAGGATGGACAGAATTAACTAACTAGAAATCTTCTGCAGCAGACAAAATCAGAACAAAAATCAGACCTTAAACAAATTTTAATAGGAGATATAATTTAATAGTTGCAATAAATTCTTCTGCTACATGCCCCAATTAAAAATTGAAACCCAATCAAATTTAGTTGACACGATCTCAAGGAGTACAATTTAGCAGAAAAATCTTCCAGCCATTGTTACAACGTGTGCAGAAGAATCTAGTAACTCAGCAATAAAAACTCCTCTACACATTACTTAACAAAGGAAAGCATTGCTTTGGTCATTCAAAATTCATTTTACAAATCAGATAACCGAGGCCATTTTCTAAGTTGTTCCAAACAATCCACAAACAGCAATGTCAGACGAACAAAAATTACTGTATGATGGCAGCTTTGTATCTGCTTCAGGAAAGTGATGTATCTTGCAAATCAAATGATAGACAAACACTAGAAAAAGGAAAAAAAATTAAAAAATTAACCTGCTTTTCATTCACAAAAATGCTTACAAACTCGCCAATTTTACCCGCCCTGCGCAGTTTTCTCATTGCATTAGCAAATCTCTGAAAATGAAAATGAACATATAAGTCGCACAGCAAAAAAAGAAAATTTTGAAACATAAAGCTGAAGTAGACAAAAATAAAAGTAACTTTTGAAAGCATCATACTTGCGGCCGCCTGTGCTTGCCAAGAATAAGTCCATTAAATATGATCAGATAGGAATTTGGCATGTGAAGTTCTTCACCAGAGAGTAACTCCAAGTCTTCCACTCCAAGAGAGTAGCACTGCCACACAAACTAGCCATTAGTTATGGAATATTATCACCCAAAAGAATAGCTCACATTCCAAATTCTTGCCAACTTAATCATATCTCTGACAGCAGAAGAAAAGTTGACACACGGAAGTCAGCTCAATTAAGAAGAAGCAGAGAAAAAATAAGATAATCTAGGGATCTAGATCAGTTATTGTAGCAGCTCTTGGCTATCAAATTATCCAACTGCTTCACTAAAGACTACGGCAGATAAAGTCAGCGATAAGGGTGTACATATGTTGATATCAAAAATTATCTGAGCTTTACTTTTTATAATATGACAAAATTAAACCTAAAAAACAAATCATGGAATCATGAATTTTTTACACTCCCAACGCAAAAGGATTAGAGAGAGAGAAATTCTGTACCAAAATAGAGTACTTTTATTGGCTTTCATTCATTAACTATTAGAAATACATATACTAAAGTACATTATCTATTTTTCCATTAACACATCCCAGAGAAACCAGTTAGAAGTGAACTGGAAGGTATGCAGTATGTTGGGATCCAAATTTTGAAGGATGAAAATTTGAAATCGAAGCTTAGGACTAGTGTTAAAATAGGAGAGAGAAAGAGATCGAAAGTGATATTCTAATGTATGATACGTATGGAAGAAAGGATTTGGATGTATGGAAATTTGGATACAAACAAAGTTGTGGCATTTATGTCAGATGTATAAGGAATGAGACTAATTAAGTAGTAAGTTAGAAGAAACATCATTTCATATATTCACATATATTATGTTACCTAAATTATAGATTTGAGTATATTGTATTTCCCATATTATAGGATTAGTATCGAATTGTTTCCTTCTCATAGAATTAGTATTTATGTTAACTTTGAACCTATGTTTGGTAATTATTGTGATTCTTTTCCAGTTATACACTATAAATTGAAATGGGATTTTCATCAATGAAGTACGATTTAATTCTCTTCAAATTATTTTCTAACTCGATCAATTTAGGATTTGTAACCATATAATATCTTCGCTTTGCAATAGACCAGTGTTAGCTCAGGCAATGTGTAAGATTATGGTTAAAAGACTTTAGACACCATCATCCACACCACTCCTTCATAACAGTAAACCAAAAATGCAAAACTCTAAAAGAAGTCATAGGTCCCAGAAAATGCTAGTTTCTAAAAGTTAAGTCTTAGGTGCTAAAGCATAATTAATTAGTCATTAAATTGCAAGTTTCATACCCCACGGTCAAAAATTACATGAATGTCCAGATGTATTTTTAATTCAAATTTAACAGTTAAAAGTCCTCATAACATGAATAAAATCTGCTATTAGGGCACAGAAACTTAAACATGCAGCTTATCTACGCCAAACAACTTGATAAATATGCCTAGCTACCTCCCACACAAGTTCATTACATGTAAAAGATATTAGTCCACTATTAAAAGGTTAGACATTATTGACATATAAACAGTCAAAATAGAATTTTATACCAGAGAAATTAGAGGTCCTTCATCTTCATCAGTTGTAACATGAGTCATTAGGGCCAGATTTTTCACCAATCCACAAGCTTCACCTTCTGGAGTATCACAGGGACACAACATTCCCCACTGCAGATAAGCAGTTTGGTGCAACCATTCATAAAATTGAATGACCAGGAAAAAAATTGAGAAGTTCAATTCTATGACAGCATGAAAAATGTATACACTTCACCTGGCTGGGTTGCAAAGC
Organism: Avicennia marina; assembly: GCA_019155195.1. Lineage (NCBI taxonomy): Eukaryota > Viridiplantae > Streptophyta > Magnoliopsida > Lamiales > Acanthaceae > Avicennia > Avicennia marina. Next base: position 11,192,197 of record CM032760.1, read on the forward strand.
TCTAGGCCCACTGACTTTTCTAGATTTTTCGAATTGTGGGGATATCTTTGTCATGTGACCTAACGTTCCTATGTATGATAATCTAGCTACAACCTGCAAGAACAAAACTTTGTTTTCAATCGATATATTCATATGTATCTAAGCTGAGGTTGGCAAGGTTTTAAACACCTGTGTCATGCCTTTCCTGTGCATCCTAAATCTTTTGACATCCCAATTTCCAGTAGAAAGAGTTCTTTCTAGTCCCACAGTAATGCTATCTTTCACTATATACTGAAATATGTAAAATATGAAATGTCATAACAAAAACCAAAAAGCAGGTTAAACAAAGGAATTAAACATAGAAAATATAAATGAAAATGCTTCAGTACGAGCACAAGTGAAGGATAATAACACATAAAAATAAAATAACCTCATCAAAAAGATTCTGGAACGCAAATATCTTAAAATAAGAAAAAAAGAGAAAAAATGTTTGAAAAAGAGCAGTATGGGGTGGTTTTTTGAGGGTTGTCTCTTGGTGCAAAATTTATGGGCTCTTCTAATTAGCTAAAGGAACAAAAATTCCTGAGTTAAGCAGCCAACTGTGTGCCCGAGAGAGAGAGTACGAGTGAAGGATTATAACAACACAGCCGAAGGTGCACCTGAGAGAGAGAGAGAGATGGGCAAGCCAAAGCCTTGACGGAAGTAATAACTCAAAACACTTAATTACCAAAATGAAATGGAAAGGAGCCCAATTGTCGGTGGACAGAATCACATAGTCCAAATTCTAAGGGCATGATTAGTTGATGAATGAAATGAGATGAAAAATGAAATGGATTTATGAATGAATAAAATCGGAAATAAATTAGATATTTTAGCATTTTCCATGTTAGGTATGCACAAGGAATGGTACCAAGAATGAAAAAGAATGAAATTGCTAATTTTTTATTTTATTTTATATCTATTATTGGAAATTAAAAATAAATAGTATGAATAAAAACTAAGTAGTTTTTAATCAAATGAAAATTATTTTAAATATTAAATAAATTATTATATTTTGTGTTTATATGTTTATATATATATTTAGATATTTAATAAATATTTAATATTAATACAATAGCATCACAAAACAATATTTACATTTTATACAAAAATTATATATTCATATTCATAGCATATACTTGAGCAACATATAGAATTGACATTACTAAATGTTAAGATAATCAATATTTAATTTGTTCAATGTAAAATAAATATTTATACAGTTTTTATTTTAACTTTATGTTAATATCCATTAAATGAAAAATTAAATATATAAATTGATATAATTATGGAAATTAAATGCCTTATACAAAAAACATACTAAACACTTTTGATACACTATACATAAATATTCATTATATTACATCTATTTGTTAAGTATATCAATATATACTACATTTCAAAAAAGTAATATTATTATTAAAAATTAATTTAATACTTCTACATTATATACATAAAATTATGTTAAATTATATATTGCTGTTCAGGTATTTGTCTGTAGGTGTATGGGTGCGTGGGTGGATGCAAATATCCGAATAAACATTTTACAGATTCAGCATATATTCTAGTAATATTACAAATAAAATAAGATATTATGTATCTATATACATGTATATATTTAATTTTATGTAATATTTTCAATATTTAACTTAATAATTATACAAAATATTTGGTGATACATATCTAGTAAATCATATTAAAATTAATAAGATATATTAAATTATATATTGCTGTTCAGGTATTTGTCTGTATGTATATGGGTGGGTGCGTGGATGCAAATATATGAATAAACATTTTACATATTCAGCGTATATTCTAGTAATATTACAAATAAAATAAGATATTATGTATCAATATACATGTATATATTTAATTTTATGTAATATTTTCAATATCTAACTTAATAATTATACAAAATATTTGGTGATACATATCCAGTAAATCATATTAAAATTAATAAGATATATTAATAGGGTAAAAATAATTTGTTCCAATCTATAGGGAATAGTTAAAGCCATGGGGTCGAGTGGAGTGGAGATTCCTTATAAGTCAAGAAGTCTTACATGAATTTCAATCTCTTCCCAGTTAAACCTCAAACACTTATCTCTCCCTCCACCAAAGACTGAATAGAACATTTTCTAGGAAACAATGGGGCTCCGAATCACAGGTTTTCCTCACATGCTAGTCTATTGTACCCCTAGAGGGCTTGTTGGTTCTATAAGTAATCCAGAAAGACAAAAACCATTATGTGAAACAACTAAAATGACGAGTCATTCACATGTTTGGAACCATAAACATGGGGCTGTGCATGCTGTTGTCCAGATCTGTTGCATGTTTTCTCTGCCCATTGTGTTAGCTTAAAAACAATTATGTGAAAGCAAACGTAAGTCAATCAGTGAACACCATCAAATGCAAAGACATGAGGATGCTGTTGTAACAACACAACTCATGCAGCTTTAGTTTCTCGTCCAGACTTTTTATTATTTCTCCCTCACATCAAATGATAGACTAGAGACATTATGTAAACATTGGAGACTCCCAAGTTTAAAATGAAAGTTTTCTTCTCTTATTTTTCTGTTGTTGTCTTGAATATTTAAGACATACCTGAGAAATGTCAAACCGACTAGAACGACTTGGCTTTGCCAAGATGGTATCGATAGTTTTGCGGGCTTCATCATTCATTGTCTTGAATAAGTCCTACAGAGCAAAATTTAGAGAGAGGTTTACTGGTACCAATCATAATGAATAGAAATATAGGAAGAATTGAGAAAACACGAAAAGTACCTCAAAAAGTAATGATAGCAACTGGCCAGAGAGTTCCAATCTTTTATTGCCCACATAATCCTACAATAATACATAAATTAAGGATCTAATAAATAGTAAACCAGAATAATAAAATAGGTGAATCTCCTAATTAAATGGCTTGCATTGGAGAGCAACGCTGCTGAAAAAATCTCTAAAAAGAATGTGCAAATAGAAGAGAAGTTTGTTCGCAACTTTAATCAAATTGAATAAACCAACAAAGAATCAAGGAAACAACAATAACAATGGCCAAAATCAGATATAGAGGCAAATTCTCAAAGCACTTTACTTGGACAAGTTTGCATATCTATGGATGTTAGTGAGAAATAACAAGGCAATGAATGTTCCAAGGATCTCCACATTTCTAATTCTCACAACAAACTAAATTCAAATATACCAACCATCAATTCAGGAATGGACTCTCGACTGACAACTTATTTCCAACCTATTTCCATATCAAAAAAGGCCATTTCATAACCCTCGCTAATCCCAGCTCTCCATTCACAGTCACAAATTAAATGAGCCAAGTTTGCATCCCAAATGCATTCTTTACATGGCCACAGTCCACTGGTTGACATCAAGTGCAGATAAAAGTTGGACACAGGAGATTCAATTTTGTTAACAGACCCACACCAGGTTCCACATCTTTGCTTATAGGGTCTAGTAGATTTCAACAAAATGAAATTTCATCTTCAGCCCCAATTCGAAACTTGAATGCTGCAAATCAAATTTTTCAAGATATTTACTGTATGAGACTCAGATGATTCTTCCAGAAAAGTGCATGTAAAAGCTTGCTATACTATAATCAAGTTTCTCTATGATACTGTCTAAAAAGCACAAATATTGATCTTTATTATCTTCCGTAAATTTGAGTTAAATTGTCAGAAACTCCAAACTAATTCATTTAATCCCTTAAACCAGCCAAAATGAACATCCTTTGCTGGCTAACAAGTTGCTTCTGTCAAGAATTTCATGAAGCTAACTTCACTCAATAATAAATGGTGGAAAGTAGCCTTGGGATTAATATAAGATATAGACAAGACACTGTAAATGGGATAAGAGGGCGGTGGGGGTGGTGAAAGGAAGCATGAGCTTTTTCCGAGTGACAATCTTGAATGTTGACTAGTCCCTCAACACTACAAAGGTTTGTGACAATCTTTCGAGTTGATAAAAGCCAGATTAAAAAAAAAAAGGAGTTTGTGGGCTGAGTAAGCCTGATTCAGCCAGTAACAAGGCTTTTTCTATACTATTTTTAGCATGTTAAAAATCAAGAAATTATTGTTTCTGTAATTACAAGATCACAATAGTATACCTAATTAGTTAAGATTATGAATGATATCTTTGATTATTTATTCACTTGTATTTACATGCATATCATGACATAATAATACAGTTTATCCCTTTGGGCATTTGACTTGTGGATTTATGCCTACCTGAATCTCAAATGTTTTTGTGTTGCTTTTCTCTTCAATATCATAATTCGATTGTCAACATAACAGACGTAGAAATTTAACTTCTTTTAGTGAGAACAACAGAGCAGATAGCCCTTGAGTCTGGTGCTTGTGTCACGACCAATATATTCCCATCAAATGCTTGCATATGGGCAACTATTTATTGATTTAACACAGAATGCTGCATGACAAAATCAGTAACAACCAACTAAGCTCCAATCCCCCACCCCACCTTTTTCCAGTTTGTATTTTAGTGAGCCCTAGGATTGAAGAGGCCAAATATATCACCATGCCCTTTAGCACAGAGGTAGGAACATCTTCTAGTGAATACACTCAAAAAATCAGGTAATCCAACAAGAAACGCACCGGGAAAAAGAAACACAGAAATCTTTGTTAGGTGGAGTTCTTCCAAAAACCGTATGCAAAGTGTTGCCATGAACTAGCGTGAGTTTCCTTTCAGCAAATGCTACATTACCCTATTGAATTTTGTGATGTGGAAATGGAAAAAAAATGGCTATGCTTAGAACATCAATGATGTTCTCTATGAGGAAAATACATAGTTTGAAGTACTTAGATTAGTAAACTTAGAACATTACCCTTTTTTTATGAGAATGAGGCATTATACAAGTATGAGGCATGCTATTCGAAAATCATTAGGGAAACAAATCAAACAAAGCAAGACACAGAATACTGTAGGCAGTTTTGCAATAAACAGCTCAAATGCAAGATCATAAAATGATAAGAGAATAAACTAATCCGGTGTACCTTGTCATCCATTGTATCCTTGTTTAAGATTGCTTCCATCATGCGCCTCAACATCACAGCAACATATATGCATTTGGGTCGAAAATTATTTTGATGCACCTGTTGGAGGAGATTTTGGGTTGGTTGGGGATTGTACCTAAGTAAAAGAGTAGAAGGCTTGGCTGAACAGAAGCGCTAGAAATTGCACTTACAGGTATGTTGGCAAGAAATATATCCCGAAGGATGCTCAGAGCACGCCCTTCCTAAATGCCAAATGAAAATGGCAAACATGAAATTTGGGTAGGAAAAAAAACACATCTGAAAATTAGATCGGGACAACACAACAAAGAAGCAAACCAACCTTCTCATTTGCAGTAGAATATGGTAACTTCTTAACCTACAACACAACACGGTATCAGTAGTGAGACAAAATTAGAGAGTAACAAAAGCATATAATAACAAGGGAATACAGATGTTCAAGATTTAATTTGCTAGGCAATATTGCGTACTTGTGTTTCTTATAGGTGCAACAAACCCCAGAAATGCACTACCTATAAGCATTCTATAACAAATGCTTAGCAGTTTACCATGTTATATTTTATAAGCGTTGAATTGCATACATACATATATATATTTGTGTGTGTGCAAACAGGCAAATGTGAGTGCATGGTGTATTTAGTGATATTTCATTACTGATTAATATTTAATAGTAATACTAAGATCAGCTATCCATCTTCAACTCCAAAACGACCAACCTGGCCTATATGTCCTACATACTTGGGCATACATTAGTAGTCACATAAGCTTCTATTTTAAATTTAAAACTTTGAAGTTAATTATCTTATTGCTATATTTCAACCATTAGTCTATCAAAAAGGAACAAAGGAAACAATTTCCCACATCTGCATTAATTCCAAAATTGCTGCACGAATAAATTATGAAAGCATAAGTTGAGCATTCAACTTTTCATATGCTACTTTTTTATATCTAGATTTTCCTTATTTATAGAGGGGATATCCATTAATTAGTCTTTCTTTCTTAGTTGTTTATGGGAAAAGAAAAATAAGACAACACTTCTCCAGTGATCAAAACCTTCAATTCAAGGAACTCAAGAGCCTGATATTGTGTATGTACAGCTTCCTTCACACAATCCTGAAATTAAAACATGGTAATGAATGAGTAAAATCACACAAGCTAGGACCATTAAATGTAGTAGATGCATAGGAGTTGCGGTTAGTTAAGCCTCTCTTCACATCCAATAATTGCATATTCACACTCAAGAGCGTCCATCAGAATTCGATCAAGGCATGAAATACAGTTAAATTTTCCTCAGAAGAGAGAAATATTCTTTCTTCATGAATTATATCTACACCAGATTGTGTACCTCAATTGACGGCAATAGCAGTTCACTGTAACGAGGATCTCTTCCAATCATCTGGACAACCTCCTGATCACTCTCCATGCCCATAGCTTTCAGGACTACCATGATAGGAACCTATAAAAGATAATTAAACCAGGTAATAGAACACTCCATAAGACACAAAAGTACACTTAAGGGAGAGTGCTCATAAGCAGCCTTATCAACCTTGCTTGTAAATTGATTCAGGTATAGATATATCTTCTCTTTCTCCATCTTTATAACTGTTTTGCTTTTTGTTGTCTCTGTACTGCTTGTAACAGATGCTTGCACACTGAGAGGGCAAGGATTAAAGGATTAAGTCAGACAAGGAATTAATAAAGTTATTAAATAATATCTCATCTGTTAATGAAAATAAAAGTTATAAAAAAGCTTAATGGTTTTTTTTTTTAACCCGACACCATCAGCTATTGGTGATGCCAGTCAATCATATTTCAGAAAGCATAGTACACCAAATTCTCCCACATTTACTATCCTTACTTCAAAGTTATATGGTCAGGACCAAAAAATGCATCATTATCCAATCTCATTTGACAACACCAAGAAAAATCTAAGCTGATTTCTCGACATCAGCTAAATGCTAATGTTCTGCTCCTTTTCTAACTAGGTTCTCGTTTCAAGCATGCATCATAGAATTATTATAAAAGAAATAGCAACAGAAAGAAGAATTTAAATTAATTTGTATCATCTTCAGCACTATCAAGTTTTAATCTTTAACTGATTCGGAAAAAAAAAAAACTAATTTTATTATCCAACTGATGGGACTGAACAATCAAAACCTGCCAAGCTGAACAAGATTTCAATTTGGTTAAGCTGCAATTATTGCATTTCTCCACTTTTATCCCTTAGTGTGATTTTGTTTGGTTATTTGAAGCTTGTTAAAATATTAAAAGAATTAAACCATGGGTGAAGAAAGAAAATTAGAAACAAGATAAGAATTACGTGGTTCGGTCATTTAATACAGGCAAATGCCCAAAGGGCACACAATATATTCTTGTGTCTCTTGATTCTCTCTTACATATTCATTAACAGGACCTCCTATAAATAGGCGAGACATAAAATGTAGTAATGAAAAGAAATTCACAGATTCATACCATACTATATATTACTAATCTAAAAGATATGATATGATCTCATCTAATCAAATTAAATATAATCAAATCTATTGCTAACGTATATGATTTTCTTTCCAACAAAGCTGCATGGTTGACACTTTAAATTACTCGAATATAATTTCTAAAGTACAAGCATAAAAGTTGCACCAGTGACTTGACATAAAAGAAAGATATTATGCACTTAAAATAAAGAATTAGAGCAATATCTACTCACAAGCCTTTCTTATCAGTATCAATGATTATTCTGTTCTTTGAAAGTTGTTCTTGTATCAGAATCACCTGGAATGAAATATAGAAAATAAGAAACATGTTAACAATGCAAAGATACGAGGAAGTAGGAACACCCGCTAAAAAACTAAAGCATTGCAATTCAGGCAAAAAGTCACGAACCAAGCTATAGGCAAAGCTCAACAAAAAGGATAACTACCAGGCAAGCAGTGATTCAACACTGACAACAAAAGATGTTAATACTTTAAAAATCAGAAGGCAAAACTATGCGTCCTACACAACAATAAGGAGCCACGGCCACAAATATTATTTTCTATACAATAACCACAAGCCAACCAAGCATGACCCAGAATTATAAACAACCGTGTAATTCCCCCATTCAGTTTCCAATCATACTATCAGAATCATGCTACTGCAACCAACCCCCTGCACTATATCCCACCCAAATGACCCCTAACATCCTCATTGGAAACAACACGAGGACTAATCACAAACTAGGATTGATACTTTGGACGCTGGCTACTTGGCAGGTGCTGTGTGTTCAGCATTAGTCTTTCAACTATAAAAGATGTTCAAACAGTTGATTGGGAATGCATTTACATGCTAGGTCATCTAAGGTATTTCTCACTCACACTAAAGAGGATATCTCACTCACAACAAAGAAGAAACCAACATTATAGCACCCAAAATAGAAACACTGAGACCTTTCTCTTGAATACATTTTCTTAAAGAAATTCATACATTACTCATAGAACTAAAAAGTGCTCTAATTTTCTCACGCATGATCCATACTTGACTAAAGACATCCAATTGACTGATCCTTACCTGTAAACCAAGAAAAAGATACTGAAACTAATTCTCAAGTCTCAATCATGCCATTTATATTGAAGGGCACCATAAAGAGAAGTTTGATTTAATCACCATCCAATTCATTTACAGTAAATTCACATTGATCTTACTTACACGAAAATTATGAAAAAAGCTTAATTTTACTTCCAATATGATCAGTCAACAATCCTCTTCTTAATCAACTAGTTTGGTACTTCAGTTTGGCCACCTATTGTTTAATTATGTCTAAACTTCTGCATTTGTAACACTCAAAGTTACACCACAACCAACAATTAGCAACCCAACCTTCATTGATTCACAATAACTTTTCCACATGTCATAAACAAGATAAAAGAACTGCTATGGCGATAGAAGTGTCACCTTCTCTGTTCCTTTTATGACAAAATATCCTCCAGGATCCAGTGGGCATTCACCTAAGAGAATAAACAAAGCACTTACCAAAGATGAAAGAAATTGAAAATTACCACAAAAATAGTTCCAACTCCATGGTGATACAGTACATATGAATACCCATGCAATTCTATTACAAAAATATGCACTATACCATATCTGGCAAGTTCTTCTTCATCCTTCCCGTACAATATGCAACAACAGCTTCTTAACATGATAGGCATTCTTCCAATAATAACATCCCTCTGAAAAGTTTAACTCAAAGAGTAATTGTGAGTTTTCAGCAGATTCAGTCCTGTTTATGCATCACATTTCTCTATATCTGTTAATCTCTAAACATAAGAAAGATCCCAATTAAAATCACCTTCATTTGGGTTGTCTTTGAAGCATGGCTTCCTGTAGTATATTCTATGTTCACATATATCGGAGCAGCGTAGCTGAAATCAAGTGCACACCCGAAGAGGTTAAAAGGGCAATAAGAAACTCAATGGAATTTAAGGAAGTGCTTTCTCATTTTCAGGGAAAAAATCAAAAGACTTTTTTATATGAGCTCAGTATGAATTTTAAAAGTAGGCATTGAAGAACAAAATAAAGGTGCAAAAGTAAATTTGGCATGAGTATCTACAAATATGGACTTTTTTATTCAATTAGGAACTTATTCCACGCATTAAATTGTACCCACGGAAAGCCCTCAAATAAGTACATATACTTCCCAGCAGATAACCAGCATAATTAAACTGGCTTTCCAACACATTCAAAACAACGATAACATTATATAATATAGAAGGAAGCCTTCTATTTTATATTCTCGATAAGAATTTAGGACAAGAAACATCTAAAATATCAAAAGGAAACCTAGGATGCATGGCACTAGGGATCTAATACTCAATCACATAATCTAAGCCACAGTCTCTACAGGACCAAAATGTTTTCCTACTCATACAACAGGGAATAGTAAAACAACAGACACTCACGTCATGTCAGAGAGCCGGCATTTGTGGGGAGTAAGCTTTTCGGTGACACCATCTATTATCACCGATGGTTCACCAATGCGAACATCTTTGTATCTGTAACCCAGGTACATGAAAAAATAAAAATAAAACAAAAATAAAAATAAAAGGTAGAATAAAAGAATGCTTGTCCTCAAATGTATATGCACTCATAACTTAGAAGAACAAAATGTCAATAAAATTACAGTATATCAATAAAGTTTTCACCTCAAATAAATGCTTGGGTCGATCTTAGAAGTGATGAGATCATTAGCTTGAACTATCTTTTTTATTTGCGTCCTCACAAAGAAATTGAAGGAGTCCAAATGCTGTTTTACAAGACCTCTCACCTACACTTGCACATGAACCGCCAGTCAGAATCTGAACTCATACAACCCTTCCTTCAGACAATCTCAAGTGATAAAATCATAACACAATAGCATTAATACATCATTATCAACTAATGTTATTGAAAAACTCTTTTCCATAGCATTTCTCACTAAAATGATACCGCCTAACATAGCACAAAACACATTCGGAAAAAAAAAATCAATTCTTGCATATTTAAAAAGACTTCCATCTGGAAAATTCCTTCGTCTTAATTCCAAAGGGGAAAAGTGCCTACAACTTCAAAAGGATAAAAAAACAGAAGAACAAAAATGTTTATACCTTCAAGAATTCAGGGACTAATTGGAACTTGTCAACGGCTCCCTTTACCGGTGCGGCGAGAGCTTGCTTGTCAATTGGAGCAGGGTCCTCAACTTTCACTACCATCTCCACTCATTCACTCGACATTCAGCGCTAAAGGCAATTCTTCAAGGCTTAAACCCAAAATCCACATGTAGTATGCATCGATTCTCTTTCAAAGCTTGACTCAGCTGACAGAAGAGAAGGTGTTACATATTCAACTACGTAGGTGAACCGCCCTTTTCGACAGAGCTGAGCTTGATGGGGGCGGCTTTCCGGTTTATGGTAAAGTGGTGCTCATAATGGAAGGAAGCCTCTTTAGATGAGAAGGAGTATGCTACCAAGGGGAGAAGGAAGAAGGGGAGTTCCACTATCTGAGCGATATCATTAGATAGGTAGGCTGATCTCCGCTTCTATCCTCCCGGGATCAGAAGCAGGCGATGGCGCAAGTGGAGGCGTCTGTCATCCGACTTTCACCCGGCATTCGGTCACAAGGGAAAATCCTTCTAGACGTAAACCCAAAACCCCAAAAAGAGAAATTCTTGGTGAAACCAAAACCGAGAAGAACAGCCGAATAGCCAAACCCAAATTCATTTTAATTACTATATAGACCCAATTCCAGGCGCTGTACCCAGGATCCATTTGACACAATGTCTGTCATCCGACTTTCACCCCGGCTCACAAGGGAAAATTCTTTTAGACGTAAACCCAAAACCCAAAAAAAAGAAACTCTTGGTTAAACCCAAAACCCGAGAAGGAACAGCGGAATGCTCAAACCCAAATTCATTTTAAATACTATATAGCACCAGTTTAGACCCAATTCCAGGCGCTATACCAAGGATCCATTTGATAAGTCCAACTGTGATCCGACCCGCCTAACTTTTTCTTTTTTTGCATAATAACACTATTTGCTTAATTTTTTTGTTGAGGCAATCGATTATTTTATTGCATTATGATTAATGGCAATTTTATATATATTTTTATATTTCAATAATTAATAATTTTACAACTGTAATGGCATGTTTAATTAAAAATTTTAGTTATACTAATGTTCTAAAGATGAAAATAAAATGAACAAAACAAGACCTCAATTTTTTACACTCACAAGCTTCTTTTCGTACCGCTGTTGTTATTTTAAAAACCCAAAATTGAAATTTTGAAATAAGACCTAGACAATTGGTATTTTTAAGTAATTGTCAGCGTCAAATTAGGTTTGTAGAAGAATGGAAACGAGCAGCACTTTTTGTTTCCAAATTGGATTTGATCATAATGTTTGAAGTGCAATAAATTTTCGTTTGCTAAAATAATTCAGCTCATTTGAAACTACAGATAGTCACTCCAAAATCTTACACCGCCACTGTATCTACTCTAATAAATTTCCACTCTAAATTGTGGGATATATAGGCATTCTTCGAGTATGTCAAAGAATCGCTCAACAATATGAATGATTTTGAGAATAGAATGCACTTAACTATATGAACTCGTTCCAGTTCTCTCAATCTTATTACTATGCTTTTTGTTTCTTCATATTAGATGCAAGAGTCTTACAAGACTCTTGATTAATACCATTCAACTTTAAGAATGGAATGTAGAGATTTAAATGATTCAATAATAGAAATTAATCTCCACTTAAACTTCCTGTCACATGTTTTTAAACGTGCATATTGCTTAAATTTATCATCATCCCCATTCACCTAAACATGATTTTTCTTCTTTTCATGTAAATATTATAGAAAAAATTGGAAAGAAAAATCAGCAACCCATCTTGAGAAATGAGCAGAAATGCAAACAAATATCTCCCTTGTAGCTCATTTTGGAGGACTTAACCATTCTAATGTTTCGCTTGCATTGATCCATTTTATATATTGGTAATACTTGGTCATTATAGTAGCTCTATTTTTACAAATGTGCATCTTTTTAAAGATAACTATCTTTGCATTGAAAACCTCTCAACTACAATAATAACAAACATCGATGTGCTTCAACCTATAACAAAAAGTTATATTTAAATATTACAATAGAGTGAATAAACATATTGCTTTCAACCTAACTCCTGAAAAAATTATCTTAATTACGACAGTTCTTTACATGCTTTTGTGACCACTATGCACTCAACTTTTATACAAGATAAAGCAACACGGTTATAAATGGGGCTTTGCTATGATACTAATGTACCAGCAGGTCGTTACATATGTCAAAGTAGATTTGCTTGAATCAAAATCTTCAAACAAACCAATTTTCTTGCACAATATTATAGATGTAGTTTGAAAATACCTCTGAGATAACTAAGAGTCCATTTAACTGTCTCCTAATTTCTTCTCTTCTCTTGGTTTAGAGAGATAGTGACTAACAAGACTAGAAACATGGGCCATATTTGGCTAGATGCAAAATCACTATATACATGGGACTAACCACTACGAAAGAATAAGGAATTTCACTCATGTTTTCACTATATACATGGGACTAACCACTACTAAAGAATAAGGAACTTTACTCATGTTTTCTCTCTCTTCCTCATTCTTTGGGCATTGTTAAGTGTTAAGGTTAAAGTGTCCAACAAGAGGTATTGATACTAGTTTTGCTTTACACATGTTAGACTTGTCAAAAATCTTATTGATATTTTTTTTCCTTTAAGATAGCTGAAGTTTGCCATTTTGCCTATCTTAGAAGATGCGCATCATAAGAATTTTCTTGATAAATATATCTTTTATGGCGAAGGGTTTGCTCAATTACTTCTTCAACTTGGCAATGTTGTAAGTATAATGACCAACAATCAACATCTATCAACAAAAAGTGCTACAATAATAAAATCATATTGTTAAAATACTTCAGAAGCACGCAACAATTCTTATACCATCATGTTGTTCCTTGCTCTTCTCTTCAAGACCCTAAGTCTGGCCAACCTCATTTTCTTTACATTTTAGTTTTGAACCTTTTGATTGCTCTTAATAAATTTCTTTATCTTCACAAAATATTAATCACAAAAAGGATATTCTCTTGTGGTAAATTACACATTAAAAATGAAACAATATGCTTCTTCATAATTAAATTGACTAAGTAATAATTGTATACAAATATAACATATAGATACAATGAGAACATATATATTCAATTAAAAATGAAAGGATAACTCATTATTTAATCTATATATGATGCATAATAGACGGACAAATAAAAAAAAAAGAGTATATTGAATCTCTTAACCAAGAGTGTTGAAGAAATATAATAATAAATCATTAATCATTTGAGAGTTATTTGAATTACAAATATTGGAAAAAAAACATTTCTCAAATTAGTAAATAATAAAAATAAGAAAAGTAAAAATAAAAAAATTAGAATTGATGAGAGAAAATAGTGATCAATTTGGTTTTGTCATATATTACAAACTTATTTTAAAGAAAAATATTAGTTTTTGTAACAATATTTATATTTTGCACAATTAAAATATATTCTATCACAATTATTCTTTAAGATTCTTTGTTTTAATTTTCACAAAATGAGCAAACCTATAGTCTAATCAACTGATTTCCAAATTAATGCTAATTACAAGTTGGTAATTTATTATAATTAAAACAATACAGGCAAATGTAATTACTTTATGTAGGGATGGGGTTGGGATAAGCTTTCCCATCTCTCTACCCCACTTTAAAGTTGGGAGAAAAATATTTTCCCTTATTTTTTCTTCTCCAATTCTTTCTTGTTGGACAAATGCAGATAGTCAGTTGATCTATTGCTTCTAACCTTAGCTTCCCTCAATTTGGTTTGTGCATGAAAATTGGATAAAGAATTTTGACTTTTCTTGATGTCAACAATAATCTAATTTGTATGAAAGATAGCATCTTCAATTTTGATGATTTTCTTTTTAACAAGATTCCATAAGTTACATTTAGCTTATTCACACGTCTACATTCAAAGAATATGCACTTCTTTACTTTGGCATAATGGTTTGATGTTTCTTCTTCTAAAAAGTAAACAAAAGCCCTCCAACCAAAACTTTTCAAGTATTTTAAGAAATATCTTCACTTTTTCCCACTATTTTGGGACAAATGGTGGTGATAGGTTGATTAGATTTATCCTTGTTCTCGTTGCCTTTACATATATAGAGGTTAGGACTATGTTTGTTCTTATTTTTTAAGTATATTTTTTTGAAAAAATATAAAGAGATTGAGAAAAAAAATTTAAAATATAATAATTGTACCGTATATTTTATAGTTAAAAAAATACAAATATAACTGTAATTTTTTATGTGAGAGTACAACTCTAGTACTATTTGTGATTGTTCAATTAATTTTCTATGCAATACTGTTGTGTTGAAAAGTTTTAGTACACTACTCTCCAATTGGATTTTTTTGGCTTCGGCAATACACTTCAACTAGTCCTTGTATTTGCCACCATGGTTAGCTAAAACATATTTTATGTTTTTTTTTTTAAAAAAGAATTCAACTTTTGCATGGAAATTTAAAAATTTCTAATACACGATACTTGGATTTTAAGGTATAACACCACACTTTTTTTAGAATACTTAAGTATTATCACAACATAAAAAACACTATCCAATGTTTTATCGGTCACGTACGCAATATAAAGCATCACAAAGCATTCTATCAATAGATATCACACGTAATTTTTTGATATTGAGATTTGTGTACGACATACACTGTATTATTAATAAGGATATAAGCAAATCTTTCTTTCAATTATCCATACTTTATTTTTTTTGACTTTTCTATCATTTTTCTTCCTTTTCTTTCATTTTTTTTATTTGTATTTTCTTGCAAAATATTTATTTTTTAAGAAAATCAGTCTTTTTATTTAAAATACTATTTATATTTTAAATAATTTTCTTTTTATTATTTTGAATACAACAACATTACAATTTAATAATTTTATAAAGGATAAGGTATGTGATTTCCACTCATACAAGTAACTTGTTTGCTCTTGTTTATTTATGTTTTGGCCTCCTGCAGAAGAAAAAGTAACGAAATTTATCTCTATACTATAGGTCAATGAGGAATCAAGTGCACTACACAAAATTTCAAAGCCATATTATTAGATTATTTTAATTAGAATCAACTAATTAATAAAGCCTTTATTACACTATAATTTTCATAATTGGAATTTATTCAAACCATAATCTCAAAATAAAGTGACTTGTGACAAGTCAACAAAGAGTACAAAATGTTGGGACGAAGACCACGTCACAACAATTTAATTCATGTTCCGTCAGAAAACTTTGAAGGACAAGCCAGTACCAGCTAATCTTTCCTCCGTGAGGTTGTTCAACGTCTCCGCCATTGAAGGAGTGAGATGATTCGCCCAATCTCCCACCTCCGCTTTCCTGAACAAGTCCTTCTCGAAGTCAAGAATCGCGCCCTTTCCCTCCCAGTTCACCTCCAACTCTTTCATATGCTCAAAGCTGCAGAGTTTTGCTATCCCTTCAACCACTCCCTCTTCCTCCTCTTGTGGGCTGAAAGGAAACCCCAAGAACTCAGCCAGTTTCTTCAAGTGGAAACCCGTGTTCTCCTTCATCTCCTCGTACCTCAAGAGCAACACATTGTAAGGGCTTCTCAAGCTCTCCTTCCAGTACCCCAAAATATGGTCCCAATATGGTCCAACCCTGCAACTCCCCTGCAGTACATGTCGAATGCCTCCTCAAGCGGTAAGGGTCCAAGAGTCTCGGGCCTTTGCTTGCTCAAGTAATGCCACATGGAAACGAACGTGTCTAATGGGTTCCTGACCATGTACACAAGCCTGCATCTTGAGTCTCTGACCGAGCCCGGGAAGGCGCTTATAGGAACACGTGTGCCGAAGAGCCGAGGCGCGGGGAAGCCAGAAGTGTTGGTGATCTGATTATTTTCGAACGCTTTATACCCGAGGAAGGGAACGAGGTCGTGAGGGTTGGATGTGAGCAAAGGGTGGTTGTTTTGGCTGTGACCAAAGCGTTGTCTGTTAACTACGGCGAAAGAGAGTGCTTTCAGCCATGTGGTGCCTGATTTCGGGATGGTGGCTACTATGATGTCAGAGTCTTCTGCTTTGTAGTGATTTAGGGCAAAGATCAAGGCCTGGAGACCTATTCGTGGGTACCAGAAGCCTTGATACAGAAATAGATTTGGGCTTGCCCAACCTCTCTCTTTTGGAAGTGAACCAAGCAGTTCTTGCCATTCCTGTTGCTGAACATTTTGAGCATTACTGGATTGGTTTTCTGCCGCTTGGGAGATCGCCATTTTCCACCCACAAGCTTCGCAACTTCGTGTTTTTTCTTTCTTGTGTTTTGTGTTTTGGGGCAAGATCAAGAAATGCGCGCACGTCAGTTTATGGGTGGGTTTAGGAGATTCCACACCCAACATATTTTTCTAATCATGTGAGTCACATGATATCAACATAAGGTTAGAATTGGATTGGTTTTTATGGTTATGTTTGGAACGCAACTTTCAAATCATAAAATATTATTACAAATTTTACATTATTAAACATATCATTCAATATTTTTATTTAAATTTAAATTTAAAATTTTTCTTTATATATTAATAATTTACTAATTTTTTTAAACATTATACATATATAAAATTAAATGAATACTATATATATATATATATTACATGTATATTTACATTTATTTTTATTTATATCTTATAATATAATAATTAGTGAAAGCATTTAATTATTATTATATATTTTAAATACATATTTAAATAAATTATAGTATTTATTTCATTAAAATATTATTTTCAATTTCAACACAAATCTGTCAAATACTGAATCAAACAAAAACCCCTCTCTCACACCATATGTTTATTAAACATATTAAACAAAAACCCCTTTCCCAAACATAGCCCTGTGAGTTTCACCCAACACATCATATTACATCATAAAGTATTAATAGATTACATCCGAGTGGAGGTGCATTTACCTATTAGGTCACTACAACTTTGAATAATCAGGCTCATCTCATTTGAGTTTATAATCTCATGCTTTTTTTAACGAAAACCTATGACAAGATGAAGCTAGGTTCAATAAGTAATTAATCAACTATAAATGTAATAAAATAATTATTTGAAATGATTATTTTGGACTCTTGCCCGATCTAATTTAAGGTGGAATAGCATGATAAATATATGACAAATAAGAGAGACTAGCTTTTCCCATTAAATTTTAAATAAAATATATACATACATACATATATATATATATATATACGTTGGACATTTAACAAATTATTAATAATAACATTTACAATATGATAATCGTATCATCAAGTATAATTAGAATAACTCAGAAAATAATGTTGGGTGATGGACAATCAAACAACTTTTGTTAATATTAGGAGCCAAAGAATCTTGGACTTTATACATCAAAACTAAATTTAATTAACTATGAAAGCCGTGAACGACAAATAAAATAGCAAAATTTGGTGAACAACATGATAGTTCAAAAAATTATATGTTAAACCGAAAAAAAAAATGAAATGAACCTAACAGAAGACAAAATTTTAAAATGTAAACGTGCATGGACCATGAACTATATTCCAATAATACGACGAGTGTTGAAAATAATCTTGAAATCGGTATTGTTTGAGAGAACATACCACGATAAGAGTATTTCTTTAATTTTACTTCTGCCCCAACAAAAATAATTACTGAATAACAATATTTTATTTATTTATTTATTTATAAAATAATAAAATATATGTAATATAATATATACATACATATAATATATGTATAGAATAAAATATATAATATATATACAACATACAGTATACATGAAAGCCTTCAATATTACTTTTTTATTTATTACATTAACTAAAAAATATCTATTTTTACATAAACTACTACCACCTATCATATCAACATTGATAAAATATCATTACAAATAAAGAAATAATTATTTGCAGATTTACATGTGAAACGTTTTTAATTTTAACAAATAAAAATTTGAAATCTTTTTAATTACTTTTATATACTTTGAAGGTGTAAAATTTTCTCTATATTTATATTCATTAATTGAACTTCATTTTAAATATTTGGAAATATTACACAAATCCTTGTATCTATACTTCTCTACTACATATTAAAGTTAAGAGGCGAGCATTTTTGGCCTTCAAATGTATAGTCACTGACGTACTCTTTTTTTTATATGTTTTCATGTCACTCTACTTTCACAATTTTCACTTATTTCATTCCCTTCCTCGATCTCAATTTATAATATTTTTTAATCACTTCTTTCAAACTTAATCTTTCTTTCTTTCTATTTTTAAAGTTTTTTTTCTTTATTTTCGTAGATTTACAAATTTTATATAAAAAATAAAACACACACATATATATACACACCAAAGCATATACGTTGAGTGGATCGAAAAATATACAAATTAAGATAGGCAGGTTTGAGTTAAAAGCTTACCATACATTAGTTGTTTGGTGTACTTTTAAATTGTATTGAACAAGATTGATGTATAAATCAAGTTCAGCATCGTGCATGTGGACCTAATACTTCATATGGTGACATATATCATTGACTTAGTATATGAAAAAAATAATTATTAATTTTTTTAAAAAAATAACACATGCCATGGTAAAAAATGTCCAATTTAAATGCAGGTCATTGCATGATTATCTCCTGAACCATTGAAAGTATTAAATAGGCGTTACCGACACTAGTTGCATGACGTGCGAGGAAAATGAATGGCAAAACAAGCAACTGAGAAAACACAAGAGACGGGACGAGCTAATCATCTAATTACTGTAAAGTAAATAAAAAATAAAAAGCTGTCCAGTTTGTGCTAAAATCTTACCTCACATTAGTTGTCTGTTATGCTTTTTAAGGCTATGTTTCGGAGGGAGGGAGGTTTATAGTTTTATATACTATTTAATAAGAATTGTGTTGAAATATAATGTATGTTTAAATAAAAGGTTTAATTAGATGGATACTATTATTTAACTTGAATGTTTCTAAACTAACGCTGAACATGCATAAGCTTATTTATTTTAAACATTTCAAAGCTTTTATATTTTACTTTGTTTCTAATTATCGGTAATTTTTATTTTATTTGAAATCTTCTTTAATTTAATTTGTTTTATTTTAAAACAAAAAATTTAGATTTCGATTTATTGATTTACTTTTTGTTTAATGACCCGGTATACCCGGTTTATGTAAGGATTGACGAGACCCGCCTCATGTCAGAGATCTCACGCTCACAATCTGTCGGTATAGCACTTTTCCCATTAACCGACGACGCAGATGTCCGCAAAATTTCGTGGCGAGTTTGTTAATGACAATTATTTTATGATATTCAAGACTCCCACCTTTCGTCGGTGCGAAATTTAAGGTGAAGATTTTGATAAATAAAAATTTCAATTAAATTGTATTTGTATATTTGTGTATATGTATAATATTATCTATATCTATACTGTGTACCCTCTTTTTTTATATGTTTTCAATTTTAATTTACAATGTTTTCTAATCACTTCCTTCAACCTTAATTTATCTTTCTTTTTATTTTTAAAGTTTTTTTCTTTATATTCATACATTATAAAAAATTTATACTAAAAAGATTATACAAATTTTCTATTAAAAATTATACATACGTACACACACACACACACTATATATAGCATTTACATCGGGTGGTTCAAAAATATATAAATTAAGATAGGTAGGTTTGAGTTAAAGGCTTGTCATAGGGTAGTTGTTTTTTGTAATTGTAAATTGTATTGAATGAGACTGATGTGACATATATCATTAATTTAGTACATAAAAAACAATTATTAATTTTTTAAAAATATGACACGTATCATCATAAAAATATCCAATTTAAATGCATATCATTGCATAATTATCTTGTAATGCATTGAAAGTAAAGAATAGACGTTACTGACACAAGTTGAGTTAAAAAAAATGGCAAAACAAGCAATTATGAAAGGACAAGAAACAGGATGAGCCAGTCACCTAATTACTATAAAATATATAAAAAATTAAAAGGGGTCGAGTCTGTGCTAAAATCTTACCCCACATTAGTTGTTCATTATGTTTTTTAAGTGTTTGAACGAGATTGATGTTTTATTCAAATTTAGCTTAGAAAAGATGGAAAAGGACGCTTCCCACAAGTTTCGTGCATATGAGAGTAGAAAAAAATAATGGAAAAATTAAACATAGTGAGACCACTTAAGAAACATGGCACAGGAGCAAATTATGCACCTAATTATTAGGGAAAAAAAAAGACGCTTTAACCACCAATTCAGCGAAGAAGATGGCCATTTTTGGATGTAAAAGGGTGTTCCCATGAACTCTTTCACAGAAGCTTAAATCATTACTTCGAGGCGATTATATTTGCAAATGCGCATGTTTAGGAGATTTAAAATATAATTTTTTATAAATATACTTGACAGTTCAATATCAAATCTTGATTAGTTGTTAAGATTTATGATAAAACTTAATAAAACTAGAAGTATCATTCATAAATAATAAAGTATCAAGCCTAAAATTGAACTTAATCATGTTGCAGTGGACTGTTAGTAGACACGTGTTTGAACATGTAAATAAGTCAACATAACACTATATATTAATTTAAACTCTTAAAATTACACATTATGGATCACGTACTTTTTTCTTTCAATGTGAAGCAGTGATCTCTTTTGAATTTATACGTTTTCTCAATAATCTTTTTCCTTAAATATAAATTTTTTCAACTTGCTCCCATTCAATTAGGAATTTTTGAGTATCTCATGATCTTATAAAGAGTGTTCTTTTATGTTTAGATTTGAGCCTCCCATGGAATTATTGAATACTTTCAAACCTATCATTTACAGGCATTAATTTAGGTCTTCCATAGGATTAATCGAACACTATTTTTATACTTGTCTCAAATTGAATTATGTATTTTGATATCATTTGTTAGGATGTATTTACCTCCAAAAGTCTAAGTTCTAATTAAACTTGTTGGGCTCGAAGACAAAGACCAACAAAATTGATGATAATCTAATAGGTTTAGAATTGAACCCAACCAAATTGGGGACTCATTACACTAAGCACAATAAAATTTTTATTTTAAATTTAAATTCAAGTTTTTCTCTCTTACATATATAATTAATTATTTATTTTTTAATCGTTACACTTATTTACTAAATACCTATTTATATTTACACACATACACTAAAAATTTAAACATGCATAAGTTTATTTATTTTAAACATTTCAAAGTTTTTATAGTGTACTTTTTTCTAATTATCTATACTTTTTATTTTATTTGAAATTATGTTTAATTTATATTTTTATATTTGAAAACAAAAATTGAGATTTCGATTTATTTATTTATTTATTATTTGATGACCTGCTATACCCAGTGTTTGTCAGGATCGATGAGACCCGCCTAATCCCTGTGATTCGCTGTTCCCAGTCTGTCCTCACAGCAGTCTGCCCATTGACCGATGACACAGATGTCCGCAAATTTTGGTTGCGTGTTTGTTGATAACAATTATTTTATGATATTCAAGACTCTATCTTTATATCATAGGGACGAAATTTAAGTTGAAAATCTTGATAAATAAAAATTTTAATTTAATTGAATTTGTATATTTGTGTATATGCATAATATTATAATAATTAATAATATATTAAAAAATTATTAATTTTTAATTATAAATATGTAGACACGTGAACGTATGTGTGCATACATAGGTATAGGAGTAAGTGTTAATAAATAAACATAATACTTGTAAAATTCTCAGACTGAGTTAATTAATGCACGTGAATATTATTAACTTAATATTTATTGCTAATATAAACAATTATAGCTATTTAAAAAGTTATATATTATTCAGTTCTTTTAAATACATAAAATTAGTAGTGGTTAAGATTTAATTTAAGAGAATACATACATTATGCTATTTTGAACATTCCATTATCCTATCAAATTCTACACAATCAAATATCTTACACTACAAAATTTTTAAATAAATTTAAATTTAAATTTAAATTTCTTTTTATATATATATATAATTATTTAATTAATTTTTAATTATTACACTCCCAACTAATTTGACCTGCTTAACCAAGGACTGGTCAAGTGACCGGACCGATTACCCTAGAATAACCATCGCCAAATTTAATCAGTCTGAACAGACTAAAATCCATAAAATTTGTTGTTATAAAATAACAAAATAAAATAAAATGTAAGAGGAGAAATTCGAGAATAACAAACAGACCCCTATTCTCGCATTTCACGTCACTGCTGCTTTTTCCATCTCCATTTCATCCATGTCATACAATAAAATGTACAAAATCTCATGAATAATACAATACATATAAAAGGACAGCCCTCTGCAGAAGTCATAAGCTTCCTTTTTTTTTTTTTTTTTTTTGTTTTTTAATACAGAAAGAACGAAGAACGAAAAACGTTCAAAAACAAGAGGTAGAGAAAATATCTTCCCCTCTTACACATGTATTTGTACGTACATATATTTCTATGTGTTTAGAAATTGTGGACAGATTGTCCCACGTCACGAAGCTAATTAAGTTTATTTTTCTATTTTTTATTTTGGCTTTTTAGACTCTATGTACGCACACAAACACATGTGTATTTATATATATATTACTGTATTATATATATTTTTATATTTTAATATTTCATACTTTAAAATTATGGTTTGTCTGTATAAAAAAAAGGAGATACATAAAGTCACATAATTTTATTTTTAATTTCTTAAATTTTTAATTTATATATTTTTTAATTTTTTTAATTAGTTTTTACTTTGGAATTTTCTCTTCTTCCTTTTTTTTTTTTAAAATTATGATATATTTTTGTTTTTATTAATTAAAATGCTATAATTTTATAATTTATAAGTTACATAGAATATATAAATTTTCTAATATATATATATAAATTATAGTATAGGTTAATCGTTATTTTTATAGACATTGAATCAGTGATCTGCTGCGTTAACCCGTTTAATTGTTGATTCGATTTTAAAAATATTGATTATACCTATTAATAATCATACACATACACTCATATTTATATCTTTATATCCAATAAATTAATTATTATTTCTACATATTATCATATCATTTAATCATAATTTTATATTTTATATATTTATAAATAAATAATATTATTCTTTCGATTAAATTTTCTTTCCAAACATGCCATTTACCCTATACATCTCTCTCAAAACATCATTCATCACAAAAACTCCCCTTCCAAACGTAGCCATTGATTGCGGCAAAAAAAATGATAATGATTAATGCTAATGAAAGAAGAAATAATTTTTAATATAATAATAATACATAATGTAATAATGCATGATATAATACATTATTTATACTAAATTCATCACAATAATGTATACAATAAAAAAATCTATGGCTGCGTATAGACTTCTTCAAAATCTGAAAACGATGTTAAAAAATTAAAAGAAAAACTATACAGTCCCCCTAGACTATTATAAAATCAGGGGGTGCAACTACAAATTCTTGCCAGACGAAATAAGAAAGAAAATATTCAAATTCACACAGTTAGTGCTTGAAAAATGGTGATCGCCCAAGTGACGACAGAAAACCAATCCAATGATGCCCAAGACGATGTTCAGCCGCAGGAACCAAGCCCTATATGTCAAGAATTGCTTAGTTCACTTCCGAAGGAGAGAGGGTGGACAGGACCATATCTCAATCTATATCAGGGTTTTTGGTGCTCAGAGAGATGGCTCCCCGCCATAATTTCCGTCCAGAAGCACTACAAAGCGGAAGACTCTGATCTCATAGTGGCCACCTTCCCGAAATCAGGCACTACGTGGCTTAAAGCACTCTCTTTTGCCATAGTCAACAGGCAACGCTTTGGTCACGGCCAAACCCACCACCACCCTTTGCTCACTTCCAATCCTCACGACCTCGTTCCTTACCTCGAGATTCAAGTGTTCGCAAATAACCAGATCCCCGACCTGTCAGTCTTTCCCAGGCCTCTTCTCTTAGGCACACACGCGCCAATAGGTGCCTTGCCAGACTCGGTCAGGAATTCGAGATGCAGGCTCGTGTACATGGCGAGGAACCCATTTGACACGTTTGTTTCCTTCTGGCACTTCTGTGTCCAGTACCGGCCGGAGTCTCTCGGTCCTTTTCCGCTAGAGGAGGCATTTGACTTGTACTGCAGGGGAGTCGTACCTTTCGGTCCGAGTTTGGACCACGCATTAGGGTACTGGAACGAGAGCTTGAGAAACCCTCATAAGGTGTTGTTCTTGAAGTACGAGGATCTGAAGGAGAACACGGGTTTCCACTTGAAGACACTGGCCGAGTTCTTGGGGTTTCCTTTCAGCTCGCAAGAGGAGGAAGAGGGAGTGGTTGAAGGGATAGCAAAGCTCTGCAGCTTTGCGCATATGAAAGAGTTGGAGGTTAACAAAAAAGGAAGTGCCATTGCCGGTTTTCAGAACAAGAACTTGTTTAGGAAAGCCGAGGTGGGAGATTGGGCGAACCATCTCACTCCTTCCATGGTGGAGAGGTTACACGACATCATGGAGCAAAAATTAGCTGGTACTGGCCTGTCTTTCAAAGTTTCCTAATGGAAGGGATGCATTTGTGGCGATATGTCAGCTTTATCATATATATATATATATATATATTATATCTTATGCCTGGTACCCTTTGTGCGCTTCTCTGGCATTGTTTGAGGAGAGAAATAAATTTGTTCTGAGAGTTTCCATTATCTTATTTGCCTTTTAGTTTTAAGAGTTCAAATCATGGTGTTGATTTGCAAATTTCCGCGTTTCTTAAATGGGATCAGTCAGTAGTTATTTTTCGAACTTTTGAAGTTCCCCAAAATTGGGTTTCTTGTGATATAATTTGCTGAATTGGTGTCGTGTTTCTGAACTTGCTGTCTAACTATGCTTATTTTGCCAACTTCCCACCCCAAATGCATGTAACTTGTTCGCACCGTCCTTTCCCATCCTTTCTAAGTTAAACTTGATTTAAACATCCATGTCGTTCAATTCAATTCACAGACACTAAGAATACTCACTGTCAATTGGAAAAAACTGTAATTTTTGTCTCACGTATACAGCCGTTTAGTAAAAATATTCTTTTGATTTTCATTGCTGACAAAAATGACCTGACTTCTAAAAAATAAGGCAATTTGAGATAGTTTACCATAATTTCATCAGATTTTCACATACAAAATAAGGTAATTTGAGACAGTTTACCATAATTTCATTAGATTTTCACACGCCTGATGCACACTCTAGTTTGGGGCTTTCCAACAACAACGGTTATGAGTTGGCAATTTTAAAGTTGATTGTAAGGTTGATGTGTAGAAAAAACCCGCATGGACATTTGACATTACAAAAAATGTCATTTGGAGGGAAAGCCACGCCCCCTGGCATTGCTTGTTGGCGGGAAAGCTAAAACTAATTCTTAATTTATTAAACTAAATTCATCAATTACAAATTAAATAAATCCATTAACAAAAACCTTCCTTTGATTTGACACCTATGAAGGTGAAATTGTTGAAGAATCCACCAAATCGATGGTTATAAATAATTGTTTGGACAAAGCAGAGAGTTGTAAAGAAGCAAACAACACAAAAATGGGCATCACAACGGGTATGTCAACTTGCCACTTCCTCATTGTCATAAGTTTTTTCATTCAATTGATTGTTTGTGTGGTTTCAAGATAACTTTTTGTGGATATCTATGTTAATTTTGATTTGGTACCACAACACCACATATTGCTATGTATCAACACCAACGCACAGAAATTGAATATAAATCAAATGAACACAAGCAATTAGTAATGCTATTTGGATCCAACCTTCTATGTTTGCGGGGCACCTGCCTAGATGAAAGATCTCATTATATCAAATTCAACAAGAGTATACTAAGTTTCAATAGGAATACTCCATTAACAAACTTCCTTTGGTTTCAAACCTCACACACACTTACAAGCAACTCCTTTTGCCTAAGTGTTGAATTGACTAGCTCCTCTAGTCCTAACTAGGTTAATAAGTATGTGTTTATACTTTTTTCTCATTTTTTTACTCTTTTTCCACTTAATTTGACATGTATAATAATCCTCACTACTCAAGGGATTAAGTTCATACACTATTCACTCTCAAAATAAAGTTCTAAATGTCCAAGTCATCTAATGAAGTTTTGAGACCTAGTAGGCACCAAGGTCAACGACTTTCACTCATTTAGGATATTTACATCCAAAGAAATACACAACAAATTTGATTTGCATCATTTCTTGTCTAGTCTTTGTGTCTTGGTGTTCTAACACTGGTGGTGACTTTCCCTACAAGCAAGATATATTTTCTATCTTTGAGTGGATCTTGATAGCATCCCAAGATTCACATGTTTTTCCATCTTTTCTCCTATAGGCTAGGTTGATTCCATGCCATACATAGATGTTTGACTTAGGCAAATCAAATTACAAAGATTCGGAATTAAGGTTGCTTTCAAATCTTCCCATACCAGCATTAGTCAACACTTTCCAAACTTAGTTTGTTTCCAAACGTGTTGGTACCACAACATTGCCAACACATCTGTCTGCTTGGTGCCGTATCACTGCATGGTTGCATGGCCAGTTGTCACATTATCTGCCACATCACTTGCCATGTCAGCTTTCACATCACGACGACGTCAGCTCCATGTGAGCATCGTGTCAACATGTCGTTAACAATCTCCCTCTTTGGCATTGTGTGGTACAAAACCCTTTTGCACACCACATTTTGCAAAAGACTTCTTTGGGGAGAATTTTTTAAGTATCCATGTTGCCCAGGTTTTGGTAATTTGATAAGTCTTGAGTGGAGACATCTATGTCGCATTAAAATTTCATCAAGTAATAGTGAAAGAATTGAAGTTTAGTGTTGCAACAGATCCACCATTTAGAAGAGGATTTACATAAACTGCTTATAATAGCAGCAAAATTATTCAAAAATAAGTCACAAGTTATCATCATTAAGTGTGATCACCAATAATGATTACTAGCTAAAAGAGTCAAATAAATAGGCCATTTAGTAAACTAGAAATAGCAAAGCAGCAAAAAGCATCTGGAGCACTTATGTTCTAACATCATTTTGGCAAAAATCTAAGAGTAGCAAAAGAAAGTCATCAACAGTTATGTTCTCCCTAGAGTCATGGCAATATTCAATTGCATCATATTGAAACACAATCAGTCAGACTGTAGACATCTTTGAACTATCACAGGCCTTTATTTCATACTTTAGACATCTCTGAATTGTCATAGGCCTTTATTTCATCTCTCCCTTTGTGACATAAAATGCCAGAGAATACCAACAATATTGGTGACCAATAATTAAAATACTCCCTAAAGCCATGCGGGCAAATTTGACAAAGTACACCCCCCATAATTTATTCGCAAGCCCTCCAGCAAATTCTTGTTAGCACCTATGCTCCACATTAGTCTAACAAAATCTACCAGTAGCAAAATGAAACTTATTAGCAATATAAACCATCAAGGCAGCAGCAAGTAATGTTCCAACAATGCTTATCCGAAAATAGCTAAAACCTTAGAAAGTTTGGTCTGCTCTGCCTGAAATTCAAAATATACTTTCCCTTAAGCTAACAAAATGAGAAGGAAGGCCTCGTGTGGGCTTTAGGTGTAAGAAGGTCTAGCCCTAACTGGGGCTAATGTTGAAACATCGTCAGTCACTTCTATAGGAATAAAGGCAAGTACAAATTTCAATGTAGCGAATTGCAAGTCCAATTCTCAACATTGTAACTATAGCTGATTTATTTGACCATCAGTCCTGTGTCTAAATGCCTCCAAGTGTACAACAACGCTAATGAGACAGTCTTTTGTTGACTGCGGAGCATTGTTACCTTCTGGTGTTGGAAAATCAATTAGATCATTTGTCTTACCAAATCTCAGCATCTTTTCATTAACTGTACAAAGAGAATCTTTAAGGAGGTTTAGTACATTCAATCTTTAGCTTCATCGTTAGTGCCTTAAAATTATTCCAGGATGAGTAAAATGCATGACGATGTTGCAGGATCTGCATGCATGTTTATACCAAGTGATTATCCAAGCAAGCTCATCATAGTCAAGATCGAAGTTTGTTGGGTACACTCTACTGAAATCATTGTCTTGGTGTTGCAGTATTGACCCAATGATAGATGATGAAAATGGTACTACCTTTCCTCTCACATAAACCTGACGGTATCACTTTGATTCATTGTCTGTAGCCTCCTTTATATTTGAATAAAATTCCACCATTTAGCTCAGGTAATAACCATCGAAAGATATCAACACATCAAAAAGTCTAATCTTCATTAGTAAATCTACCAATCCCAACTCCTTGCATTTTTAAGGATTAACAAACTTATCTGTGGCTCTCGTTCAACTTCATGTTCTTTTTTGAAGTGGTTTTTCCTTAGCTACTATTGGTACTTTAATGTCATTGGCTGCTGCTTTTGGTTATGTTCTAGGTTGTTGGGTTTTGGCTCAAGCTCATGAATAGCCTTTTTTTCTCTCCTTTCTTATTGTCCTCACTTAGGGTAAACATGTCCTTCAGAATACGTGGTGGCAATGGGTACTATTTCAATTGCAATGTCTATCTATATGGGTTCTTGTTTTGTTAAGGCTACAGAATGTGAAACCCATTCCTCGACTAGTGCTAGAACTTCGTCCGGTGGTGGCACTACTAATGTTGAGCTTTACCAACATCATGCACGCTTGTTCTTGCTTGGGTCATTTGCGAAAGAGATATGTGGAAATGTGAGCAACTAATCGCTTAACAAGCAATTACTTACCTTTTGTTCAAATGTGAACATGATAAAATGCTCGACAATATCCAACCATGTATGTAAAATTTGCAAAAAGGATAATAGTTGAACTTCACACGTAAAGTACTTCATATTTACTTCACTTGTCTTATTATTTAGTGTGGTCGATGACTCAAGCAATTTGTGTACCATTTTCACTAATTAGGACCTTAGTCTTTTATCCCGACTAAAGAGAATTATATCTCAACCTTTAACTTTGGCCGAATAAATAATGTCCCAATTTAATATTGGTTGAGTGGGTCATAACTCATCTATTGTCCGATGAGATGATGAAAGTGGCTCCTTACACTACATACCAAAGTGGGGACCGATAACAAACGATGTCGTTTTTGTTTTGATAATGCTCTATTATTGCTTTGATGGTGAAAATAATTTTTAAAATGGAAGTTTGTCTTGAAACATTCCAAAAATGAAATAAGATCAGAGTATTGAGAGATAAATTGAAAATTTGCATAGATCAAATATTTTAGGGCGTGGTTAGGATTAAAGTTTCAAAAACTATTTTAAATGATAAGTTAGTTATAGGATAAATTAATAATATATTCACTAAGTTGGATTATTTAATGGGACCACTTTTATTTTTCTAAAATACCTTTATTTCAAATTTTTTTAAAAACAATATGTCTTTCATTTAAACCTTTTATCTTATCACAAATCAATGTAATAATATCTACTATATAATTCCATTTAATATTTATTCGAAAAAATTAAATTATTGTAAATTATATTTATGTTTTTCACCCTTATAGATATTACAAAAATTATATTTAATTTTAAATGTTATAAAAAATACTAATCATTATCGCATTGAAGGATAAAAATGCCTTTTAATTATTTAGTGTCAGACTCGTATTTTATCATGAATTTTATCCTAATAAGTAAACATGGGATTAATATAGATAAATTAATTAATCAAATCCAATCAAGTGAACAAGCCATTGATAGATGTATAACTAAATTTTTTTATCTATTGATAATTAATATTCTCCTACATCTATCTATCTTCTGACCTAACATGGGGTGTTTAAACAAATATTTTTGTATTGTCACCAAAACAAAAAGGATTAGAATATTTGATTTTTATTTTGCTATTTGAGTTTTTTTCCTTTTCAATTTATAAACTTGTACCTTACCAATAATTGCGATATTGAAATATTTAAAATCAAATTTTAATTTTTTGACACAATTGTTGTGCATTAATTGGTGTCTTGCGACCTTTATAATTATCCTGTATTTTTATGCAATTGGTCGTATATACTTTGAGATCATGAATGACATAGTAATATTAAAATGCAATCAACAGGTTTGAAACAAAAGGAAATTAAATATATTTTTGAAATTTATAAGCTTGTCTCATAAATTACTTTTTAAATTTTTTTTTAAATATATATATTAAAGTTTTTTTCAAATTAATAAGCTTCTCTACTACATATTAAAGTTAAGAGGCGAGCATTTTTGGCCTTCAAATGTGTAGTTACCGACGTGCCCTCTTTTTTATATGTTTTCATGTCACTCTACTTTCACAATTTTCACTTATTTCATTCCCTTCAGCAATCTCAATTTATAATATTTTTTAATCACTTCTTTCAAACTTAATCTATCTTTCTTTCTATTTTTAAAGTTTTTTCCCTTTATTTTCATATGTTATTCAAATTTTATATAAAAAAAATAATACATACACGTATATATACACACCAAAGCATATAGATTGAGTGAATCGAAAAATATACAAATTAAGATAGGCAGGTTTTAGTTAAAAGCTTACCATACATTGGTAACATGTATTATTGATTTAGTGTATGAAAAAAATAATTATTAATTTTTAAAATATATGACACATGCCATGGGTAAAAATATCCAATTTAAATGCATGTCATTGGATGATTATCTCCAGAACCCTTGAAATTATAAAATAGGCGTTACCGACACTAGTTGTATGACGTTCGAGGAAAATGAATGGCAAAGACGTGACAAGCTAGTCGCCTAATTGCCATAAAGTATATAAAAAATTAAAAGGTGTACAGGAGGTTTATATTTTTATATAATATTTGATAAGATTTGTGATGAAACAAGATATATGTTAAAAATAACGTTCGTTTGAATGAAATGAATACTGTAATTTAATTTGAACGTTTCTAAGCTGATGTTGAATATGCATAAGTTTGTTTATTTTAAACATTTCAAAGCTTTTATATTTTACTTTGTTTCTAATTATCGATAATTTTTATTTTATTTGAAATCTTCTTTAATTTATATTTTTTTATTTTAAAATAAAAAATTGACATTTCAATTTATTGATTTACTTTTTGTTTAAGAACCTGGTATACTCAATTTATATCAGAATCGACGAGACTCGTCTCATCTCAGAGATCTCACGATTCACAATTCGTCAGTACAGCACTTTTCTCATTAACTGACGACGCAGATGTCCGCAAAATTTGGTGGCGAGTTTGTTAATAACAATTAATTTATGATATTCAAAACTCCCACCTTTCGTCGGTATGAAATCTAAGCTGAAAATTTTGTTAAATAAAAATTTCAATTAAATTGAATTTGTATATTTGTGTATATGTATAATATTATCTATATCTATACTGTGCATCCTTTTTTTTATATGTTTTCATTTCACTCTACTTTCACAAATTTCAGTTATTTCGTTCATTTCTTCAATTTTAATTTATAATGTTTTCCAATCACTTCCTTCGACGTTAATTTATCTTTCTTTCTAATTTTAAATTTTTTTCTTTATATTCATACATTATAAAAGTTTTATATTAAAAAGATTATACAAATTTTCTACTAAAAATTATACATACATACACACATATATATATATTTACACGCTATGAGGCATTTACATTGGGTGGATCAAAAATATATAAATTAAGATAGGTAGGTTTGAGTTAAAGGCTTGCCATAGGGTAGTTGTTTATTGTACTTTTAAATTGAATTGAATGAGACTGATGTGACATATATCATTAATTTAGTATAAAAAAACAATTATTAATTTTTTAAAAATATGACACGTACCATCATAAAAATATCCAATTTAAATGCATATCATTGCATATTGAAAGTAAAGAATAGACGTTACTGACATAAGTTGAGTTTGAAAAAATTGGCAGAACAAGCAATTATGAAGAACAAGAAATAGGACGAGCCAGTCACCTAATTACTATAAAATATATAAAAAATTAAAAGGGGTCGAGTTTACGCTAGAATCTTACCCCACATTAGTTGTTCATTATGTTTTTAAAGTGTTTGAACGAGAGTGACGTTTAATTCAAATTGGGCTTGGAAAAGATGGAAAAGGACGCTTCCCACAAGTTTCATGCATACGAGAGTAGAAAAAAATAATGGAAAAATTAAGCATAACGAGACAACTTAAGAAACATGGCACAGGACCAAATTATGAGCATAACGAGACAACTTAAGAAACATGGCACAGGACCAAATTATGCACCTAATTATTAGGGAAAAAAAAAGGGAGCTTTAACCACCAATTCAACGAAGAAGATGGCCATTTTTGGATGTAAAAGGGCGTTCCCATGAACTCTTTGACAAAACCATAAATCATTACTTCGATGTGACTATACATGCAAATGTGTATGTTTACGAGATTTAAAATATAATTTTTCGTAAATGTACATGACAGTTCAGCATCAAATCTTGATTAGTTGTTAAGATTTGTGGTAAAACTTAATAAAACTAGAAGTATCATCATAAATAATAAACTACTATGCTTAAAGTTGAACTCAATCGTGTTGAGGTCAATGTTAGTAGACACATATTTGAATATATAAATAAGTGAGGATAACACTATATATTAATCTAAACTCTTAAAGTTATAAATTATGAATCATGTATTTTTTTCTTTTAACGTGAGGTAGTAATCCCTTTTGAATTTACACGCTATCTCAATAATTATTTTTCTCAAATATGAATTTTTTCAACTTACTCCCATTCAATTAGAAATTTTTTAATATCTCATGATCTTATAAAGAGTGTTCTTTTATTTTTATCAATTCCGTTGACTTTACGAGAGATTTGAGCCTCCCATTGAATCATTGAATACTTTCAAACCCATCATTTACGTGGCATTAATTTAGGTCTTCCGTGGGATTAACCGAACACTATTTTCATACTTGTCTCAAATTGAATTATGTGTTTTGATATCATTTGTTAGGATGTGTTTACCCCCAAAAGTCAAGTTCTAATTAAACTTGTCGGGCTTAATGACAAAGACCAACAAAATTGATGATAATCTAATAGGTTTAGAATTGAACCCAGCCAAATTAGAGACTCGTTACACCAAGCACAATAAAATTTTATTTTAAATTAAAATTCAAATTTTTATTTCTTATATATATAATTAATTATTTATTTTTTAATCGTTACACTTATTTACAATTCATTAAATACCTATTTATATTTACACACATACACTAAAAATTTAAACATGCATAAGTTTATTTATTTTAAACATTTCAAAGTTTTATAGTGTACTTTGTTTCTAATTATCTGTACTTTTTATTTTATTTGAAATTATGTTTAATTTATATTTTTATATTTGAAAACAAAAATTGAGATTTCGATTTATTTATTTATTTATTATTTGATGACCTGCTATACTCAGTGTTTGTCAGGATCGATGAGACCCGCCTAATCCCCGTGATTCGCTGTTCCCAGTCTGTCCTTACAGCAGTCTGCCCATCGATGACACAGATGTCCGCAAATTTTCGTTGCGTGTTTGTTGATAACAAATATTTTGTGATATTCAAGACTCTATCTTTATTTCATAGGGACGAAATTTAAGTTGAAAATCTTGATAAATAAAAATTTTAATTTAATTGAATTTGAATATTTGTGTATATGTATAATATTATAATAATTAATTATATATTGAAAATTTATTAATTTTTAATTATAAATATGTAGACACGTGAACGTATGTATGTATACATAGGTATAGGAGTAAGTGTTAATAAATAAATATAATGCTCGTAAAATTCTCAAACTAAGTTAATTAATGCACGTAAATATTAATTAACTTAATATTTATTGCTAATATAAACAATTATAGCTATTTAAAAAGTTATATATTATTCAGTTTTTTCAAATACATTAAATTAGTAGTGGTTAAGATTTAATTTAAGAGAATACATACATTATGCCATTTTGAACATTCCATTATCCCATAAAATTCTAAACAATCAAACATTTTACATTACAAAATTTTTATCTAAATTTAAATTTCATATTAAATTTCTTTTTATATATAAATATATATAATTATTTAATTATTTTTTTATTATTAAACTCACGTTTACACAAACTGTCCAGCCCAACTAATTTGACCGGCTTAACCAAGAACTGGTCAAGTGACCGGACCGATTACCGTGGAATAACCATCGCCAAATTTAATCGGTGTGAACAGACTAAAATCCATAAAATTTGTTGTTATAAAATAACAAAATAAAAAAAAATGTAAGAGGGGAAATTCGAGAATAACAAACAGACCCCTATTCTCGCATTTCACGTCACTGGTCCTTTTTCCATCCCCATTTTCTCTTTTAAATCTCCACCACTGATCCATGTCATACAATAAAATGTACAAAATCTCATGAATAATACAATGCATATAAAAGGAAAGCCCTCTGCAGAAGTCATAAGCTTCTTTTTTTTTTTTTTTTTTTTTGTTTTTTAATACAGAAAGAACGAAGAACGAAAAACGTCCAAAAACAAGGGGTATAGAAAATATCTTCCCCTCCTACACATGTATTTGTATGTACATATATTTCTATGTGTTTAGAAATTGTGGACAGATTGTTCCACGTCACGAAGCTAATTAAGTTTATTTTTCTATTTTTTATTTTGGCTTTTTAGACTCTATGTACGCACACAAACACATATGTATTTATATATATTACTGTATTATATACATTTTTATATTTTAATATTTCATACTTTAAAATTATGGTTTGTCTGTATAAAAAAAAGGAGATATCTAAAGTCACATAATTTTATTTTTAATTTTAATTTTTTAATTTATATATTTTTTAATTTTTTTTGTTCGTGTTTACTCTGGAATTTTCTCTTCTTCCTTTTTTTTTTTTCAAATTCTGATATATTTTTGTTTTTATTAATTAAAATGCTATAATTTTATAATTTATAAGTTACATAGAATATATAAATTTTCTAATATACATATACATATATATATATATATTATAGTATAGGTTAATTGTTATTTTTATAAATGATTGAACCAGTGACCTGCTGCGTTAACCAGTTCAATTATTGATCCGATTTTAAAAAACATTGATTATGCCTATTAATAATAATATCTGTACCTATATTCACACACATACACTCATGTTTATATACTTATATCCAATAAATTAATTATTATTCCTACATATTATCGTATCATTTAATCATAATTTTATATTTTATATATTTATAAATAAATAATATTATTCATTCGATTAAATTTTCTTTCCAAACATGCCATTTATCCTATACATCTCTCTCAAAACATCGTTCATCACAAAAACTCCCCTTCCAAACGTAGCCATTGTTTGCGGCCAAAAAAATGATAATGATTAATGCTAATGAAAGAAGAAATAATTTTTAATATAATAATAATACATAATGTAATAATGCATGATATAATATATTATTTATACTAAATTCATCACAATAATGTATACAATAAAAAAATCTATGGTTGCGTATAGACTTCTTCAAAATCTGAAAACGATGTTAAAAAATTAAAAGAAAAACTATACAGTCCCCCTAGACTATTATAGAATAAGGGGGTGCAACTATAAAATCTTGCCAGACGAAATAAGAAAGAAAATATTCAAAGTCACACAGTTAGTGCTTGAAAAATGGTGATCGCCCAAGCGACGACAGAAAACCAATCCAATGATGCCCAAGATGAGGTTCAGGAGCAGGAACTAAGCCCTATATGTCAAGAATTGCTTAGTTCACTTTCCAAGGAGAGAGGGTGGGCAGTACCATATCTCTATCTATATCAGGGTTTTTGGTGCCCAGAGAGAAGTCTCCCCGCCATAATTTCTTTCCAGAAGCACTACAAAGCGGAAGACTCTGATCTCATAGTTGCCACCTTCCCGAAATCAGGCACTACGTGGCTTAAAGCACTCTCTTTTGCCATAGTCAACAGGCAACGCTATGGTCACGGCCAAACCCACCCCCACCCTTTGCTCACTTCCAATCCTCACGACCTCGTTCCTTTCCTCGAGCTTCGTGTGTTTGCAAATAACCAGATCCCCGACCTGTCAGTCTTTCCCAGGCCTCGTCTCTTAGGCACACACACGCCAATAGGTGCCTTGCCAGACTCGGTCAGGAATTCGAGATGCAGGCTCGTGTACATGGCGAGGAACCCATTTGACACGTTTGTTTCCTTCTGGCATTTCTGTGTCAAGGACCAGCCGGAGTCTCTCGGTCCTTTTCCGCTAGAGGAGGCATTTGACTTGTACTGCAGGGGAGTCGTACCGTTCGGTCCGAGTTTGGACCACGTGTTAGGGTACTGGAACGAGAGCTTGAGAAACCCTCATAAGGTGTTGTTCTTGAAGTACGAGGATCTGAAGGAGAACACAGGTTTCCACTTGAAGAAACTGGCTGAGTTCTTCGGGCTCCCTTTCAGCTCACAAGAGGAGGAAGAGGGAGTGGTTGAAGGGATAGCAAAGCTCTGCAGCTTTGCGCATATGAAAGAGTTGGAGGTTAACAAAAAAGGAAGTGCCATTGCCGGTTTTCAGAACAAGAACTTGTTTAGGAAAGCCGAGGTGGGAGATTGGCCGAACCATCTGACTCCTTCCATGGTGGAGAGGTTACACGACATCATGGAGCAAAAATTAGCTGGTACTGGCCTGTCTTTCAAAGTTTCCTAATGGAAGGGATGAATTTGTGGCGAGATGTCAGCTTTATCATATATATATATATATATATATATATTATATCTTGTGCCTGGTACCCTTTGTGCGCTTCTCTGGCATTGTTTGAGGAGAGAAATGAATTTGTTCTGAGAGTTTCCATTATCTTATTTGCCTTTTAGTTTTAAGAGTTCAAATCATGGTGTTGATTTGCAAATTTCCGCGTTTCTTAAATGGGATCAGTCAGTAGTTATTTTTCGAACTTTTGAAGTTCCCCAAAATTGGGTTTCTTGTGATATAATTTGCTGAATTGGTGTCGTGTTTCTGAACTTGCTGTCTAACTATGCTTATTTTGCCAACTTCCCACCCCAAATGCATGTAACTTGTTCGCAGCGTCCTTTCCCATCCTTTCTAAGTTAAACTTGATTTAAACATCCATGTCGTTCAATTCAATTCACAGACACTAAGAATACTCACTGTCAATTGGAAAAAACTGTAATTTTTGTCTCACGTATACAGCCGTTTAGTAAAAATATTCTTTTGATTTTCATTGCTGACAAAAATGACCTGACTTCTAAAAAATAAGGCAATTTGAGATAGTTTACCATAATTTCATCAGATTTTCACATACAAAATAAGGTAATTTGAGACAGTTTACCATAATTTCATTAGATTTTCACACGCCTGATGCACACTCTAGTTTGGGGCTTTCCAACAACAACGGTTATGAGTTGGCAATTTTAAAGTTGATTGTAAGGTTGATGTGTAGAAAAAACCCGCATGGACATTTGACATTACAAAAAATGTCATTTGGAGGGAAAGCCACGCCCCCTGGCATTGCTTGTTGGCGGGAAAGCTAAAACTAATTCTTAATTTATTAAACTAAATTCATCAATTACAAATTAAATAAATCCATTAACAAAAACCTTCCTTTGATTTGACACCTATGAAGGTGAAATTGTTGAAGAATCCACCAAATCGATGGTTATAAATAATTGTTTGGACAAAGCAGAGAGTTGTATAGAAGCAAACAACACAAAAATGGGCATCACAACGGGTATGTCAACTTGCCACTTCCTCATTGTCATAAGTTTTTTCATTCAATTGATTGTTTGTGTGGTTTCAAGATAACTTTTTGTGGATATCTATGTTAATTTTGATTTGGTACCACAACACCACGTATTGCTATGTATCAACACCAACGCACAGAAATTGAATATAAATCAAATGAACACAAGCAATTAGTAATGCTATTTGGATCCAACCTTCTATGTTTGCGGGGCACCTGCTTAGATGAAAGATCTCATTATATCAAATTCAACAAGAGTATACTAAGTTTCAATAGGAATACTCCATTAACAAACTTCCTTTGGTCTCAAACCTTACACACACTTACAAGCAACTCCTTTTGCCTAAGTGTTGAATTGACTAGCTCCTCTGGTCCTAACTAGGTTAATAAGGATGTGTTTATACTTTTTTCTCATTTATTTACTCTTTTTCCACTCAATTTGACATGTATAATAATCCTCACTACTCAAGAGATTAAGTTCTTACACTATTCACTCTCAAAATAAAGTTCTAAATGTCCAAGTCATCTAATGAAGTTTTGAGACCTAGTAGGCACCAAGGTCAACGACTTTCACTCATTTAGGATATTTACATCCAAAGAAATACACAACAAATTTGATTTGCATCATTTCTTGTCTAGTCTTTGTGTCTTGGTGTTCTAACACTGGTGGTGACTTTCCCTACAAGCAAGATATATTTTCTATCTTTGAGTGGATCTTGATAGCATCCCAAGATTCACATGTTTTTCCATCTTTTCTCATATAGGCTAGGTTGATTCCATGCCATACATAGATGTTTGACTTAAGCAAATCAAATTACAAAGATTCGGAATTAAGGTTGCTTTCAAATCTTCCCATACCAGCATTAGTCAACACTTTCCAAACTTAGTTTGTTTCCAAATGTGTTGGTACCACAACATTGCCAACACATCTGTCTGTTTGGTGCCGTGTCACTGCATGGTTGCATGGCCAGTTGTCACATTATCTGCCACATCACTTGCCATGTCAGCTTTCACATCACGACGACGTCAGCTCCATCTGAGCATCGTGTTAACATGTCGCTAACAATCTCCCTCTTTGGCATTGTGTGGTACAAAACCCTTTTGCACACCACATTTTGCAAAAGACTTCTTTAGGGAGAATTTTTTAAGTATCCATGTTGCCCAGGTTTTGGTGATTTGATAAGTCTTGAGTGGAGACATCTAACAGGTGTTGCGACATCATCAAAATTTCATCAAATAATAGTGAAAGAATTGAAGTCTAATGTTGCAACAGATCCACCATTTAGAAGAGGATTTACCTAAACTGCTTATAATAACAGCAAAATCATTCAAAAATAAGTCACAAGTTATCATCATTAAGTGTGATCACCAATAATGATTACTAGCTAAAAGAGTCAAATAAATAGGCCATTTAGTAAACTAGAAATAGTAAAGCAGCAAAAAGCATCTGGAGCACCTATGTTCTAACATCATTTTGACAAAAATCTGATAGTAGCAAAAGAAAGTCATCAACAGTTATGTTCTCCCTAGAGTCATGGCAATATTCAATTGGATCATATTGAAACACAATCAGTCAGACTGTAGACATCTTTGAACTGTCACAGGCCTTTATTTCATACTTTAGGCATCTCTGAACTGTCATAGGCTTTTATTTCATCTCTCCCTTTGTGACATAAAATGCCAGAGAATACCAACAATATTGGTGACCAATAATTAAAATACTCCCTAAAGCCATGCGGGCAAATTTGACAAAGTACACCCCCATAATTTATTCGCAAGCCCTCCAGCAAATTCTTGTTAGCACCTATGCTCCAACATTAGTCTAACAAAATCTACCAGTAGCAAAATGAAACTTATTAGCAATATAAACCATCAAGGAAGCAGCGAGTAATGTTCCAACAATGCTTATCCGAAAATAGCTAAAACCTTAGAAAGTTTGGTCTGCTCTGCCTGAAATTCAAAATATACTTTCCCTTAAGCTAACAAAATGAGGAGGAAGGCCTTGTGTGGGCTTTAGGTGTAAGAAGGTCTAGCCCTAGCTGGGCTAATGTTGAAACATCGTCAGTCATTTCTGTAGGAATAAAGGCAAGTACAAATTTCAATGTAGCTAATTGCAAGTCCAATTCTCAACATTGTAATTATAGCTGATTTATTTGACCATCAGTCCTGTGTCTAAATGCCTCCAAGTGTACAATAACGCTAATGAGACAGTCTTTTGTTGACTGCGGAGCATTGTTACCTTCTGGTGTTGGAAAATCAATTAGGTCATTTGTCTTACCAAACCTCAGCACCTTTTCATGAACTGTACAAAGAGAATCTTTAAGGAAGTTTAGTACATTCAATCTTTAGCTTTATCGCTAGTGCCTTAAAAATTATTCCAAGATTAGTTAAATGCATGATGATGTTGCAGGATCTGCATGCATGTTTATACCAAGTGATTATCCGAGCAAGCTCATCATAATTAAGACTGAAGTTTGTTGGGTACACTCTACTGAAATCATTGTCTTGGTGTTGCAGTATTGACCCAATGATAGATGATGAAAATGGTACTGCCTTTCCTCTCACACAAACCTTACGATATCACTTTGATTCATTGTCTATAGCCTCCTTCATATTTGAATAAAATTCCTCCATTTAGCTCACGTAATAACCATCGAAAGATATCAACACATCAAAAAGTATAATCTTTATTAGTAAATCTACCAATCCCAACTCCTTGTTTTTTTTAAGAATTAACAAACTTCTCTGTGGCTCAAGTTCAACTTCATGTTCTTTTTTGAAGTGGTTTTTCCTTAGCTACTATTGGTACTTTAATGTCACTGGCTGCCGCTTTTGGTTATGTTCTAGGTTGTTGGGTTTTGACTCAGGCTCAGGAACAACCTT
The DNA here is from genome assembly GCA_019155195.1 of Avicennia marina. Lineage (NCBI taxonomy): Eukaryota > Viridiplantae > Streptophyta > Magnoliopsida > Lamiales > Acanthaceae > Avicennia > Avicennia marina. The sequence goes on from CM032760.1 coordinate 11,233,522, forward strand.
TTTTTTTCTCTCCTTTCTTATTGTCCTCAACTTTGGGTAAACATGTCCTTCAGAATACATGGTGGCAATGTGTACTATTTCAATTGCAATGTCTGTCTATATGGGTTCTTGTTTTGTTAGGGCTACAGAATGTGAAACCCATCCCTCGACTAGTGCTAGAACTTCGTGCGGTGGCACTACTGATGTTGAGCTTTACCAACATCATGCACGCTTGTTCTTGCTTGGGTCATTTGCGAAAGAGATATGTGGAAATGTGAGCAACTAATCGCTTAACAAGCAATTACTTACCTTTGTTCAAATGTGAACATGATAAAATGCTCGACAATATCCAACCATGTATGTAAAATTTGCAAAAAGGATAATAGTTGAACTTCACACGTAAAGTACTTCATATTTACCTTACTTGTCTTATTATTTAGTATGTTCGAGGACTCAAGCAATTTGTGTACCATTTTCACTAATTAGGACCTTAATCTTTTATCTCGAATAAGGAAAACCATATCTCAACCTTTAACTTTGGCCGAATAAATAATGTCCCAATTTAATATTGGTTGAATGGGTCATAACTCATCTATTGTCCGATGAGATGATGAAAGTGGCTCCTTACACTACATACCAAAGTGGGGACCGATAACAAACGATGTCGTTTTTGTTTTGATAATGCTCTATTATTGCTTTGATGGTGAAAATAATATTTAAAATGGATGTTTATCTTGAAACATTCCAAAAATGAAATAAGATCAGAGTATTGAGAGATAAATTGAAAATTTGCATAGATCAAATATTTTAGGGCCTGGTTAGGATTAAAGTTTCAAAAACTATTTTAAATGATAAGTTAGTTATCGGATAATTTAATAATATATTCACTAAGTTGGATTATTTAATGGGACCACTTTTATTTTTCTAAAATACCTTTATTTCAAAATTTTTAAAAAACTATATGTCTTTTATTTAAACCTTTTATCTTATCACAAATCAATGAAATAATATCTACTATATAATTCCATTTGATATTTATTCGAAAAAATTAAATTATTGTAAATTATATTTATGTTTTTCACACTTATAGATATCACAAAATTATATTTAATTTTAAATGTTATAAAAAATACTAATCATTATCACATTGAAGGATAAAAATGCCTTTTAATTATTTAGTATCAGACTCGTATTTTATCATGAATTTTATCCTAATAAGTAAACATGGGATTAATATAGATAAATTAATTAATCAAATCAAATCAAGTGAACAACCAATTGATAGCATGTATAACTGAATTTTTTTTTTATCTATTGATAATTAATATTCTCCTACATCTATCTATCTTCTGACCTAACATGGGGTGTTTAAACAAATATTTTTGTATTGTCACCAAAACAGAAAGGATTAGAATATTTGATTTTTATTTTGCTATATGAGTTTTTTTCCTTTTCAATTTATAAACTTGTACCTTACCAATAATTGCGATATTGAAATATTTAAAATCAAATTTTAATTTTTTGACACAATTGTTGTGCATTAATTGGTGTCTTGCGACCTTTATAATTATCCTGTATTTTTATGCAATTGGTCGTATATACTTTGAGATCATGAATGACATAGTAATATTAAAATGCAATCGACAGGTTTGAAACAAAAGGAAATTAAATATATTTTTGAAATTTATAAGCTTGTCTCATAAATTACTTTTTAATAATTTTTTTTAAATATATATATATATATATATATAATTTTAAATATCTAATAAGATATTCTAAGTAATGTTTAAGTTGTTCCCATCGTGTTTGCCTAAGAATTTCTTACAAAAAGCACCTTTGTAACATCATAGTTGTAAGAGAGTAGCACAAGTTAAGAAATTTTGCAATAAAATTGTTCATATGCCTGTAAAAAATGCAATAGAGATTAAAAAAACACATTTCTAAGTTTTTAAGCATGCGTATATTTCATGATCTCTTAGTTTAAACAATTAAATCAATCACTAGTTGATTTAAAAGAGTTAAAGCACATTATAAAATTTTTCACAGCTAATTGTTCAGAGAAGAAGACGATCTATTTAACAAAGTGGTTCAAAGTATTTTTTTCTCAATAAGCGTGAAATGTATATGTTGCATTCTTTATCATTCAAGCCATGCATTTGATCAATGTGGCTTTTGCTCTAGGTTGGTTTTGTTTTATTGTTTTGTTATTGTTGTTCATTATTGTTAAAGACTCTTACAGACAACTTTCCTAGTGTGGGCTTTCTATTCGACTTTGCCCAAACACTTAAAAGTGACTAATCAACTTTACTCCAACCCTTAAAAGTGAGGATTATTTTGACATACTTTTTAAATACTTTGGACCTATTACAATATACACGTAACAGTTATTTTTCTATGAAATTCAAAATGATATCTACACCATATATAAAGTGCACTCTCTCCATTTTAATTACCTTTGGGTGTCAAATTATTAAATTCCTAAAATACCCTTATTTATTTATTTTTATTTTCCTTTTCTTCCTTTACCTTTATATTTTTATCTCTTTAATAATTATTCTTTCCTTTGTCGCTTTTATAAAACTTTTAATGTATTAAACATGTAAACCTAACAAATATCATGATATAAATTACCTAAAATGCTACTAATCTTCTATCATTTTTTTATTTCTCTTTTTTATTTTTAATATTTTATTTCTTTAATAACTATTTTCTTTCTTTTTTCCTTTTATTAAAGGTTTTACGTAATTTTAAAATTTGAGTTCTATTATTTAAAATTAACGTTTAATAAAATTATTATTTTTTAATTAAACACACATATAGAATGTGTCGGTTTACCTGTTTATAATAAATGCATTCATTCAACCGTAGTGAAATTCCGTGTCTGTATTAGTTTCTGGACAACATATGACTTGGGCTGGCTTCCACCTATGGGTTGGGTCGGAAGCATACAAAAGTTTTGACTAACAGAGGCCTCCGTATGTATGTATAAATTATCATACAAGAACTTAGTGTATGATCACTGGCCCAACACACTGGATTCTACAATTATTACTAGTATTACTAATATCTATATTATATTATTAATTTAATAAGAATTTTTTATTGCATAATACAAAATTACATTATTACCCCTTATTTTAAATGTTTTTATTTTTTTATTATTTTCTTTCTTTCTTTTTTTTCCCTTTTAACTTACTATTTTAATTTATTTTTCCTTCAATTTTTTTCACCTTTCAAATTCTTTTTATCTTTTTTATTCTTTTATTGTAAATATTTTTTTTACTTTCAATTTTGTTAAAAATTTATTATATTATTTAAAATATAATCATTTTATAATCTATTAACAAAACATGCTACTAATTTGCACATATTTAGAGTGTGTAATTTTTATTAGTTATTATTGTTATTATTTTATTAAGGTTTATAACATTTATGGACGTAAAGGATCCCCTATTTTAATATCTGATTCATAATAGATAATTTTGTATTCAGTTAAATAAAGGCAGACGTAGAGAGATGAATAAAAAATGTTATATAAACATTCACAGAACTCAAACCATTTACATGTTCTCCAACACATGTTAAAAATCATTGTTAAGTCACCCTACTAAAAAAATTATTTTTAGTAGAAAAAAAAAGCTAAAAGGGTTAAAATTGAAGGGTATAAGTGTCATTTTATTTTTTTATAATTTTTATAAACTATTAAAATTTACACAATTTATATGTGTTCTGATTTATTTATAAATTATAAGATTCTTATATTTTATTACTTAAAATAAAATTATTTGATATTAAAAAGTATAAAAAATAATTAAAATAATCAAATAAAGAAATATCATAAGTATTTAAAAAGGAGGGAAATTTTGAGAAAAAAGCAAATGAAAATTTAAAAGAAAAATAAAATAAGAAAATTTTGTGGTTTTACGTTGTGAAAAGTATTTAAAATAAAAAAAGATTAAGGATAAAAAAGAATTTTAAACATGATAAAATTTAAGAAAATATATTAATATAAATTGTAAGTTAAGTAAAAATAAAAAAAATGATTGAAAGAATAAAAGTATATAACATTAGGATAGTTGCATAAATTTAATTTGTGTAACAAAATTTTTTTATTAAAATAATAATATAACTATTAAAAATTACACACTACATATACACATCAATTTATAAATTATAAAATTCATGTATTTTTAATTATAAAAATAAATTATTTAAATTGAAATATAAAAATATTTAAAAGCATAAAATAAAGAATAATCAAAATTTTTTTTAAAAAGTTAATTTTTGAGAAAGTATAATTAAAAATAAAAGTTACATGAGATAGAAAGAAAGAATAGAAAAAATTAAAATAAGAACAATTATATAATTTGATATTGTATAATTCAAAATCTTTATAATAGAGGAAAATAAAAAGTAAAAAATGATAGAAAAATGAAAAGTAAGTGTAATTGTGTAAGTTTATAATGTACAATCATAAAATTTATTGAATTAATAATATAATATAAATATAAATTGATATTTAACTGTCATGAACACAAAGTTAATTGCAATAATATTCCTTCTTATTTTTTATTGCCTATATTTTATTTTAATATTTGTACAGTTGTTTTTTTTTACTTATTTTTATATTTAGTGTGTATTTTTAAATTTTGAATAATTTTATTTTTATTATTGTATAACTAATAAAATTTTGTACTCTAGAAATAATTTAATCGTACAAACTTATGAACAGTGCCTCGTTTTTTTTTTAACTAGTTATTGTAGCAAGATGACGGTTTATTCTATACTTGTCTTCAATCTTCTACGCTGCGCTTCTCTCTTGGGCTGGGAGATTCCGAGGTATCTCTCTCTTTGTTCGGGCAATTATGTCTGTGTATCGATATCATAATTCTTAGGAGGTGCTAATTTTTTGGTTTCTCTCCAGAAATTAATGTGAAAAAGGAGTAAATTTAAACGTGCGAAAACACGGGAACTGAAGTCCAATGTTTCTGTTTGATACTTTTTGGTTTTTTCAGTTGGAATAGCCGACCAATATTTAATTGTTTTTAATATTTGTTGCAGTGTTCTTTTTGCCTTTTAATTCTCAAGCTGCAGAAGAGATGTTTAAGAACACGTTCCAGTCTGGGTTTCTCTCAATTCTTTATAGCTTAGGGTAAGCGTTTTTTTCGTTTTTTTTTTTTTTTGTGTTTTCTGGGATTTTTCTAATGCTCTGAAACCATTTTATATATTTAATTGGTTTGAGCTTGATTTTGATTTTTTTTAAAAATTTTTTTTGTTCTTTTTAAACTTTCTTTGGCTATTTTCATTCTTCAGGAGCAAGCCTTTACAGATATGGGACAAAGAAGGTACCCATTCTTCTATTTGTTTTTTTCTTTTTCTTCTATTGGGATTGTCATGTTTCATCTCATGTGTGATATGAGTAGATTTAAGCATGCTTACAAGTGTTTGTTATTGCTTTTAATGGCTAAGATGATTTGTCATTTTTTCTTTCCTTGGCCATTGTTGGCTGTAAAGTTGACCTAATTTGGCTGTGGCTTCTCTTAATCATGTTCACGAGTTTAAAAGTCATTGAGGTCTTGGATACGAGTTGGGTGATTAATTACTTAATTGCCTCCTATTAATTGGGAAGGAACAATTATGTGGTTTCCTTGTAGTCGTGTTTTACCCGAAAAATGGTTGTCTGAGGAAAACAGACAAGTTTCAAAAATTTTTCCGAAAGTGCTTTGGAGGTGTCTTTATAATAGTTAGCAAATAGGCTTCAAGCAGACAAAGATCACATGTTGAGCTGCCAGTTAATGACTGCTAAAGAAGCTAGGTAAAAGCCTAATTCAAAACGATTGGATGCTAGGAAAGGAGTGGACACTTTGTGTGTCTTCTGGTTTGAAGTCAGATGTGTACATGTATTTCTGTACCTACACCCTCTGAGCTATCTGTTTCTTTTAGTCTTATGTTTTTTCTTTGAGAAATCTCGCAGTTGTCAATGGCCAAATCAAGCGATTGCAAGATGATGATATACAATCCAACGTCCTCGAAATAGTTGGATCAAACGTACAGTCCACATACATAACTTGTCCAGCCGATCCAACTGCAACACTTGGCATCAAGCTACCATTCTTAGTTATGATTGTGAAAAATATGAAGAAGTTCTTCACGTTTGAAATTCAGGTGCTGGATGATAAAAATGTCCGCCGAAGATTTCGAGCTTCAAATTATCAAGTCAGTAAATTTCGCTGTTGGTGATTTTGGTGTTAATAATACTGGACACATGGTGTATTTCAATAAGATCATGTCAAATCCTTCATACTAAAAAATGAAGCATGTAAATTTGGGAGATTAAAGCCTACTCTAATACTGCTATTGTGAAGCACTGATTCATTAGGAAACGTGGTATTCTGGAGTCAAATATAATGGTGCTGCATGCTTTTTTGTGCATTTGTATGTTATTTTTTTAGGTTTTCATGTTTTTGTGTTTATTATATTGTACTTGCTGTATCTTGTCTTGTTTTCTGTTTATTTACACTTGAACATCAGTTGGATGATCTTGTTTGATGTGGTGAAGGATCTTATAATCCAAATATAAAAATGATGCCATGTGTAAAATTGTATCTTTCCACATGATAGACATCAGTGAAAATGAAATCAAGAAAATCAGAACTATGAAAGTTGTTCTGTGATGCAATCACCTTTTCAAGATGTCGAGACTGATGAAAGAGTAGGGTTAGTATTACTTGTGGATGGTATAGAAGGATGCAGAAATAGATAAACCTGCCCCGACAATAAGATCTATCCTTAAACCAATCAGCAAAATTGTTGACCCTGAGCCCTAACCTCCATGAACTTCAATATATTTTAGTATGCCTAGAGTTACTTGATTGTACGAGAATTGCGGTATAAGTTTCCCCTTCTTGAATAAGAAATGCATAATTTTCTACTATTATTGTTGAGATGCAATTAAAAAAAATCACCTCTGTTTTAGGCTGTCACTAGAGTTAAGCCTTTTATTTGCACGATGCCCTTGAAGTTGGATGAGGGATGGAATCAAATCCAGCTGAACCTTACTGATCTGACTCGTCGTGCATATGGGACAAATTATGTTGAGACGCTGAGAGTTCAGGTTCATGCAAATTGCCGCCTGAGGAGGATATATTTCTCTGATCGGCTATATTCAGAGGAGGAACTGCCACCGGAATTTAAACTGTACCTACCAATGCAGGTATGTTGCACCATGGCTCATTAATTATCATGCAGTTAGGGCACACATACTTGACTAATGAGCTCATGGTTGCTTCGCATATTGCAGAAAGCCTGAACAAGCTTCGGAGAAATATGCTGGATGAATGGCATTGAAGACAATTGTCGCAAATCATTTTATCCACGGAGGTTTAGAAGTTTTATGTGTTGTATTACATAACTTTGGAGAGGAGTTAAAAATATCTGACTATCTGAAACGATAAGACTCCTGGCGACCGGTTTGAATTCTTGCTTAGAGTAGTTTTTATGACTAATTGGATACTGTTGTTGTAGATTGTCGGCTTTTTGTTCTGCCAATATTGGGGAAGACAGAAGCACCATGGAGACGAGGTATTTGTACAATGCTGTGTAGTTAAGCGTGTCGTGGAATTTCTTTGTAGGTAGTTTTGTGGCGTTTACTATCAACTCTTTTTGAAGACTTCATTATTATGCGTCCTCATTAAGTGGCCATTTACACTTTTTAAATTTTATATCTATATCTTTCTTATTTTTATACAATTTTCAATAAAAAACTAACACCAAAATTTGAAAAGAAAACTAGCCTCTTTGTGACCTGCAAGTATTACATTTTATGTAATGACGGAGAAATTGGACAAGCTATGTGACAAACTAGGTTTCTTAAGAAAAATCTGTTAAATGAGTGGAATCTCGGTTTTTCAAGATAAGATTGCATCCCAACCAGTGTTTTTCAGCTCTTTATCTCCTATGTCATGTAACACACACGTAACTATATCTGTTAATAAATATATAACAAAGTGTATTTCTCTATTGCACATCCATGGGTGTTATTTCCATATCACCATGCCCCTCAACTTCAACAACCAAATTGTTTCTGTGCGATTGCATGTTGTTGGTCTTGCCTCAGTTGCATATATTTTGGGTTCATCTCCATCACACGGTAGTGTATAAAAACCACGTGCTATGCACATTATTATGGGAGGGAAAAAAATGGTTTACAATTACAAATACAATTGGTCTAAGCCTAATTTCCCTAGGATTCGGGGCAGCTTTCAAATTTGGAGAGGACAAATGATACCAAACCGCGGCTCATATGTCTAAAAATTGTTTGTCTTCAATTCCTTCAGCAGATCATAGTATGAGCAAAAGATTGCACAAGCTCAAAAAGAATGCAGCATGTAATATCACAAGAATTATTAGTAGATTTTGCTTTATTTCCCAATCCATATCAGGTTCTAGCAAATCTTTATAACCTTTCACTTCCATGAATCCTTCCCTTTCAGTTGTCCTAAAAGTTTCGGCTCCAAATATCTGTAAAATACAGTTTTGTTACTTTCCACATTGAATTTTATATTACTTTCGTTTTGCAGCATAAGCGGGAAAAACAAAAAATAAAACTTTCCACTGTAAAAGAATCCTACATTCGATGGCAAATACTTGTAATGCAAGCTGATTCCAAGAAACTAGTACCATTTTCTCGGATAAAGCCACCTGTAACACAGAAGAACAGAATACCAGAGGAATGCCCTAGCACAGGAGAAGCCATAATTATTCAGGTAAATGAAGCAACACTGCAGGTCACTCGATCAAAGCCCCTATTCAAACAACTCAGTCTTCCACATCATAAATATACGAGGGACCCCAGGTGCCCCTATTTCACACGTTACAAAGATAAGTAAACATGTCTAAGCATGCTGTGATAACATGTTCTTTGGTTATTCGGTCCTTCCCACATCATAATAAATCATTAATACCTTCCTTCAACATGTCATCTTAAACTAGATGGAGGAATCCCTCGCTAAAACAGCAGAGACAACTATCTACACAAACCTGATAGAGAAGCAGACACCTACTCCAGTAAAGGGATATTTGCTTGCTTTACTAGATTAACCCAAACTCCAATTCTTTTTACACACGGTAACAATGCATATATGATATTGTCAGAGGGATAAAGGATTCTTCACTCCCAGTGATTCACGGAGATGCCCATTCAAAATACTGGCAGCGAGCACCTCTAGCAGCAGTCCAGTTTCCACATCCAAAGAAAGGGCTCCCTTGCTTAGGACCTGGTCTACGGATTATCCCTTTGCTGCTTTTCACCCCACAATAACAGTAGCAATGGTACGGTGGCAGTGGAGGTTGCAGTTCTTGAGGTTTCTGAGGCTGAGGTGAAACAAAAAGAGGTTTCTCCAGTATTGGCTTCCATGTGCAGGTACCATCACTAGTCTGGCAATCCAGCGAATTGGTGATTGAGAATTTAAAGCCCTTATGCATAATTAAGGCAAGTAAGCGAGCAGTGTTCTTGGCGTCATCTAAACCACAATGAGCACGACCCTGCCATGTGAGACCGGCCTTCTCAACTGCCTCTTTCAAATTGCATCTAACTCCACCAAAGATTTCATAGAAGGGAACCCTCAAATTTATCCATCTGGGCAAGAGAGTCAACTTCACATTAGTGTCTAGCTAGGTCTGAGAAACTTTTTACTTTTTATGGCAAAAAGAACTTGTAGGCATGATATAACAGATCAAGTGATTTAGTAGCATACCTGTTGAAATAAGGGGGCTTTCTAATTTTTTTGTAACGGCACTCAGACTCCAACATCACCCTGCAATCCCAGTTGGACCATGTTACAACAGCAAAGTTGGTGTTCTTTATTCCCTTTTGTTCAAGCCATATATCATGTCTAAGAAGAGCTTCGCTTAGTGTAACCCCCCTGTCCACCTAGAAAAGTCAAAATGTTAAGAACTTGGATACAGAACATAGCGTAAGGAACCACATGACAAAGAATAGATAGAATAAGACAGTTTCTGGAACAAGTTAAAAACTATTAACAGGTATTTGGCGTCATCCAGATATCCTCAGTACAAGTGTAATGGAATTATTTTACAACACCATCTAACTATTATTTATAGGCTAAAATCAGTTCGGTCTTACATCCTTTCAAGCTGTAAGATTTCAAAAATTGATTGCATGTTTTTACCTACTCATGAGAACTCTGTTCAAATCTGACTCCAAATGTTTAATGTTTCGACATCAGCCAAAGCAAGTGGAGAATTAGTTGACTTAAGATACATTAGATTAAAAAAATAAAGTATTTAAATTTATAATGTCAATCAAACATTGGTTAGTCCATAAACATGAGCAGTGCTTTTAGGGCCCCAGAGTAATGTCAACTAATCACTTGGATGTTTTACAAGACAGGAAGGCCAAAAGGGGGCAATATTTACCCCTTATACTGGCCCCAGATAGAAGGGGTATTATCAGAATCAGAGAAACATGAGGGAGGCCACATAAAAAGGCCTGGGATGGCTTCCGGAACAAGAGTGCATGGCTGGGCATGGGATACTCATTAATTTAATCAAAATGATTCATCACATAAGTATGAGATTGATGCCAAAACAAGTTACGCTGAAAAAAAGAATAAATGGATGGACACAAACCTGAATTTGCTGGATGCCAGTCAGATCTTTGCAGAAATCACTCAGGATCTGGTTCCATGTTGGCCGAACATATGTCTGAAAACAAGCTTCCAGCTGTCCAGTAATGCTGCTAACTATTACAGATGGGAACTCAATTATCTCTTGTGGATGAGGATTTTTTTCTTTGTCACATGTGGCCTCAAAATCGATCACAACAAAATATTGAAATTCTTGAAATTGGTAATTGTATGGATAATTTTGAGGGAACATGTTTAGTGGAACATATTGCAATCTGTGATTTACAGCAAAAGGTTGGAATTGGGCCTGAAATGCATTTGGGTGATATAGTAAAACACTGTTAGAGTCAGGGTTGGCAGACCAAGAGCCAAAGTCATGATGATAGATAGGCTGCTGTTTACATTCTTCTGCAGATGCTGGAGGCTCGCCTCTTGCCAAGCAATCTGGATCTATGCTATTAACGGCTGGCTGAGAAATGGGTTCTTCTTGGAACTCTTGAAAGCCTTCAATATAGATAGTATTGTACTGCATAGGGCCAGGGTGGCCCTTATTATTGAGGCATTTTATAGATGCCCCATAATTCCGTTGCACAATATCTGCATCTCAAAAAATTGGAGGAACATTGATAAACTTTAGGTCGTGAAAGCTGGAATGTACAGTTTACCATAGAAGTCATTTTATTCTCATAGACAGTTAAATATCATGCTTAACAAGGACAACAACATTTTGTATTTTTGTAGATGCCTCATAATTCCTGTATAGTATTTGCATCTGATTGGAGGAACAACATTAGTAAAATTTAGGTCGTGAAAACTAGCAGCTACAAGCAACCATAGAAGAAATTTTATTCTCATAGACAAAGTTAACTATTATGCTTAACATGGGTAGCAAATTCAGCCATTTAGGTATTAACAATGTGGGGCTTATCATGGGACAAGTTGCATCTATTTTTAATAAATTATTCATTATTTACCGTTTGAATTTTAGAATATTTGAACATATTTAGTGTGATCTAATACATATTTCGTTACCTGATTTGTGTGTTTAGGTATCTTTTATTTTCTATTATATATTTTGTTTCCTATGTAATAAGATTAGTGCGATGGTATTAGTTGAATTACTTTCCGTAGATTTGCACTGGTCTATTATTGTAAATTGAAACAATTCTCCAGTAATGAAGTGTACATTAATCCTTCCAATTATTCTAAGATGCTATCAAAGCGGTAATACCTTGGACATCCACTGCATCGTGTATCAAATAGCGCTCTTGTTCTTTTTAATTAGTTTATGTTAATGTTGTTGATTTGTGTCCCTTCTTTTGGGCTGTTCATATATTTTAAGTTTGATTTGTTTGGGTCCTTGTCCCATGACTCGCATCTCTTTCTTTGGATGTTGATCGTGTCCAAAACCCTCCAATTGTCTTGCATTATTGAGTTATTATTGCTGACAAAAGTCCATCTATTTAATAGCTCAGTGACTTGTGGTTGGTTGCCTATTGTTACAAGCATCCATGTTATTGTTGTAACATCAATGTGGGTATAGTAAAAGATGTGTCTTTCTAAACAATTATGATGCCTAACTATGTGTTGTAAAAAAACATATTTTCATAATCAAAATGAAGCTTATCATCACTAATGGTGTCAGATTGCCAACTTGTGAAAGTAAACCTTTTCCTCGTAATGTGCAAACAAAGAGAACAAATGGTGACAACATGATTAATCAAGGATGGTTTTTCATCTACTGCCATAGCGAGTGAACCTTGTTGGTGTGTCAACTACATAAGAATCCATGGTAGGCATAATTTCTTCACATCGGGTGTCATGAATCGTATTTGATCTTGTCTACCAAGTGTCACGTGAAGTATGATTTCTGTTTTGATTTGCTAAGGTTTCAATAGTTCAAGTTAACACTTGAAAATTTATCATGTTTAACTTGAGGGAGAGCATTGGAATATAAGAATATTTGAGTATATTTAGTGCAATTTGATACATATTATGCTACCTAATTTGTGCGCCTAAGTATCTTTTATTTCCTATTTCACATATTTTGTTTGATATGCAACAGGATTAGTGAAATGGTATTAGTTAAATTATGTTTGGTAGTATTGTACTAGTCCTATACTATAATTTAGGGCAATGCTTTAGTAATAAACTGTGCATTAATTCTTCCAATCATTCTACTACTATCATAGTTAATTAATATGAAAAATTCAGCCATAATTAAGTCCTATTGTTAGCAACAAATTATTAAGCACTGAGACTAGTTAAAAGTTACTTCATCTCTCAACATAGCTAAATAGCTATGACAAGCAAATTAATTTGACTAATTTTCTTAGTGTTATAAAAATAATTTAGCCAAATATATTTTAAAAATAAAAAGATCAAATGAAAAAAGTTAATAACTGAAAAATAAATAGAAAAAATATCACTAGTGAAAGAAGGAAATACAAAACAAAAATTGTATTATATCACATCAAGACCTCGAAAGCACATGCACAGGTATCAGGGTATTTTTGTCCATAAAACTTGGTCCAAAATAAAGACCATGTCCTTGTAGTGTCCTCATAAAAGCAGGATATTTTTTCATACACATCATTCTACTGTGGGCTGGAAAAAGACTACAGGTATCTGTAATGAATACACTGCTTGACTTAAAGTGGCATTACTTAATTATGCATAACCAAAGAGAATTTTTGTAAACTTGCCCAAACATCGTTGGAACCAAATATAATTATCATTGGAAAAGAGAGAAATTTCCAAATCTAATAACATAAAACTAACAAACTAAAATCACTTTTTTAGCACTTGGAAGTTTAGCTCCCAGCCTCCTGTTAATTAATTTAGCCTGGAACAGCAGAAATCACAGAAAAAGCCATTGAGTGGCATAAATTTTGAGGTGTTAAAATGTTAAACCATACATCATCCCTATTTCATCAACATAGGGGAAACAAAATGTAGGACATATCCCTTCTCCTTACTAAAAAAATGATCTTACCAAGGTGAAATTCCTTTCAAAATCTTCACTTTTATCAGATATCATGAACTCCTTCAAGGTTAATGGCCTTTTTTAACGCATAACTGCCATATGTGTATGAATGTGTGTGTGGATGTGTGAGTGTATAAAATCAAAGCATGAAGTAAAAGCCTTCAAATTTTAGGGTTTGTGGGTTGTATCTACACTTTTTTAAAATGTGGATAAAATTCATGATTTCCTTTTAAATTTTAAATAAAAATTCTAAAAGCCAGTGAACTGATACCATTATTTGTTTCAATAAAATTTTCTTACATTAGAAAAAAGAGCCGTGGATTTAAAAATATTAAAAATGTTGACGTGCTCAGGTCTATGGTCAAGTCAAGTCTAACTTGGTCCAAGGTCAATATATATATATATATATATATATATTTTATTTAATTGAAGAACTATGTCAAAAAGTCGGGAAAGTATAGGTTCAATGATAACAATTCATTACTTTTGTCCAAATAATGTCTTTTAAAAATTTCTTTACTGGATATAAGTGAATTTTTAAATGATGATAATAAAATAGGACCATGAATTAAATGAAGAACCACATCCAAAAGTTGGGATCATATAAGTCCAAAGATAACAATTAGTTATTTGTCCAAATATCATCATTTAAAAAATTATTTAAAGGATATAAATGAATTTTCTAAATAATTATAATAAAATAAGACCTTGAATTAAATGCTTAATTTTATAAGCGACCTAAGATGCAATCAGTTTAGACCTACTTTGAACCCATAACCGAATGCAACCTGGTAGGATTTGATCCTAACCTACCTACCCAATTTTCAAAATTTCAAAACCAACCTAGAATTGGTTGAGTTACTTTCATTCCATTATTCCTAACCCACTTTGCCATCACCACTTGCAACACATAAAGATCATATTTACAGCCACATTTTAACAGACAAAACATGGCAAATAAAAGCAAGGAGTGCAAGAGAAAGTTTTCTTCATTTGTCATGCCTCGGCACAATTTCAGCTGGAGTCCTCTCTTCTCTTGCCAGGAAACTATTTCAAATATTTCGTATTTGTGTTATGAAGGAATCATTCTCAATTCCCTAGTGTTCCATTGAAAGCCAATGAAAGTCAAATTTTTTAATTATCTTTTATTTCTTTCATGCCTATGAAACAGTAGCCTATATTTGCTATTAATTCAAACATACACCAACAATTCAACAATTTGTTGTAGCAAGTATTTTTACAGCTAATATTTGCCTCAACATCTTACCTCTACCCCCATCCTCAGTCCTCAACAGTAGATTAGCAACAAAAAAAGAATATACTCCTTCAAGCAGATTCAATCAGGCTGCACAAATTAGGCTTGTTTTTATAATTTATAAAGACCTCCATCCTTAGATCATAACTGAAATGTGCAGATAACCCTGCATATTAAATAATAAAGAACTGGCTCAGACTACAAACCTCTGAGCCCCTTCCTTTCAGGAACACAAAAATAATAGAAGCACAACAAAGAAATTAAATAGCCATGGTAAACAGGATTCCACTTCTCAGAATCTTTTCTCTTAAAAGCATTGGCTTTGTTTGGAAGCCATTCTAAGGGTTTTTGAAGGTCAATATTTTTTATGATATTATTTTTTGATGTATAATTTTATGGTTTTCATACTTGAGGCTATGTTTTTACTTTTTAATGATGTTTGTTTTTCGTTAGAGTGATGTTTGATATAGTTGATTAGTTGGTTTGTTTGGTTAGTAGGTTGATATCAAATTGATATTTGTTTGGTTTGAGTTTAAATATTAACAAATTATTTTATTAAGTAAACGGCCATTGCGAGATTAAACACTTTGCCACTGGATCAAAATTAAGTTCGATAGTAAAAACTTTTTGATCACTTGATAACACTCTTCATAACTTTGTTATAACTCAATCTGTTTGATCAAACCTTTTTGCTGGTTGGTTGCCTGACAACAGGAATATTCAATTGAACATCTTCTCTTGCTCACTTAAGAGCCAGTTAAAATGTTTGGGATAGGAACGATATTTGGAGCTTTGTTTTTGAAGAATCCAAAGCAAGTGATCAACATACTTTCAACACAAGATCATTTTTTTAGGAGCTCAAAAATGAATTCCATGAAAAACATTTGCATCCTTTATTATTTTCTGGGGGCACATTGTGTTTCCTTGTTTAAAATATTTACATAATATTTTGTTATATTCATAGTGTATAAAGGTGAAATGTACTTGCATAACACCATGGCAAACACCACATAACACAATTAGACAAAACTTCAGTTTAGAGAAAAACTTAACAAAACAAAAACATTAAAATATCGATGAATGTAACTATAAAACTCAAAACTTCCTGCAGACATGTAAAATTCAGAGTTAGCCGTGATCCAGTCACTTCCTCATTATAACCATTACTCGCATACATATCACTGCAGTCAGGTTAAAAATAAAACCCACCGTTCCTAATAATCCTTCAATGAAATACCTCTCAAAAAATTAGGCCCATGGAAACCAAATCCAAATCCAAACACCATCACTAATTCCATTTCCTCATCAACTTAAAAGCCGAAATTTTTTAAAAAGAAAACGACGATCCTTAAAGAAACCCCTAAAAAAAATTCTTAATTTGCGCGACTTGCAGACTCAGAAACAATATCAAACAAACAGTATAGCGTTCTGAACACATTGTAATCTTGTATTAACGAGACAGAAGATACCTTTATGCTCTAAAGCAGTCATCATTTTTCTGAATAAAATTAAGATCCGCAAGCAAGTACATCAGATCTCCCTCTTCAGTTTCCTCACTACATTCACAGTTCATATCAAATCAAAACATGAATCCACACTCTAAAAATATACATATTCCCAAGTAGCACACATCCACAGGCATTTACACATAAGCAGTAGGTGAGGGGCGTGGGTACCTTCTTCATCTTGCGTGATGGAAGGGATTGAAACTGAAGAGCGTTTTATGTTGCGATGTATGGGAAAGAAGGTTAAGTTTAGCTTTAATTATTATTTTATTGTATTATTATAGTATTCTTTTATAAAACATGCGACGTTCAAATATGGTCTCATATTTATCACAAAAAGGCAAAGAATGGTTTAATCTACTTTTTTTTGTTTATTTACTAATTTTGATTTTCAGTTTCAATTAATTATGTAGTGATTTTCATTGTTTTGTTTGATCACAGTAATCGATTATATTATAGTTTTCGTGTAATTGGTCTCCATTTTGATAGGCTAAGTGTAATTTTACTTATTATTTATGTAAATTCATAATTAATTAAAGTTTTGTCAATTCAAGAACAAAATTTTATAATAAATTGCTTTGACTCTTGAATTAACGAATATGGAAATTAATTTAGAGCCTCATGTGAGATTTTTTGCCTCGCGAGAGGACCACTTACTTTAGATTTTTTATGATATTGGTGGTTTTGATGAAAAATCAATGCGTTCCTTTGATCACAATATTCATATTTATTATTTATTATTTATTATTTACATTTATGGTATTAGGTGTGAAACTCTATATATATTTAATTTTGGTGTCCTGGAAAGTACATGAATTTATTTCTTAATAATGTTCAGGGCAATTTACTTGATCAGCGACCACCATGGAATTCGTTTTTTCTTTTAATTTATTTTGCATGACTGGTTTTTAAGAGTTTAAATTTTTGTACCTTTTACAAATACATGCATATTCAAAATAAAAAATAAATAAATAAAAACCAGCAACAAAGATTAGATTTTTTGGGTCTATCAATCAATCCAAGTTATTGTATGGCAACTAATAATCTCAATTTTTTAAGCAATACTTCGTTGCTCTTAAAAATGAAATTCTTGAAATTTTGAAAGAGAAAAGAACATTTACACAAATGTTTAGGTAGCTTATTTGGCTTTTTGGAGTGGCATGTATTATTTTTGTGCAAAATTTTGTGGATATTGTAAAATCATGTGAGCATGTATGATAGTATATTAATAAACAGTTTTTTTAATTTAAATATACATGAATAAAAATATGTGTGTGAATTAAAAATTATATAGTTAAAACTTCACTATATTCAATAAGCAATAATATAGGAATTCATAATCATACTTAAACAACTAGTTAAAAATTATAATCAAGTAAAAAAAAAAAAAGAAAAAAAAATCTTGGGAACGTATCCAGTTCAGTTTCATCTTCACATTAATTAAATAATATATAAACATATATTATTCTAATTAAAATAAATTACAAAGTAGTAATTAATTACTTATAGTACTAATTAATTAATTTGATAGGTAATTTGATATTTGTCTAGTTTAAAAATTAATTAATTAAACTTTTATGTTTGAATATGAAAGTACAAAAAATTTGCTCTCTCGTATTTGATGTTCTTTTTAACAACAACCCAAATGTTTTTCATGTTTATCATTTTTGTTGAATTAGTTGGTGCATCTAATTTTTATTAATTTATGTAGAAGCAAATAACATCAATTTTTTTTTTTTTTCAATTTACCTTTTCAGAAAAAATAATTTATTTTTTTAGCAACCAGTAGAATAATTGGATAGGGAAGAAACTAGTTGACTATAAAAGAGAGAGGGGAAAGGAGGGCAAGGGAGGAATTGACAATCTATTGCCATTCCTAAACAACCATTGCAAACAAAATCTTGCTCATCTAATAGTGAAAATTGGTCTCAATACTTCATAATTTTGGCCATTTGGAAAGTCCCAAAGTCTCTCACGTTCCAACATCGTAATGTTGCTTGTTTTTAATTTAATATTAAATTCAATTCACACTAACACGCCACATATTTAGGTACAAATCAACAATACACGCACACACAAACACACTCATATATATATATATATATATATATATTAACAATTCTGCATGCTTATTACAACAAGCTAGTGAAAATAAATAGTTTGCAGATAAAATTATATAGATAAAATATATTCCATATTTATTAGCATAATTTAATTGTACTGCTCGATAAAAAAATTTATATCAAACTTAAGAAAAAAATGATAATTCATAACCAATACAATGGAATTTTTTATAGAAATATAAATATTTAAAATTGAAATTACATAGAAATTACGTAAAATAAAAGAGAGATAAAAAAAAATGTCAAATAGATGTTAGAGAATAAAAGAAAGAAAAAAAAGAAAAATATATCAAACTTAGAAGAGAAACGAGAAAAAAAAAAGTTAAAGAATATAAAAAGAAAAATAAATAAATAATATAAAAAATCAATAATAACTTTGAAAGAAAAATATAATAAATTAATTTTGATAAAGAAAAGTATGAAATATAATAAATAAAAGTTGGGGAAGGATAGTAAACATACACACACGCGGGCGCACGCACGCACACATAAATAATAAAGTATTGGAAAATATAATAAATTAAAATCGAAGGTGAATAACATACAAATAAAATATAATAAGTTAAAGTTTCGGAGTTGATGGTGAAAAATCAATATAAAAAAGTGGAAATTATGTAGTTGATAAGGTTGTGTTAGTTTTTTTTATTTTGAGACAAAAAAAAAATGTTATTATAAGGGTCTTTTACTTTTTACATAGAAACATGTTATATATATATATATGATAAAGTTGAATTTCAAAGTAATTACAAAATTTGAGATCAAATTTGATAAGATACAAAGGTATTTTTAAATTTAACCGATTTGGACAGCCCCTAGATTTGTTAGCATCCTCACAACTGGTTGTGTAGTCATTGAATCTAAAAGGAGGCAATGATAAGAATTATTGATTGAATTGAGATACGAATATCCTAAGAAAGTCGTCAACTCAAATTTTACCAGTTTTACGTTTTTTGGGCATCTGCTTTCCGACTGCGTTGAAAACAAACAATGTTGAGTGCCAAGCAATCTCCGACGGAGTTCAAGTTCCGATTGGTGATGGGAAAGGCGAAGGCCATTTATAAAAGCATCCAAGCCTAACTCGTTTATGTGGTTTGCTTGAGGGAAATTACTATTTTCTCCTCTTTTATGCCTTTGCTTTTCTTTTAGATGAACAAATATTTTAGAATACCAATCCTTTTCTCCGATTATCTGAGCATGTATTTAAAGAAATTGGGATTCATTTAAAGAAGATGGTGAAAATGATAAAAGGGTGTTTGGATTTATAAGATGTTATTGGAGCTCGTAAACTCATATAATTTATTTTTAAAATAAGTTTATGAAGTGGTTAGAGAAAATATTTTATAAAATTTTATTAAAATTTATAATTATAGTTAACTATAATTTTTTTAGTGTAATAATGATAAAAAATAAATCAAATATTATCAATATAATGTAATAGAAGATATTTATATCATTATATATGTGTGTGTATACATATATATAATGAAATGACTTGTAAGATATTTGAAAAGAAGTTAGAGAAAGTCAACTTATTTTTAAAGAATTTATAATTCTAAATATTTTATTTTAAAATCTTATAAGCACTTTAACTGAAAATTTTACCAAACATTTCTAAAAAGTTTATAAGTCCCTAAACAATTTATAAAATATTTTGAACAACTAGTGAAATATTGAAATTGACGCTCTTTAGGTGTGTTTAATTCAATTTAAATAATTTTATTTTATTTAAAGTTAATTCTCAAACAACAGTACTCAAAATTTTAAAATACCGTAAATGTTTTATATAAAGGAAAAGGAAAGCAAGATGGTTATTAAAAAGATAAATGATTAAAAATAAAATGGGAGAAAAAGAAAATGATAGAATAATAGGAGTATTTTAAGAAGTTCATATTTTGACAAATGTAAGTATTGTACGCATAATACATTAAAAATTTTACGAAAAGGAAAAAAGAAAGAAAAATAACTAATAAAGAGGTAAAAGATTAAAATGAATAAACAGGGATAAAATAGAAACAATATAAAAATAGAAGTATTTTAGAAAGTGAACATTGCCACATTCAAAAATAATTATTATATGGGTCACACCTTTTATACATAGACAATATGCATGTCAAGTGATGCCCCATTATTATTTATACATTAAAGCAAATTTTCAGTTTATATAATCATTAATCACTGCAAAAACACGTTTGTGTCATCAAATTCAAATCGTTAATACATTGTCCATTATATTTTCAAATCAGTTTCTCGAAAGAGACATCCAAATCACCCAAAACATATCCACACATTGACTTAGAATCTTGTTTTTCAGTCCATCCAAACATGGGGAAATCATTTCAATGTCGCGTGGAGAATCCCTTCAACTGTTAGAATCATCGCATATTCTTACACTAACCCTAATTTGGTACAAGGAATCTTCGCTTTATTTAGTGGAAGTATAGTTTAGGAAACGCACAAGTCGAGTGTAAATACCCCTTATTTAGAGGCATGTTTAGTTTAAGTAATAATATAAGATAGATTATTTTATCTAACTTAATGAAAAGTTTCCTTTAATTGATTAAAGTCTATTATTAAGCTATGAAATTATAAGACAAATAATTTTATATAAAAATTATGATTTAATAATAAAAAAATTAAAAATTATGTATATGTCATTTAAATTATTATTTTAATTTTAATATTGTTAATTAAATAAAGATTATAATGATAAAAATAAATATAATAATCTTAAATGGTTAACTTTAATGAATATAATTGTTAATAATTAATTTATTTATTTAATTTTTTTATTATTTAAAATAATTATTTAGATTATAATTCCATACAAAAATGAATGTGGCTTAAATGTATCCTTGATTATCCGTAATTAATGTGTGTTTGGTGTAGGCAAATCAGTTTCCAACCCTCCATTATTGGCCATGCAGATGTAGAGTCCGGCACTTTTCCTATTTCTCTCTCATGCCTGCCCTCTCTCTCAAGCACATTGAAAGAATGTCATAATAGTCTCCTGCCAGTTGACTGTTCGTCTTCTTCTTGTTTTTGAATGCACAGAAACTATCTTTTTTTACCTTTCTGAACCGGGTGTACTTGGTTGTTTGACTAAGATAAACAAAAATAACACAAGTGTCTGGTAAGCACTCAAATCTTGATTCTTGATCTCTTCCTGGGAAGCCTTACGGTAATTTTTAGTTGATCTTTTGTGCCAATGGACATTAATTCGTTTCTACAACATGGGCTTCTTGAACTTGTACTCCTGTGCCCTTCCACACACATTACATTTGCATGGTGACCTTGAAAGTCTATGTGATTGTGTGTTGTGTGTGTGCGTGCGTGTGTGTGAAGTGGGTTTATGTTTCTGGCGAAAAGTGCTCTTTTTCTTGCATTATTGAGGAGATATATGAGTATACGTGCATGATTATGAGTTTCACTGCTGCGGGCTTGCTTTGTAGTTGAAATGAGTAATGGTACAACATCAAGGAGAAGAACCAGAAGTCAATGGGACGAGTATTACAGGAATTACTGCAGCGATTTGAAGAAGAATCAAAGAGGTGCGAGGGGTGAGCAGGTTAGAAATGTGGTTGATTCTGAGTCTATTATTGTGGACGGAGGTGGTGGGAAGGGTTGGAAGAGACTAGATTCTGCGTTCGTTTGTGAGGAGAATATTGAACAGGATGGGAGTTCTGGAAAAAAGGATGCGAAGAGGAACAAGAACAGTGTGGGAGATGATAATGTGGCTTCAGTGGGTGGGGATTTGGGGGGAAAGGAGAAATTGGATCTTAGAGCTATGAATGATGGTAACGGTGACGGTGACGTTCAATATTTGGGTGAAGAAGTTGTTTCTAATGGATCCAGTGTAAAAACTGGTCCAGGATCAAGGTCAGATTCGGGGTCAAAAGTGGGTAATTTGGATGAAGTCATCTCCTGTGTCATAACGAGAGATGGGAGTGTCAGCGAGTTGGCAGAGGATGGGGGCAGTGGTGGACAGTGCAGTAGAGGAGGACTCCAAACTAAATCTTTGGATGGCAGGCATATGTCTCATGATGATGTTAATTTAGATAGTTCTACAGGTTTAGAGGATTCTAGTAAGAATTCTAGTGGGTCCGACGATTCATCTCTGTCTGAATCTGGATCAACTAGTGAGGAGGACAATGAATTTTTGGATGAGGATTATAAAGTGGATGAACTGTCATCATCTTCTGATGATTCCGAGGCTTCATATTATGTTGAGCAAGAAAAAGATGATGAAAACGATAGTTCATTGCAGGGAAAAGAGGTCCCATCCAATGCCACTGAAGACAAGAAAGCACTCTGCATTCACAGAAAGAGCAAAAGAAAGAATGAGAAAAAGGGAAGTGATACCAAGCAGGAAGATGAAGAGAGTGATGAATGCTACAATGGGGATAATGACGATGGCAGAAGTCCCTACAAAAGAAGCTGTAATCAGCAAAGACAGGAGGATGTGGTAATCTTCGTAGATGATGAGGAGAAATTTCTCAGTGCTTGGAAGAGTGCAAGAATTTGTAGGAAGAAAGAAAATGAGGTTGAGCATGAAAAGACTGGCAAGTTTGATGAGATCTATCATGTAGTCCATGATAGCTGTGGTTTTAATGAGCCTAAATCTTTAGGAGATGAATGTAGTTACTACATTGAAAAGAAGCTAGAAAGTGGTCAGAAATGCTTAAAGCAAGATGTGAAGCTGAGCAAGAGAAAGACTTGTGTTGCCAGGAATCTTGATTTGATCAAGATTTTGGTAGAATCCATAAACACACTCAAGGATGAACAATGTCATATTCACGAGAATGCATTTACTCTGGAAACTCTTCCATTGAAGTTTAGATTTGAGGATGAGATGCAGCCACCACCCCATAAATCAGCATGGGAGGAGGAGATGGATTCACTCTTCTGTGATCTAGAGTTGGGGCTTCGGGGATCTGAGATTGAGTGCCCTGGTTCTCCTTTGGTACATTGCCCTTTTTCTTTATCTTATGTGAGACATTCATCTTGATGATGGCAGTCAAAATATCTCTAGTTAGACTAAGAGGGTGCTTGGCTAAACTTATTTTGAAGAGTTTATAAGATTATATAATTTAGAAGATGTTTTTAGAGCTCATAAGCTCGTATATCTTATTTTAAAAATAAGTTAAAAAGTGTTTGGTAAGATCATTTTATTGGATTTTATTAAAATTTATAATTATAGTTAATTATCATTTTTTTGATGTAGTAATAAAAAAAATTAACTTAAATGCTATTAATACAATGTAATTTAAAAATATTTATATTATTTTTAATATATAAAATGAAATAGGTTATAAGATGTATGAAATAAGATGGGAAAAGTCAATTTACTTTGAAAGAGTTTATAAATTCCAAACATCTTTTTTTTTTGGAGCTTGTAAACTCTTTCATCAAGAAAATTATCAAACACTTAATAGCTTATAAGTTTCTAAACTTTTTATAAGATGTTCTTAAGAGCTTATAAGCTCACCCAAAACCCCCTATGTCTGCATTATAATTTTGCAACTGTTTGTTTGAAATTTTGGATAGTGAGATTGTGCAGCTTAAATCCTGAAGTTTATTGGAGTCATCTACAAAGTCACTCTATATGTTTCATGCCACGTGCTTGGAGGCTAGTAAACGTGCTGCTGTGAGTCAAAATTGCTTCACAAAACAGGACATCATTTAATGCTTGGCCATGAATTTGTGCAAATTAATTTGATTATAAGATGTCCCAGATTAAGCTGTATCAATATCTCTTAAGTTTTAAGATATCTTCAATATTCTGTCTAATTGCTGCTACATAACGCGTTTCTGCCCCTTTTTTGTTTATTCTTAGCATGTTAATGCTGACACCGGAGATCTGTTAGTTGGAACTCTATTCTCTGATCCTTTTTTATTAAAAATCTCCTTTGCTAATCTTCAGATAGAAAATGATGACTGCATCTCCACAGCACTTGATAGAAGTCCAGCAGCTTGTTGTGACCGGGGGCAGCATGAGCCTATTCTTGATGAACAGATAGGAATTGTGTGCAGATACTGTACCGCTGTTATTCTAGACATAAAATATGTCTTACCAGATTTTGTAAGTGCCCTGACTTTGTCCATTGTATTGTTAGAAATGGGAAATACATTCTAAGTTTTCTAATTTTTATAATAGAATACGCCAGGTATTCTAGTCTTGCTGAGGTTTAAGAATGATCATTAAGCTGAGTATTCTAGACTATTTACATCATGTAGTTAAAAACATTAACATACCTGGTCGTGTTTGGGAGCGTTTTTAAAAAGTGAAATAACTGGTACTGTCTAGAACACTCAAAATTCCTGCCTGTGTTGATTAGGTTTAAAAATGATCATTATACGATATACTCTGAACTCCTCTTGCCATTTGGCACAAGAAACAATAGCAATATTTGGGAGTCAATTGAAAATGTGTTGCCTTGTTCGGTTCTTGTGTTTTCTTCAATTTACTTAATCTTTGAAACTCCAACCTAACATGCAATAAAGAACATGTACTGTGCCTCTGGTTTGTATTTTAAGAAATGAGTGAACAGGTTTTCATTGTGGAACACGAAAACATTACTAATGTTTGGGAGTCATTTGCCCATTTTCAGTTCTCATATCTTCCTCATTCACTTCTTCTTTACAATGTAAACCAAACGTACAATTCCTCTGGAAAAACAAATTTGCTTGTGCGGCATATTATATGCTTGGTATGTATTATAAAAACAAATTGGCAAGTTTGCAAAAGCAAAACAAACATTGTTACTGTTCCCATGGTATTTTAGGAACTTTCTTTCTTTGATGGATAAATAATAGTAGATCCTGTAATTTTGGATGGCATGCTTGTAATATCAGCTCATAAACACTTATATAAAAGATTTTGTGAGGCTCTGTTGAGTTGATTCATTTTTCTTTTTCAGCTTCGGCTACACATGTAAGTTGACTACACCTCTTTGATTTTACCAGCTCTTCTCCTATTGTCTGCTTTATTTGGTTTGCACTGTTTCATTGCTGTTGTGCAGTATACACCACGTTTGGGGAGACGAGACAGGAAGGATTCTGATGAATCACCAAGCTCTATGATTAGTCAAATTCAGTTTCAGGACTGTGCTTGTAGAACTCCTGGCTCTTTTAACTGTGCCAAAGGCACAGTCTGGGATTTGATTTCTGGTGTTGAAAAAGAAATGTATCCTCACCAGCGTGAAGGTTTTGAATTTCTATGGAAAAATATAGCAGGAGATATTAGCATCGAGAAACTGAAACAGCCCCTTTCTGATGGCGGGAGAGGATGCATAATTTCACATGCCCCTGGTACTGGCAAAACCCGACTAACCATAATGTTCCTTCTGACATTTCTAAAGCTGTATCCAACCTGTTGCCCAGTAATCATAGCTCCTCGAGGCATGCTGCTAACCTGGGAGTCAGAATTCATAAAATGGCATGTCAACATACCATTCCACAATTTGAACAAGATGGAGTTAGCTGGAAACGAAAATGCAGTTGTTGCTAACATAATGGGGCAAGGTGGTGCTGCAGGACTGAGCCGGGACTCCATTCGATTATTGAAATTGTATTCCTGGATCAAGGGAGGAAGTATCTTAGGAATCAGCTACCAACTGTTTGAGAAGCTTGCCGGTGAAAATGTGAAAGGACTAACCACGCAAATCAGGAAAATGCTACTAGAATTACCAGGTCTTTTAGTGCTTGATGAAGGGCACACACCACGGAATGACCAAAGTCAGATATGGAAAGCCTTGACAAAAGTGGCGACACAGAGACGCATAATCTTGTCAGGGACACCTTTCCAGAATAATCTTTCTGAGTTGTACAATACACTCTGCCTGGTTAATCCAAAGTTTGCCAGTCAGATTGGCTCTGAGTATAATATAAATTGTTGTGAGACCCATGGGTGGCAAAGCAATGCATCTAGAAAAAGATGGACTAACCTGACAAGTTCTATTGGCAAAAATAAGGATGATGGGATAACCAAGATTAAAAGAATGCTTGATCCATTCGTACATGTGCATAAAGGAACTATACTTGAGGAAAGTCTTCTGGGACTGAGGGACACACTAGTATTCTTGCACCCAACTGAAATGCAAAAGACCCTGCTGGAAACTGCTTGCACTGTGCGCCAACTATTTCACAGGATTCGACTTGTATCCCTGATATCTGTCCATCCTTCATTGACATTGAAAATGAGAAGGTTTACTGTTCACGGGAGTGAGTTAGAAGAGCTTGAATCAGATATAAATGCAGGAGTGAAGACCAAGTTTGTTATGAAACTAATATGGCTAGCTGATGCACTCGATGAGAGGGTTTTGGTCTTCAGTCAATTTATTGATCCTCTAGTCTTTATCAAGAGAAGCATTATGTCTCATTTTTCTTGGAGTGAAGGAAGAGAAGTGCTTTACATGGATGGGAAACTTGATGAGAAACAGCGTCAAGAATCTATATGTTCTTTCAACGATGATGCAAGTGAAGCAAAGGTTCTTCTGGCATCAGAAAGAGCTTGTTCTGAAGGAATAAATTTGGTGGGGGCTTCAAGAGTGGTGTTGCTTGATACTGTCTGGAACCCTTCAGTTGAAAAACAAGCCATTAGTCGGGCATACAGGCTGGGTCAGAAGAAGGTTGTGTATGTGTATCGCCTGTTTACATCTGGGACTGAGGTCAGACAATATGCCCAACAAGTTCAAAAAGAACGCCTATCGCAGCTGATATTTTCTCCTGTACATGGACAAACTTGTCAGACTGCCAAACCACCCGTAGTCCACGAAGACAAAGTTTTGGAAGAAATGCTTCACCACAAAAGCTTCAGTCGCAGTTTTGAAAAGATAATTCATCAACCAAAGGAATCTGATCTGATTGAAAACTTTGGGTTGGTGGGCCAGAAATGAATGCCCTTCAAAATACATTTCCTCTCATATTTTGTTCTGCATGCTACTGCACTTATCCTTCCTGGTGCACAATGGTATATTGCAGATTGATTTTTGCCTATCTTTGTTTACCAGGAATTGCTGATTCTCATTTTCTCATCTATGTTACAATGTACATCCTGAAGTTAGTTACTGACCATGCAAATATGTAGTAAACTCTGAAAGTCTATATTTTTGTTAATGACACAGCTGCAGCTCGTTTTGTCTCACATCACTAGCAGTTAAGCGCAGTCTTGGACCAGCATTCCAGGCATAGCCAAATGACACATGCTTCATTAGCTGAACTGTATTAGGCCTAATGAACTTCCCTGCAACCTCGTTTGTCTACAGTTGATAATCTTTCATCTGAAAGGCCATTTCTTGCTATTAAATTCATATTCCATATTCCTGCCGGTGCATAATTCTTGGGTAGCTGAGTATTTGTTTATGATGTGGTTATACAATAAGTTGCTGGGTTTGTATTTGAGTTATATGATGCTTAGTTATGCAAATTGAACGTATCATAGTTGTATGGTTAAGAACACCAGTTCTGGAGCTTCTGTTTCTAGTTCCTGCGGTTCATAGCATGAATTGTTTCTGTGCAATTGATCACAGGGCTGCGTAAACAATGTAACTACCACATGCTGATCTCTTTGGACCCTCTTAGAAAAGAAACTATTCTCTGCTTCTTTGTGTTAAATAAAGGATAAAAGAGCACCGTAATTTGAGGCCTACTGATTCTTCTTTATTGTCAAATGGGATAAATGTGTAGAAGGGGAACTATGATCTTGGCCAGAAGATCTAAGCATGAACAGAAGTGCCTCGAACAAGATGGCAAGGATGCCTCGGGCAGCACCCTCATCAATTTAGATTAGCATGACTGACATTAACGAACGGAGGGATTTTTTTACCTTTTTCAGATGCTAAATTTGTGAACAGAGAAATATGATAGTTTGGAATACTTACACTTAATTGTATGGGGCATCAAAAAAGCAGAAGACCAGTCACTATCACAAGCAGGTATCATATCCAGGGATGCTGCTTGCGGAGCTGTTTGGGAAAGAAGAATTTGGGCAAACGTTGGGCTTTAGCAAAAACAAGACAGTCCCACTACAGTATCTCTGCTATTGCCATGACAAAACCTTACCAATATTGAACTTCACAATCAGTTCACCATTGGTCATGTTAATGATCAGGACATTCACTTGGAGTTCATCAACACAAAGGAGCAATTAGCAGATGGATTTACAAAAACAGCTTGTTTCAAGAAATTTCTGCATTTCTGGAACTTGTATTTGAATTACAATTAAGAGGGAATGACAAAAAGTAATTTGTAATCCTTCACTCCAAAGGAAAAGGAAGTCCGAGAGAAAGAGTAGAGACTGCAAAAGCCTTGGAATTGAAAACTGCTACGTAAAAATGCATTCGAGAAATGAAGCTTAGCCTCTCATTTTGTCAAACTATCTTTCCATTACATTATATATCTAACAACCGGCAAATCTTTGATATCTGAGCAAAATATGGGTGCAGCGTTCATTTTCTTTTTTCTTTTTCAGCAAACAGAAAATGACAGGAATCGTCAACACATCAGCTTTATGGTATATATATTTTTTTATCTTCAACATTCTTTGTTTTGCATTTCATTCACAGAAAGGGTCAGATTCAAATGTACAAAACTATGAAAACATACCGTTGGATGATTAAAAACCCTGATACTTCCAGATTTTTCAAAACAGTTTAGATGCAAAGATGCTTTCCTACATTAGCTATCCAAGTTTCAAGAGATTAAGTGGCTCTAGTTTTAATGTACAGTATTACAGAGTGTGAGGAGGGAAATGGTTTATGCATTAAAATTGAATGTAAATTCTATTTCACAAATTAAAGGAGATGGGATCACTGCAACTATACATGGACAAGATGCATGGCTGAGTTTATTTCCATTTTTTGAAGCAATGCTAGGTTCTAAACACTGTTTTTGATCTAAAGAACAAATAATATATCAATACGTATTCCAGTTCTAAATTTATATTTGGCTTTCTTGCTAGAAAATTGATATAGTAAAATTAACTTTTGAAGTTCACTTGGAAAATTTTTTGATCTCTAATGAAGAACACTAGATTAAGCTCCTATCAAAATTTTATTGATTTAATGAAAGGGATATGCTACCTTAAATTAGTTTTTTTAAAATTTTTCATATACAAACAATTACTTAGAAATTGTAGTAATTAAGGAAGCTGTTTAAAATTTTATATTTGGAACAGGTAAAATGGATAACGTGCTTAATTTTTAGTCATGATACATCATATAGGAATAGCTTCTATAGTACATACTATTTTGTTAACTTTTTTTTAAGAATTGTCATTAGTTATATTTTCTATGTTATTTTGGTTCTTAGTTTATTAGATTGTTGGTGTAGCTAGGACTTTAACTACTTAATTGTGACGGCTTACTATATTAAAAATATTATATTTATTAAATGTACTCTTAGCGTAGTATTCTAATAATTTAGTAATTATGTATATGGATACGAATATTACTTATAACAGTACGTGTGTGTGTGTGTGTGTGTGAGTACTTTTTTTTTTTATATAGTTTCACATTATATATATGTTAAAAAACACCTCAAGTTATAGCATATTATTAATTGTAATAAATTATAATATTAATATATTTTAATAATAAAAATAAAATTATTGAAACTTCAAATTATATGATAAAATAAAAGTGAAAAAAAAAAGATAAAAAGAATCAGAGAAGAGTGGAAAACAAGGATTGAAAGAAAATTAGGGAAGGAGAGGAACAAAAAAGGATAAAAAGAAGAATAGGAAACGAGAAAGGAGAGCGAATGAAAAATATCTGAATAATTTAAATTCATTTTATTAAATTGTATTTATTTCTCCAAAAATTAGTTTTAAAAAATAAAAATCCATCTAGTCACAGCCCAAATTTGTTTTCAGATCAGCAATCGCTTTCTGCCAAAATGGATACCGTAACCACCAATGAAATCGTGTTGCACCCAATCGAATCATCCAGCAAATAGCACCTCAACAGCCCAAATACAGAAGACGGGGGGAGGATTTTACTACACAAAGTTCGTTTTAGAAGAGAAAACCACATTTGCCGTGGCAAACAATTTGGTGCAACAAAATGAAAATTACAATACTCACATCAAAGTTCAGTCATCATCAATGTCTAACATTGACTTCGGACCGTACTCTTATTGTCACAAAACTTGGTTCCCTATGTAGGAATCCTTCCACTGTTTCGAAATAAACGAGGCATCACTTTCAATTTCATACATTGATTGGATCAGGCTGCATGGCTTTCTGGACTAGTTCACTTTGCTCTTTCACGTGGACTTGGTAAAATCCAGTAGCAGTGGCGGCAGAAGGAGCGCGGCCAACATACTTGACGTCTTCCAGGTTACCTCTGCCCAGAGATTTCATTGCAGTGCCAAGACGAGGTGCGATATGGTGGTATGCACCCATGTTCATTGGCTCCTCCTGACACCAAACCACCTCTGCGTCTGAAAGAATCAGAAGGAAAAAATGAAGGGAACACTCAGTCGTGCTGATATTTTGGTCCCATGTAAGGTTACATAATGATTAATTATCCAATTTCATAGACATACTCGGATATCTCTTCAGCTCACGTCGGATGAGGTCATAAGGGAACGGACAAAGCTGCTCCACCCTACAAATTGCAATGTCCTTTGCATCAACTTTTTTCCTCTCTTCATTGAGCTCGTAATAAACCTGTAAACCAGAAGCAAAAAGGGCATTTTGTAACAATGCAATACTCAGTGCAACCAAATGGCATTTTACTGCTCTAACGTTACAGTTAATTGGCAGGTAAAGTTTCATTTGTTCAGCCTTCACTTTGCTAACATAATAATTGCATCAAAAAATGAAAAAATCTCTCATACAGTCATTGATGCTTACTTGTGTGTGCATGTGCACACACAAAAACCAAAATAAAAATATAAAAAGCAAGAGAAAAATAGCCTACCTCAACAAGTGAAAAAAGAATAGAAAACCAAGTACAGATCAGAAACGAGTAAGGGAAGAAGAAAGTATGTCACACCTTTCCTGAGCAAAGAACCAGACGTCTAATACCCTCTTCGAGATCTGAGTGAAGATTTTGGTCCTTTATGAGGCGTTTAAACCTGGTTCCTTGTTTGTCAAATCCAGGGTGGCCTTGAACATCGTCAAACTCAGATAAATTAGACTTGCAGTCCTTGTGACGTAGCAAATTCTTCGGTGCCATCACAATGAGAGGTTTACGGAATTCCCTATGTATCTGCCATACCCATATGTGAAATGTGAGAAAAATGGACACCTATTTAATAGCACACAGCTTTAGCAAGTCAAATCTGCTTACTTGGCGCCGCAAAACATGGAAATAATTAGCAGGTGTAGTTACATTCACCACCTGCCAGTTGCATTCCTGTATCTGTTTCCTGAGGGTTGGATCCATCTCAGGGATAACAAATGGATTATCACCACTCATCTGTAATACAGAATAGAGGTCAAAATTCACATTCCTGGACAAAAAGCCAAGTTAAGATATCTAAAAGAAAATTTGAAACACTAAAAGACCAATGGTTTTGATTGCCACGGGAGGGGGGGGGGGGGGGGGACAGTGGGGGTTAGCCAATTTACCAAGAAGACAACAAACAGAACATCCATAAATACATCAATTCTATGGAAGCATCATCAGAAATCAAGAAAATTGAACTAGCTTGACTCCAATATCAAGTATTAGTAATTCAAAAAGTAAAAAAGTGTGGAAACGTGGAAAATCTTCTCATTTTGTCCTACTTTTCAGCCTTCTGAAGAATGGGGGTAAGGGCGTGTACAAGATAATTTTAGTCTTTAGAACCCAATGTGAACTTATTTCTTTACTTAGTAAATTCATCCCGAAAAAGAAGAAAAGGGAAAAGGGAAAAAAAAAAAAAGAAAAGGAAAGCAAAAAGACAGCCTAATAACATTTCATCAGACAAAAGTCCAACCAATGTTAGTTGAGGTCTTTCAGAGTCACCAAAGAAGATTAGGGAATAAAGATTTAAACTTCTTCTGAGCAAACAATAAGCACCTATTATAGGAATCCCCATAGGAAATCTTTTGAATGGCCATCCATCAGCTTTTGTTGAACTTTCTAGATTTTCTCTTATCGTTTACCAGTCAGACACCAAATCAGAAAAGGAAACTTTAAAAAAAGAAGTCCAGAAAGAAGGCAAGGCTATTTTACATGCAACACATATCCTGTATGTGTGGATGTTTGTACTGTGAACATTCAACTACAAGATAATTTTCAAATGGATAAGCTTTAGCACATCAGGCAGCACCTGGAGGAAGCGTTCCAAACGTGCACTTGAGTGCTCAGGGCCTTGCCCATCATACCCATGAGGTAGGAGGACAACCAATCCAGTTTGGCGCAGCCATTTGGATTCCCCACTGCTCAGAAACTGGTCAAACATCACCTGTGCCCCATTAGCAAAATCTCCAAACTGGGCTTCCCATAGTACCAGTGAATTGGGATTTTCCATTGAATAACCCAATTCAAATCCCAAAACCCCAAATTCTGAAAGAGAGCTGGATGGGACCCAAAAAAAAAGGTAATCAGATAAACTTATTCATGATCCATTTGAAATTTTCCAAGTAGATAACAAGGCCACAGCCATTCCTTTATTTGAATATGTAAAAAGAATAATTAAAATATAAAAGAAACCACTTAATTTATGCATAGGTCAAAGCAATGTCATGCATGAGGAACAAATTCAAACCATGTCATCAAAGCACAAGGTAAATAGATCCATACAGATTTGGAGCAGTGGACATCATCTTACACTGCTTACTATCATGACAACCAATGCCCACGTAATAGCACAACAAAAAATTCAGTTCAATGGTAGAACCTTTTTTGACTATAATTCCAAGTGAAAATCAACAATTGATGGATTACACGACTCCGGAATTGTTTTAAGGAAAAGAAGGTAGAGAGAAGTATTTTTAAACATTGATATCATCCCTCAAATCTAATAGATTCCTTTAATCTAGATTCAGAACTCAGAAGCATTTCATTTCTCACAAATTGCGCTGAGATAGTCTATAAATATCATTTCAGAAAGAGGCATCGTTATAATTTCTTTACAGATGTATCCATCCTCTCTTTATGTCTTTGCAGTAACACCATAGAATACATCACTGTTGTTAAAGGTGCTGAATTGCGGGCGCCATGGCGACAGACGCTATAGGGGCCAGCGCAGCACCTTGCAGGTCTGTTTGGTGCACATCTTCGCAGAGGCACACCATGGGCACGCGCCTCAGTGCCTGTTTTCCAGGCGCACCTCTGCGAAGACGAAAATATTTTTTTCTTTTTTAATTTTTGGATGAAGG
This sequence comes from Avicennia marina, assembly GCA_019155195.1. Classification (NCBI taxonomy): domain Eukaryota; kingdom Viridiplantae; phylum Streptophyta; class Magnoliopsida; order Lamiales; family Acanthaceae; genus Avicennia; species Avicennia marina. Next base: position 11,267,326 of record CM032760.1, read on the forward strand.
TCACGTTTCAACCCAGATTAGATGGGGGGTTTTAAAAGAGCGTTAGCCCATGCATTTTTATTAAAAATAAAAACAACAAAAAGCCCTAAAACTACAGAATTCTTCGTTTGTGCACTAGCTTCATTCTTGCACAGAGCTGCAGACGCATCCGGCTTTCCTCCACTGTTTCTCCAATATTTTCTTCTCCATTAGCGGTGCATAGGCTCTGGTAAGTTTTCTCTATTTCTTCAAACAAAATCTCCCTCCGGCAGTCTGGCTTTGAGAAAATTGCTTGCGTTGCCATCTGTTTTTGGTTGCCTTACATAATTTCCTTTGGTTGCTTGGGTGGTTCTGATAATTGGTATAAAGTTGATAGAATTAGGAGAAGCTAGTTCTCCAAATGTGCTTTAAAAGTGAATGATGACACGTGATAGCAATTAGCATATTCAGCTTCAATTCTGTAAGTTGTTCAGAACTTCAGATTCAATTCAACTATAATAGATGTTGTCCGGTTATTCATTGACAACGACAAGGTGTTGTTTGTTTGCATATTTGAACTTTTATAAAAATGTGACTTGGCTGCTGCATTTCTTAATTTCTGCAAAAAATTAGCAGTGAATGTGGTGCAAAAATTGTATGATGCGATGTTGATTGCTGCCTATGAGTCTATTGAATGATGTGCATGGTGTTATTTTTGTTTATGCTGATTGTTGAGTTGAATTGATTGTTAGGAATTATTTATTTGGTCATTTGTGTTTGGTTGTTCGCTAATTGTTGTATTTGAAATTTGGAATTTGGATAGTGAAAAATGTCCTCTTCTGATGCATCGAATTTAAACCGAAAAGAGCCCACTTGGAATTATGGATTGTTGCTCAATCCCAACAATACAAACGATGTTAAATGTAAGTTTTGTGAAAAACTTACAAAAGGAGGGATTACACAACATAAATATCTTATTGGAGGATTTTGGAACACAAAAGCATGTCCCAAGTGTCCCGAACATGTTAAGGATAAGCTAAGGGCCTACATTGAAAAGGAGGAGCTGAAAAATCAAATGAATGGACTACCTCATTTTGATATAACAGTTGAAGAGCGTGCTACGTGGGATTGGCAAGAGGAAGTAGTAGCATCACGTCAGGGGAAGCGACCATCTACAGCAAGCTCCTCGACTACCATAAAAAGGTCGAAGCAAGTAGGTCCCATCGATTTGTTTTTCGCACAATCTGCAGAGGATGTCCTCAAAGAGAAGGGAAAAAATACTACTTTGAAATTTGACGAAGTTTTGAAGATAAAGAGAGATTATGTGGTGCAAAAATTTTGGAGATGGATGTATGATGCTATGATTCCATTTAATGCCATGAAACATGATAATTTTGCACCAATGATTAAAGCAATTAGTTAATTTGACCCTGGCATGAAACCACCTCCATATCATGAAGGAAGAGTTGTGTGCTTAAACAAGGAGCTTCAGCACACCAACAAAATTTTGAAAAGTCATGATGAAGACATATTGAAGTATGGTTGCTCATTGATAGCTAATGGTTGGACTGACAAAAAAAACAGGACATTAATCAATTTTTTGGTGAATTGTCCAAGAGGAAGCAAATATGTAGAGTCAATTAATGCATCCTCATTTGTTCACACCGGAGAGATGATGTTTAAGTTGTTAGAGAAGTTCATTCATTGCATTGGAGTGAAAAACATAGTGTAATTACTAAAAATGCCAGTGCAAATGTTGTAACGGGTAAGAATTAAGATTAAGAAAGTATTTCAATTTTTCATTCAATAAGTTTGTTTTATTTACTTATTTATTAAAGTGTTATTTATATTTTATAATTTTGAATGAATAATGAAACTTTTGGAAGAGAAATATCCACATTTGTATTGGTCTCCTTATGTCGTTTATTGTATCAACCTGATATTTGAAAATATCTTCAAACTTCCAAATTTGAAAAAAACTTACGAGCGAACGGTGATGGTAAACAGGCATATATATAATAGGCCACATCTTTTAAATATGATGAGGCAATTTACTAGCCAAAAGGAAATGGTTCATGCTAGGAAGACTCGATTTGCCACAGCATTTTTGACCTTGAAGCACTTTCAAGTTCAAAAAGCAAATTCGAAGACAATGTTTACATCGGATGAGTGGAATAAATCAAAATATTCAAAGAAGATGCAAAGGAAGAATGTGGCTGAAGTGATTCTAATGCCTTCATTTTGGAATCACATTTTTTATGCCTTAAAAGTAGGTGGGCCGTTGTTAAATGTGCTTCGTCTTGTTGATAGTGAAAAGAATCCAGTGATGGGATATATTTACAAGGCAATAGATCGGGCAAAAGAAGCTATAATGGGCTCATTTGACAATAATGAGGATAAGTATAAGACAATCTTCAAAATAATTGATGACAGTTCCAACTCCATCGACCCTTACATGCAGTTGGTTATTTTCTGAACCCAAAATTTTTTTATACACATCCTAATATAGAATAGGATCAAGAGATGATAAATGGTTTGCATAGTTGCATAAAAAGATTGATACCAAGTGTAGACATACAAGATAAAATAACCATTGAGCTTGTGTATTATAAAAGGCCTGAAGGTCTTTTTAGGAAGTTAATTGCTACTAGACAAAGGAATCTCATATCACCAGGTAATTGATATTTTTAAAATTAACGTGTTTTATTATTTTTATGTATCTGTTGATTTTGCTCTTTTTTGCTTATTTTGGCTTTTTTTTAAAAAAAATTACCAGCTGAATGGTGGGCTGCATATGGCTCTGATACTCCAAATTTACAAAAGTTTGCAATTAAGGTGTTAGCCTCACTTGTAGTTCATCTGGCTGTGAAAGAAATTAGAGCATATTTGAGTATATAAGTATATGTTTATTTTATCAAAAAAAATTACAACTAAAGTTTAATGCATGTTAATTATTTATAATCTCGCAAAAAGAAACTAGTTGGAGCAATCATGCCTTAATGATTTAGTCTACATCAAGTACAATAGGACGTTAAAGCGAAGATATGATGCATGAGACTCCATTGATCCAATCGAATTAGATAGATTTGAATTTGATGAAACAAGTAGTGAATGGTTGTTGGGGAGGGTGGACGAACTAAGTAATGATGAAAATGCTATAGTATTTGGTGATGATGATTTGACTTGAGGTGATGTTGCAAGAGCTTCAGGAGTTGAGTAAACACCGTATCAATTTCGATTCAAGAAAGCAAGTAGTTTTGGATCGAGCTTTAAAAAATTGGCCTCGTCCAAAGGAAAATTTATTGCACGCTAATTGGTTGATGATGAAGAAGAAGAGATTAACTTAGATAACACGGAGTCGGAGGAAGAGGATCCTAAATGCTACAAGTCTAATGATGACGATTGTGGAAGAAGAATCTGAAGAATCTTTTTATTAGAGTTTATATGCCTTTATTTATGCTACTTGATTTGCTATGTCTACACTCTATATGCATGAAAGATGTGGTCATTGTCATTTGAAGTTTTAAGTGTTAATTAGTTGTATGTTATTTGTTTTATTATTAAAAATTTGAAGTTTAAATTTCTATTCATTTTATATTTATCATTTAAGTTTTTCTTTATGAAATTGCTAATGACGTGATCATTTTTTATTTATTATATAAAGTCATAAATTGTGTGCCATACTTCACAAAGGCACGCGCCGCACCATGCCATTCATCATAGCTCTATAGAATTTTTGCGCCTTAAAGCGCCATAAACCTTAGACAACTATGGAATACATGGACATCTTAATGCAACAAATATGATCAAACCAATAGTAATGATTGTAAATCCATACAACTTGATTCAAAGTAGTGTTTCAATTTTTTTTAATTGTCTAGCATGAAAGTTAAAATAAGTGTAAAAAAGTTTGTAACATTTTAAAGAAAAAACAAGCAATAATATAATGTGCAACAGAACAAGAAATATTCAAACAATTTCAGTCCAACACAGATTTATACACTACGGAGATATTCTGCAGGTATATCCAAATAGACAAAATATTTTTAACACCGAAGCAATACAATCATAAACACCTCGATTTCAAAATAAATTTGTCATCAATGGTCATCAGGCACCTGAACTGAAAAACTGTTCAATTTATTTATTCATGCGAGACAAGAATCTTCTTTACACCAGTTTTAACACCAATAGATTTCAAACCAAAGCAATTTTAATGCTATCAAATTCAAGGTGAACAATTAAATTAACAATGTTTCTGGGAAAAAGACTTTGGATTATTAAGCTGAATCAAACAGCCAAGTTGGTCCAAATAAACAAAAAGGCCACCCAGAATCAAGTAAAAACTAAATGGTCTGCATACACAACCTTGGACACATAAAGCACACCTAAAAACAGAAAAGAAATACCTGTTGCTCACGGTAAACATCTCTTCATTTTGGTTGATCATAACATGGTCTAAGGGGCAGTACATTTTTCCTGTTTCCTGATCATGAAGAACAGCATGTCTATGGCTGAATGTACCACGCTCAACATCCTGCCCACTCAACCTGACATGATTTCCCTCTGCAAGCAAAGTTGCAAAAGCAAGTGCTTCTGCCACTGCCCAGTCAATACCCTCCCCTGCCTCAATCATCTTTGCGCGGTCTTCAAAAATCCTCTTAACTGCTCTATGAGGTTTGAAATTATCAGGAAGAGTTGTGACAGCCTTGCCAACATTCTTCAAAATCTCTGGTTTGACCCTGCAAAGCAGAATACTTTAATGCTCCCAATTCCATTAGCAATAACAATTACTTCAAACTACACGTTACCCAGTGTTACGGATGCGTGAAAGCTGTTCAGGAGACTTGAAACCAGTCCAGTAAGCTGAAAGCCAGTCCCTCCTTTGAGGAACATAGTCTTTGCTGGTCACAAACTCTTCATTGAGAATTGAAGTGACTTTGCTGTTTATCTGATCAATTTCTTCTTTTCTGACCTCACCAGATTCTAGAAGTTGATTTTGGTAAATCTCGAGTGCAGAAGGATGATTCCTTATAACCTATAAAACCAGTCAAAATTATAATCTTACTCAGGCAACATCAAAATTGGCAAAAATGAAGAAGTAACATCAGTAGGGAAAGAAATCAAAGTGAAGACAAAATTTGTTGGGCAAAAAAAATGAGAAAAAAAGAAAAAAACAACTCAGATGGGTCTCTTTGTAACAGAACTTGAAAATTGACAATAGGACTAAGTATAACAGGAAATACACAGAAAATACCTTATACATTTTAGGTTGAGTGAAAGTTGGCTCATCAATTTCATTGTGCCCAAATCGGCGATAGCAGACAATATCAACCACAACATCAGTATGGAATGTCTGACGCCATTCTGCCGCAAGTTCACAGGCATGAACAACTGCCTCAACATCATCACCGTTGACATGGAAAATAGGAGCACTAAGAGCTTTGGCAACATCAGTACAATACTGGGAAGATCTTCCAGATCTCGGGTCAGTAGTGAAAGCCACTTGATTATTCACAACTATGTGAATGGTCCCACCAGTGGCATAGTTTGGTAGAGCACTAAGATGCAGGGTCTCATAGACAACACCTTGACCAGCAAAGCTACCATCACCATGAATCAAAACACCCATGTTTTTTGTTCGCTCAACATCATTAGAGTAATATTGCTTGGCTCTAGTTTTTCCAACAACAACAGGATCAACTGCTTCTAAGTGACTAGGATTTGCAACCAATGATAAGTGAATTCTCTTACCTCCCCTTGTTGGTCGATCATAAGAAGTTCCCAGATGATATTTGACATCACCAGTTCCAGTGTAAAGCCCTACCTCATCCACAGGTTTTGTACCACCACTGAACTCACTAAATATTTGCCGCAGAGGTTTCCGGACAACATTACCCAGAACATTAAGTCTTCCTCGGTGTGACATCCCAATAACTATGCTCTCTACCCCAAGATCTGCAGCCCTATCAAACATCTCTTTCATACCAGGAATCAAGGTCTCACAACCTTCAAGACCAAACCTTTTGGCTGCAGTCCATTTGGCTGCCAAGAAGTTCTCAAATTGGGTACTCCAAATAAGCCGGTCAAGGATGACCTCACGCCGCTCTCGACTATATTGAGTTGGTGTCGGAGTCTCAATCTTGTCTCTCAACCAGTTACACATTTCACGATCAGCAATGTGCATGTACTCATAACCAATATTTCCACAATAAGCTTGTTCTAGTCTTGTCAATATAGCCCTTAATGTTTGCACAGGACGGTTCTCAGACAAGAACCCAGACATGCTCCAAACACCAATGAAGAATTCTCTATCAAGGTCGGCTTCTGCAAAGCCATAAAGTGCTGGATCTAGATCATGAGGAATGGGCCTCAGTTCCAAACCTAATGGATCTATCTTGGCCTTCATGTGACCATAAACCTGGTAAGCTCTCACAAGCAGCAACAGCCGCATACTCTCATGAATTGTCTGGCCAGAAATCCCAGGAGAAGTGGTTGCCTGGCCAACAAAGTTTCTGAAAAAATTGTCCCATGACTCATCCACGCTATTGGGATCTTGCTCCCAGGCTCTCTGCAGCTCCTCCAGATATACACTACTTGTCCCATCCAAAAAGCTATCAGTCAACCTGGAGAGTGGAACAGGACGAGGGACAGGGGCAGATTGAGCCTTTGACCTAAAAACTGTAGTATGGAAGTATCGATTCTGTGCAGGAGTGGCCCATTTTCGGGTAAAATAACCAGTTCGCGATAAAGTTCGCCGAACAGCAAGCTTAGCCACATTAGAACCAGCTCTAAACCACACCATTGCTCTTCACTAAATCTGAGGAAAAAAAAAGACGGCAAAAATACCACACTTCTCCAAACCAATTAAGCACCACAAACTGCCGTTTCTACCTCCAAAACGCCCTAATCAAAGAGAAGAACAACAAAAGCACTGAAATTCAAATAGTGAAAACAAAACAGTTCAAAATTACAGCTAATGTTTAGAGCAAACAATTATCAGATAACAGTGCACATTATTAAACATAAAAATGCCAAGAACAGCCGACCCAATCAAATCTATTACACAAAAAGCCCAGAAAGGCAGACGTACCAATAATCCGTCCCAATGTTTAAATATTTTTATACATGCTAACAGATGCTACATATAAATGAACGAAATCGACAAAATACAGCAAGCCCGGGTAACAAAATATGCTGAGAAAGGAGAGAAATCTGGTAAGTTATTATATTTTAAATAAAAACACCTCGATGGGAAATCAATGGTGGACAAAAGTCATGCAGCCCACAGCAACATCAACATGAGGAATAAACTTCTTACAATAGATCCATCACGACAGAGATAAATCAATCGAACAGCAAACCTGGGAAAAGCTAGAGGCAAGGGCAGACAGTGAAGTGGGAACCCCAATCTGCGATAACCTATTGTCGGTTTTTAATTTAAATCATTTTTATTTATTTGATGAATCAAGGTCTAATTTGACTGGCATTGTTTGGATACTTATTATTTAATATTCATCCTGCTCAAATATTTTTGAAACCAAACATTTAATTATGTAAGTTTTATTGAAATTCAAATCCATTTTTTTCTCTTTTACTTATGTAAGTTTTATTGAAATTCAAATCCATTTTTTTCTCTTTTACTTTTGATAATTCACTGAATATGTTTTTATCATCGTACATATTCACCGTCAAATTAACTTTTATTCTTATAATTTTCTTATTTATATTTAATTTTTTATACATTATAGACATATTTACTATCAAATTATTAAATCATTATTATATATTAAATATATATAAAAATATATTTTCTATCCACTCTAATTTTAATACAAAACATTTTTTTTGTTTTTTGCCACTCAAATCTCTAAAATTTGCCTATCCATCCTAAACAAACATAACGTTTGTTCGTGAACATATTGCCTGAGCATTGCATGAGAGCCACTTTCATTTGGGTGAAATTGCACTTTTCTTAAGAGTAAAATTTTAAGAACCGTGTAAAAATAATATTGTCCATGTACACATTATAGAAGTAGAAGATGTTATCGGCTGTGTTCATTTACATTTTATAAATTATTTATTATTATTTAAAAATTTTATAAATAAAACATCTCACTATACAAATTTTATTCAACTTCAAATTTAAAATTTTCTCTCTTTTATCTTTTATAAATAACTAATAATTTTTTATTTATTATACTTATTTACAATCAAATTAACACTAATCCCTATAAATTTTATACGTACATTCTTTTTTTATTACCTTATAAACATGTATACTATCAGTTATTTTAATTATTATTATACATTAAGTATATATAAAAATAATTTTTCTACCCACTTAAATTTTAGAAACTAATCATAATTTTTAACCTCATTTAAATCAATCAAATTTTACTTAAACGAGCGTAGCCATCATGTTTGTCCTCAAAATACTTAATAAGAAGTTGAATTATAAATGATTATCTTATTTAAAAAATCCAAACAATCTAAAACATTGATTTACTTGTTTTTTGATTCGGTAAGTACAACATTATACTATATTTTAAATAATTATCATTTGGTCGGGGGCAACTAACAATTTCCTAAGAAACAAAATTTTCTCTTATTGGATTTTGTCCCACAGCCATGAGCTTTTATTTTAATAAAGTTGCAATACTTGTGTGATGTTTGACTTCTTCATGTTTTGTTAAGGAACATAATTATTAATAGCTTACTGGATAATTATTTGGGAGTTTTTTACTGTTTATATAAAAAAATTATTTTTAAAATATTTTTATTTTAAAACAATTTATTAAACTAACTCAATTCCATACTTTAGAATCACAAAATTATAAATAAATTAAAAACAAAAACAAAAATGAAAAAAGAAAGAAAAATTCATTTTCGTGATTTGAGTTTAGGAAAATAGTGTCATTTGATCTATTTTCTGTTTGTTTGTGTGTTTGTTAAAATAGACAAAAAATATAATTTATTATGTAATAAAAAATATAAAAACAAACATAATTTATTATCAATATGTAAACATTTATATTGTATAACTTTAATTGAAATTATTATATAATTTTTTTTATCAATTATTTTATTAAATAATGTTGTAGTATATTATTTTAGAAAATATATTTTCTACATGATACAAAATATTTTTAATTACAAGAGAAATCAAAATTAGCTCATTAACAATTATTTTACCAAACATCCATCTCATCTGTTAAAGGCTAACTTTGTTGAGTGCCCTTTGATTGAAACACATAAGACACAGTGTCATTTGATTGAAACAAATAAGACATGGTGCCATTTACAAATACAACACAATGCCATTTGATTAAAATGAAAACAAGACATGAATATACAGACATCAAATATTAAGTCATGCAAGCATCTAAACTCTTAAAGTATGCTAATTCTACACAAGTAATAAATCACATTTGATTGGTAAGTAAGAGTACTAATTGAAATGTGGGTGAATTGGACTACTACTAGGTAGTTGAATTCATAATTATCTTTTCTCTATAAAGTTAAAAACACCATATGGCAATTCTTCTGAATTGATTTGATTGTGCAAGTCAAAAGTTCTCATTTGCATAAGTTATCAATTAATCATTATTATCCCCCTAATCATTTGTGTAATCTTCCTTACCAAGCATGCTTGTCAATCCGAATTCAATAGCACAAATTGCTATTTGAGGCTGCATTTTGTGAAATATTGCCTACACAAATATCTTTAGCCAAATTTTGTTCAAGGTTGTAAGATCTTTGGTGTATTCTTGTGTTATTTAACAAATTAATAAACAGACTACTACTGGAAGTCGGCTTGTAGGAATTCAACAGCATTAATAAAAACTTTTCTACCAAGATCATGGAATGTCAACAGATCTTTCCAAGTAAAAATAGACCCCATCCTCACCAAAGGTCGTTGCAAGGACGTTGCTTTCCAAATTCCAAGCCCAGAAATAAATTGCAAAGGAGCAAACAACCATTCGTGGTTGCAAGCAAGTTATAACTTCTCTAATTGAATCAAACACTACAAAAGTTGTAGTTGGCTTTCTAAAGCCCCAATAACAAGCTATAACCTTGGGTGCAACATCCTCGTTTGAAAACCAAGCACCTTATACCACAATAGCTTTCCACATTCCTACTCTAACCAATGATCTCACCTCCTTTTCCGTGAAAGGGAGAAGAAAATTGTAAAATCATGAAATATTAGCTTCCAAAACTAAGCAGATCTATTAATGCCATCACTCAAATAATAATCATTTCGTCACTTTTATTAAGGACAACTTTCGATATAGCTTGAAAGTAACTTACAAGAGCTTCTCTTCTTTGGTTTTTTGAATTGAAAGCCATTGAGCATATATTATCAAACCCAGTAAGTGGCTTCTCCTACATGCCTTTGCATTTTTTTGCCCCATCTCCCAATCAGGGTTATTTAACATTAGTTTGATCTCTTTCCTTTTGTGAAAAGCTATTTTGACTCAATACTGGCTAATAATATGCGCCCTCCTATTTTTTCGACGTATGCTCATAATTGCTGCCTATTATTTTAGTAAGCTTATCATTATTTGTAGTGACCAAAATTCTACTTCTAGTGGCATTACTCTTTAAAGACACAATTAAAAGTTTCACTTTGTTTAAACGTTATTCAAGAGAAGGACAAAAGTGCAATTTTCATCATATAAATGTAGTAGTCTAGTGCGTGTGTGTGTGTGTGTTTTAACTTTTAAATGTGGCACAAATGCTTGAAAATTGAAAAAAAATGACAATTTAACAGCTCCATACTTTAATTGTGTTGGAATTTTTTGTGATGATGAACATTAAGGATTTACGGCATATATCACATATATTTTAAAGTATATAAAATATATATTTTCATTGATATAAGGCTTGATTAGTGTCCCTAAGCAACCATCAAGAATTTGAGATAGGCTATGAGAAAATATTTACTTAAATAGCAAATATTGTTTTGGTAATTGCAGTTTTTCAAGATTGATTCATTCATCAAATAGATGTGAAAAAGATGCATTGCCTTATAAGGACATTAAAAGAGACATTTACATGCATCCTCCTCCAAGATTGGTTACTTCTAATACTACAAATATTTGTCATTTGAAGTGCTTATTATATGATATTAAATAAGTCTCTCGCACTTGTTTCGTAAAATTTCAATAAATTCTTCTTCGACTCTCCTTTGTCTCAAGCTAATATGATCCTTTAATATTTTTATAGAGAACTTCTTGAAGTACTGTTCTCTAACTTGTCTACGTGGATGATATTATTATTATGGGAAATAATTTTATAGAGATTCAACTACATAAAACTTCTTTTCATGCTTCCTTTTAAGAATCCACAAGAGCAACAAATGCATCTTTGTAAATCAACACAAGTATCTTACTGATATCATTCAATTAGCTTGTTTATAAAATTATACTCTAATCGATACTCCAATAAGTTAATGTGAAATGTTGAAAGGACAATGGTGATATCATTCTAGATCCAATATTATATTGGCAATTAGTTGGGAGCATAGTTTAATTAACTATTAGTAGACCAAATATATCATTTGTAGTAATTTTAATGAGTCAATTTATGGTTTCATAATATTTACATATGGCAGTTGTTATACAAATTATCTACTATCTTCTTAACAATCCTAATTATTGTTTTGTTTTTCTATGTAGTTCTCCTCATCTTATTACTTGTAGTGATGTTGATTGGTTGGATGATTTGATACTTTTTCAATGTTTTACTACAAGCTAGTATATCTATATAGATGATGCATTAATTTCATGGAAGTGTAAAAAATCAAGAAAGAGTTTCCAAATCATTCACAAAAGCTAAATACCATGCCATGTCATTGGCATTTTTTGAAATTACTTGGTTACATGGCTTGCATATAAGTCATGATTTTATAATATATTTCTACTTTAATGTGGTTCATTTTCACTTGTATTTGAGGATAAAATGGCTATATTATGTTTGCATGCATGTGAAGATGTTAATTGTGACAAATTAGACGTGTTTTGGCGTAATTTTGGTGATAATTAAGTGAATTTAGACATTATCTATACTTAAACAATTTTTATATTTGAGTTGTAGGTCTCGTGAGTGCGAGAAAGAAGTTCACAACTGTGAAAGACGATTTTGCACAATTAAGGAAGGAAAGCATAACATTTTAAAAGTTTTTGCATATAATGCTTGTGACGGGGATGTGGAAATCATGATTGCTCGAGTTGTTTTCATGAGCATGATATGGAGCATGAGATACACTGGACAAGTCTGTGGTTGGAGCTTGCGACCACAAGAAATGGCATTATGGCTGTGGGAGTTATATAGTGGGACTAATGTAAATGTCACATTTGGGTTCACAGTGGTGGAAGAAGAAGTTGTAGCCTTGAAGTTGAAGATTGTGACTATAAGATGCTGTGCAAGGCGCAGTCGGACTTATATTTTAAGGGTTGTTTTGTCTTTTCCTCTTTATTACACAAACCTTAATTACCCTTTCTTATAAATAACACATTCTATATAGTTTTTAAAGACTTAATTTTCAAAATTAAAAACACTTAGAAAACACAAGGAACAAATATTGAAAAAGTGAAGAAGAAGGAATTCATACCAACTTTAAAAAGCTTTCATTCTTCCACATACCACGTAGATTTTAAACTAAAATTTACCAACTCTTCTTTATTATTTTTAAGTTGTTTGGAAGATAGACAAGTTAGCAATGATTTTTATTAATAACATCATAAGTTGCTAAGTTTTTACCTAATCCCACGTGCTTGTGTTTGATGGAAGATATATACTTGACATTGTAATTAATTGTCCTTACTCTTGTTATTTACAATTAGTGATATGTATTGTGATTAAAGGATTTAGTGAACCCTTTAATTTATATGTGGTTGTGCGGAGAATAATAGGAAGGAAACTTGTGCATTATGAACATTAATTATATGAGAATGACGAGAGTAAGACTGTAGGATTAACGTGGGTGAATAATTGTTAGTTATAAAATTTCATAGCTTAACTCAATTAAGCTTGGGAAACCCGCGACATGTTGAGTCAAAGTTTTGGAAGAGTTCGAGCAGATATTCTAAAGACTTTAGGATTAGTAATTTGTAACGAGGCAATTAAATTAATAATTAACATAATTTGGTATATATTAAAAACTGATACAACGCAAAGGGTTAGGTTTTTCAATATTGGTACTTCACTAATTCTTGCTTCTAAATTTGTTTTTGAAAATGTTCATCTTTTTATCACCATTCCATTCTTATTAACTTAGGACGGCTTGACTAATAAATATTTAGTTAAATTGATAGATAAATCTATCCTTCTTGTAAACATGACACTTGTACTTTTCAAGTATAAGTCTCCATAAATTTAATATTAGTGTGTTGACAACACGTATCACTTGCTCACTAGCTCACTAAATTAGGCTTTTCACCATCTGCCCCCACTTCGTTACATGTTGAAAATACAAGTGCCATTCACATTGTAGCAAATTTTTTATTTCATGAGCATACTAAGCAATTTGAAGTCGACTGTCATCCTATCCGTGAAGCATTTAATAATGACCTTATTACTCTCCATCACATATTTACGTACCTTCAAATTGTTGATATTCTCGCCAAACTCCTGGCTCATGCTCAACATTAGTTTTTGTATTAGTAAATTGACGCTGCTTCAGTCACCAACATCAATATGAGGGGTTGTTAATGATATCTATCAAGATATAGTATTGCCATAATGGTCAAGATATGATTTTGTGGTATATTTTGTATACAAACACCGTATATATTGTAAATGTAACCATATTTAGTTTTGGATATTATGCTGTAATTAGGAGATTCTATTGAAAATATTATTTGCCATGACTGGCCATTGAATAGAGATACAAAATTTTTCTAGGATTTCTCTTGTAGTTTGTTAATTAGTAATATTAAATAAAATAACTTGTAAAATATTTAAGAATAAATTAAGAAGATTCAATTTATTTTTTAAAAAATTATAAATTCTGATCATTTTATTTTCAAAATTTTATGCTTTTTTATTAAAAAAAATTAACAAACACATATAAAAGACTTATAAGTTTCTAAACATTTTATTAAATATTATGAGGAGCTTCTTTTTGAATGCCATTTTATAAATAAGTATGCCAAGATGTTGTTTGTTTTATATATGTATAAATAAATATTAAAAACTAATATATTAGAATATTTTTTAAAATATACATGGCTACCGTTATGATAATTCACATAAGAATATTAGGAACGGATTGAAAATTGACATAGTTATATGCGTGCGCGCGTGCGTGCGCGCGCGCGTATTATACTAACCTTATATTGATTAATAGAAAATTATGGAGAGTGTTGCTTAATATGGATTGATAGCTCTTATTTTTATACATATTCACATAATATTTAATAAAAAGTCTTATTATTACAATTGTCTACTTTAAATATAAAAACTATTCATCAAATATAATTTTAACATGTTATATTTTAATTGTTATATATTGCTTTGATAAATTTAAAATATATTTGAATAGATAAAAAATATATAAATATTATGGAGCATGGACTTTGGCTCATTGTCTATGAGCCTTGGTTCGAGTCATGTCCGCTGCAAAGTGGCCCCAAATTTGCGCAGCGCCATGACATCGGCCTACGAATCTCACCGAACCCAGTTTCGCTTGTTCTACTTATCTATCTATTTATTTAAGTAGGCATATTTTGTATTTTCATCGTCATCATCTTTCGTGCTGCACTATACCACACTCTCCTCTGACTTCGACATCTCTCACTTCAAATCTGTTTTTCGCATGTCTAAACTCGGTACAGATAAGCCAACCGTTCACATGTAAAGTTCCACATTGTTCAGATCGTCTCTCATTCCCGTCATCATTCTCTCCGAAGATCTATCTTTTACACAACGGCTTTTTTAGGATTTTGTTTCTGCTTAATTGGGTTTTTTACAGCTCAGGGCTATTCCTTTTTTTGACTTGTAGAACTTTTACGCCATTCCTCTTGGTATTTCTTGAAAACCCACAAATCCAGCTCGAATCTGTCTTTAAGCTGCTCGTTTTTCTTGTAAAATTTCGTTATTAATTTTTTTTTGGTGAAGTCTTGTTTGGGGCGGTGGGATTCGGGGTTCAGTTGCTGCGTTCTGGAAGGTTGTTGCCATCAAGTCGACATGGATGAGTATGTGCCCTTGTAGTGGTTCTGGATCTTTCTTTAAATCACATTAACTGCGCGTGTTACATATTAGATTTTTTAATTTTGTAATGTTCAGCATCAATTAATGATTAACTCAATTTTTACACTTTGCGAACCCTCATTGCGGATTCTTGGTTTGTAGTCTAATTCTAAGTAACATTATGGCTTTTGATGCGGTTGTTAATTGCCCTTGAATTGTAAGCTTTAATGAGTAAAAACGCTTCCATGGTCTTTCCGTGAGTAAATGAAGTGCGGTTGATCTTCTTGAACATAGGGAGAATGAGGTCGAACTTTTGCAAAGATATCGGCGGGACAGGCGGGTACTCCTAGATTTCATACTCTCTGGTAGCTTGATAAAGAAGGTAATAATGCCTCCAGGTGCTGTCTCTTTGGATGACGTGGAT
The DNA here is from genome assembly GCA_019155195.1 of Avicennia marina. Lineage (NCBI taxonomy): Eukaryota > Viridiplantae > Streptophyta > Magnoliopsida > Lamiales > Acanthaceae > Avicennia > Avicennia marina. The sequence continues at coordinate 11,282,903 of CM032760.1, forward strand.
CTGGATCAAGTCAGTGTGGATTATATCCTCAACTGTGCCAAGAAAGGTGATAATTGTTGGATAGAAGTTTTCTCTAATTTAGATTTAAATTTTCAACTGTAAGCATGACAAATGCTATCACTTCTGTTTTTGGGATGTTGCAACTGTAGGTGATATGCTTGAGCTCTCAGAAGCAATTCGAGATTACCATGATGGCACTTTATTCCCGAGCATGGTAAGATTAGATTTATTGAATTCAAGAGCTACATGGATCTTCTTTTTAGTGCATGTTTCTGTACTCTCATTTATTGATATACATTTTATGGAGGCAAATTGTTACCTTGCACATTTTTCATCTTTCCATACACAGGCCCAAAAGTGATATTGTCTTTAACTTTTCTTATTACATTAAAAAGAATAATGCAGGTTCATCTGATGAATTTTTTCTAGTCACAAAATCTGAATCTTCGGGTTCTCCACCCCGAAGGTCACCACCATCTGTCCCTGTTGTGGTTCCAACGCGAATTTCGTCCAGTTTTTCTGTTTCAGAGCCTTTTGAGAATGAACAAGTTGATGAATCATCAAACTTGTCGAAGTCCCAGTCTCTCAACTCTTCACAAATGAAAGAACTTACAGTCGATGATATTGATGATTTTGATGATGATGTTTTGGACGAGGCTGAAAGCTGTAGATATTCCAGAAGAGTTCTAAATGATGCCTCAGATGTTGTTCTGGGATTGCCTTCTTTTGCTACTGGTAAATGTGGTTTTTAATGGTATATGTGGATTCCTTATGTTTGTCACTAGGCATTGCTCTATGAAAGCAATTTTTACTATAGGAGCCTGTGGCCAAATAGAGTTGGACTGTTCAGTCAAGTTCATGGTCTTTAATCTTGTTTTCCATGAATGCAGTCAATTTCTGTGACTGAGTAAATTATAATCAATTTCAAATAAAAAGATCTGAATTCTTGTGTATACGTCTTTCAGAATTTACATGGGTATTATATAAAAATCTCATGTGGAGCCTAACTTTATTGGAATTAAAAAAAGAATCACTATAACTTAACAATTTCGTTCATTTATTTTACCATAGGTATTACAGATGATGATCTACGAGAAACTGCTTATGAAATCCTTCTTGCTGCTGCTGGAGCTTCTGGGTATCTTCATCTCTCTGTTTTTTTAACTTTTATCTGCTGCTATCTGAATGACTGATGGTTTTGCATTATCATATGCAAACAGGGGGCTTATTGTTCCATCAAAGGAAAAAAAGAAGGAGAAGAAGTCCAGATTGATGAAGAGGCTAGGGCGAAGTAAAAGTGAAAGTGTACCAACACAGTCTCAGAATTCTCATGGTTTAGTTGGCCTTTTAGAGACAATGCGGGTTCAGATGGAGGTACTCTATACTTTTCCTGTTATATATTTTCCCAAATGTTTGTTGGTCTTATTGTTCCCTGGTTACAGTAAATATTTATGTTTCTGCATGTATTGGATTATTGAATCTTTTATATCCTACTGAAGCTTCATGTTATGGTTTCTTAATAAGACGTCCTTACTGACTTCTGTTCTCATAGCTGAAACACCTGTGAAATAGGATTCTCATTAGATAGCTCCAGTTGTAACAGGAACTTTGAACTATAATATCACTCACTGTGTATTTACCAAATATTCCTCTTCTCTTGATAGATATGGGTGGGTAGGAAGTGTTGGTTTACTATTAAGAGCCTTCAAGGAATTGGAAGTTTCATACTTTCTTCATATTGTGGTAGAGTGTTAGCTTCCAGGATTAATACCTGGCTTGGATTATATCTGAAAAATGCTTTTTCTTCATTCACAAAACTGGAGTGGAGCTTGAGACCCTTTCATGATGCAAAGTCCCATTTTGCATACCCTTTTAGCACGATGAAATATATTTTCTTATATAATTATTTGCAGTGCAACAATTGAACAAGCAAAAGTGAACTACTACGCATTTCTTGGGCTCTTATGTAATACTACTAGTTAAATGAAATTGCTGATTAGCTTTAAGTTCTATTTGATGGTTACTAATTTTGCATTTATCAATTTATCAATTTGGACGAGTATGAACAGATTTCTGAGGAAATGGACATTCGAACTAGAAGGGCACTTCTCAGTGCCATGGTTGGAAAAGTTGGAAAAAGGATGGATACTCTGTTGATCCCCTTGGAGTTATTGTGTTGCATATCGCGTACAGAGTTTTCAGACAAGAAGTCTTATATAAAATGGCAGAAGAGACAAGTGAGCTTTCTGTCTCTACTTTCTTCATATCTTCATTGTTTCCCTCTTTTCTTTTATTTTTGATTTTTTTTGTTTCTCCCCAAGTTTTTCTTTTGGAGTAAGGAAATTTTTAGGTTTTAAATTTTCTCTTCCTCCCTTGTGGGTGAGGATTGAAATCAGTTATCAACAGCTATTTAGTGATTAATCACTAATCATTCATTTTTGTTGAAGTGATGTGTAAATATTCTTATACCAAATGTTGTATTCATCAACACACTTTAACTACCTCCTTTTTAATGCCGTCTTGATTTGGTGTCAGTCCAGTTAAATATGTTGGAGGAAGGGCTTGTAAATCACCCTGTTGTAGGATTTGGTGAATCTGGGAGAAAAGCAAGTGATTTGAGGGTTCTTCTGGCAAAGATTGAAGAGTCTGAGGTATGTTGCAATATTTTTGACTTTTTTCCCCTAGTTATTGACATTTATCTTCCATGCATTTAAGAAGTTTTTCCCATGTGGCATTGTGCATTTTTCATTTAAGGGCAAATTAGTTTTCTTTATCTGTGCTCTCCATCTATGCTTCACCTGCATGGACAGTTACCCTGTTTAGTCTTTTCTCAACTAGCTTGTTCTATATGCAAACTTGTTAGCTTCTGAATTTATTGTGGCTAAGCACCCAGGGCATAATTACCTAGAAAGAGCTGACCCCCATATGGTTCTGCTTATGCTGTCCTGAAAGTATTCTTAAGTCTTCATTTTCTCTGCTTTGATAGTTTGATTTGACTAGCAGGTATATATCTTCTATTGTTTCTTTTTCCATTTCTGTTCTCTATTTTTTCTCATCTGCTTCAATTTTTATTAGCTTATTCTAGTCCTGCCATGTCATTGTGATATTACATTAGGCTAACTGTTAATTCTTATTAGTTTTTTACTCTCATAACTCATTCATTTTATTTTATATAAGCGTCTTTTTATATTCACACATCTGCTTTATACTAGTTGTTTTGTGATTAGTTGAATAAATTCAAGTAAATAGGTTCGTTTATTACACCTATCAGTCCTACAACTAAATTCAAGTTAAGTAGGCTCTTCTGTTACACCTATGACTAAATTCATGTTTTTCTCTTCCAGTCTCTTCCACCAGCTACTGGTGATCTTCAGCGGACAGAATGTTTGAGATCTCTTAGAGATATCGCTATTCCACTTGCTGAGAGACCTGCTAGAGGTGATTTAACTGGTGAAATATGCCACTGGGCGGATGGTTATCACCTAAATGTCAGATTATATGAGAAACTACTGCTCAGTGTTTTTGATGTTTTGGATGAGGGCAAGCTCACAGAAGTTAGTAGAACATTTTCTGCTTTGAGAGATTTTCTCTTTTTCTGCTATATGTTGTAATGAAAGTTAAGTTAGAGGTTTTCAATTATCTTGCATATGCAGAAAAAAATTAACTTCGCTGTACTTTTGATGCTGAATTCTGTCGTTATTTTAAAAAAATAAAATTAGTGAACTTACAGAGTTTTTGCAACTTCTACCTACTTGTGAAGATATCAGAAAACCTATATTGGTTTTGTTAAGAACAAAGGTTCATGTACTTTGAATGTAGAATATCATGGATATGTCTTCCCTGGAAATAACCCAACTTCCTTATTCCAGGAAGTGGAAGAAATGTTGGAGCTTTTCAAGTCAACTTGGCGTATTTTAGGAATCACAGAAACAATTCACTACACTTGCTATGCATGGGTGTTATTTCGGCAGGTATTAGACTGAAAACTTTGCCACTGAATAGTTGATGGGCCTAATTTCCTCTCTGTTAATGTATAAATTTAAAATTGAATGGATGAGTGATGGTGATAAGCTGTCTGTTCTCTCACCACACGCGCGTCCACGCATAGAGAGGGAGAGAGAGAGTTCGACCAATTTGTGCTTTTATCTTCTTTTCAATTATTTCCCATTTTATTCTTTGTTCGCAATGTCAATGCATTTCTGGTGCCCTCTTTGTCTGTTATCCTTTTTTGCTCCGCTTGTATATGTTATTACCTCGTCTGGATGATAGCTAGTATGATATGTTTTCTGATGTTAGCCCAGAAATAGATTATGAAATATCTGCTCTTTAAGCTTTGATGGATTGATTGTGGGCATTTCTAGTTTCGTTTGTGATATTGGTCGCTTTTGGCTGTTAGTCTTCTAGAAAGGAAAATAATGGGGAAAGCAGAGGAGACAGAAGATAGCAGAGGGTTTGGAGTGTAGGTGACAAGAGTTAATGATTGCTTAAGTTAGTTGCCTTGTGGAATAGAGTGAGAGTGATGGGCACAATCTCTGACAGGGTGAGGATGATGCACAATTCCTAACTGGGCATAGGTTGAAAATTCTTTAAGATTATGGGTAGAGGACATCTAAGGTGGGACTATAAAGAATAGGCTACTAGAGTTCTTTTGTCTGGTCAGCTAATATCTGATGTGGGGGGTACGAACTGTAAGTAGGCAGATCACCTTGAAATGAGAAAGAGGAACAATATAATTTTTTTTCAAATTGCATGTATCGTTTCTAAAGTGTACTCCATGCTCTGAGTTTGTCACAGGAAGATGGTAACTGAAGCCTATTACTTGACCAATTCTAATTGGATATGCTCAATTATTTCTGAAGGGATATGAATGAATAAATTGATATAACACTTGAGGGGCAAGGCTGCTGTTCATATTTGTATGGAATAAGCAGTCTATATTTCTTTGGCAACAAATCTTGCTTGACTGCCTGCAGCAGTGAAAAACTCTTTCATTATTGGTGCAATTGGGGTCACAAGTGAATAAATTAAAACTGAACTCCTAGTTTTGCACTTTCCAGTTTCATTTTTTACATATAAATAGCACTGTAAAAAGAATTCATACAGATTATTATACACTATAAAAATTTCTTCTGTCTCACCTGTTATTGACAGATTATCTATACAGATGCTTGGGGAATGCTCTTGATCTCCTAATTCCGCATTTTATGTGCCTTTTCTTATTGTGCATCTCTTTTTACTACTACGGAGGCATTGAGGTGCCACTAGGAATATGATGTCTGAAAAATGTGTAAGAGCAAATAATTGCATTGGATAAGATGACATAGTGATTAGATCCTTATCCACATCAGTTGTGGATTGAAAGAAATGCGTACTTGATGAACCTTAAGGGCAGCTCAAGAACTCTTATTTTAATTTCTGAAAATGCCTCGCTGAAATTAGTTTTACTTTGCGAAGTCTCCATTGACGGTTAAAACTATCTAAATAAAGATGGTACTTGTTGCTGCAGTTTAAATGAACTAAAAATCAATGAGGGAGAAGATGCAGTTGCAGAGAGTAAAGATGACAGGTGAAAAATGGATCTATCATGCGAATGTGGTGCTTCCAGTTCACCCTAACTTTGAATCACTACTTGTGAGGACCATAATGTGAAATATACGTAACTTTTAACTTTTAATCAACTAAAACTTTGTGCTGATTCAACAAATGGTATGGAGTATGTCAATATATATGCGTACTTCCTGGGATGGTTTTATTGTAGCCAGCATTCAGATTGTGTGGGTTTCTCACTGTATTAGTTATGCTGTGAACAATAGTTTTTCTTGTCTATTAAACATTGCCCTCTACATTTGATACAGTTTGTCATCACTGGTGAGCAAGATGTCCTGCAGCATGCTATTGATCTGTTGAAGAGAATACCCCTAAAGGAGCAACGTGGCCCACAGGAAAGGTTGCACTTGAAAAGCCTGAGTTGCAGAGTTCCAAGTGAAAATGGTTATCAGGAGCTGACTTTCTTGCAGTCATTCTTACTGCCTATTCAAAAATGGGCTGATACCCGGCTGACTGATTATCATCTTCATTTTGCTGAGGTCTTTCAGAAGATAAATTTTTGTATTATTTTATTTTAATTTAGACATAAATTGAATGAATTTTCACACTATTCATGCACCTTTTGATTGCTGTCATTTAACTTTGTTCAAGATTTACTAGTTACAGCAGCAGAAATTATAGCTTCATATTAAAGCATGGAAGTATGGAACTTGAATGTTCTTGCTGGGTCTTGTTTCAAGTTGTAAAAAACAATGAGTAATTTGAGAGTCATATTTGACCTTAGGCCCGGATCTGAATATTATAATTTCAAAGACGATCTTCCTAGCTTAAGGAACTACTATATATCAAACAAAAGGGAAGTGAAAATTCCTCTGGTGTGTTTGATTTGATTTAGCTTGATTATCTGGCTATGACCTGTTTGTTTGTTTTTCAATTCCTAGTTGAAAAGTGAGCATGGACCCAAGAAATTATAGCCTATTGTCATATTTCCTATGTTAGGAAAAAGTAGCATGGTTAAATTAACCAAAAATGGGTCAGTGTTTTCCTACTGACTTACCTTGTGAGATTTAGTTGCATCTGATTGAATATTACGGATGTCCATGTTCTTTTTTTATTTCAATATTGCTCTTACCTGTGATATTAGTAGAAGTCTCTCCTTAGATGATATCGAAACTTAACTTGGCTAATTCTTCATTTAACCGAACCTGAATGGAAAGTGATAAGTGGAAAATATGATTTGTATGGAAACAATGTCACTTTTTCCTGGCCTTCGAGAGATAGATCTGAAGGCAGGAAAACAGCTGATCTGTGAGAACATGGTAGTGTATTTGTTGTGTAGCCTTTGTTTCCCTTGATGGATTTCATCTGTTAGAGACGTTGACAACTTTAATCTCTCAAGCACTTCTGAGTTTATGTCATTCACACTTAGGGAAGTGCCTAATTATAGATGAATTCAATATTATATTATATAGTGACTAGAAACTGTAGTTCCCTGTTTAATAGATGAATTGTCTTATACCTCACATTGTTCAAATTGTGGTAAGGTCAAATTTTTGGTCGTGATGCCTTTGGCTGATGGTTCTTCTTATTCAGTGATCTTACTTATAAAAAATCATGATAATTTTTTCTTTGTAATATTTTTATTATGAATCATGATCAAGACATCTGGATATTATGGCTGTTAGTTTTGCTTCAATCCAAAAAATTACACATTCTAATCATTACACTTTTTAAATTTTATCTTTTTCTCTTTTTAACTTTTATACAATTGTCGAAAAAAATATGCATAACAACCAAAACAAACATAACCTATATGTTTATGCAATTAACTATGTCATTTGATTTTTCTTGATAATTTTAGGGATCAAAAGTGATGGAGAGTGCAGTAGTTGTTGCTATGGTTACTCGGAGGCTTCTCCTTGAAGAACCTGAATTGGTATTATCATTTTTCCCTGGTTAATCTCAATGTTTGGTTCTGTCTTTGGAAATATTCAATCATTTTTTTTATTTTTATGGGTTTTGAAGCAGGTTTTAGTTTAGAACTATCACATGCTTTTGAACATTGGTAAAATTTTGAATGAACCAACTTTTTATGTTTACTTTCTTCATTCTTTGCTAGTTTGCGTTAATATAGTTATTGCTTTGGTTAATTTGCCTTTGCTTGCATATGGTGGGAAAAAAGTCAAAAGAGGGCAACTATTTGAAGCAAAATAGGTCTCTCAGAATGTCAAAGATAGTGAAATATTAATATGACCCCTGGACTGGGGAAAAGCATTTATTCATACATGTTATGGAGTTGTTTACAGTTTAACTTTGTCCTAGCTTGAATATTATTGAACTAACGATTGTGCTTTTTCTTGCAGGCAATGCATGCTGCGCGTCTCACAGATGCAGAGCAAATTGAGACATATGTATCATCCTCAATTAAACATGCATTTGCCAGGGTAGGTGGCTTAATTTAATTGCAATTAAAGTTTTGATCATTAATTTTCGTCAATTGTTATACTGAAAGATGACAGATGCCCCTAGTAATTCTAAAGACCTTATCATTGGATTAGTGGGTTGAAGAAGATTGGTGATTGGCATGCTTGAGCTTTTGGCATTAAAAATTTTTGGGAGGGATGTCTATTACTGATAATTCTTAACAATTCTTAATTAATTTATATGAAATTGAGACTTTTTAACAATTAATGCCACATACTATGGATTATCAATGTCGCTCTAGTTTTTCATGCGATTTTGAAGTCTGGTATTCCTAATTGGATCAATGAACAAGATATCGATAGTTGTCAATTGTTCATCTGCATGCCTACAATTTTGCATGCCTACAATTTCTTTCTGGGTAAATGATGCCGCCTGTGCCTTATTCATATACTCCAGATGTCCACAATTCCAGTTCAGGCAGATACATACTGGATATGCACTGCATGTCCCATACAAACATGATACAGCTGGAGAGAGGAGAGAATGAGCCTTGAGAAACTAGGGTTTGACTATGCCCTTTACTATTTACAGGACTTCCTGATTTTCTGATAACTTTAGAAAGAAAGATTAATCAATTTTAAATATAAAAAACTGCTGGTGCCAGTAATCTCCATGTATACAATGAAAGCACATTGAAGGACAGCATTATTAACCCTGTTTCTACTGACTGAAACAATGTGCTTCATCTTGATTATTTCTAACATTTTTAGTAGTTTATGATTTTTAAGTCATGTAGTTGGTTTATCTAATATTTCATAATGTTTTTTCTCATCCATTTTGTACTTTCCCCTACCTAACAGAAGTGCCTAGAACATTAACTTTTACACTTTGTTGTTGACCATGAATATATGCATTGAACTACATATAAGCAGGCCTAGAAACTTGGAAACTTTGTTGCATGAGTTTATCTAGTTGTATTGCCAATAATTCTTCTATCCCAATTGAGGCACTGATACTTGACTATTTCCACAACCTTATGTGTTTCTGAAACTCCGGCTTTGCAACTAGAGAAGTTGCTACTGCTTATTGAAGAGGAAGTTCCTTACTTTATCTTGATTTCCTTCTTTACAGATTATACAGGAAGTTGAAGCATTGTCTGACACAACAAATGAACACCCCTTAGCACTACTTGCTGAACAGACAAAGCTGCTTTTGAAGACAGATACTACTATTTATGCCCCCATATTAACCCTGCGGCATCGCAATGCGAGTGCTGTTTCAGCATCGCTTGTCCACAAACTTTACGGCATCAAACTGGTAGAGTTGCATCTTGATATTTCATCACCATGCTGAGTAATTTGCAAGTCTAATTCTTCTCGTTTCTCCAGAAGCCGTTCCTTGATAGTGCTGAACATCTTACGGAAGATGTTGTATCTGTGCTTCCGGCTGCTGATAGTCTTGAGCAAAATTTAATGGCTGTAATCACATCTACATGTGAAGAAGGAGCTGCTGATGCTTACCTCAAGAAGCTAAATTTGTACAAGGTGGGGTTTTCTTTAAAATACCCATTTCACTATTATTAAGTTTTTACTATATAGTTGTGGTATATTGACATGAATTTGTCTTAATAGATAGGATCATGTGGCGTGATAGAATTTTGTATTGCTATTGGGGTACAGAGTACAAACTTGTGATAGAGGACTGTAGTTTGGTTTTTTCAATTGATGGAGGGACCATGACAGTTTCAGCAAGTCTCCACAATGGAAAATCACTATTCTTCAATCTCCTTAGTGCAATGTCTTCAGGTCCTTATTAGACGAATGTCAGGGCTGACTGACATTGCAGATGTGGATGATCTTTTAGATTGATATGCATAAGAACCCTTATGCTTTGGTTCTGAACACAGTGGAATGAGAATGTCCCCCAAGGTCAGTTCTCATCCTGGGAGGAAATTCCACCAAAAAAAATAAGGATGGAAGAGAGAAACAGAAGAAGAGGGCAGGATTTGACATTGGCTTGACTGTGAATAACTTTAAATGAACGATAAGATTGCCTGGACAAAGTTTAAAGATGGATAGAGGATCAACGCCAAACAGTGATTTGATTTACTTTTCTTTAGATATAGCTGGGAAGGTAGAGCAAGGCTGTGGGAAAAGATAGAGGCAAATCTTCATTTTGATGGAATTAAGTTATGAGCATCTCCTGATGAGCTGAAGTTGGCACAGGCTGTAGATTTATATGGAACTTTTCAATATGTAATTGTATTAATATATCATAATGAGTTCTCTAGTGGAATAATTTACTTCTTTTTGCTTTTATTTAGATTGAAATCATATCTGGGACTTTGGTGCTGCGGTGGGTCAATTCACAACTTGCAAGAATATCAGCTTGGGTCGAACGAGTTATTCAACAGGAGGTAATAACTTATGATACTGTTTGGTACACCTGTCATCAGTATTGGTTAGGTATTTAGAAAGATACTTAATGATGAGTATATAAAATTGATACAATTCACACTCAATAATGCCTTTTTGAATAAATTCAGTCAATAAGGATATCTAAAGTTGCTAGTGTTTACCCTGCATCTAGAGGTCTATTCTTGCAGAAAATTAAATCTGGTTATGAATTGATATTGTCATTAATGAAATAAGAAGAATTAATGTACTATAATAGCCCATGGTACAACTTAGGGTTGAATTTTCAACATTGTATATTTCTCCTAGTTTGCCATATTTAATAAATTTCATTTCTTTTCTGTATTTAGTTTGAATAAAGACTGCTGCCAATGCATCCAGTCATAAACATGTGGATAGTACTTTGGGTTTCATCTTCCTATATGCAAAATACCTTGACTGTATTTTCTCATTTCCTAAATACATCTATTAGTCAAATCAAAGTCATGAGGCTATTGAAGCATCATAAAAAGGATTATGTTTGCTGAATATTTTCTTTGAAAGTGTGGTGTCAATGGTAAATTATGCTGTTGATGCATAAGGCTAAGTAAAGCAGTATAAGAAGTGTTTTTTCTTGATAAAAAGCATGTGTTTCGTGGATGATGAGAATATCTAAAAGAGTTTATGTGCATAACCATTCTGGTGAATAAATTGACAACTAATAGGTCTGCTGGAGCGTCGCATATATCTTGTTCCGAACAGTTGAATAATCTTGCTGTTAATTTAGGATTATCTTCTGCTCATCTTACTGTTTCTTTCAGAATGTAAAATTTTAAGTAAGGATTACAATAGTTCTGCAATTTTTTTTTTCCTGCTGTATGCGAATAATAGTTGCAACCTTTTTCAGAGTTGGGCCCCTCTCTCAGCTCAGCAAAGGCATGGAAGTTCAATCGTGGAGGTCTACAGGATTGTGGAGGAGGTTTGCATATTCTTATTCCCTCAATTCTCTTCCATCCTTTTTTCAGATTTCTTTTTTCAATTTGTGTCCTGTTACAATTATTTGCTCAAAACTTCTTTAGACTGGGATGTTATGTATGGTTCTACCATGCTACTGATAAAGACGTATTAACCTAAAAGAAAGTGGAATGTAAAGATGTTTTCTGTTTAAGTGGGAAACATCCTGTATTTTGCTCTTTTCTTGAGGCTCTAAGTTTTGTGAAACATGATTACATGTCCCATGTTGGAAGAATCAGATTAGGACTCAACTATCTAGTGTTTATCTTGATTAGAATGACCTCGAATAAGATTTTGTGTTGTAGTTGGTTTTTCCTTTATTATTTTTAGATTAGTGTTATGGAAGTTTTAGCTTAATAGTCTGTATGACCTCACTTTATAAATTGAGTGCTGGGTCTTTTTGGTTAATGGAGAAAATATAATTTTCATTCTTCCAATTCTCAACATGGTACCAAAGCAAGAATGAGTCTCCACGCATCCACTGTCTCATGTGTCAAAATATGTACCAACACGTTCCCCCAAACCCTAATGTAATCTTTACATTTGGGTATCATATCTAACACTCGATTTCAGTCTTACAATCGATGATCTCCATGGCTCATGACTGTCTGGTTATTTGTGCTTTTGGCTTTTTGGACGTCTACACTTTTAGCTTATGATTGTTGATTTCTAGCTGGCTGGCTGTCTATCCATTTGTTTCATTTTGATTATCCAAGTTGAAGATTCCAATAAAATCCCCATGTTCAACTTTAGAGGCATGGTTGGAAGAATTGGATTGAGACTTAACCATCTAGTGTTTATACATGTTTAGACTATAATTATTTTGAACAGGATTTTCGGTTGTAATAGGTTTCGACTACACTGTTTTAAGATTAGCATTATTAAAGTTTGAGTTTATCTCTATCTCTGTAACCTCACTGTATAAATTAAGGGTTGAGTCTTTTTGATTATTGAGGAAACTACAATTTTTATTCTTCCAATATCTCCACGTCACAGAACTTCTGCGAAAATAAAGTTACGAGATAGATGATTCTTGTCTTGTTGATTTTTGGATCTTGACCTTGTGGATTCATTTTCCAACTCTGGACTCCTATATATATATATATATACTGAAGAACATATAAAATTTACTCAATAAGGGAGACAATGCTTTTAGTCATGCAAAGGGCTGTGAGTTTAAGCAAATCCTAGTGGGCATGTCTCTACATCCCAGTATATAGAAGAGACTTTAGCTGCCTTTGTTTTCTATTTTGTCATTGTCTGATAATATTTTAGCTTTTGTCCAAATGTTTCTTAGTCCCAAACTCCAAATTACCACATTATCTTTCTGACTTTGTGTCTGGCCAATGATGCTTGAATTTAAACACAGTATTTCCAAGTTAATTTCCTGCGCATCAGGTTTGTTTGGCTAATGAATCCCTATCTGTGTCTGTATGTGTGTATCCCTATACAACCCTTCCCCATTAAAAGATATAAATGTGTGTGTGTGTGTGTGTGTATTCTTGCTTTATTAAATGAAAACAAGAAAAGTAGAATGCTGGTTTTAGTGTTCACTCTGTTACTTGTAAAGCTGTAAACCCAATGATACTTGTGTTATGATAAAGCTCAAGAGCTGACTTTTCATTTTTGTTTGCAGACAGTTGATCAATTCTTTGCTCTTAAAGTTCCAATGAGGCCAGGAGAATTGAGTAGCCTCTTTCGTGGCATTGATAATGCATTCCAACTATATACCAAGCATGTTCTCAGCAACCTAGGTATTGCATTCATCTTTTAATTAATTCCAAATTTTGTCTCGTTATGGGCTTGAACTTTGATTCAGCTGATACATTCATGGACAACTTTGGTCACTAAGAATTTCCTAAATTTTTAGATTTTAGATTTGCGTGTTGTAAGGATATGTGTGTCATGATTGTTACAAGCGTGGTCTGAAATGATTCTTTTATATCTTTTAGACTTTAGGTTCCTCCTTTTCATTTGCTATAGGAATTGTTTGAGTGGCCTCTCTTGGGCAGAGGATGCCAGTGTCCTTCATGGATTTCATTAGCAGAGATATGGAAAATTTAGGATGGGTCGTTTGCAAAACATTATCAGAGAATAAGTTTCTTGTGTTTTGAAAACAGTTTAAAAGTTAGTTTTGGGTTCCATTTTAATTATTAAATCTAGATTGATTACATGTTTGGATGGAAAGAAAATGTGGTTGCTATATCATGTGATCAAGAAACTTCTTCATCTTCATCTGGTGGTTGGAGGTGGTTTTGTAGGTGTGTATTTGGTGGCGATGCTATTCATCACAGTGGTCTTCAGGGGATTAGTTGGGGGAGTGGAGGAGTTGCCAATGATTGGGTAGGAGAAGGCGACACCTATTCTTTTGGGTTAGTTGAGGTGGCAACCTAGTTTGTTTTCAACTGAGAACAGAACAAGTAGGTAAAAGGAAAGGGACTGTCTCAATCCCCTTTTGTGTTCCCTTTTTCTAATGAGCTTGTTATAGAGAATGGTGGAGCTCAAGGAACCATTTATATCTTTGAGAAATGGTTGGATTTCTTCAGTGTTAAGTTGGAAAACAAAAATCTCACCTAGTGGATTTCTCAGTCAACATAGTTAGGCAGTACAACAACAAAATGCATACAGTTTCTGCTGAATTTTATGTTAGTGCTTCATTGTATTGACAGAAAGTGGAATCTCCATTGGGGTGTTGGACAACTGATGGTACAGCCTAATGTTAGTGCTTCATTGTACTGACAGAAAGTGGAATGCTAAGACTCGGGTGTTGGACAACTGATGGTATAGCCTAGAATATCTCTTTCCACCAATCCTTCTGAAGATGGAGGTCTTTTTTACCATTATGCTGGAATCATAATCTGATCCCGCATGAAGAGAAAGGGTTCATGGGGGAGAGATACGATAGGCTTATGTTTAATGAAAATAACTTTTTATATGTTGTTCAAACATGTGCTGTTGGAGAAAGTATTGCAACTGAGATGAGGAGTTGAGCTATGTGGCTGCAAGAAACATAAAATCGCTTTATTCCTGTGACTCTTTGTTGAATATCAGTGTTCATCTGCAGAAGAATAATTGAAAGCCATTTACTCATGAAAGCCGTACATAATTTCTTCAAAGTAGAAACATGCTGAAAACAAGTTTGAAGCATAAACGTAAACATCTATATCTTTATGCTGCTGTGCTACTTCGTGTGTCTGCTGAAAAATCCATGCTTAAAAGCTCCCTCATAGAAGCAAGGAAAGAGGAGAGCAAGCCATGATGCACACAATGAAGCATGGTACAAGCAATGTTGTTGGAGATTAGAATTTAGAGTTTCAATAGAACACCTTTGAATATCTCACAAGTAAGGGTTGCTTGAAGCTTTGAGAAGGTCAAGGTCTTTGTTGTTCTCTTTTTCTCTCTGTTTTTTTTTTTAATTTCAAAGAATGGGGCAATTTTGTTTGAATTCAAAATAAGGATGTTGAAGGATCTTTAAGAATGGTTTACTTTAGAAAAAGTAAAAGAACTATCAAACTTTAGAAAAATAAATGGCCTTGACCTCCAAAAGCCGAACAGAAATTCATTTTTATTTAATCGATATGTCTTCACTGAGCCCAGATGGTTTAGAAGGAGGGAAAATGAATTGCGTAATTTCTATAGCTTGCAATGTAACTCCTGTATCTTTTTGGCACTTGTAGTCCTGATCCGATACCATCTTGTGTTTTGTTATGCTAGTTCCATATGGTTTTAGTCTCTTAGCTAATGAGCTTAAAATTGATATAAAATTTAAATGCTAGGTTCAATCTATACTCGCTTGCTCTGCTAGCAGTCAAGTAATTTAATCTTGAAATTCTTGAATGCAGTAGATTTTGTCAATATATGTTTGTTACCTGTTGCTCCCAGCTAGAGTGCTTAATGTGGTATCCCACTCTGGTTCCTTTATTTCTTGATTGCATGGAGGTTTTGGTTACATTACTTTAAGCTTATGATTCAATCGCTTGTGTGTCAAGTTTCAATCCTGGTGTGATTATACACGTTGGTGTCCTGCAGCTGACAAGGAAGACATAATTCCACCAGTGCCCACTCTTACCCGATACAGGAAAGAAAGTGGAATCAAAGCTTTTGTCAAGAAGGAAGGAACAGATCCGAGGCTGCCTGATGTTAGAAAGTCGAGTGAAATCAATGTTTTGACTACACCGACACTTTGCATTCAATTAAACACGCTTCATGTGAGTTTAAGCTACATTGCATGTTTCTACATCATTATATATGAGGCTCTGCCCACTTGATCCCCAACCTGAGCAACAGAGCGAGTGAGAGAGAGAGAGAGAGAGAGAGAGAGAGAGGAATGGGAGTGATTGCTTCTTTCTTAATTTCATTGATTCTACTGCCATTGCAAAGTGCTTCAACTCTTGGTCAGTGGATAGACTGATGTAATTAAATTTACTGTTTAAACAAATTTAAGAGTGATAAGATATAGTGTGAAGTCCCCGCCATATGGAATATTTTTTTATAAGAAAAATTTGTTCTTACTTTTCCCTCAGAATGCATTATAGGAATAACCAGTGACACTATATCTTTCTTTTATCAGCTGGCTATTATATGTTTAGTAGTGAGTCCACAGAAAGAAAGAAATATTCTGATTTAAAGATTTTGAAAATGGAATTGCTGGCTGATATTTTTCATTGAAGATGGATAAATTGTTGAATAACTGGGCTAAATAATATCTGTATTTACAGAACCTAACTTATCTGTACACGCAGGCAGGATTTAGTTTTATCTAGTATTATGAAAAAATGGAATTTTCGTAAAGCTAAATGTGATATTGCTGGGCAGATAGGAGCCTGTACAAAAACCAGAATACATCACATATATTTTTTCCAGGGATTTCTTTGAAATAGTTCGAACTGATCTATACTTTTATTTTTGATTTTTCCTCAAATGTTTGCTGGGACTGTTAAATGTTGTTTGTGTGCTTACTTTCACTCTCTATTTCCGTCACTGTTTGCAATTCTTGATTTCATTGCATTTGACATATATATGTTCATGTCTCTTAATTAGTACTGATGCAATCTTTTTGGTCAACTGCAGTATGCTATTAGCCAACTAAATAAATTGGAAGATAGCATTTGGGAGAGATGGACTAAAAAGCATCACGGTCACCCTATAAGTAAGTAAATAATACGTTTTCTTGTCATATGAACCGATTTAAAAGTGGATGTACTTGTTATTCCTTCAAAAAAAGATTTCCTTCAGCTTTCTGTAAACTATTGTATCAAATTTGTTAGAAAGATAACAAGATACGGACTCCCATTTTGAGGTTGGATATGGAAGAAGGAAATTAAGCACTTTTGGTGCTACCAATACAACTGCAAATTTCAACCACTAGCAAATCAGCATTTGTGAATGTACTTCATTCTTTTTGCATGGCTAGGATTATGTTATCCCACCTCTTTAAATCTGTTTCATTGCCGTTTGTCTTCTTTCTCCACCTTGTCTAATTCTTTGCAGCCTGCTGTCATTGTCCTGTGTTTGTTCAAAATCCCTACACAAGTAGTACAATGCTGCAACTATCTTCATGTATATATATCTAGAAGGTTAAATGAACACCATGGATTCTTTTGCAGTCTCAAAGGATTATAGTTTCTAAAACTCAAACTGTTCAGTATAAGTGCAGAAATAATAAAATTAGCACTTGAAGATTACCAATTCTAATATAATTAGAATGTAGAAAATTATTACTGATTTACAAGGTTGTGCTGCTCTTCCTTGCTTGCAGAAAGACCTACGGAAGATAAGTCAAAAAATTCAATTCGGAAGGACAGTTTTGATGGGAGCAGAAAAGATATTAATGCAGCCATTGACCAAATCTGTGAATTTGCTGGTATGCCTCACTTGAAGTTTATTTTTCCTAGTGGAGAATGGAAGTTCATTTTTCAAAGTTCACAACCACTGCACTGTAAGTTCATAATTTCTTGGTTCTATTTACAGGTACTAAAATAATTTTTTGGGATTTGAGAGAGCCATTCATAGACGGTCTCTATAAGCCAAGTGTTGCTCAGTGTAGGTTGGAAACTGTGATTGAGCCTCTTGATACGGTAAGATTTTTCTTTTTTAAGATTGAATAGAAATATTTTGTTTTTTGTGTGTTCAATAATTTATTGGCCACTGGTTGTTATGTTGCTGCAATTTAAACCAGTCTTTATAATAGATAATAATATAAGAACCTCAAAGAAAAAAAAATATTTTGTTAAGGTTATTTTAAATATATTTTTTATCAAAACAATTTATGGACATAGCACAATAGCATAAATTACTTTAAATGATTCGTATAATTCTTTGCTTTATCAATTACTATCATTTTTCTATGTAAATGTTCTAGCATTAACTATTATCTGTACATGATAACTCATTAAATCATGGATAATAATTATTTTACGATTGTTGATTATCTATATTATATTAAATGTTTGGTCAATATGTAAAATTAAATTTAATACCATTTCATAGTTGTTTTATTTTTTTATCGATATATGTTTTGATGTGGAAGTTTATTAGATAATGATAATGAACAATTAATTGTGAATGTACTATACAACACTTTTAGATACCTTAAAGTGTTTATATTCTTAACATCTATATTTATTTTTTATTAAATTTAATTCATCTTTAGAAATCAATTACTGCAATTGACTCATAAGTGCAGTTATCTTTTAATAAAAATGGCAAATATTATTAAATAATATGAATACTAAAATAAAAAAATAGACAAGATTTACTGTGTCAATTTAATTAAATAATTAGAACATGATTGGTATGATGAAATGAAATATGAAATGATGAATGGAATTGACATTTCTCATATCATTTCTCAACCTGTGATTAGTATAAATTTGGATTAGGAATTACCATTCCTTAGGGATCACCATTCCTAAAATCATGGGGTTTGTAATTTGTTCAAAAATCATGTATTCCAAATCTATTAGAAATAACCCTTCTTTCATTTTGTTCTCATTTTTTTCTTCTAAATGTAATAAAAATATTATATAACTAATTGGTAACATTTTAAACTTGATACCATATCACAAAAATATTATTTTTTACAGTATCAAAATAATTTTATTAACTTTTATATTTATAATGTATATATTTTATATATCAACAAATATTATATATTATAATTATTATTAAATAAATTAAATTTTAAAAATATCATTTGTGAAAATATGAATATATATAAATTACACAAGTACACAAATTAAATATATACATATGTATAACCAATATCTATATTATCTTATCCTTATTTGTAATAACTAAGACATATGCTAAATATGTAAAATATTTATTCGTATTCAGACATCGACACACATAAACACCCATAAACAGTAACATACAATTTCTATATTAAATTAAAATTTACCAATGATATAAATATTTTCAAACAAAGTATATGTTGTTAAACTTAAAAATAAATATATAATGGATATTTATCATCATAAATGTTTAGTATATTACTTGTAAAGGTAGTTAATATAATTATATCAATTGAATATCTATTTGTCGTCTAATAAATGAACATATAAATTTGAAAATGAAAACTGTATAAATATTTATTTTACAATAAACATGTTAATATCAATTTTTATGTCCACTAAATTACCTACTATACATATAAATATATAATTTTTGTACACAATATGAACTTTGTAGTATGGATATTTATTAAATTTCTTAATATATATAATCATATAGTAAAAAATATAATAATTAATTTAATATTTTTGAAATAATGTTGTTTGATTAAAAACGCTCATTTTTAATTCTTACAAATTATTTTTATTTGTCATTTATAAATAAAAATAAAATAATAAAATGTCAGTTTCATTCATTTCTTATACCTGATACCATTTGATGTGTACGCCAAACTTGAGATGTTTTATTTTATTTGTAAATTCATTCCATTCTTGTATGTAACTGTCTATGCAATTTGCCTGAGGCTATGAGGTGCATAAAATTGCAAAAATGTAAGGAAACTGTTTGCTGAAGCTAGTGAAAGGAGCTTCTGAAGTTCACATATTGGTTTTCTTGATGATGGCTATAGGTACTCAGTCAGTTGTGTGATATCATAGTTGAGCCACTTCGGGATCGTGTCGTAACTGGGCTCCTTCAAGCATCACTGGTTTATCTCTTATCATACTCATTTCAATCAGTTGAAATTAATATTACTATCATTTGATGCCATCTTATATCTTCTAGGATGGGTTAATCCGTGTACTATTAGATGGAGGTCCATCACGCTTGTTTACTCCAGCTGATGCCAAGCTACTAGAAGAAGACATGGAGGTTCTCAAGGTATATCCTGAGCATATCATTTTCTATGTACTTTGCTTGGTTGCATAAATTTTCTGCTAATTAAAATGTCAACCATAATAATGACTTTATCATCATGTTGTAGGAGTTCTTTATCTCTGGAGGAGATGGACTCCCTCGTGGAGTTGTGGAAAACCATGTAGCACGGATTCGGCAGGTGATAAACTTGTATGGCCATGAGGTCAGTGTCGTTAAAGCTGGCTAGTCCAGTGCAAACCCACTATAATCAGTTTATTAATTAACATCCGGTGATGGGACAATGGGAAAATTTTACACCAAACTCAATTTTGTGTGACTCCATTCATACAGCATATGTAATTTACTCACATGTGACCTCACTTTGATTCAGCCAACCCAATCTTGGGTGGAAATTTTCTGGGACCGCGGACACAAACTATACATAAATGTTTTAATTTTGTTATTATTGTCTATGTTGCTAGGCAAACATACCATCAATGCCCTAACCTTTGTGCACATCTTGCTTGAGGGTTACACTGAGCTTTTGTAACACTATACCTCCACATCACGATGCAGATAATAAAACCTCAGTTAAACACACAATAATTTATCTGGGTGTGCCACACATTATCTTGTTCATATTATTATCTCAGTTAATCTCCGTATTGAATAGCATAGTCAGATGGTGAGGAATCCTATCTGGTACTGTCACTTTTCTACCATCTGACTTTAGTCACCCAATCCTAGCCTCTTGTACCTTTGAACCTGTTGTCTGAGTCTCATGTCTTCAGATGTTCTTTCTGTTTCTCTGAATGTCATGCTCTTTGGCTGAGGAAACTTGTTAGATACTTTACACAAGTTAAGCAGCTGCTTTTCTACAACACAACTGGTCAGCTAACTTGCACTCGTTGGTAAATGTATTGCAGACACGGGAATTGATTGATGACTTGAAATCCGCAAGCGAGCAGGAAATGCAGGGTGGGAGGAGTAAATTGGGTGCTGATGCAAAGACCCTTATAAGGATTCTCTGTCACAGGTGTGATTCAGAGGCCTCTCAGTTTCTCAAGAAGCAGTACAAAATCCCCAAATCTGCAGCCTAGCATGTCACAGAAGAAGACCCTTCTTCCTTGTCACTAGTCTTCTTTCTTCAAAGCAACATGTAATATTGTAGGTTCATAGTGGTGATTCAAATTATGATTATTTCTTTTAGGATGCAGATTTAGGCCTCTGCGCCTGAAAAATCTCAGTGTTTCAAAGTGTGAACGATTTACAACGCACTGCTTATTATTGTTTTATTATGACGTTTTATAGTTTTAAGTACAGGTGCTGACATATAGTATGTACGCTCTTACTGAGCCTCCCAGGAGCAACTCACCAGGTATGTCATAGGATGTCTGCATCATCTATAACACTTCGAACGCCCGTAAGGATGGCAAATGAATTAATCTAGTCGAGGATTTTCATTAGATTTAAGTTGGTGGTATTTGAGATAAATGGGTTCCACGATGGGTCCAGAATGAATGGCTTCGGTGGGGATCGGGTTGGTTGGGTGGTTCAAAACCAAAAGACAGTTTCACCAAATAAACGTAAAAAAACTGAACCGGCCTCATTGTAATGAGGCCACCAAATTTGTCCATTTCACATTCACTCCCCTGCTACGAAGTCTTCATACTTTGGGTGAGCATGCAGATCAAGAGCCCCAAGGGACATAACTAGTAGGATGTCGTGTCACTCACGAAAAACTGTATTAAGTTACCCGAATATTGATACCAAAACAAATAGCAAAAAATTGTTTATGTTAAATATTCAGCATATGATATATGCTCTACATTTCTCCACACTCGGCAATGACGCACGCCAACTTAGGTCGGTTGTTTGGGCCCGTGGCTACATTCTCGATCTTCCTCATAATCAAGAGACCATCTCCAAGCACCCTCTGCAACAGAAGGGTAAGCAATTAGCAGAATGACATCCGAATAGACCTCTTAAATATTTGGCTTACAGTTCGTTCATTTAGACATAAGAAGACCCAAAAGCCGTAGATGAGGTCAATCGACTTGGTGAGTAGATTGTGTTCAAATACATCCAGGAACTCGTGTTTTATAAACCTTAGTTAACAGATCTAAGAATGAAGTTCAATAAAAGTAGCATCAATGTACGTACCCCAAACACCACATGTTTGTTGTCAAGCCAGTCACACTTGGCACAGGTGATGAAGAACTGCAACGTAAAGAATATACATATTTTGAAGTAATCATAATCAAAAGAGTACAGATCACATTTTCTCACAAGATAATATATCTCTACCAACATAATCTAAGGACGACATTTTTTTTTCTCAATGCATAATCAAGGTAATATTATCATGATACATAAATTGTCATCATCCATCAATGCAACGTACAAGTGCTGGATAATAATTTATTGTCATATACCTTCACATGTCCACAGAACTCATATTTTAATTATCCATGGGCAGAAATTCACACAATATAGTTTCTCTAAATTAAAACCATTAATACAATAAAGTAACAGGCATAAATTTGATTTGTCACCTGACAGCCATTAGAATTTGGCCCACTATTTGCCTGCCAAAAATAATAAATTATTCTTTCGTTAATACAGAAACGCCTCAAAAAGGTAAATAAATAAACAAATAAACAATAATATTCATTTAATTAAAACAAAAAAAAACTGTTATGGTTCTAATACAGGACCAAAGTACTTCCATCCTATTGAATTCAGGAAAGAGGAACCGATGATGTGGATAGCAGTCACAACAAAACAACTCCTTGATAAAGGAATTTTCATGAATAGATCTAGAAATGACTTGATTAAGAGCCAACCAAATTCTAGATAAAATAATATAGACAAGTAAATCCAATATGCTTTCTTTTGGAAGAACTCAATGGAGAAATTATAAAGACATGAGAATCATAGAACTTAGCACTCCTAAGTCCTTATTTATATTGTACTAGTTTCTTATATTTAAAAGTTAACCTATCAAATTCTAGTTCAAACGGACATTACTCAGCTTGAAATATGTAAAGTAACCTTCGGATTTAATAGATGGAGTGAATTCACACTGCAAACCCTAAAAGTTGACTTGAGGGAATATGAATTTGATGTTCAATTCCTGTCAACAAATGGATTATTCAATGTTCCTATGGCTCAACTTACCGCACCTAATTGTGAAATAACAAGAAAAACTCCATTTGGAATACAGATTATGTGACATACCATTGACAGCAAGCCAGGTCCAGTGTGTTTTGCAATAAAATTTTCATCATCAAACTTACTTCCATAGATGGATACACAGCCACTACCATCACCCTGCCAAGCAAAAAAACATCAGATAAAAATGTCTACTGTTACATCATACAGTTCATGTGTAAAGTGCTAATCAAATATTTAAACACACCAGTCACCAGACTTTAATATATGACAATTTTTGGTACGTAAAACTACAATAGTTTTTAAACTCAATAGCTTAAATATATGACAATTTTTGGTTTATGAATGTGGGACAATTGTACAAGTTATCGGATTAGCATGTGCAGGATTATGAAAGTCTTTGATGATATTTCTGAACTGGTACAAATTAGATACACTAGCATGTTAGATTTACAAATGTGTTTATAATTTAGGTTAATTGCATTTATCTCCCATCCAAAATAGCTAATTACCAACATATCCAATCCCTGTTTCATGGTTAAAATAACCTATCCAGTAAATTTGTTCCATTAAAAAGCCTAGCAAGAAAAAAAAATGAATTGATGATTTTGCCTAAAATCAAAGATATAAAATATATCATAGGTGTCTTAAATGACTATTCAACTCCGACTAAGTATCTTGGCAAATTTATATATTTTGAAGTGGTGCAAGTGAGCATTTCTGTAATTATAAGGATGTCTTTGCCATATAACTCAAATCACTGTCAATTAAAATGTCAGGATATCTAAATTTAATTCTTGGAATAGAACAATCCCAACTTTTGTTATTTTGACTCAATTTAAAGAGCCACGTTCAATGAAATCCTAAATCGACCATCTTCCTCTCCTTACCTCCATAATCAATCACACCTTCTCTACATCTCCTTCCCTCCTGTTTTCCCTCATGACCATCATTGCCTCATTCTCCTCTCTTCCTCCCAGCACCCCCATCCCATATTCCGCTTCTTTCACTATCATTGCTTCCCTTCGTCTTCTTCCTATTTCATATTTACATATTATCTTCTCTTCCATTGTATCTACTGCCTCTTTCCTCTCCCTTCCCCCTTTACTCCCCAGCCTTTTATCCTGTCACCCCCTCACCAAACCTTATGATTTTGGAACATAGTTAGTTACAAATCTTACCAAGGGCCAAATCCCTGAACTAGTCCCCAACGAGACACTCCAATGGTTTCTTATCCAACATTTCAAATTTGAGGTGCTGAGTTTGATTGCCATTGGGAGTGTGTGTGAGTATGAATGGGTGCAAGAGTTTTAAACAAATAAATACAAGAACTAAAGAAAGCTTTTTGCGTATGTGAAAAAGGATAGAAACCAGTTCGTAGTTTAGCTATTTCAAAGGTTAGTGTAATTGACCCTATAATTAAAGATCTTTTGACCTTCATGGTAACTTCCTTTTTGAATAGCCTTGTAAATGTTAACTTCTTTATGAACTGATTCAAGGAAATGAGGAAGAAGGGAGAAGCAAAACGAGATACCTTTAGAAAATCACCAGCTTGAATCATAAAATCTTTGATCACCCTGTGAAACTGGCATCCCTTGTAACCAACAGGTAATCCAGCTTTCCTACAAATACAGACCAATAGAAGTATACTATAAATATCGATCAGATAAAAAAACACAGATAAAAAGTTATAATTCAAAGTGGAACTGCACAGAATATAGTAAACTATGAAACAATTTCAGTATGGGATAAAAAGAATAAAGAACTAAATGGCAGAAGAGGAATACAAGGACTCAATCCTTAAAACATGGATCCGGCTGAGTCAATTACATGCAACAACTCTTGCCATTCTTCCAACTTCAAATAATACACAAAAATGTTACAATGAGATTCCTTTACGTACATCAGATAGTTGAACAGAAATTAGAAAATGCTGCTCTGAAAGAGCAAGTGTAGTGAATAGAGGAACACAAAACATGGGAGGCATAGAATGTGATAATGAACAACATGCGATGAATATTTAGGGTTGATTTCTTCCCCAATCTGTACCGTTCCTTGTTATTACCTTACTAAGCATCACTTTTAAATCACATTTCATAAAATCCTTTCCTCTACATGTAAATTTCTCAGATACGTAGAAGCAATAATAGAATTATTTTGCAATATTAAATTTTAGATTTTCTGAACCCAATCCTTAACTACATTCTATAGTTTATTTAAAATTTTTTGTATGATTTAATTGCAGTAATAAAAGTATCAAGACATAAGATCACAGCATGAAATTAAAGACTCACCTGTATTCACCAGTGCAAAACTGCCTAAAAATAATTAAAAAAGATGTTAGTGAGTATACCAATTAAATTGATGAGAAAAAATATACAGCGATCCAGATAATTTTGCATAACATTTTCTTCTAAGAAAATTAAAGAAAACCAAATCAAAAGTGAGAAAATTGGAAACAAGTAAGCCAGTCCACACTGCACAAAGTTGTCAAACAAACCTCAAGTAACTTAGAAGCCGTCCCCTAGGGGATACTCCAATGGCTCGAATCTCAATATTTCCACCTTAAAGTATTGGGTTCAAACCCATTTGATTACGTGGGTGAGGGGGTGCGTGCATGGGTAAGAAAAAAGGTAACTTACCAGAAACCAATCAACATTGGCCAAATGATGGCTGGAACAATGTTCAATATATGGTATCAAGAACAACCTTAAGTCACTTAGTATGTGTGAAAGGCCATACAGAAAATAGTGGTGTTAAACAGCTTCCAAGAAATTGGATTCAGAACAAATTGTCATATACACAATGTCATTTCCCCCAGCAATGAATATAAATTAACATCACAAGCAACTTTCGTAGAAACATTCAAAGATCAGAAAATACATCAAACCATAATTTAATGCTTTAAATTCATAATGGATTCTCATATATGTATTCATATGGCAGTACCATCATGTTTACTTTAGGAATCCTCAGTTCTGTTCCCAAAGACATTAACACCATTTTATTGCTCCTATTGTGGGGGTTCCACAAGTCATAATTCAAAGTTTCTTTGATATCTCTAAGCAAGCAATCCAATATGGTTGCTGTCTCTGCTAGAGAGCCTCATTACTTCATTTGACCCAAATGTTTGGATGTCCAAGTAACTCAAAGAAATTGAGGGTTAACTAAGTAACCACCTCTTACACTCCCTTCTACTGGAAGTATAAACGACAAAGGCCCAAATCCACATAAATATACTCATGTCAAGTGATTTTAGGCCAACATCTTCTCTAACACTTAAATGCAAAAAATGTCAGCTCTTGTATGGGTGGATTGTTACATATATATTTAATTATCAACTTTTTGGGGGGTGGGAGGTACATGGCTAAGACAGAAAATGTTTTTGGAAGAAGCTAGAAGCATGAAGTGTGCTTATTATCTAAAATATGTTAAATAGTACTCAGACTAATTAACCTAAATTTTGTTCAGAAGATCTTATGTAGTGCAAATACAACACTATGTGATCCCACTTTTAAGATCCATCTGTCTCTAGATTATTCAGTGACTTTGACAGATTTGTATGGGAAAAATTCATAGAGATAAAAGTTAATTTACATATTTGGCACTGCCACTTGACTTTATTTTGCTTCATGCAGTTCCAGAGAATACCCTATCCAGATATACAAGCGCATAAGGTGCATTTCCAATAAATATAAATTTTAAAAATAAAATGAAGATATTTGGGTTATCATTTTCAACGCTTAATTTATCATTGGAACCTACAAAAAGATTATGATACAACACCGATATATATCCTGCACATTCAAGCCATTAATCTTAAAAAATAACTTAGAACAATCATTGCTGAGAAATATATAACTGAAATTCAGAAAACACAGCACATAATCACTTACGTAGTAATACAAAAATCTTGGAAAACGTCTCCGGTTAAAACATTATCTTTCATGCACGCATTATCATTTATAATATCTCTAGGAAACTTAAAATAATGCATTGTAGAAAGACTAAGTAGGGGTAACAATGAATCCTGTTGAGATGAAAAAATATTCTTCAAGAGTGGGTTAAATATTTATCAATTTCGAAATCGTGTTTGAGTTTGATGTAATTGCTAATCAAGCTGAACATATAAGTTGAAGAAAAGTGTTTTCTTATATGAACTTTATTAGTTTTTAACTGGTCCAGACAAGCTAAAAATGAGTTTTGTATCTGATCAAATGAAAAAGAAAAAACAACTATGCGAACTGTGCTTAAAAGAGATAGCAAAGATCTCCAGTCTAATATCAAACACTTGGTTCAGTTTTTCAGTCTCAACTCTCAAATAAAACTAGTAAACATTTCAAATCCTCCCATTGTCACAGTACAAATTTGTTTAATTTACGAAACATTAACAGATGCAGAATTACAAGCTACTCCTGCAGTTCCACTACATTAAATTTGTGGTTGGAATTCACTATTATAGGGTTCTGCAACTCCTAATAAACAATATATTGAAGTTATGAGCTCGTTAAAAAGTCTCAGAAGATGTTCCATATAAAATTCCAAGACGGTGGCTCAGACAAATTCCAAAAATAATCAAGGAAACGTTATATCATTTTTTTAATATCCCGTTATATTTTTTAATCATTAAAAAAAGACAGTACGATCATTACTAAGTTTTACACCGTATTTTATCCAAACATTTCAAGAGCATATTTTTAAAATAAATTTTAAATTACATAGTCTCTAACTTAAAACACAAATAGAAGATCATTTCAAGAACTTATTTTTTTTACAAAAATTGAACCTTGTAACATATTTGAAATAAGCTTAGGCAAAGCATCCTAATTAAAAACACAAATAAAAGCAATATGCCGTATAATCCGGGTAGTATTACCGGAAATTTTCCGCAGTTTTGGGGGCAATATCAGCAAAGAGCTCCATCTTGATACGGCCAGCCGGGATGTTGCCGATAGTGACGTCGAAGAATACGATAGGGTTTCTAGGGTTTGGTGGCCTCTGGTGCCACTCCACTGCGGCTCCTCCGCCGCCACCGCCGACACCGCCCCCTACGGCCGCCATCTATGAGAATGCGCTGTAATGCTTGGTGTTTATGCTGCACTATGACTATTATGTTTGGATGAAGAAGAGAAGAAAATGCAGGGGAAATGTTGGAAATTCAAATTGTTATATGTTTTATGTTGGTATTTTTAATGGTTATTGTAAATAAATGAAAATAACAAAAAAATAAATGAGAAAAATAGAAATCATTAATGTCTCCCAATTTTTTTTTCATCATTTTGATTTCTTTAATTAAACTACATTTATTTGAAGTTTTTTTTTCTCTTGACATTTTCTTTATTAATTAAAAAATTAAAATTATTTTTCTTCACAACCATGAACCAAGCATAGTGTTATTGTCTTTTATCTTCTTTTTCTTTTTCATTTTTTCATAATCCTCACTTTGAATTAGAATAGGCAATACGTATTACTAAACTTTCCAAAAATAAAAAAACATAACAAAACAGCATAAATTTATTAAAAATGCATTAGTATATTTTTTGAATTTTATGAAAAGCAAGAAGAATAATGCTTAAAAATAAATTAAAAATGATTGAGAAAAATGAAAAATAATATTGAATTAGGAGGAAAAGGTAAATAGACATATGAAAGAGAAAATAAGAGAAAATTGTTGTCTAGATAACTTCTTAAATGACTGTTAATTTATATCAAAAACAATTATTTTATCATGTTCATGATTAATAGATACTAAAATGGTGAATAAATTTGGGGTAGAGGAGAGAGAGATTGTGTATGACGTTAATTATAATAAAATTACACTTTTAACAAATAATCACAAAAGAATGAAAAACAGTTATTTGGTTTGAAATTGAAAACCAAATAATAAATTCCTCTCTCGATAGAAAAGCAGCTGACTTGCACATTTTATCATGTGCATATTTATAAAAAATTTATATAGTTTTATATAACATAATAAATATAATAAATCATATTAAAAATTTTATATATAGTGAGAGAGAAATGAAAAGGATTATGAGAAGAGGTTATAAATGATATAATTGGAAGTCGACAGAAAAAGAGAAATAATTTAAAAAAAGTGGTGTTTACAATCAATGAATAACTGAGCTACAAAAAAATAGATTCTATGCACCTCTTTACCTTAACAATATAGTACAGATCACTATGATAAATATTTGTTTAATTCTATTACAAATAGCACATTGGGGTTTGATTTCATTTGACATATACTAAATTTCACTTTTTTTTATTTTTTAACAGCTTTAAATATTCTTGTTGGTTAATCTTCTCAATTTATAATGTAAGCCTTTATGCATGTGCAAAGCTAAATTTTCTCGTTGTACTCAATTATACTATGCATAAAGTTAAATATTTTGTACTTTTAACTAGAAAATAAATATAAAGTTATTCATCTTTTTGCAAAAAAAAAAAAAAAAAAACATAAAGAAATTTTTTTTAAGAGATCTCTATACGAGTAATTGCCGACATGGTTTTTGTTCTCATTATGTTTTCCTGAAGGGTTTCTCTTCTCGTTTTAGAACGTTAATGCAGTAATTTTGAATTCACAATTGGGTTTAATAGACTGATAACTGGACTTGACCCAACTTTTAGAATTTAAATTTAAGTCAAATAGTTCTAGTTTGAACAAAACAAAATCAATACTCAAGTCTCGAGTTGGATTGAACTCAATCGAGTTTGAGTCGAATAACTGTTGGAGAAGCATTGATTTCCCAGCTTGTGCAGAATTTCCATGTTGCCCTCAAAATCTTGTGGTAATTACATCATCGCAGCCATTATTGCTAATGAAATTTATGAAACCCACAGTTGAATCTTGCTAATCTTTTATTTATTCATTTATTTATCATCTAATATGCATCGCCCATTAAAAAGTTGAATTAGAGGAAAATTGTATTGAGTTTTTATCTTTATTTTTCATTCTATGTTTTACAACATTTTTAACTTTGGTATATTCATGTTAAAAATTGTATGGCATGTAATTGAGTATATAAATATGATAATTAAAAATGACTATAGGCCTACAAATACAATAATAAAAATCGAAACGATGGAGATATTAGATAAAAATGAAAAAAATAAAATAATTAGGATAAATGCAAATGCAATGACACATACGTGTGTGGACATATAAAAACCAATAGATTGTTGTCCAACTTATTTAAAACGCAACAACGATGTCGTAATTGTGGTTGCAACAGTGAATCAATGAAATGTATAAATTTAACTGTGCACACACCAATAAATAGTAAAACTTGAACACCGAAAGTGTTACGCAATTCGCACATCTAATAAATTCAACTTTAACCGTTTGCATTATATTCGAACGAATATACGTGCATGCGTGTGTCTATGTATGTATACGTGTCTATATATATAAAGAATAAATGTGTTATATTATATATATGAAAAAATATAGAGTTAAAATCAAAGATATTTAGTCTTTAAAAATATAATTGAAAAAAAAAAAACCTTGTTGGATTAAGATATTGAGAATACACCACAATAGAAAAATAATAATGATACAAGGAGTGAGACACGCAATATTTTACGTATTTTAAAATAACTCTTCTGTATTAGTAAGGCCAATCCCACATAAAAGCAATTCTATTATAAAAAATTAGTTTTACACTAAAACACTTCAAACACTTCTTACTAGAACAATTCACTATCTCACACTCAAAGTTCATAATTAATTGATGTAATAAGTGCAAGTCCCTCTTGTTTTGTGTACCAACCTAATTTTCTTTAAGCCTTAGCCTTCCATCACAGTTAATTTTCTCTCAAAAAGGACTAATACAAACTCAACACGTGAAACAGATTAAATTATAAGTGAGTGATAATAATGTAAAATTGTCATAATTTTTTCCCTCAAAAAATGCTCACTTACTAGTGTATAGAGGTTCACCCGAACATAGACTACATAGTCTCTATTCATAGTAAAAACTCCACGAGTTTATTAGGTAAAATTTTTTCAACAAAATCGCTCCAAGCTTCTTCAAAATTAACAACTTGAGCAGTATTTTTGTTGTTTCCTAACATGTTGCAAACAATGAATTTGTATATACTTGATCTCTTTGATATTTATCCAAATGTGTTGTCCGTCATTACTTGATTTTTATTTAAATTATCTAACACATTCAAACTTGTTGATAATTGATTGTCAACGACATTCACAAAACTTCACAATTTATCTAAACTTTTCCACAAAATCTACAACTAAATTAGCTACAAATCAACATCCAAATCTTTGTGATAATTGTTAAAATATCGGAAACATGTTGAGAACTTTAAGTTTTGATTGACCTTGAATTATTGCGTACTTATCCATTTTGTTACCAAGTGTTTATCAAATCTTATTAGCTGATTTTATCAACAAATTTCACCTTTTATGATCCATCTAAACTTCTATACTAGAAGTTCTATAATGCATGGAAATTTTATGAGTCCTACTAATTGAGGAAAGTGTCATAATGTGCCAGCTAATCGAATTCCAAAATTAATAATCTTCTTTCTTTGATACATTGTAGTATAACGCACTTCAAAGTTTCCTCATATGGTCTCACAAACAACTAATAGAATAACAACAATAGATAATAGTTTTCAATAATTACTGGCAACTAATCTACCCACCTTTAATTGATCCTTTAAAAACTGTTATTCATCTTTATTATTTTTCTTGTCCTTTGTACCATAGGGTGCCAAATGCATTCAAGTAAAAGGACCGAGAGTTTCCAAAGGTTCTCAATAATTGGAGAGCCCAACATCAATTTGAGTGATACCACCAAAGGAGAGACTATTAGTTAATGGCTGCAATGTTGCAACATAATTCACAACAATTTTTCTTTGAAATTGACTAACTTTTTCTATATTGTTGGAAGATGCTATCCATTTTTAATGAAACTCCATGCATTCAAACTTTCTGATAAAGATAATTACTTTCGTCAAGAAGCATTAGTAGAGGTACAAGGTCTCTTTCTTCCTTACTCATTATTCAACCACTTGTATATTCAAGACCTCGCTTAATTAGAAAAGCCAAGTTACAAAAAGTGACCTAGTTTGATACCTCCTAAAAATAATCAAGTTAAACTTTGGAAACATATTGATAAGGCATTATTTGTACTGTAGTGTACAATTCATATTGTCAACACGCATTAGAACTTGAAACCGATGGAGTAACTCTACTACGTTTGTAGAACCTTACCTAGCTAAAAGTAATTACACTATCACAAAATTAGTGTTTAAGCCAAAACACTTCAAACAATCCTTATTAAAACAATTCTCCACCTCACACCTTAAGTTCACTACTATTTGACACAACTGTTGACTTAACTTCTTTTAAGTCTCAACATTCTGTTATAATAAACTTTTTCTTTAGAAGATTGGTATTAACACAAAATAAATTGAGTTTTAAATGGGTGATAACAATATAAGATTATCATCATCATTTTTTTCTCTCAAGAAACGGTCACTCACTTATGTATAAAGGCTCCCTCAAACCTACACTATGTGGTTTTTATTTATAGTACAAATTTCATGAATTTGTTAGCCAAAATTTCTCAAGGAACATCACTCTAAGCTTCCTTGAAATCATTGACTCGATCAACTATCTGTTGTTGCCTAATAAGTTGCAGCAGTGAAATTGAATATACTTGAACTTTTTAATTTTTATCCAAATGAGTTGCTATTCTTCTATAATTTCATTTTAAATTGTCAAGCTTGTGCGAAACTTTGTATAGCCTATTTTCAACAATATCCACAACTTTCACAATTTATCCAAATTCTTCCGCAAAATCGTTAACGGATAAGCTACAAATTGGCATTCAAATATCTATGGTAATTGTTAGGGTATTGGCAACATGTTCAAAACTTTAAAGTTTGATTGACCTTGAAATTTTCTATATTTATCCATTTTATTATTAGACTATCAACTTCTTATTGCGTGATTCTATCAAAAAATTCTATTTTTTATGATCCATCTGAACTTCCACAAAAGAAGTTCTACCATAAATGAAAATTTTACACGAGAAAAGTGTCACAATGTGCCAAACAAACTAAAAATAATATGGTCTTAAAGTCCCAAAATGTATTTAGTTGATTAATTAATTAATAAGTAGGTAATCCCTTTCTGCCGCCACTTTGCCAAACCTTAAAACTATAGAATATGCTATATTGTAATGTGTTCCATCAATCTTAATAAAATTTAAGTCTACCGACAGTGTATTATATTTAACAATGAACTTATGATAGTTACTACATTTTATTGCTTCTTCGAAAGAATCACTCATAGCTAAATTGACATGAAATTTTCGATATCAATAATGCATGGCAAAGAAAACTTAATCCTCTATTAAATGCGTCTTAGGAAATAGATTGACTATAAATATGCCATAAATTGTTCGATATACCCAAGGTAGTTACGTAAAAGCAATTTTCCCCATGTTTTATGTTTATATAATACTTAAATCTCTGAATTTTTAAAAATTAATCTCTATTTACAATAAAAATATGCCTACTTTTTATTTTTTTTCTTTTTAAAAATTAAATAGTTGTATTTTATTATATGATTTAAATTCAAATTAATTGGTACATACACCAACTCGGTTCATAGAAGATTTCTATCTTATTGACACATAATTGTCTATCTTTTATACCATATTGTGAGGTTAAGAATTGGATTTTTGTTGTTTTATAGCTTCCAATTAACTCTTTTCTTCTTTCATTTATTTTTCATTAATTATCTCATATATTAAAATGACTTTATTTTTATTACACTTTATTACAATGAATGAATTTTATAAATTGAAAAATACTTTGCACATGCATCTGAGTGTTCCACCAAGGCTATGCTTGTTTTGCCTTTTTTTTTTTTTTTACTTTAAAACACACATTACAATTATTACACATTTTAAATTTTATTTATTTCTCTCTTTTACTTTTACAAATTTTCAAAAAAAATACATCTAAAAACATAAACAAACATAGCTCACCCTCTTTTCATTCATTCATTCAAGGACATATACATATACCAATTCTATTAACTTATTTATAGAAATATTACAAAATAAATAATAAATTATAAAGTAACAGTGCTATTAATAAAAGTTAAAAAAATTATTATAAATCAAAATGTCGAGTTTAACCAAATATCTCCCTGCTCTTACCGTTTGATTTTAAAACAGCAAGGCTGTGTTTGGATGCAGGTTTTGTTGGGAGAAAAGTTAGTGTGGAAATATAGAAATAGTTTAAAACAAGAGGAGAGAGATGAAAGAATTATTTTAATGAGCCGATAATATATTTGAGAACTGTGTATTTTAACCAAAGGAAAATTAAGAATGGTTTACATCAAACATAGCCATAAAAGTTTGCTTTAAAAGCTTACCATTGCCAAACTCTCATAGTTTAGTTTTGGCAGTTTGGAATTTTTAGCTAGTCGTCTACTGGGGGTAGGGGTGTATATTAACCCACTTGATTTGACTAACTCGCTTAAACCACCTACAAACAGCGTGTAAATTGTTTGGTTTCAATTTTTAATAAATAATGGCAGTTTATAAATATCAAAACCTGTCACGTTCAGCACTACCAAAACTTCACGAATTGGGATGA
This sequence comes from Avicennia marina, assembly GCA_019155195.1. Classification (NCBI taxonomy): domain Eukaryota; kingdom Viridiplantae; phylum Streptophyta; class Magnoliopsida; order Lamiales; family Acanthaceae; genus Avicennia; species Avicennia marina. Next base: position 11,317,405 of record CM032760.1, read on the forward strand.
CTAATTTGAGATGGATAAATTTCATTCTCAATTAAGGATGGTTTTGAAACAACTTTTGTAAATCCGACGCAAACCCCTACCTAAGCCATGTCAAAAAATGTATTTTTTTCAAAGGAAAAAAGCTATTCTAAAACTGTTCCAATTGTGAGATTTTTCTTTGACCATTCCAAAACCATTTCAAATTAAGACGGGTTGTTCATATTGGGTGTGAAAACCGCCTTTAAGCCATTTCAAAATTTTGAAAATAATATATAAATAACCCGTGCCTCCCAACTTCTAAGACGATTTTGTCACCGATTTACCATTTAGTCTCAAAATTTGTCCCAAGTGGTTCCAAAATAATTTACAAAAAATTAAATTAAAACTGTCTCAAAGCCGTGCCAAATTCAGGATGGCTTTAAGATGATTTGCTCATATAAGGGGGATGGCTTGGTCACATGGGGTGTGAAGGTCATCCTAAAATTTTTGAAAATAATATAGAAAAAACCTGTTCCTAAGCTGTTCCAAATTTGAGACGATTTTGACACGGCTTTACCCTTTACTCTCAAAGCCATGCCAAAATAATTTGTAAAAAATTAAATTAAAACCGTTCTAAAGTCATGCCAAATTTGGGATGGTTTGCTCATATGAGGTGTGAAGGTCATCTCAAAATTTTTGAAAATAATATTGAAAAAACTTGTCCCTAAGCCGTCTAAAATTTTGGGACGATTTTGACACAGATTTACCCTTTAGTCTTAAAATTCAACTCGAAGTTTTACTAAAATAATTTAAAATAAAATAAAATCATTTCAAAATCGTGCCAAATTTGAAATAGCTTTATGACAATTTGTTCATATATGGTGTAAAAGCCATCCCAAAATTTTTGAAAATAATTACCAAAAGGCTTGTCCCAAAGTCATGCTAAATTTTGGGACGGTTTTGACACTACTTTACCCACAATTGCCATTAATCCATCTCAAAATTGTGCTAAAGTTTGGAACAGCCACAGTAGCTATCTTAAAATGCGAAATATAAATAAACAAGCCCTAATATTTCTAATATTTGAGTGAGGTTGAAATTGGAGATTTTCTCACTCTTCAGGCACGGGGAGGAGATTATTTATAAGATTTGTGTTAATGCTAATGCTCATATACTTGCTTTATAAATTTTACCAAATAGTGTCAGTAATATACATATTTTGTGATAGCGTTGGTATATATCTATTATTGTGAGATTGCCAATAATGAATTATGCTTGTCATTGCAATTCCATGCTTACAGTGAATAGAAAATGATAATCAACCACCCAATGTGGTGAGAATACCATTTGTAGCGTAGGGGATTTTGATTTGTTGTTGAGCGTAATATGCAAACTTAAATGTCAAACGCTACTAAAAAAGAAAAGAAAAATAAATTATTTATGTAATACCATAAAAAAGGTGTAATGGAAAAATTAAAGATAACAGTAGTAATACAAAAGTAAAATTATATAAATAAAAAACATATATAATCACAGATATTTTAGTTATTCATATTACTTACATTAATAGAAAAAAAAAACACTAAATTAGACATGGTAACTTTTGGAAAATTTGAAATGTAAATCAAATAAAAATTTTTGGCATAACATATGATATAAATATATTAGTTTTGAATACAAAATGAAAGATGTTAATCATTTAATTCAAACTAAATCATAAGATAATCAATCATTTTGATTATCATTACTTTAAATAAATATATTGTGTGTTTTCTAATAAAAGAAATAAGTACTAAGATAGAAAAAAAAGGCTTTATTACTCTCAAAATTATGAAACTCTATATTTCACATGTAAGAATATAGATAATGTAAATAAATTGTATAAGATACTTTTATATTTCATAAGCAAAAATTATGAAACATCATATTAAAAAAAGGCTTTATTACTCTCAAAATTATGAAACTCTATATTTCACGTGTAAAAATATAGATAATGTAAATAAATTGTATAGGATACTTTTATATTTCATAAGCAAAAATTATGAAACATCATATTAAAACATTGAAGGCATTATGTGAAATAATTTTTACATGTGAAAAGTATTTTTGATATTATTAAACTTTATATTTCTCTAGCGAAATAGAAACCTTTAAGATAGTATATGTAATTTTTTATTGGGCAATATGGGCGCTAGGCACATGTGCTCCCAATGTTACATCAGACTTAAACTGCCTCTAAGGTTGGGACAGGTAATTTTTCCCGTCCCAAATGGCCTACAAATTGAATAAAACTCCATCCTCTTCAAATTTTTCAATCCCACCAAAACCCACCATGTTTCTCTCCAAATCTAACGAAGAGCGAATTGATGGTGAAGCTTTCCCTTTTTTCAATCCTTCCACTCTCCAAATATTTTAGAAGTTCACCATACTCTTAATTCTTCAAATTTCCACTCTTAAGTGCAAAATGTCAGGTGAGTATTCAAGGTTTTTTATTTTTGTTTTGGTTACTTTTCTTAATGTGGAACAAAGCCTATGATTTTTCCTCTAATTTGTGTTGTAATGACTGTATGATGTAGGACATTCGATTTATATGGTTGGTTGATTCAATTGTTAGTTTTTTTTTAATATTCCTATTTTAAGGGTTCACCTCTAGTACAAAAGTTAAGGATTTTTGTATATTGTATTTTCTGGTGAAATTGTTAGTAAATGAGTAAATGATAAGGTGTTCAAGATTGGTTTCATTTGTCGGGTGGATATATGACTAAAAAATTAGACAATAGTTGCTAAAAAAGAGTTGCATATAACATGTTTGATGAAATGTCATTGAAGGATGATGTTATAAAGGGTTCACTTCTTCAAACTGAATTATAGGCTTGTATATGTGTTAAATTTTTTGGTAAAATTGTTAGTGAATAGACAAATAATAAGGTTTTTGTGCTTGGTTAAAATAGTTTGATTTGTTTGTGTATGATTTTACACATAACATGGTTGTTGAAATGCTACTAAATGATTATTTTATTAAGGGTTTACCTCTTATAGCTAAGTTTGGGGCTGTTATGTGTGTTGAATTCGTTAGTAAAAATTGTTAGTGAATGGACAAACAATAAGGTGTTCATGCTTGGTTAAATGAGTTTCGTTTGCTTGTTTACGGTTTGCACATATGTTATTTTATGAAATGCCATTAAAGGATGATTTTATCAAGGGTTCACTTCTTGTAGTTGAGTTAGGGGTTGTATGTGTGTTGAATTTCTTGGTGAAAATTGTTCATGAATAGACAAATATAAATTGTTTATGCTTGGTTAAAATTGTTTGGTTTGCTCGTGTATGGTTTGCTTTGACATAGTTTATCAAAGACATGTCCGATGAAATGCAATTAAAGGATGTTGGTATCAAGGGTTCACCCTTTTATGTATGGTTTGCTTGTGTATATCCACTTTTCAAATGTATTTCATAAACAATAACATGCGTGCATTTTTCCTTCTTCAATTTGTTACCACTTATACACAAAATTGCCAACCAATTCAAAAAATTGAATTGAATTTAATATATGCTAGTGGCTAGTTATTTACCCTCGAATATATATATATATATATATATATATATATCATATTTACCTTAAATTGTGGACGTTAATGGGACTTTCATTGCTTAACATAAATTTATTTGCCACGTACTCTCAGGTGGTAAAGCTTGTTAGAATTGCTTAACATGAAATCATATATTGATTAATTGTACTTCTATTTGCTCTATATGACTTGGAGAACATATTCTAGGGCCTAGCTAGTCGTGGAAAGACCAACTCACGTGGTAGGGGAGGCAGGCGAGGTGTGAACAACCCATGTTTTACATGATTGTCCTCAATACACTTGGTGGATTTCAAAAGGATTGGTTGTTAGGAATGGGCTTGAAAGGTATGTTCTTCAAGCAACTGTCCAATGCATTGACTTACTCCACTTTCTCACCAAAACTTAAATTACAAGCAATGCAAAAAACATTGAAACTCATTTAGCAGCAGCTACGACAGAGATGCTGGAATCGATGATTACAAGACAGATTGTTACAAATAGAGAGGAAATTAAACAAATTTATGCGACTTGCTGCTAAAAAGTTGGGACTCGACTCACTTAAGGATGATAAAGATAAGGAAGATGATGATGATATCAGTAGCTAAATGAACATATTATACATGGTCAACGATTTCCAATTCCTATGTTTTGTCGACTTTGGACCAAACGTGATTGTATAACTTTTGGTTTACATCATTGTGTATCTGTATTTCATCTTTTGGTAGTTTGTATTACCATTAAAAATATTACATATCTTCATTTTTACATATTTCTCCAAATTTTTAGTTTATAGGATTTCAAAATTTATTGTATGGAACGACTAGGAAATTCTACAAAATTAAATAAAATTATTTTTTAAAAATTATGAACAAGCCATCCTAGATCGATACCAAAATGTTCACCATAATACCTGCCCCAAAACTGCGCTAGATTATCTATCCCAAACACTCATCCCAAAGCCCAACCAGAATATCCGTCCTAAAGTTACACTAAAAATACCATACCAAAGCTATTTCAAATTTACTATTCCAAATTCGTGCCAAAAAATCTATCCCAAAGTCATGTCAAATTATCCATTTCAAAGTCGTGTCAAAATAGCCATTTCAAAGCCGTGTCAAATTTTTTATTCCAAAACTGTCCTAAAATTGAGATGACTTAAGATGATCCATCCCAAAATGTTGTGACAAGTCATTTGGGATGACTTTTTCCACCCGCTATCCCAAATGCCTGTCCAAATCTGAAACTTTTCTTGTTGCGTGGGTGGTGGGTTTAATAATTACAATTTATCTAACTCGTAACCCGACAACTTGTATTGCTTTAATAATATGTATTTGTACCTTTTATATTTGCTTTTTTCTTTTGGTTTAAATTATAATTGCACTATTTTATTTTTTAGTTATGATTTATACATTTGAATGAATTTAATAATATATTTATCAAATTTGTTACTATATTTAAGTCAATTTTTTATTTTTTATTCTTAATTATTAGATGCTTTATTTTTATAATATTTTAATATAGTAACTCTTTTCATAATTTTGATATAATGTGTTTAGATTTTATTCTAATAATTTGATTTATTTATAAATATTTTTAAAGAATTAAGCAGTTTTAAAATTTTTCATTATCAATGTAAATGTTTGATTGAATTTATGAAACATTTTAAAATTTATATGATGCAAGATAGACAAAAATAAGTGTTATTTTGTTTAATTAATAAGAATTTTACTTTTACATAACATACTCGTCGATAAAAAATTATTATGTTTTATACAATTAAAATACTTTAACTTTATTTTTAAATAATAGACATAAAATTTATAATCCTTTAACCTTCTAACCCAACTGCCAAATAGTATCACACAGACTAACCTAGACCGTTCAATTTGCAAAAAATTAATAACTGACCACAATTTAAACTTTTTCTTAGATTACTCATGTGAAGTTCGTTCAAATTTGACCGTGTATACCTTTATCGTCTACTTGATTTGATTCGAGGATTTATAATTTACATTAAATTTTGGCGAGTGCATTAATTGGAGTAGCACGCATTCTAACATGAAAATGTTTGTCTTCAAATTAGGATGGGAGATGAAAATTTAGTTGATTTGAATAATGGTCAAAATTATGTTTAGTTTGTAAGATTTAGGTGGGTAAAAGATTATTTTTATGCATATTTAATAAGTAAAAATGATTAGATGATATGATAGTATATAAATTTATAAAATAATTAAAAATAGATATGAGTAAAAAAATTATAGAGAGATAAGTGTTTATATAATTATGAATATATTAAATGAAAGAGAGAGAGAGAGAGATTTAAATTTGAACTTGAATAATATTTGAATGGTTAGATGTTTGGTTTATAAGTTTTTAAAGTGGTGATGAGGTGTAGAAAATTTAGAAACAAACACAAGACAAATGTTTGAAATCAAACCCTTATCAAATAATTAGTTTTACCTAACTGTCATGGACCATTACTAAACAGCTCATAAATTTTCGTAATTAGTCGTTAATGTTGGCGAGCGCATTGGAGTAGGTGCACACGCCATCCTGCAATTCAATCGTCTTTTTGCTTAATAAAAAAACCTATAACATATATCAACGTTTGTTGATATTTGATTTCAGTTTTCTATTTAATAATATTACATAAAATCAATTTCTAAAATTTATTTTAAAATTAAAATTTCGAATTTAAGTTGTAAAATCAAATCTATATTTGCATTTTATAAATGAAATACTAGATTTAATACATTTTGATTAAGAATTTCATGAAAACAAAGAAGTACTACTTATTATGATAATCATATTTATTCAATTTCTTTGCTATTTGTTTATCAGGTTAACAAAAATATATAGATAAAGTGTACAATTATTAAGAAAGAAGGGGGACCAATTTATTAATTGGTTTAAAAACACTTTAGAAACTTTCCTGCTATTGACCTAAGGGGAGAATCACACAAAGTATTTGGTTAACAATCAATGTTTAATATTATAAAAGATTGTTTTATTTATTTTATAACGTTTACTTATGAATAGACTAATTTCAAGCATGCGAAACTTGACCACCACAAAAACTAAAAGATGGAGTCCACCGTGAAAGTAATACCCAAACATCTGATCAAGGCATCGTCTCCAACTCCCGACCACCTCAAAACCCACCCACTGTTTACATTTCCCTCATCTTCTTCTACGAAGCCCATGACCTAAAATCATTCACCGCCGCCACCATTGACCATCAGGTCCAACTATGCCAAGGCCTCAAGCAATCCTTGCCAAATGCCTTAACTTCCTTCTACCCACTAGCTGGGAAGATCGACCTTGAAAACTTGACAATTGATTGCAACGACAATGGTGTCGTGTTCATCGAAGCTCGTGTCCTAGCTCGCCTCAGCGATGCTCTGCAAGACCCTAAACTAATCCAGTTGCAAAATTTCTCCCGGTGGACCCGCTCGGTGGCTCATACGTCGGAGAGGGGACTGTTTTCATGGCCCAAATCAACTTCTTTGATTGTGGTGGGATTGCCATGGCGGCATGCGTATCCCACCTGGTGGCGGACAATAACTCTGTAGTGGAGTTCTTGAACGCATGAACGGCCACCTCCCGAGGCGACAGAACCCGAAATTCTGGACAAGAATTTGGCGCCATGGCGCGTTACTTTCCATCCCGGGACCTTTCCGATTCCAACATTTCGCCGGCCCTCCTTGTGGGGAACGGCAAGCTTGTGACAAAGAGGTTTCTGTTCGATAAGGAAAAACTATCAGCTCTCAAACATGCAGGACGACCCGATCTTGTGAAGGATCCCACAAGAGTGGAAGCCATCTCGGCATTCATCTGGAAATATTTCCTCGAGAATAAGGCTCTGGAGGCCAAGACCAAGAAAGGCGTGGCCGCCGCACATGTGGTGAACATAAGGTCGAGGGCCAGTCCATCTCTTCAGCTGCAGCAGGCCTTCCGCAACGGATGCTTCACGGTGGCTGCATTTGGCCCCGATCTGTCTGATGGCGGTCTCCAGCTTGGCGACCTTGTGGCAAGGCTGCGGAGAGCGATAAGAGAGATAAACGAAGAATATATAAGGGAGACGCAGAAGGAAGATCGATATTTTGAGAGATCTTGGGGAGATTTGCAATCTGATCACTGAGGGAGAAGCAGAAGTGTTTCTGTTTAGCAGCTGGTGGAGGTTCCCCGTGTACGAGGTGAATTTTGGGAGGGGAAAGCCCGTCTGGGTTTCCACGACAGTCCTGCCGTTGAACAATCTGGCCATTCTGATGAGCGGTAGATATGATGAGGAGATTGAAGCATGGATCAATCTGCTTCCAGAGAACGTAGAATCATTTGAAAGCCGATTCAAGTTCATTGGAACCACAAATTAGGACGTCGCTCATCATAGCAATTTCAAATACAGGATCTTAATGAAGCAGGTCATACCATTTATAATAAGGAATGTATTAATAATTGGTTTTCATGGAGTTACAAATATTGTAAGATGTACTTGTTTATCTCTCAATATCTTATTAACCTTCACTCAATCAAACATACTACTTAACAAAATTCTCATTTAAATTTAAATTTAATTTTTTTCTTTTACATATATAATTAATTAATTATATATTATTAAATCATTACAGTATTTATAATCAAATCAATATATACAAACACACTTACACACACATTTATTTATATCTATATTGTAAAAACTAATCTTTCTCTTCATATACAATCATATTATCTCTTCATTATTACATATTTTATATATATATTCAAATAAATTAAATTTTTTAAAATATTCAAATCTTACGACAAAACATATTACTTATTTTATCACAACTCTCTCACTAAACATAATCATCAAACGAGACCCCTCTTCCCCGAACGTAGCCTATGCATTCTTAGGAATAGCTTGTGTATATTTGATTTAGATCCAATCCCATGCGATTCTAGTAACTTAATGACCTTAGCTGCAGCACAATATTCTTAATACGAGAATCCTATTCGATGGAGTTCTAGCTAGGGTTAGCTTCAATTATAGTAATGCGTTAATGTCTTTACTGCGCAGCACTTCCTAACTAGGTTCCTATTTGATGGAGTTCTTGGGTTGGCTATCTATAGCCAGTGATGTGTTTGAATGTGAAGCCGTACATCTCGTCGCATTTTGTCTTGTAAGTTTTTATAAGTAGTAAGAAATAGTGAGCCATGGTTGCCGTTAATCAATTTTATGTAGGTTTGGAACTCTACTGCATAGCTGGAATATTGTCTTTTTCGTATTATGTTTTAGTATTTTGCCTTTAAATTTTGATTTCTGAAAATTGACCGAAAATGTTAAATTTCAACACAATATAAAAATTAAGAACTACAAAATCAAAAATTAAATATTAAGGATGGAAGTGTTACTAAAATTCAAAATTTTAAGGCCATTTATAGTATTTATGCATATACTATTAATATATATTTATATATATAGATATTATATCAAGCATATTGTACTTTTTTAGTTTTTGTTTAATAAAAAAAGAAATAAGTTGCTAATAGATGTCCAAGTCCATAGTGTTGACAAAAAAATTTAACTCTTCGGCTCGGTACGGACAGGCCACTTTTTGTCTGCTCAAACATTAAAAAAAAAAAACTCAATAATTATTCTATAGGGAAATAAATAAAGTGAGGAGATTTAATTAAAACTTGAGAAATATATGTTACGATATATTAATGAGTAGTAAACACTTCAATTCGTGTGAATTGCAGGAATTGTATATTGATTTGAAAATTCAAAAATTTTGAAACACACACGCACGTAAGTAAAATACAATGCACGTGTCAATTTATATTTAGCCATAAATTGAAAAGAATGGATCATTGGCTCATGTACACAACTTTACTTTCCTGCCAAATTTTGGAAAAAAATTATATTTTCACATAAAAATAAAGCTCAATACCTCAAATTATACTAGAAAAAGCACAAATTCTATGCATGTGTGAAATTATTTATAAATTATAATATAATAAAATTAAAATTATTTAAAATTAAAAGTACAAAAAATACTTTAATAAGATAACTAAAAGCTCCAAAAATAGAAAAAATTAAGAGAAACACAATTCTAAATATATTTAAAGAAAAATGAAGGAAGAAATGCTATAATAATAAAATAATAAAAAAAGTGCAATTGTGTAATGTTACATTCTTTGCCCAAAATATACACATATCCTTAATTAGTAACAAAGTGCCATTAGGAAAAAAAACTTTTCATTATTGTGAGGATTGTCATGTCGATTTTTTTAAAGTATCTAAGTAGTATTTTCTTTCAAAAACAAGGTGATAAGTATCTGAACTTACATTAGCTATAATACATATTTATAGTATTATTTTTTTCAAAATTTTATTTTCATTGTTTTCTTAATAATTAATAATTGAAGATAAAATTATTAATATATTTTCCTTTTTTACCCAAAAAACGTTAATGCAAATATTAAATTAAATTTTGAGGATAATGAAATTTTGCTAGTGCATTCACAAATCCTGCACGAAAACCTAATGATAGCTTTTCGATAGCAAGTAGTAATATTAAATTTATCACTTGTCGTGCATATTTTGTGGCATATTTATTTTGTTACGATAAAATTTTATCAAATTGTTAGCATTAGAAATTCGTGATAATAAAATTGTATTATGTAATTGTCACCGTTGACGATCGGAATTTTACATGTAGAGTGACGTTGTTTTGTTATAATTAATTAATATATACTATTTAGAGATAATAATGATTGTCATTGTGATTTGTTGCGAGGTCATCACTATAAGTGTGTTACTAACCATCAAAAGTGACAACTAAAATTAATCATTGCTGTTATAAAGTTTATGAAAATAATAATAAAACAAAATTTCGTTGTAGCTAAATACATATTAATAATGATGATTTGACATCGCTGCCTACACTTTTTTGCCATCTAACACACAACGCATTCTCAGTTTTCCTTCTTTTATTCATTCGTTCATTCCTTTTTTCTTTAATTTTTTAATAGAAAGTTCTTCTGAAACTTGTTGGAATGGAAATAAGAAATAAATGGTATACTTTTAAACCCAACTAATTATTGTAGTAGAGCACAACAACAGAACTAATAATTGCATTTGGTTGCCTAATTAGATGGTCTCTAAAATTCTTCTGGATTTAATATTTGTGATTAGAGCAAACTAAAGTGGATCATCATCATTATACTAAGATGTGATAGAAATATCAATTCAATTATGATAGTCACAAACGGACAGCCCAAAAGTTTATACCTTATCTGCTAAAATATGAGATTTTAGATTCAAACTCTAAGCTCCATAAACAATTTTTTGTAGCTTAAAAAACTTGATTGTAGATAATATAAAAAATATCTTATAATTAAAATTATTATTAATTTTTTGAAGCATTGTTGTTAAAAAGTCATTCAAATTAAGGGAAAAAATGAAATTAGTCATATGTTTGAATTCTAAGACCAATACACTTTTGGACATATTTCCAAGGGAGAAAAAAACATTTATACTTGAAGATTTGAATTTACGAAGTGATAAAACTTAATTATGAAAAATGACAAACCATAATTTTATTATCGATAAAAATTCATCCATCCAAAAATATTGAGATTAAAAAGACATCATCGAATAGAAAATTTTTGGTGGCTTCTACACTTTCTTTTTATTTTAAGGAGTTTCAAATAGAATATTTCCGAAGAGTATGCATCTGGAATAATTTAAAACTTAAAAAAAAAACAATAATAAGATAAATTCCTTTTCTTTTTTTTCAAAATAATTTAGGTATAATTAACCCTAACAATTATAATAGCATCTAAAGCGACGTTCTAGCGCATTCAAGAATTTCTTCCTCTCCTTCAAACAGACGTGTGGAACTCTATCTTCCCCAAACAAGGTGCTCTGTACTACTCCATTTACCTTTATTTGGACAGGATACGCGTCCAGTTATTTTTAACCATATTATCCCCCACAATACAAATTATTCCCCTCCCATGTCTCTTAAGGCTGCTGCACGTGATGACAAAATAATGACTTCTTTATGTCCACAGATGTCAAATTTTACCCTGATATGGAAAAACTATGAGCTTAGCCTCCTTCGAAGAAACTTCTATTCGTTTCATTTCCTTTACCCTTACTAATTCCGCCCATCATCAAGACCTTTCCACTTTATTCTTCAATTTATTCAAATATCTCTATCTCCTTCCAATAAAGCACCCATTGTCCTCATTCGACGGGCCCTACACACACACACACACGTCCCTTCAATAATAAATTTGTCGCGCAACAATTTATATATACACATTGAAATTGTTTATGATCCTCACTTATGTAAAAGAAAAAGAAAAATGGATCATCAAAGCCATGTGCCAAGATTGGTGAAGGACGATAACAAGAAGGGGCGCTACAAGGGGAAGCTGACGAGGAAGAGTAACCATGCACTCAAGGTAGTGTACATCTCTAGCCCCGTGAGGGTGGAGACCAGTGCCTCTGGGTTCCGGCCACTGGTGCAACAACTCACCGGCAAGAACTCCGACGTGGAACGATACGCCTTCGAGGCCAACAATGCACAAAATAAAGACGGTCGTCGGATTGGTGACGGAGTGGTGGCCAAAGAGGCGGTCGGTAGTCAGGAGGACAGTCAAGTTTGGTCCTCGAACGTTTATTCAGATCACCTTTCTCAGATGGATGTTCTGGGAAGTTATGATGAGCCGGACTGAACGGCTTTTGTGTGCCTTTTGGAGCTGGCCCAGATTTGGATGCTAGGTTAGAAATATTGTATGTGTTCTGTATTATTTGCTGTTTGTAATCAGGCTTTGAATATCAGCTTCAGTGTAGTAATCTATGAACAGAGAACCCGTGTTTGGTTATGGAATTATATGTAGAAAAAGGTGATTACGTTAACACGATTGTTAATCGAACAGTTTTTTATTTTATGAGTTTCTTTCGTTGATTAAATTGGGACTTGATAATGAGCGATTAACCTAACATATACGAACTTGATATAGATGCTAGTGATCTCTGATTTACAGACCTCGGATTATCCTTGATTTGTTAGACTCTTAGTAGAAAAGCTCAACCAAACTGGAATTATCACAAAAATACCTACTAGGGCTTAAATAGAGCCCAACCAATTTGATACCAACCATGAGCTTGTTTATACACATAAAAATAAGTAGATTTGACATTATATATTAACTTAAAATTTTAGAGTTATAAGTAATGAGTTATACATCTACTTATATATATAACTTAAATATTTTTTCTTTTTTCAATGTGTGACAAACTTTTTCATTCATTTTTTTTCATTAAACTTGTACTTATTCTCAACAATCTTACTCTAAAGTATGAATTTTCTTAATATTTGGGCCTTGACCATTTTTTTTCCTTCATTCCCACATTAGGCTTATCTTGTCTTGGACTCATTCATGCAAACTCTTAGGCCTCACTTGCTTCATGTGGGCTTATGTATGTGGCCTATCTCTTCTTCGAGTTTGTTTTTACTGGGCTCTTCCTTGTCATACAGTTTCTCCAAGAGTGTTTCTAATTCAACTCTTCAACTCCGTAAGTTTTTTATGGAATCTAGGCCTTGCATGGAATCAACAAGCACTCTTTTGTACTTTTCAAATTTGTGAGTCTCCTATGAGAATTGAGTCTTGCATAGGACCAATCAAGTGTTACCCATCACTCTATAGGCCTTTTATAAGATTTCATTTTTACATGGAATCAGCAACATTATGCATCACTTTTGTGGGCTTTTCATAGATTTAAGCATTTCTTTCATGGGCTCATCCAAGTATCATTTTCTTTTTATCATAAGTCAAATTATTGACTCTAATATTATTTGTTGAAAAATTCGTGACACACAAGATCTTAATACTTAGTATAGATGGAATAATTACAATAATTCAAGATAAGAATTGTATTCGACCAATCTTTTCACTACAATAAGTTTATACAAAATACAATTATATATAATACAAATTATAAGAAAAGACTTACCCTTTCTCTCTCTTAGGAGGATTACAATTCTCTCTCGATTGGATTATCCTTTTTCTCTATCACTCAAGAAGATTACAACTTTCCCAAATAAACAAGAAACACAAATTCTTCTCAACACACTTGGAGAATAACTAATTCTCACACTCTCTCTGAAATAGTTCTAGAGGTGTTCCATAACACTCTTCTATCTTTCTTCTTTGACTTCTAATTGATGCCAATGACTAAAATGAAGCCCTTAATTTATACAAATCAACCTATTATCCAATTGGTCACACAATGAGCCAACTACAACCAACTCAAGTGTTGAGAAAAATGAACTATTGCCTAAGAGGCAACATCAATCACCTAAGCGAAGAAAAATGAACTAAGCTTAGGTGACAAGAAGGCAACATCCATCGCCTAAGCCGTCGTCTCCTTAGTCCGTAAAGCTTCCTTAGCTATTTCTAGGGTTAAAACTCTATTAAGGGTTGAATTAGTTACTGTCCCAAACAGAATCTCCCAACTATCCTGTAATGAACTAAATGACGACAAGACTTGTACTTCGTCATCTAACTTTAGTTTCATGATAGTTCAATCATTTATCAATCCTTGAGACTTATTTAGATGCTTAGACATCTTTTACCCTTCAACACATTGGAGATGGGTAATTCTTGTTAGGAGGGGGACTTTGTTTAATCCATGTTTTCTTTCATACATAGTTTCAAGTTTTTTCTACAAAACATTAACCCTTATTCTTTAGAAACATGATTAAAAATATTTTAATTAATCTAAGCCAGAATTTGACCTATCATTTTTCTGTGCATTCTTTCCCATTTAACATCGGATTTACCTTTAGGTTTGATAAAATCTTTAGGTACTAAATCTCACAAGTCTAGTATAATCAGTTAGTCGTCCATTTGAGACTTCCAAATTATATAGTGGTTGGGTGTTGACTTGATCATGGTGCCACCAATCTCTTTTATCTACACCAACACACAAGCTTACTAGATCCTTGGCTCTAATACCATTTATTGAAATTGTAAGTGGAGCCTAACCACGTACTCCTACTGGACCATTGGGCTAAATGCGGGACGCAACCAAATTGATAACCTCATTTATGTACAACGTCTAGTGAGCTTTACACCACACATTAACAAAAAATTTTAAGGCTATAAGTTAGGGGTTATACATCCACTCATATATGAATCATCTATCCTTTCTGTTTTCCAATGTAGGGCAAACCTATTCCTTCTTTTTATGTTATTAAACTCATTCTTTTCCAATGTGGGACAAACCTATTCCTTTTTTTTTATAATTCATACTTATTCTTAACAATCTCCTTAAGTATGAATTCTCTAAATTTTCGGGCTTTTGACCATTTTTTTTCTTCACATCCACATTAGGCCTATCCTGTCTTGGGCTTATTCATACAAGCTCCTAAGCCTCACTTGCTTCACGTGGGCTAATATATGCGGTCTAACCCTTCTATAAAGTTTTTATTGGACTTTCCCCTTAATCAAATGGTTTTACCAAAAGTGCTTCAATTCTACTCATTAACTTTGTGGGAAACCAAACACTCTGTCGTCCCAATGGGTCTGTACGTGTACATGTAAATAAGTAGGTTTGATATTATATATTAACATAAAACTTTAAAACTGTGGGTGATAAGTCATATATCCATTTATATACAACTCACATATCCTTTCCTTTTCCAACGTAAGACAAACATATTCATTCTTTTTTCTTATTGAACTTATACTTATTCTCAACATTATCGTTTTCCTCATTGATAAATTTGTCTAGGCTAGGTTAAAAATCAATCCTTGGGTTCCACCAGGACGTAATTGGAAAATTGAGATTATATATTCTCTACAAAACAAATATGTGCATTGAGACCATATATATGAACCCAAGTTGAATCACACTCGTGCAAAATATATATTAGAATATATAATAGTTGGTGTCAAGTTTCAATCACAAAAACACACAGAGGATATTTTAGAAATAAAAAATAAAAATTTTAAATTGGATAAAATAATAATCACTAAATTTGGATATAAAGAGTGTGGAAATGTGAAATTAGTAGATATTATTCAAAAGAAACATTCAAGATTAAAATTACATAGCTAGTGATTCGGGTGCACTGTGGTACATATACAAAATAGATACGAGAAGACATAACTTCATAGAAATAAATTTTTTAAAAAAACTTCATAGAAATAAATTAAAAAGAGAATATATATATATATATATATATATATATTATGGATTTTGGGATTATATGTTCACCAATAAATTCCTCACACGCGCACTCCAAGCAGTCATGCAAGAAAAGCAACTGATCGCTTCTTTGTCCACGCTCCCATTGTTTATTTTTCTTTTAATTTTTTCTTATATAAATTTGATCGTTCAAATAGAAGATCAGAAAGCAAATTTTAAGAGATAAAAACCCAATAAAATTTACTTCTATCATCTCAAATCGAACCCCACCATTCATCAGAGTAGCTAGTGAACTCAAAGAGATATCATTTGAAACAAACTTACCGTGCGCAATTTCACTAAAGCCAAATTTGTCAAATGTGGCACTACATAATACATATTATTAATCATTGGGACATGCTCATGTGTGAGCAAAATATTAAAATATATATTAATAAAAGTTACACATTTTATGCGTTGAATTTATTTATATATTATAAAATTATTGTATTTTAATTAATAAAAATAAAATTAAAAAGTATAAATAATTTTTAAAATAGTTAGATGGAGAAGTGTCAAAAGAATTTAAAAAGAGAAAATTTAAATGGAAATAATAAGTTAAACGAAAAAAAAAATATATATATATATATAGAAAATAAAAAATTTAAAGTAAGGATATTTTCTAATTTTAAATTGTACAGAAATATTTAAAATAAATAAATGAAGAAAGATTGAAACAATTTAAAAATCAAAAAAAAATTGAGAAAATCATAAATATGAATTATAAGTTAGATGAGAAAGAAAGTAATAAAATAATAGAAAGAATAAGATAATTCAATGTAAGGGTAATTTTGAAATTTTATTTTTGTACAACTACATTAAACCTAAACTCTTAATAATATCGCATAGATATAGATATGTGAGAGAATATTGATACAGATTAATTGATGCCAAAATGTCTCTACGAAAAACAATATTTATATAAAACGTCAGTGTACGAAATTGCATGGGTATCATGATCTATGGACTCCATACTACAATATGTTGACTTTGTTAGACGTGATTATAATTCAAAAGAATATTTCCAAAGATAAAGAAATTTATATGAATTAATTAATTTTTTATAATTATATTTAATAAGTATGACTATTTAATGTGATTATATTTATTTTTCTATTATAACTTTATTATGTAAATAATTTAATTAATGATATAAGACTAAAATAGTTTTTTTGAATGATTTATAAAAGAACTATGACACTCCTGTATAAAATTACTTATCTTACAATTTTATAATTTTATACCAAACTATTAACATGTAAAGGGTTTTAATCAAACAAAAAGAACATTTGATTAACCTACATTAAACAGTGTGTCCTACATTATCTTAATAGTGAACATGATCTTATATAAAATGGGGAGGGGATAGTTGGTATTCTAATTAAATTTCTAAAATACCTTTCTACTAATAACTATTTTTCTAGCACTTTCCATTTTTCAATTATGCTACTAAACTATATCTCTCTCTTTTTTCCTAACTTAATTCCTCTTAAATTTGAATGATATTCAATTCATATATATTTTATCAATATATTTATCACATATATTTTTATATTTATGTATTTTTAATTCATGTAATTTTATTTTATTATTGAATTAAAAATATAATAATTTTATACGTTAGTATAATTAATGAAATTATATAATTTTTTTATAAATATGCACTTTCATATAAAATTGTGCAAATTTTACTATAGTCAACCATGACTTCTCAAAAATTGTGGAAGAGAGTGGTTGGTTGTGGGATTTTGACGGGTTTTATATCCATCAAAATTAAAACTCATCAAAATCTACGCAATATTCAAATATATTGCATAGTAAATTTTTTATTTAAATTACGTTCTCTTTTATGTGTATACCAAAATTTTTAAATTTCAATAATTGTACATATTAATAATCAAATCCATACTTAAATTAATACACATGTACATTCATATTTATTTATGTTTATACCTTAATTAGATTATTATCTCTTAATGTCATCAAATCAGTCTATCATTGTGACACACACGTGTGTGCACACACACACACATATAAGTTCAAACATGTCAAATTTTTTCTCATGAAAATTCTACAATCAGATTTAATTTTTTTTACTCAACAAATTTTCTACATTTCCATTAATTTTGGAAGGGACTTCTGGCGACAGCAACAACTAGAAGGCTGTTCATATTTGTAGGTTACAGTTTTACGAACTGCCCGTTTGGAACATTTAATTCGTAGGTTATGCTGTTACCAGTCTGGAACTGTTACAAACTGGACTTGTGGTACTTTTTTTTCATTTTTCAAGGCGTCATTTATGCTTTCTCTTTACATATATTTCGGGACTAATAATTTGATATTTTTTATATTTTATCGCAATAAACCGAGCACTTTACTTTTTTAATTTTTTTTTAATAATATATCTAATGTATTTTAGTCTTGGTGTACTGGGCTAACAAAATGTATTTACCATTTATCTAACATTTTAAGATTTACTCATTACTAAATTTTATAATTTTATTTATTTAATAAATACAATTTTTAACAATTTCGATAATAATAAAAATTACTTAACAGTAAAATTTGTATTCATAATTTTGTATAAAATGAGAAAGAAAATAAAAAGTTTAAATAGAAAAACATAAAAATATGAATTGTATAATAAAGAAAAATAAATAAATAAATAAAGAAGGAGTGTTTTAATCAATTAATATTTGATTATTAAAAATAGTTACTCTAGACTCCTCCTTTAAATATTATATGGATAGATATATAATAATCTTTACAATGTTGTAATGGCTCAAAGTGCTAAAAAAACTGTTTTTGGTCATGAAATTCATTTACAAAATAACCTTATAATGTAAATATAAATTAATTTATAATAAGATAAATCAGTTTTAAAAAAAAAACCCTCAAAACTAGTTTCCCTAACACCACTCAAGCCATTGTTAGTTTAATACTAAAAACTGAAAGAAACAATTTCTGTTGAAAAGAAGGAACATAATTCTGTCTTCTTCATTTAAAAAATAAGTGAAACACTTGAGGAATTTTCAAGATAGAAAACTTCCAGTGTTGAGACTTTTTCTGCTGCTATAGTTAAATCCCATGAAGTTGCTTCAACAATTGCTAATTGCTAGATGCAACCCTAATCCGATGTCTTGTGGAGAAAATCATGCCTCGTCTCACAATCATGAACGGTATTCTCTTCCTCAAGTACCTACTTTTTCATTATCTTTTTCCCATAGAATTTCTATTTTTGTTCTCTTATTTTGTCAAATGATGGATTCATGATGTGGATTCTTTTTATTTTTTATTTTTTTGCTGTATAGTTCTCCATGAATTCACTTTAACCCATTTAGTCTGGTGAATTTTGGTAATGTATCCGGCAAATGATTGTTGTAGCCATCTCGCTTGTTTTGTTTCCTCTGGTTTAACCATCTCTCCCTGTAAAGTTGTGTGCGTGAATTTGTATGATTGGATTTCAAACACTCTCTTTCTACAACTGTTATATGTTCTAATTAGTTTTCATTATTAAACCTTGGATGAGCGTGGAACTGTTATTCTATTCAACGAGCACATCAATTAAACTATTAGCACTTTGGAATGCAAGTTCAAGTTTTTGAATCTATTCTAATGTATCTTCATTTGTTTTAGTAATGCATCTCTCTCCTAATCTTCATTCTTCTTATAGTTTTGCTTTTAATTAACTTTATTCATATTATTATAAAAAATTGTTTGTAATTAATTATTCATTCTTTAATTTGATGCAAAATTTCATTCAAAGATAATTCAATTACACTAATTAATATGAAATACATTTCACCCACATAATTTTATTTACAAAATATATTTTAATTGCATTCGCAGTGGGAGTGCAAAAATGCTAGTGCATTGTAATGTCTAGCCGGTGATGGGTTTTTTTTTTTTTTTTTTAAATTTAATTTAATTTTTTAATTTTCAATAATATAAAACCCAAATCAAACGCAAGAATTTTCAGTGCACCTAGTTTAGCGTCTCTGCGGCTGGTACTCCATTCGCCGCCACGCGAGCGACTCCACTTAGGCTCTTCAATTCTAATTTCAGAACCATAAACGCCTTTGCTGCGACATGTAAGATGCTCGATTCTCTATTTGGGCAAAACTTTAATTTATGTATTGAAGGGTGGAGAAATGGGGTTATTTGTTTTTATTACATGTATTGCCATGCGGGGCTGTATTTAACTGTATCCGAGCACTTCTGATAATTGATTGATAGGTGGGTTTATGTCATGAGAAAGTGTTTGCTCGTAAAAATGTGTATTGGCGTTGTTGGCCATGATTGAGTCTGCTTCTGCTTGGATGAAGTGCCGGTCTAAGTTTTCTGAATTCAGAAAAAATTTCTTATTCAAATTTTCGATAATTTCTCTTCTTCATGTGCCATTTAAGAGGACAAACTATTTCGCGCTTTATATTAATCATTCGTGCATCCAATAGGTTTAATTTTCTGAAACTGATGAAACCCTTTGGGTATACTCTGGAATTTGGGCAAGCATCTGTTGGGGAAAGTGTATTTTGCTTAATAGGGCTGGAGATGCTTGTCACGTGCCACAACAGCTTGATATCATTGAGTTGTGGTTATAACCATTAAGTAATTAGAATTTGAAGTGAACAGAATCACTTTCTATTTCATACTTTAAATGTGTGTGATCATGGAAATCAATCCATTTTACCTTGTACCATTCAATTTTTTTGAATTTTTTTCTTGATGAATACTCAACTTTGTTTTTCTGTTTTGTTGATAGATTTCTAGTTGGCTAGCTTCACATATATATGGCGACCATTTCTGGGTTGATGATGAATATCTCAGGTTCTACCTCCACCTTTCTTGATGCACACACACAGACACAAACACACACCCCTATTACTACCAAATGTCTGATATTTTCTGCAGTGTTAAGGTATGAAAGCTGCTAACTTTTCTACTTTTGTTTTATGCGATACAGGTATCAAAAGCCTGGCAGCCAGTGGAAGTTGCTCTAAGCTGCTGTTCCACAATCATTATCATGATATATGCAGATTTACTAAATTTCATTATGGGTCTGCAATAGCCTTGAGAAAGGTGATGGTTGATTTCTTGTTTCAATATAAATTTTAATTTTTAGTGTATGTCTGTGTAATTGTTTGCCTTCGAAATATTTTCAGAATCCAAATGTCCGCATCTCGTATTTTCATCGTCGCACTGGACGTATTTTATCTACAGGAAGAAACTATCAGCTGGACTACAGTGATAACTCTCATACAGAGCCAGAGCCATTTTGGCTAAACCCGATTAGAGAGGTTATCTGGTAATTTAACTACTGGTTGTAAAGGGCAAACTTAAAAAGGTTATTAAGCAAAAACAGATAAAGCAAAAGCAAATTTTGAACTTACATGGGATTAAGTATGCATTTCCTTGCATAACAATAATATGACTAGGTGATTTGCTGTGTTATGTAGGATCACTCGAAGTTTGCTTCTATTTGTAGCTGAACAGCCTAGCCAGCTGAAGTATATTGAGTGGCCAAGCTTCCAGAGCACGGTTAGTCTTTCTGGATTTTTGGCCTACCCTGGAAAATATTTATCTAATGTTGCGTTCCACCTTTTAGGTATTTGTTTGCTTCCTCAAATGCTCGTAGAGTCTTCTATAACTAGGGTTCTTTCTGAAATTCTATTTGATAAACCAGATCCATTTACTTGTGATACAGAAATGGTGAAATTGCAAGTCTAGAAAGTGGCATTTGTAATTTGTGAATGCAGTTAGCGTTGTAAATTTTTGGCTGCTGAATTTTGAGGGCCTTACTTCACTCCCAGGATGGAATTTCACAGTCCTGTCATTGCTTAATTTTCGGATAAGACATTAGAAAAGTTATCCTCTGGTCCACCAAAGGCAAACGGGTTAGAAGGCAAGAGTGGAGCCCTTTTATAGGGTCTACTTCAGTTAGCATCAAATGCCCTGAAACTTATGGCCATTCTGAAGCACTATGAATATCTGTTTTCTTCTATCCAAAATGACACAGCATGTGTCAAAACATGTTTGGCATTCTCTTTTCTTGTCATTGACAATAGTTTCAGGAAATTGAGGAAGGAAAGAAGGTAAAGAAGAATTAATAGTTCTGAGATTTTCCATCAATGAATAAATTAAATGTCAAATGAAATTTTTTTTGGGGGGTTGGGCGGTGGGGGGGGGTTTGAAATTCATAAATTTTCCTTCCCAAACCTATCATTACGTGTTTGTAATGTAATGTTTCCTCCTATTGCACTTCCAAGTTCCATCCATAACACCCCCCCCCCCTCCCCCCCAACTTATGATGCATTGTGGAAGGTACTAATTAATTATCTTGTATTGTCAGTAAAACTAGTGATGAAAGTGTGAGTGTAGAGTGCAAAGCTGCTGCAGAAATAGAAATCATTAAGGGGGACCTGTATTAGCAGGTTCCCACTTTATGTTATTTATGAGATATGTAATGGCGGTGTAAGTTGTTTGGCCCAGTACCCTTTCCAGTACACTAAGTGGAGTTACATTTAACTTTTAGAGGTTTCGTGGTGATTGTGGCTTTGGTGGCCAAGACAAGGAATTCTTTCTGCAGATAGTGACAGGATAGGGAATAGGATGTTCTCTGGGCACAAAAGAAGTTTATTTGCAGATGACTGAGTTTTTTCCTTTGTGTGGATGACATGAGTTCATTCCTAGCCTGTTGCACAAATAATTATAACAATGCTCCATACCATGTTAAGTTTTGAAGTCTGCAGGGCAGCAAACTGAGACCTTTCTTTCTGTTTCCTGCAGCTGAAGACAGCTACTTTGACTCTTGTTCTTGTTGCTCTGCTTATTGTTGCACTGTCCTCAGTTGACTCTGCCTTGTCTTATTTGCTTGCTTTGTATCTGAGGAGAAAGGCATGACCCCAGAACTACATTGAGCAAGATGTATTACTCATTGTTTTGTGAAAGTCATTGAGCAGATGAAGTCGAAGCATTCCATGATTTCTAGTTTGTGGACCAAGAGCGAAATATATGATGCATGTCCCAGGTTCCTGTTAGCTATAAACAGCTGTGGTCTAGAGCTGCTGAGGGTTTCCAGGTGAAGTATATTATTGGTGCTAGTATTTCAGCCCGCACAAATGGTATTGAAATGCACATTCCTGGTGGTTTTACTGCTGATGATTTCCTCTAACTTTTTTAGTTCTCCATTTTTTACTATTCATTTCAACTTGAAACTCTAGCAAACTAAATATCATATCTTAAAATATTATTTAAATTTTAATTCTAATTTTTTAATTTCTTAAATTTTGATAACTAACTAATTGTTATTCAATCGTTATATTTATTCTCAATTGAGTGGACCATGTGATTTTAATCGGCCATTCTAATTGACATAGTCCTATATTTTATCTTTTGCCAAGTGAATGGGTATAACTTACTTCTGCATTATCTCAATTGGTCCCCGTGGGCATCATATCATGACATCCTAGTATGGCAATTAACATGTTCAAAGTAGTTTTTTTATAAAATGCAAGTAGTTGATATTTGTTCATATCGAAAATATTTTCAAATAAAGTATTTTAAAATCAAGATTATGTCAACTTGCGTAAATAAAATAGGAATGTTTTCCAAGAAATATCTTAGAGTATGTTTCAACGAAATATAAGACTTTCAAAAAACTAATTTGGATTATTTTCTCTAAATTTCTCTAAAAATAATTTCATTTTAAATTAAAATTGGCGCCATGGCGCGTTACTTTCCATCCCGGGACCTCTCCGATTCCAAGATTTCGCCGGCCCTCCTTGTGGGGAACGACAAGTTCGTGACAAAGAGGTTTCTGTTCGATAAGGAAAAACTATCAGCCGTCGAACATGCAGGTCGATCCGATCTTGTGAAAGGATCTCGCAAGAGTGGAAGCCATCTCGGCTTTCATCTGGAAATATTTCATCGAGAATAAGGTTCTGGGGCATAGCCGCCGTTGAGGGCCAGCCAATATCTTCAGCTTCAGCAGGCCTTCGGCAACGGATACTTCACAGTGGCTGCACTTGGCCCCGATCTGTCTGGTGGCGGTCTTCAGCTTGGCGATCTTGTGGCAAGGCTGCGGTGAGCGATAAACGAAGAATATATAAGGGAGACGCAGAAGGAAGATCGATATTTGAGAGATCTTGGGGAGATTTGCAATCTGATTACTGAGGGAGAAGCGGAAGTGTTTCTGTTTAGCAGCTGGTGTGGGTTCCCCGTGTACGAGGTGAATTTTGGGAGGGGAAAGCCCGTTTGGGTTTCCACGACAGCCCTGCCGTTGAACAATCTGGCCATTCTGATGAGCGGTAGATATGGCGAGGAGATTGAAGCATGGATCAACCTGCTTCCAGAGAACGTAGAATCATTTGAAAGCCGATTCAAGCTCATTGGAACCACAAATTAGGACTTTGCTCATCATAGCAATTTCAAATACAGAAGATCTTAATGTAGCAGATCATACCATTTATACTAAGGAATGCGTTATGGTGCCAGAATAATCGGTTTTCATGGAGTTAAAAATATTGGAAGATGTACCATGGTAATCTCTCAATATCTTATTAACTTCGCCCAATCAAACATATTACTTAACAAAATTCTTATTTAAAAGTAAATTTATTTTTTTTACAGATATAACTAACTAATTATTATTAAATCATTACAGTTATTCATAATCAAATCAATATACACACACGTGCACACACATTTAAAAAATAATCTTTATCTCTATACAAGAGTCATTTCATCAATACATTATTGTCTAGTTTATGGATGTATTTAAATAAATTAAACTTTTTAAATATCTATATCTTACTACAAAACATGTTATTTATTATAACACAACTCTCTAACTGAACTGAACGTAATCATCAAGCGAAACCCCTCTTCCAAACATAGCCTATACATTCTTAGGATTAGCTTGTACATATTTGATTTAGATCCAATCCGCTGCGATTCTAGCAACTTAATGTCCTCAACTGCAGCACAATATTCTTAATAATAGAATCCTATTTGACGGAGTAATGGGGTTAGCTAGCTATAACCAGTGACGTGTTTGAATGTGAAGTCGTACATCTCATTTCATGTTGTCTTGGGTACAAGTAATAAGCAGTAAGGAATACTGAACTATGTTGCCGTAAATCAATTTTATGAAGTTTTGGAACTCTACTGCATAGCTGGAATATTTTCTTTTTTATATTATGTATTAATATTTTGCCTTTAAATTTTGATTTCTGAAACTGACCGAAAATGCTAAATTCCAACACAATATAAGAATTAAGAACTATAAAATCACAAATCAAATATTAAGAACTATAAGAATTCCAAGCACATATTAATAATGATGACTTGACATCGCTGCTTACACTTTCTTGCTATTTAACATATAACGCATTCTCAATTTAGATTTTGTTTATAACTCATTCTCAAGTTTTCCTTCTCTAAATTTCTATAACTATGGAATATGCTATAATGTAATGTTTTCCATCAGTCTTATAAAATTTGAGGCTACCCACAACATGTTGTATTTAACAATGAACTTATGATAGTTACTACGTAATGCTAAATAGTGTGTTGCTTATTTTAAAGAATCGCTTATAGTTAAAATGAGATAAAGTACTATCACTCTCAAATTCAGAACATAACAGGACAATACATGTAAACAAAAATAGTGAATATCAAGACCAACTATTCCTTTAAATATCATTTAATACCCAAAAGAAATAAATGTAACACCATTTGGTAGGGGAAACAAGATAAATCTAACTATTTCATCCGTAATGTCATATTTGCTAGCACGAAAAACTAACAAGTATGAAGCTTTCATATTCCTAACTCTACCATGTCCATGTACGCTCACCGTCAACGGCTTCTTCTACACAAATAGCATTTGAAAAACGTGAGTGATCAATTATCCAATATGTTGTACCTTTTGCCTTTCCATTTTTCATGGGATGTTAACAAAAAAAATAACAATTTATATAAAACACGTTTGAAAACAAACAATATTAATCACATTCAAATAGTTTATAAATACCACCGCATTTTGCAACTTTTCCTATCATTCATCATGTTCAAATAATTCACATATTCTTGTTTACTAACCTGCTTATGAGATATGTACTTTGTGTACTATTTCCATTAATTAGAGTCTCAATCTATATCTTGATTAAGGAGTATCACATAAAATATTAGTTGCACCTGTCATGAGTTTCAATACTTCAACTCCGATTTGATGATACTCTATTCTATTATTTCTGAATTCATAGAATCACGTATCAACTTTAACTGCTACAGGCGTAATGCTTATACCTTGATTGGACAAGTCTCAATTTATTACCCGATTGATAAGGCGAAACTCATTCCACACTATCATTTGTATTGCATGAGAGAGGCTTTTCACATTTATCACATATTCGGTATCTAGAATAATCATTTTCATAAAATTCAGTTGCAAATAACTCACATCCAAGTACTCAAGAAAAATAATAAATAATTTAAATTTCATAAAATATCACCATGTCAAAATCATACTTTCATTAAACAAGAATCATATTTGAAAATAAATTTAAATTGATAGTAAAAATTCTGTTCAAGCATAAAAGCAATTTTGAGAATGGTTGTAAAATTTTGTAGGATGGAACAATTTACTTGATGCTATTGCTGGCATTCAATAAACTCACTTATCACTAGTTCTTAGGTTCCTATTCAATCAAAATAGTTCTCATTTAATTTTTAATTTAACTAAGATCTACTGTTCACATGTTTTGGATAAATCCTACATGACCTGTGTTATTGCTCCCTTTAGATTTTTAGTTACCTATTTAGTGGGTTTTTCAATGCAAGATTTACTTAATTAATATCTCCTATATCTTATTAGGCCCTAAAATACATGTTTAAGTCTATTTAATTTCAAAATGAAAAAATTAGTCATTAATTATGTAAACATAACACTCTGTCACTTTCTAAGTTCTACTCTCGCAGAAATAGGTCGTACAACTGCGAAAAGTGGCTCTACGCCAATGAAACGAATTGCGATGCATTCTGTTCAACACTGCTCTTGACCCTCAAGACCGCGAACAATCAATCCACGATTGTAAGAGGGCTGGCTTGTGACCACGGGAATGAATGTGAGAGAAGTTGCCTCTGCAAGCCTTATGACTGTGAGAAGGAACCTCATGATCATGACAAAACCCCACGGGTCAAACTACCTCACTTGCCACTTGATTCACAACCATGAACGTGCACCCCGCAAGCACAAGATCACGGCTCGCAACCGCGAGGTTGACCACGTTGTAGTACTAAGCTGTGCATAAAGTGCTATTTGGCTAATTTTTCTCATCTTACACGATTCCAATCATCATAGTATTTTTCACTTGAGTTTTTGAACAGTTTATAACCGATAACAAATATTTACATATTTCGCCTACCCGTGCTTATTATCAAATTATCTATACATAACCCACGAATGCGCCCACATATATATGAACTAATGCATAAGTAACCTCCAAAAATCAATATTTCATGTGCCTGTGGTATAAGAATACCATCCATAGGTGTGTGCATGAAAGCCACAAGATTTGAACTAAGCAATTACCTCGGATTTTTACATGTTGGTGCTGAAAAAATTTTGCCCCCGCTCCGAATAGCCGCTAACTTTTGGGGGGTCTCAATAGCCTATTTATACTGACGTTTAACTAAGAGTTTGGGGCAAAATCAAATTCCAGTATTTTAGTAGTTACAAATTCCCATATATCATTATTATTTTTTCTGTAGATTTTTTTCTTATGAATTCCTAGCTTAAATTTTCTATTTTCAACTTTCCCAGGCAAACTCCTCCTAAAATATTTAGAATATTTGGCAAGATTTGTTGCCATAAAGTGTGCTTATCTCCTTTTCTTGCTTGTTTATCATCATCGACTTAATTTCACATGAAAATTAGTAAAAAAAAAAAAAAAGAAAGAAAAGGCAATTAAATAAATAAATTCTCTATCCAAAATAACAACAATATATTTATTGTTTCTAATGCCCAAAATTTTTGGGGTATTACAAGTACTCTAAGATTATTATAGATTTGGATTTTTGATATGAACAATGCATGACTAAGAAAACTTAATCTTATATTAAATGCTTCTTAGGAATTATCTTGACTATAAATATGCCGTAAATTGTTCGATATACCTAAGGTAGTTAGGAAAAAACAATTTGCCCCATATGCTATGTATCGTATAATACATAAATCTTTAAATTTTAAGAATCGCCCTATGTACAATACAAATGTGCCTACTTTTTATTTTTATTTGTTTAAAAAACTAAATAATTGTCTTTTGTTATATGATTTAAATTCAGATTAATTGCTAGCTACACTTATCGACACATAATTATCTATCTTTCACACCATATCGTAAAGTTAAGGATTTGATTTTAGTTGCACAATTTTAAATTATTTTGATATACTATAATAAACATTTTATATTATTTATTTTCTCTATTATCTTATAATATATTTTATATCCTTTTAATCTTATTTTTTCTATATCTTCCAATAACTCTTTCCTCTTTCATCTAATTCTCATTAATTTTCTCATATAATAAAATGGTTTTTATTTTTACTACAATGACTGAAGTTTATAAATTGAAAAATATTTTGCACACGCATACGGGTGTTCCCCCATTATTTTACTTAATTATGATAAGAATTTCCCTGTTAATGCTTGGTACCCAGTCTCTTTTCATTCATTCAAGGACATATGCATTCACCAATTCCATAGACTTATTTATATAAATATTACAAAATAACTAATAATTTATAAAATAATAGTAAATTACTAAAAAATTTTAAAAAATGTCATAAACAAAAATGTCTAGTTTAACCAAATTCTCCCTGGCCTTACCACTTGGTTAAAAGTTAGTGCGAAAATATAGAAATAGTTTAAAACAAAGAGAGAAAGAGATGTAAAGAATTATTTTAATGAGCCGATAATTTATTTGAAAATGTGTATTTTATCCAAAGGAAATGTATGGATGGTTTGCATCAAACATAGCCATAAAAGTTTGCTTTAAAGGTCACTAAACGACTTCGTTTTCCCAAGCTCTCATAGTTTAGTTTTGGCTGTTTGGTTGTTTAAGCTAGTTGTCTACTAGATTAGAGGATTTAGAATTTACATTAAATTTTGGCGAGCGCATTAATTGGAGTAGGCACGCAATCTAACATGCAAATGAAATCAACGCGTTATCAAATAATTAGGTTTCACCAAATTGTCATGGACCATTACCAAACAGCTCATAAATTTTCTTGATTAGAATTTTAAGGTTTAGAGTTTACAATAAAAGTTGGCCAGCGCATTGGAGTAGGTGCGCGTGCCATCCTGCAATTCGAACGTCTTTTTCTTTAATAAAAAACCTATAATATATATCAACGTTTGCTGATATTTGATTTCAGTTTTTATTTAATAATATTACATACAATCAATTTTTAAAAATTATTTTAAAATTAAAATTTCGAATTTTAGTTATAAAACCAAATCTATATTTGGATTTTATAAATGAAATACTAGATTTAATATATTTAGATTAAGAATTTCATGGGAACAAAAAAGTACTTCTTATTATGATAAACATATTTATTCAATTTTTTTGCCACATTTTTATAAGGTTAACAAAAATATATAAATAAAGTGTACAATTATTACACTAATAAAATCGGCACACTCTATTAGTGTGTAAAATTATTTATAAATTAAGAAGTTATCATGTTTTAAATAATATTGTTTGAAATGTAAAACATATAACATACTTCAATACGAAAATAAAAGGATGAAAAATTAAAATTGAGACATTCTTAAACAGAAACAAAAACAAATTAAAAGAAGAGGGAGAAATAAAGGATTTGGAGGTAAATGTTTTTTTTTTTTTTTTGCTTATATTGTGCAACCTAAATAGGGTCAAACCAGTAATAATATAGTGTAGATTAACACATGTTGCTTTCGAAATGCAATATTCTCTCCATTGTCTTTGCTGTCTTCTGATGGCATCTCACGTGGCAACTGCTAAGTGTAACACAAGAGATCCGCCCTTACAAGATAAATCCCATTGACTCCGTAACCAAGAAGACTCCCCAACCTCCATTATCCAGGCTAGACAGCTCCAAGTTAAGCACATCTATTTAGCAATGTTTTCAAACTCAAATCGAACTAGTTGGTTCAATCGGTTTAATTAGGAATTGGCTATTTGTCTGGTTCTGATATTAGTTGAACTGGAGATATATATATATAATCGACTGTGTCAAAATATAAAAAAAGGAAATACAAAGGCACAGGCATTGGACTTGAACCAGAGAAGAACGAAGAAGAACTCACGCCAAAGAAGAACCAAGAACTCTTCCACTCTTTCTTGCACCGTCTCTTCTGGGTTACGTCTGGTTACAATTTGCAAAGGCTGCGTTTGGTTGCAATGTATATAATAAGGAAACAGCACAAAAATTAAAAATAAGAGGAACGCACTATTGCTTGCAGACTCTAGACTATGTTTGGTTGCAGACGGTGAAAAAAACACAATATAATGTTTAATTTTTAAATGCTTTAATTCTTAATTTTTATTTGTATGTTTTTGTTGTTACTTTTTTGTTTTTCAATCAATTATTTTATGTAAAAAAAATTTATATAAAAATATATTACTGTACACGTTAAGAGGCACACACACACACATATATATGTAATTATATTCATAGTCCGGGCAAATTGGATTTTTAAAACTAGTTGGATCAGTGATACAGTGAATAAATTATCAAGTTTGATCACCAGTGAGAGTCCGAAAACATTGCTATTTAGAACATTCCTCCTATTGACCTAAGAAAGAAGGTGGACCAATTTACTAATTGGTTCAAAAACTATCTAGAACATTCCCCGAATTGACCTAAGAGGAGAATCACGCAAAGTATTTGGTTAACAATAAATGTTTAATATTATAAAATATTTTTTATTTGTTTTGTAATATTTATATAATTAAACAGGCCAATTTCATGCACGCAAAACCAACACAAAAACCAAAAGATGGGAGTCCATCGGCATTGTGCAGATAATCTCGTAACACCTGATGAAGCCATCATCTCCAACTCCCGACCACCTTAAAACCCTCAAACTATCATTCCTCTTACAACTCCCATCCCCTGATTACATTTACCTCGTCCTCTTCAACGAAGCCCACAACCAAAAACCATTCACTGCCGCCACAACTGATCACCTGCAGGCCCAACTATGCCAACGCCTCAAACAATCCTTGTCAAATGCCTTGACTTCTTTCTATCCACTATCTGGGAAGATCGACGTGGAAAAATTGACAATCAATTGCGATGACAGTGGTGTCGAGTTCATCGAAGCTCGTGTCCAAACTCACCTGAGCAATGTTCTACAGGATCCTAAACTGGACCAGTTGCAAAAATTTCTCCTGGTAGACCCTCTCGGCGGCATATACGTGGGAGAGGGGACCCTTTTCATGGCCCAAGTCAACTTCTTTGACTGTGGTGGGATTGCCATGGCGACATGCATATCCCACCTGCTCGCAGACGCTAACTCTCTAAGTGGAGTTCATGAACGCATGGGCAGCCACTTGTCGGGGCGACTAAACCCAGAAATCTGGACAAGAATTTGGCACCATGGCACGCTATTTTCCGGCTAGGGACCTCTCCGGTTCCAACACTTTTTCTGCCCTCCCCAGGGGGGACGACAAGCTTGTGACAGAGAGGTTTCTGTTCGATAAGGCCAAAATATCAGCCCTTAAACATGCAGGTCGATCTGATCTCGTGAAGGATCCAACAAGAGTGGAAGCCGTCTCGGCTTCCGTCAGGAAATATATCATCGAGAACAAGGCTCTGGAGACCACGACCAATAAAGGCATGACCGCCGCACATGCGGTGAACATAAGATCGAGGGCCAACCCATCTCTTCAGCCGCAGCTTGCCTTCGGCAACTTGGCCCTGATCTGTCCGATGATGATCTCCAGCTTAGCGACCTCGTGGCAAGACTGCGGAGAGCGATGTGAAAGATAGACGAAGAATATAAAGGGAAGACGGAGAAGGAAGATCGATATTTGAGAGATCTTGTGGACCTTTGCAATCTGATTGCTAAAGGAGAAGTGGAAGTGCTTCTGTTCGGCAGCTGGTATAGGTTTCCTGTGTACGAGGTGGATTTTGGGTGGGGAAAGCCCCTTTGGGTTTCCACCACAGCCCCACTGGTGAACAATCTGGCCATTCTGATGAGCGGTAGGTATGGTGAGGAGATTGACGCAGGATCAACCTGCTTCTAGAGAACGTAGAATCATTTGAAAGCCGATTCGAGGTCATTGGTAACACAAATTAAGGTTTTGCTCATCATACGAATTTGAAATATTGTAGATATTAATTAAGTTGGTTATACCACTTGTAATAAGGAATGTATTATGGTGCCAGAATAATTGGTATTCACAGAGTTACAAATATTGTACGATGTACCATGTTAAGTACGATTACTATAGTTATGTTTGTTAAGGCAACTTTCAATCTCACAGCATCTTATCAAACTTTACCTAATAAAACACATCACTTAACAAATTTCTTATCTAAATTTAAATTCATTTTTTTTATCTCGTACATGCATAACTAATTAATTATTATTTAATTATTATACCTGTTCATAATTAAATCAATATATATATCCATTTACACTTACATATATATACACACATAAATATATATATATATATATATATTCTAAAACTACTTTTTATCTCTATGTGCAATGAAAGCATCCACTCATTATTGTAAATGTAATGCATATATTCAAATAAATCAAATCAAAATTTTTAAAATATCCAAATCTTATAACAAAACATGTTACTTATTATAACACAGTTCTCTCATTGAACATCATCATCTAACAACACCCCTCTACCAAACATAGCCTATGCATTCTTAGAATTAGCTTCGTGTATATTTGATTTAGATCCAATACCATGCGATTCTAGCAACTTAATGTCCTTAACTGCAACACAATATTCTTAATACTAGGATCCTGTTCGATGGAGTTCTAGCTAGGGGTAGTAATGCTTTAATGCCTTAACTGCAGCACTTCTTAACTAGGAACCTATTCGATGGAGTTCTAGGGTTAGCTTAGCTAGAACCAGTGATGTGTTTGAATGTGAAGCCGTACACTTCATTGCATTTTGTCTTGGGTACAAGTAAGATATAGTGAACTATGGTTGCTGTAAAATAACAAGGTGGTCATGGGATTGGTGATTGAGTGGTGACCAAAGAGGTGGTCCGTAGTCATGAGGTTAATCCAGTTTTGTTCTCGAACATTTATACAGAGTCTTCTCAGACGGATGTGCTGGGAAGCGACGATGAGCAGGCATGAACAGCTGCTTTGTGCATTTTGCAACTGGCCCAGATTTGGATGTTTGGTGTTAGAGAGAACAGTTACAGGCTTTCATTTCAGCTTAAACTTAATTAGTAAACTATGAAGAGAAAATCCGTGTTTGGTTGTGTAATTTATGGAATTATATACAGAAAAAGTTGATTACGTTAATGCGATTCTTAATCCAACAGTTTTTTATCTTATAAGTTTATTTTGTTGATTAAATTGGGATTTGATAATGAGTACTCAACCAAACATATACAAACTTGATATGGATGCTAATGGTCTCTGATTTACGCTGGAGCTTGGGTTATTATAGCTTGTATTTAACCAAATATTTCTTTATCGTTTTCCTCATTGATAAATCTGTTTGGGCTAGGTTAAAAATTTTTCGTTGGGTTCCAACATGACACATCTGAAAAATTGAGATTATATATTATCTACAAAAAATGTGTGTGTGTATTGAGACCATCTATATAGATACTACAGTATTGGTCGAACCACACTTTAACGTTTGTGCAGAAGTATGTGCTAAAAATATATTAGAATATACAATAGTTTTAGTTTCATGTTTAAACCACTAAATCACACGAAAGATGTTTTGGAAAAAATAAGTTTTTTAAATTAAATAAAATAATAATAACTAAAATTAGATATAAAGAGTGTGCTAATGTGAATATTAATAGATATTCTTCAAAGGAAACATTCAAGATTAAAATTATATTGCTAGTGATTTCGCTTGCAATCTAGCAGATATACAAAATAAATACGAGAAAACATAAATTTATATAAATAAAAATGAGAATATATACGTGGAACCAACGGATTTTGGGGTCATATATTCACCAAAATTCCTCACATACGTACTCCAAGCAGTCATGCAAAGAAAAAAAATTCATCTCTTTTTTTCTCCACGCTCCCATTGGTTATTTTTCTTCTAAATTTTTTGTATAGAAATTTGATCATTCAAATAAAAGATTTGAAAGCAAAATTTAAGAGTTAAACCCAAGAAAATTTGCTTCAATCATCTCAAATCCAAACCCATCATTCATCAAAGTAGCCAGCTAACTTAAAGAGATGTCATTTGAAAAAAATCTATGATGCGAAATTGCGCTATAGCTAAATTTGTTAATGTGGCACTTCTAAATACATATTGTTGGCATGGCAACTTTGTCAATGTGGCACTTCTAAATACATATTGTTGGCATGGCAACTGACTTGGCGCTAACATGGCGATGACATGGTAGTTGATGTAACAAATCATGTGGCAATTGACCATGCAATCATATGTCGCCAAGCAGGCATCAATGTTGATAATGATGTAGCCTCGACACATTTGGAAAGTTGTTATGTAGCCTGGATTGAAAAGTGTATGGCCTAACTTGTTTGGGAAGATTATGGTGGAATATTCACCCCAAATCTCAAGGATTTAATCTAATCAAGTTAAGTGTCCATGTATGACATGAAACCAATTAATCTTATCTATTAAGATAAGGAAAACCATGTGGATCTTAGTGATTGCTAACAAAATCCCAAGATGAAAAGAAAACATATTTCGCTAGTGGGGACAATCAACATTGGTGTTGGGACACCAAGTGTAAAAATTGGGCAGAAAGCTGTGCAGATTAGATTTGGCGCAAATTTTTCAAATATTCTTGTCCACAATGGATAAAAGCCATTGACCATTGATGAGTTTCAAGTCTAGAGGCCTTATTGGATGACTTGGACCTTGGGTATTTCACTTGTTGAGTGAATAGAATAAGGATTTTGTCTCTTGGGTGGTGAAGATCAATGTGTATATCAAATTGAATGGAAAAAAAATAGGTAAGTGAGAGAAAAATGTAAACACATCCTAATCAACTTAACTAAGACCAAAGAGGCTAGTCGAGTAAGCACTTAGGCAAAAGAAGTTGCTTTTTAAGTACATAAGAGGATTGAGACTAAAGAAATTTGGTCAATAAAGTTTTTTTTTTTTTTTAATTTGGGTGTACTTTTGTAAAAATTGATATAGTGAAATTCTTTACTTAAGCAAGTGCCCTGCAAACATACGAGGTTAGCTCTGAACTACATTACCAATTGCTTATGTTCATCTTATTTACATTTTGTTTGCATGCATTGGAATTCTAATACAATGAGCTCATAGCAACACTTGGTGTTGTGATCTAGAGCCAAAACTATCAAATGATATCAGAATCACGTCACCCTTTTGTGACTTGATTTTCAAGCATGTGAGATTTTAAAAGTTCTAACTGAGACATAAGAATGAAGGAGGGAGCTCAAATTTTTCGTCCACCATTGCTTAACAGATCAAATTACCCATACTAGAAAGTTCACACCAGGGCATTTATCAAGTCCATTGATGTGAATACTTGGTGTTCCATTACCAATGGATGGAGTCCACCCTCCCAGATAGTTGATGGAAAGATTGTACCCAAGAATGTAAAAGATTGGACTTCTAAGGAAGAAAGAGCGGCCTTGGAAAACTCAAAAGCCATCAACACTATATTCACAGAAATTGATGAGGAGTAGTTCAAGTTAATTTCAACCTTCAACCAAGGAAACATGGAACATATTACAAAAAGTGCATGAAGAGAGCACTACATGCATGTCGAAGCTTCAAATGCTTGCCTCCTAATTTGAAAATCTCAGAATGGGAAAGGATGAAAATATAGCCATGTTCAATAGCAGATTAAAGGACGTAGCTAATCAAGCATATCAACTGGGGAAATAATACTTAGAAGCAAAATTAGTATACACAATGTTAAAATCTTTACTGAACAAGTTTTTGGCTAAAGTGACTACCATTGAAGAAGCGAAGGATATAGACAACATGAGAATGGATGAGTTTATAGGCTCTTTATAGACGTAGAAGATGAATCTACTTCAAGCCAAAAGGGAAAAGGTATTGACTCCTAAAATAGAATAAAAATGCCAAGATAGTAAATGTTGCAACACCGATGATGAAGTTGTTCTTATCGTACAAAAATTAAAGAGTTTTTTGAAGAAGACAAGAATCCCAAACAAGACCACTAATAAACTAAAAAAGGCTAGAGACAAAAATTCGAACAAAGGTAAAGAGGTGAAGATTGAATGAAAAGGGATTCAATGTCGTCTTTGCTAAATGTGAGAATACTTTGAAGAAACAAGGGAAATCGATAACAACTACATGAAGCGAGAATGGCTTTGAATAATCAAAAGAGAAAGAACTCGTGTCAGCCCATGTGGCCCTTAACTCCACACAAAGAAAGAATCTTGCTTCTGTTGTGCAAGTTGTAAAAC
The DNA here is from genome assembly GCA_019155195.1 of Avicennia marina. NCBI lineage: Eukaryota > Viridiplantae > Streptophyta > Magnoliopsida > Lamiales > Acanthaceae > Avicennia > Avicennia marina. The sequence continues at coordinate 11,353,839 of CM032760.1, forward strand.
CAATAAAAACGAAGAGTGACAGTGATAACGGCAATGAAGTTTCACAAGAAAGAATAATGGCTACCTATGACCATTTGTTTGACATGCTGCAAGAACTAAAAAAGGATTATGAGGAGTTGAAGCTCAAGCATAATAAACTAAAAGAAGATCATGTTATGGCCGTTTCCAAAGCAGATGATGCTAAAACAACACTAAGAAGGTTAAATTCAAGGAAGGCCAAATTAAAGGACATCCTCAACATGAGAAAAATACCAAAGGATTACCATGGAGTAGGGTTTCTCAATAATGCAGAACACGGCACAAAAGCATATTCCAAGATTAAATCTGTGAAGAAATCATCATCTAATGTTGCAACACCAATTTGTGCAAAACCTTTGAAAGACTATGCCTATACATCTACCTTAACAGGAGGCAATACAATAGCAAAGATAGATGCTATTGATGTTCAAGCTCCAATGCAACAATCTCCTCCCTCAATCAAAGTATCAAGGAAATTAGATCATTATAGTACCCTAATGAGATGTATCAAAATAAGATGTATCAAAATACATTGCCTACTAAGACGATGCTGGAATAGCAAAGAAAGATAAGGCCTGCTAAGAAATCAAACATTTATGAGTACTATCGAAGGTTAAGACACCCCATTTCTACTTGCTTTTCTTTCTTTAAAGGCCTCATGAATGAGAGGCGAAATTGTACTAAGTTCTTAATCAAGTTTAAAAGAAGAAAATTTATAAAAAGTATATAGGTGAGAAAATTAGATTTAAGATACAATACTTCCCATTCCTCACAGCAAGTGCATTCTAACATCAAGAGGTATTTTGATAGTACTAGTTCAAAACATGTAAATAAAGATAAGACCAATTTAACACGCTACACAAGCATCAATAGAGAAATTCAAAATAGTAAAAAAGAGCATGTAAGTGATAAAGAAGCTACGAAAACTAATAGAAATCCTTTTTTGAAAAGTATACTACATCTGAGGGTTGGTGAAAATTGAGGTCACGACGATTCAACATGTTGCAATATCAACACAATTTGGAAATATCCTTATAAAACCATCGGATATAAGAGGAATTAGAGACCTAAGAAAAAAAAAACTAGGCCTTTTTCTAGTTTAAAGTTTGGCCCATGATCCAAAAAAATAAAATAAAAAAAAAAGAGGTGGAAAAGATCAAGAACGAAATATTCTTAAAAATCTCAACTTATTCACTTTTCTTCTTAATTGGAGTCTACTTATATGAAATGCCCTCTTTCCTTAACATCACACACTACAAAAGATCTTTTGGATTTTTTTTCTTATATGCATATGCAAGTTGAAAAATCAAATCCTCTATATATATTTGGTCAATTGGGTGAAGTCTCAACATGAGGTCCTTAAATCATTGACAATGCTCCAACACCTACTGTAGGGTCAAGCACCATGCATCGAATAAGTTGACAATGGTGCCTTAGAAAGGGACAGTTAATAGAGTTTCCATAGATACTATTTATTTCCAAAGTACTAAAGTAGAGCAAAACAATCATAGTACATCGCAAATGAAGGATCCTACTAAAATCGACATTAAAACATTGGAAAGGAAACCACAATTTATGTGTGAGACTATAAGTTTAAGAGAGTCAATTTCATACATTTAAATTGAAGTGCACATTTTAAGTGAAGCTTTGAGTCATTAAATGTGATTTTAATATAAGTTTAGAATATGAGACTAAGAGACTATCTCTAGTTGATTCAAGTGAGTTCCAATTAACACTCAAGAAAAATAATGCTAATAAATCAAAATGTTTCGATTAATATAATTCGGTCAAACTAGCAACACCAGAATCCTAGTAAAAGAGTAACATAGGAAAATCCACAATTACTTATCTTTTTCTACAATCCTATCTTTTCAAAAACTGTCATCCTGAATAACCATCCAAGAAAGTTACCTATCCAAATTTCTTCCTAGAACTTTATATCAATTTGAACCTCTTATGTCCATGTTAAGGTAAATCTCCATGTTAAGACATAGGAATTGCCATGTGACAGAAAATAGGCAATTTATCAGCACATTTGGTACCTAAACTCAACATCAATGCCCCATGAATTAAGTGCACTTAATCACAGTACTATAAAGTTATTTTTCCCTCATCGATCTTAATTTACTACCTATACCATTTTGCAGTCTCTAACAGCAGTCGTAACATTGTTCCCAACCTATTATAAGAGTTATAATCAGATGCACTTTAGACACTTGTATAATGCTTTTGGTTAAATGGAGAATTTGCAGGATTTCAGAACCCATGGGCCATGGGGTAGGAGGTTCGCACATTTATCCTGGAAAACAACAGCACTTATCTAACAAATGCTTCAAAGCTCAAGTCAATTTGAAATGAATTAAGGCAAAAACAGGTAAGAGAATGAATAACACCGGGCACAAATTTACAAGGGGCAAGGATGATGTCGTTGTGATTTCAAGGACTGTGCAGAAGAATCTCACTTGCAAACTTAACATAGAACATCAATTAGGGAGACAATACTCAGGCTAGATGATGATGTAGAGAACACACACAGGCAATATAACCAACGTTTTAAAACATGATAACCTGAAAATTATATGCAAAGTTGACATTCGTCTAAGCACAACACAACACTTCTAACTAACTCCAAATTTCAACATGCTAAATCAAAGTCATGATATTGTCGCGTTAGCATCTTTGGACAGCAAATACGGTTTGGTTGAAGCATTTGTCTCTATACCATACCATTCAATTCCCCACCGCAGAATACAATGTACAAACACAAATTCAAAGAAAACATATCTACAAGCGGAGATACGGAATGAAACCTGAATTCTTTCATTTCACTAAGAGTGGCTGGACAAAGCCTCCAACCGCTTATCCTGAGCATCAAGAACTTTCAAAAGTGCCAACGCCTTGCTCTTCCCCTTCTCGCTTCCGTTCTCCGCCACATCAACGATCCCATCAACCACCCTCGACTCCACCTTCATTCTCACATCGCTAGCAACCACCTCTCCCCCACACTGCACCAAATTCAGCAGCGCGGAAATCGCGTTCTCCTTAGTCCTACTACTCGATCCAGTTGCATTATCCAGCAAATCCATCAGCACATCAATCCCCAAAGCCTTCTTAAAAACCTCCCAGCTCTCCTCACACCCCGCAACCTGCGCGATCACCGCCGTTGCGTCCTCAATAAGCCCCACTCTCCCATCCTTCACCACCAATGAAAACAGGGCCTGGACCGCCCCCAGCTCCACAATCTGAGCCCGGTTCAGAGGATAGAGGGCAACCCCAAAGAGGGCTCTCAGAGCGTCCTTAATCGACCTCGCAGCAGAACCCTGGTTCCTCACGATCTCCACGAGCCCGAAAATGATGTCCCGCTTGTGCCCAATAATGGGGCGATAGGATTCCACGCTCAAGAGGCTAAAAATAGTGGCGGCGGCGCACTGGGCGACGAAAGGGGTGGCGGGGTTGCGGAGGGCGTGGGAGAGGGCGTCGAGTACCCCATTCGACGACATGAGGTGATCCTTAGAGGAGATCGAGAGGTTCAAGAGCGCGGCGGTGGCGTTTTCTTGAATAATTGATGCAGGGGAGTATAGGGATTCGGCGATTAAGGGGACGGCGTCGGCTTCTGCGATCAAAGGGCGGCTTTCAGGGTCGTTCTTGGACAGCAGACGCAGCTCGCAGATGGCTTCGGTGCGGGTTTGTTCCGATACGGAGGTGAGCTTTGCGACCAGGGTTTTGATTGTTCTCCGCTTCACGGCTTCCATGGCAGATAAAGTGCTTCAGAGAAATTGAAAAGCGATGCGAAGGAACTTGTCTATGGCTCTACTTCTTGAGATTTGAATAAAACAGATTGAAATAACGCATGATTGGGGTTGGGTGTCCCTATGTTGACTTCTGGAAAAGTCTCCAACTTCTTTCATTTTTGTAATAATTAATGTGAGACGAATGAACATGGACTTGGCCAGATTAGGTGCATTTCTTGTGGGATTTAACTTTAATTACTTACGGATGATGAACTACAGACCACTGATGAACTGTAAGTGGAAAAGTATGCCGAAACACGGATGTTAATGGAAAGTCCTCCTTCTCCAGGCAACTCAAATTTTCCTTTAACCTCTGCCCCTGAACGGTAGTTTGAGATATTTACCCGTTTGGATCCAACGAGTTTGGACAAGGACTCTTTACTCGTTAGATCTCCGACATTCATTTCCTACTTTCGGTCTATATTTAGGCTATGTTTGGTGCATCCATCAAAATTAATTCTTTCGAATATGCTACACATTAAACTAATATTTTTTATATTCCTTCTCTTTTATACTGTTTTTAAGTTTTATGCCAAATTTCTTACTTTTAAAATTTACATTCAAACAAAGCTTTTTTAAACAATATTTTCATATTCAATACAATATTATTACACAAGAATTCACTCTTTACAAATCTGAAACTGTTAAATGAGTTTCAATTTTTCAAGAAGATAAAAATTAAATTCATATAAATTTAGCGCTCTTTTTTCTTATAGAATGGAGAACAATATTCTTGCAACCGAGTAGAACCACAATTATGAGGTTTGAGTTTTCCCACAAATTATCAAAATTATTATATTACTACATTTATAAACATTTATAATGTATGTCCTTTTTTAGATGCCATACTGCAATTTTCATTTGCTTTCCCTATTTGTAAATACATTCGTTTGATTTACCAAGGGAAAGTTATTTTTTTTGCCCTTCCTGTTAAAACTGAGACACTCACCACGAATAATATATTTGTGCAAGAAAAATAAAGAAATACGATGAAAATATGACGGAAAAAACCAATAATGTGAAATTTGTTTTGAAATTTCACTCTTTGTTGGTCAAAATGTCCATCGTGGCATGGATTCCGTGTGATTGGGCTGAGTTGAATTTGGGTGGGCATTATGAAGTTATATCAAATGTGAGGAGAATAATTTTTTATTGTTTAAATAATTTGACATTATTATAATCAATACTTCAAGATTCTTGAAATAAAAAATATAACCCTTCTTTTGATTAATTCAACAATGAAGAAAAGAACATTGTATCGAATCCACAAGAGTTTCAAGTCATATCCTCTTCTATCTCGTGCTTAATTTTCAAATTCTAGTTGTGTTAGTTGGCCTCTATTTTTTATAACTTTGTGAATGAGATGGAGATTAGGTACGAAGTTGCTTTACTCGCTGTAGGTTGAGGGGACTTCAAAAAATTAAGTTAGACAAGATCATCGAAGTTTGTATTTTATAAAATGTACAAAGTGCAATGTAGAAACTCACAACATGAGAAAGGTCAGAGGATGATAATTCCAGGATGAGTCATTAATTTCCACGAAAGTACATCTCATGTTACTTCCTCCAGAAGCCTAATTTTTTCGTGTCCACACCGGACAGTAGAACTAGTCCATAAATTTCCTTACTTTCGGACATAATAATACATATAATCATTGCATTGACCGATAAATTCAAGCGCCTATTATTGCCACATCTAATTATCAGTTTGTGGAAGGCTGCAAATGACTGGCGAAGAGCTTGGCAATGTGGAGATGAGTGTTGGCGATGATCTCCGTCCGCTTGAGGTCCATCTCCCCTCTTCTTGCTTCGGCCTCAGCCCTCATTCTCTCCATCTCCTTCATCGTTTCCATTCGCGCTTCTTCTGATCGCACCATCGCTTCCGCCATCCACCGGATGCTGTCCCCTATCAACGCCCAATGCTCCTCCCTTCTCCTCCGCTTCCCTTTCGGAGGGGATTTTGTGGGATTCGGCTGTTCGCTGCAGATTGCCGGAGTAGTGCTGCTGCTGTCGCTGTGAATGCCATCCATCGGCTTCTTGTTCTTCTCTGATTCATGAATGGTCAGTCTGGCGCCATTGTTAACGCCGTTTCCCTGTTTCTTTGCAGTCTACTTCAAAGATAAATGTATAGTTTTAGGACGCAAAAATGCAAACAGTATATCTTCGTATGGAATTAGCATTGAGTTGGAGACCAAAATTTTAAATATTACTTTAGATTCATAATATGTCTTTAATCATATATCCCACCAAAAAATTATTTTTTTATTAATAGAAATATAAACAAATAAATCTTTTAACCATTTTTGGGATAATTAAATAGGTATTTTAACTTCTTTAAGTACTATACCCAAATTCCTTTTTGTACTGTCTATAGGAGGGTGGATGTGTGTGTGGATTTCTACTAATAAACTTATTATTCATGAATATTTATCAACTCGCGAAGGGCGGAAGAATTCCATCGACATATGCAAATAACAGAAGTGCAATAGACAAAGGGCAGTCGCCCTCAATTGAAAGTGAAAATGAATTTCTTGAATTAATCTTTTAGATATTTCACCTTGTAGAATTACGGTTCAGTCCTTGCCTAGCATATCAAGTTAGTATCCACTGACCTGACCCGACCGATCAACACCATTCCAACCCTGCGAGTTCTGCGCAGCGCTTCCCGGTTCCACTCCCGCAGGCGGCGGAGGAGGAGGCGGCGGCGGCGAACCCAGTTCCACCGCCACCACAGGAGGCGGAGGTTTAGTAGCAGCGCCTCCATTCCCGCGGAGAAGAAGATCGAGGCGAGGATACAGCGGCCAGGACGAGGCGTCCAGCGCCGCAGACTCCAAGCGATACCTCTTCTTCATGGACTCAACCTTGTTCTTGCACTGTGTCTGAGTCTTGGCCGACTTGGAGCCATCGGCCCTGGTGGAGACATGCTTGGCCACTTCTTCCCAGTCGTGGCCCTTCAGCTTGGCCCGGTTTCTGAGCGTCCACTTAGCCTCATAAGCTTCGAGGAGAGCTGAAACTGCGCCTTCGCTCCATTCATCCCTCCTGGTTCTGTCACTGTTGATTCTCGTAGATTCTGTGGGTGTCTCTGGTTTGGGGTTTTGATGGTGATGATGAGCAGATGAGTTTTCTTGGTGTGGTAAGTTCGGGTGTTGATTATTATCCTCTGATTTCTCCATCTCTAGGGATTATTAGTTGAAGTGGGTTTTCTGTGTGTTATTTTAGCTGCTAATAAGAGATCAAGACTGGTTAAGGGAGTGGTCATTCAGGAGTGGGATCAAAGGGATGGACAGTCAGTTTTTTGGCCAAGGTGGAGGGATAAAAAGGTTGGAGGAAAATGAGGCTGTGTTTGCTGTTAGGAAAGACTGAAGGGAAAGAATTAGTGGAAAATAATTTTAATTTATATTTTTAGATTATTGCTAATACTGTATATATCAAAAAATTAATCAAAATTAAATAACAGTTCACACACACCTAAATATCTATATCTTAACCTAATCGTACCCAACTATATATCATCGCCCCAGATAATAATTTTATAAATTTATAGAAATTGATAAACACATAAAAAAAAAAAAAAACGGATCAAAATAACAATTTATCATTTTGACATAATTATAAAATGTTAACACAAAACACGCCGTCATAGTCTATCATCAAAATTAGATTCCATATAAAGTGAAAGTGAATTTATTCCTTTCTATTTTCTGATAAATTTTCAAACTTAAATTATATTCACACTCAACTTATCGCATTCATCGACTCAATATCGAACTATAAAGAAAATGAAATCAAATGAAGCTTGAACGGATCAAATATGGTTCTTGGATAAACATTCACGTTTGGATGTAGATTGAGTTGGTCATACAAAAATTTAATAATAATTTGAAAATGAAAGAGAGAAATATATATATATATATATATATAAAGAATTATTTTGTTGAGATTATGTTTAGAAAGATAATTTCGAGTGAATTCAATTTTATATCTTATACCTTAAAAATATATATTTAAAAGAAATAAAAAAAATTCAAATACTCCTTATATTATTCTCTTATATAAAATAAAAAGAAAACGACAATAGGACTCGCTAAAAGGCAAGACCAAGTGGCAGTGGGCAATGACAGAACAGGAAGTTGTCAAATGAGGTAATGATACCACACTGACTTTTGCTGTTACTTATGTCGTGTCAGTGTCGTCCTTTTTTGGTACGTACGCTATGTATTGATTTAGACTTTAGGGGCAAATAGGGTATTTAACCAGTTAGCGTTGATACGAAGCCAACGATTCTCATCCACCCATCGTTACGGCCCACCGTTCACTTGTGTCTCAAACTTTTATGCTTCTTTTTATTTAAGTGTGTATTTTCTAATGTGTCTCGTAAAAATTGTACAAAATAAGGTAAAGAAAAGGGAAGAAAATTAAAGTGCAATATCTGAAAAGTGTGTTTTGATTTTGAAACAATTATGACAAACATTTATGTATATATACATATAGTCTCAAATTACTAAATTGTATAAAAAAAAGATGACGTGAAAACACTATCAAGTCTCCCTCGTAATTAACGGTCTGGAATAAACGAAACTTTATTAACTTATTCAATAATTAGGTGATCAGTCGTTTCCTTGCATATGTACTCATTTACGTGTGCAAAAATTTCAAATAATTCTAATTGTAATTACTATAATGGGTCTAAAGACTTGGGCCACTTGCAGACATTCTAGGGCAATTTGTCCAACGTCACTATCAATTAGAAAAGAAAAGTTTAAAGCCTAATTTCGGGTTACTTTTATATAAGTAAAACAAAGTTTTAAAGCATAAATTGTTGATCAAATATAAGATATTAGTACTAGGTGCGACTGACATGATTCGTACATAACACAAAATTAACAGATTAAGATTATTAATATTTTGTATGTGTGAGTTGAAATTATGTTGAATTCCATAAATTTTTTTAAAAATAAGTTGATCCAGGCTATTTATGAGTTGGTCATTCAACTTAGTATCCCATTTATATATTTAAAATAATTAAAAAAAATTATTAACCAATCATTTTGAAATATTTTAATATATGAATCAATAGATTATGTGCAATACTCGTATTCTAACTAGTCACTTGTGAGACCGTTTACACCTTAATCATTACCATAGAAATTTAAAAAAAAAAAAATGACTCTTATGAATGAACCTATGTACGTTAGAGTTACACAGTTAATACTACCCATGACATAATGGCTCCGCTTTCCATATTAAAGGCTATGTGTGTTTTATTTTATTTAAAAGAAAGACAAACATAGCCTTGGCTATATTTGTTTATCAAATTCGGTAAGTGGTTTTAAATATTTTTGAGAATTATTTAAAAATAAGAATAAAGAGAAAAAAATCGAAAAAACAAAATAATTAAAGTGTTTATTTTTTTGTTAAAAGTGAAACCAAATTTTTTGTTAGAAGTGAAACCAAACAGTGCCAAAAGTTATTGCCATTCTTTTTGTGTGATCAGAGGAAGATAGATTGGCTAAACTTATTTTAAATAATTTATAAGATCTTAAATATTTTAAAAGTATGTAAACTCATAACTTTATTTTTAAAATAAGCTAATAAAGTGTTTGGATAGAGACATCTTATAAAATTTAGTAGAAATTTGTAATTATAATTAATTATAACTATTTGGTAAAATAATGATAAAACTAAATTAAAAATTATTAGTATAATCTAATTCAAAATATTTGTGTATTTTTAGTATATAAAGAAGTAACTTGTAAGATATATGAAAATAAATTAAGACAAACTAATTTATTCTTAAAAAATTTATAAATTCTAAATATTTTATTTTGAGAACTTATGAGTTCTTTTATTAAAAAATTTTACAAACACTTTCCAAGAATTTATAAGCTTACAAACATTGAGCTTATAATGCACTCTAAATCTTCTATTTTTTTTTTTTTTCCTTCTGTGTCTCATGTCTATAATTATATTTCGTGTAGTTGTCTTTTTTGTTTAATGTATATAATCGTGACACGTGTATTTATTTTCTTTTAAGTTGATTATATAACGTTAGATGTTTCAATTATCATGTATAAAATAGATGATACGTGAGATAAAAGAACGATCGAAAATGACGATTTGCTCCTCGGTGAACTTTTGTCTGTGTGGGGCATTATCTTCTCAGTAAAAGTCCTCTGCACGAGGGCATCCATAAGGAATGAAAAGTAGCATACACACGTAGCATGACTCTTTTTTCATGCCTTTGTTCAAGCCTCTGTCCACTCGCATATATTTGTATGACATGTGTCAGAATATGCATGGTTGACGTCAACATTCCACTTGGTAACAATAGTGGACATGGTCTCGAACGCACACACTTTCAATTTATGAGCTCTTAAAGTTTGGAAGCGTGACAATTTTTGATTTATTAACACAGCAAGAGTTGGGCATTAAATTGGTGAGTTTATAAACTCCTAGCTAATTTTCTTTTTGGTTGATTTCAATTCGACACGTTAAAGAGATCATTTGCCATAACTCTATTGGATTTTATTAGATATAGGATGCAAAATATTTTAAAATTAAATACAAAATATCATAGAAAATACGGTGAAAATAAAATTCCAACTCAATCCATTTTTCTTAGCATAATTCATATAAATTAAAATATAACTTAATTATATGGATGATTACCTAACCTCAAATTTTTGTAGTTTTTATTTGTGATCTACAAAATTGAGATAATATCCCAATATCTAATTTCTCTCTCTCTCTCTCTCTTTCTTTCTTATTTTTATATTATATTTAAAAGTTTACACTTAGACAGCAAATTTTATTTCGTACGAAATTTTAAACCAAAAATGAAGAACTATAAAATAAATTGAAAAAGAAAGAGCCCAATGAGCCAAGCATAGTCATTTCTTAAGCCCATTGTCTGACATGTATAGTCCTCATCCACAACGACAAATCAATCCAGAATGAACCCTCTAATATTTTTTCTGCTAAAATATTCCATTTGTTTACTGGCAGGTTGTTTATGTGAACTTATAAGTTTTTAAAAATATTTTATAAAATATTTAAAAATTTATAAATTATTTAAAATATATTATAACATGTTTCAAAATTTATAAACTATTTCAAAGTATTTGATAAAATTTTTATGAAAAAATTTATAAACTCTCAAAATAAAATATTTGAAATTTATGAGTTATTTAAAAATAAGTTAGTCTTTCCCAACTTATTTTTTAATATTTTATAAACTATTTTATTATATATATTAAAAATTACATAAATATCTTCTATTCATTATATTAATAATATCTAATTTATTTTTGTCATTATTACACAAAAAATTATAATTAACTATAATTATAAATTTTAACAAAAATTTATAAAATATTTTATCTAAACACTTTATAAACTTATTTTAAAAATAAGATATATGAACTTATAAATTTTTAAAAATATTTTATAAGTTAAATAATTTTGTAAACTATTTAAAATAATTTTAGCCAAACACTTTCTTAGACAATTCTTCAAATAGACACACATATACAATAAAAGCCGAAAAGGCTTAGAACTAATAACCTTGGCTATGTTTGGGAGAGGGGTTTTTGTTGGATATAACATTTGGTAAAAATTGTGTTGAAATAAATAGTATGTTTAGAAGGAATATTTTATTGGGATAAATAGTATAATTTATTTAAATATATGTATAAAATATATAATAATAATTAGATGATGTGATAGATTATAAAGATAATAATTATGCTATGGGGTATAAATAAAAATAAATATGAGTATATATATGATATATATAGGTATTGATTTGATTATGAATAGGGATAATTATTGAAAAATAATTAAGTAATTATATGTAAGAGAGCAAACATTTAAATTTAAATTTAAATTTAAATATTATTAAATAATATGTCTGATAGTGTAAAATTTAAAGTGTGGTTTGGGAATTGAAAGTTGGCTTCCAAACATAACCCTTCAGAATAGTTCAAAGCTTGATTCGTTTAGCGTACGGAGTAGAGAACAGATCATGAGACATCAGTAGGCTGCATTTTTCCCCGCGTAGATGAAGATCAAGTTCCCTCGTAACTATCATAGCAACATTTATCTGCTCCACCTAGATGATTGATAAATAAGCACAAATTTTAACTCATGAAGAGGGTACAATTTTCTTAGCTAATATTGAGATTAGACATCAGTTTTGGGGACATTATGAGAATGGGGAGGATAATTTGGGTAATTTGAGTGAGAATAAAAATTATATTTGATTTGTAATATTTATATGGATAAAAAATTTATTTTTTTTATATTTAATATGTGATAATAATTGAATGGTGTAATAGTATATAAGTTTATAGGATAACAAAAAAAATAAATTTGAGTGGGAAATGAGTGTTGATTTGAATATGGATATGTATAATAATTAAAAAATTATTAATTAATTTAAAAAGATAAGAAAGGAAAAAAATTAAATTTGGATTTGAATAAAATTTATATAATAAGATGTTTGGTTTGTAAAATTTTTAAGTGATAATAAATAGTGCAAAAAATAAAACAAACATAACCTAAAAGTATTTATCATATGAACCCAATTTTTTGGGTTTCATTTCCCCCATTTGAATGCTTCATGTTCGAAGACCAATCAGGGTCAAAGCCCATTAGGAAGGGTCACGAGTTTTTGTTTATTGTTATTCATCCATGTGACGTGTCCATTAGGCCTTTCAAGCATTTCTGTCGGTCATCGTTTTGGCATTTGTTAAAGCGCCTGGGATCCGGCCAGACCTCGTCACGTGATTCCTGCTAATCTAACTACAGATGCAAAGGCATACTCCGGATTAAGACAAGGAAACGAAACCCGTGACACATTCTTAGCATAAAACGCCAAAATATCAATAACAAACTCATTTTCCATTCCGCTTTTAGCAGCAGTGCTTTCACGACTTTTCACATTTTTCACCCCACTGTCGGCACCGAATTTCAAATCCCAAATTAAATTCTAAATCCACGTAGATTTGCTCGGCTAGCTACACGTCTCACGCGCCACGCCGAGCTTGGAATGGGGCACGTCGATGAGGATGCGGTGGTTCTGCTGCTGGAAGCTGGCGATGACGTTGAGCACGGAGTTGACGTTGCCTTCGGGCGCCGCTGCCATGGCCAGGCAGGAGGTTGTGCTGGCTGAGCTGCGGATGATGAAGTTGTCCTGTGGGAGACTCACGTTCATGCCGGCGAACATGAAAGTGATGGTGGGCACGGTGATCGGCACATTGTAGCACGTGTCGAAGCCGCCAAGGGAGGACACGGTGGCGTGGCCCATCCGCCGCCTCACTTCGTCTCTCACCGCCGTGTACGCCGGCTTCACAAGACTGGTGAACACGGTGCCTGCATACAGGAATAAGCTCAAACGTATTATTAAATTCAACAGTCAAATTACGGTCATTTAAAATTCATTACAGGATCCTTAAAAATATTAGCCTGCCTGAATCAAAGACGGTGCCTGCTCCAGTGTAGGGATCAAACGCAAAAGCACTGGGGGGGATGTTGACAACTCTGCGCCCAACTCTAATGGCCATGAGATTGACGTAGTAGAAAGATGATCGCCTTGGATTCTTCAGCAGCTGCGTGGTCTTGATTCTAACAGGCTGGCCGTGGGGCCCCAACCTCAGCGTTCCCGTGAAGTTGACGGACTTGTAGCTGGGCAGGCAGTACGAGAATGTGGACTGATACAGGCTTACTGATTGAGATAACAGGGATAATGGTCCTCGTCCCAGGCCCAACAGACCCTGCGCAGGGAAGGAGGTGCCGGTGGTTTTCCTGACGCAGCCGAATGTGAAGCCGTGGATGGAGTCGGTGGCGAGGGTGATGTTGTCCTGCACCAGGGAGGCCGTCACGGCGGAGCTGCCGTAGGTCACGTTGAACCCGCAACTGGTGCCTCCACAGCTTGGGTTGGGGACCTGATCACCGTAAAGTGAGGCCAAAAAGTGTGAGTGTATTAACATTTCTTTTATTCTATTTTATTTTATAAAAGAGAGAAGATGCCATTAACTTTTTCGTACAACAAATTAACGTTAAAAAATTAATTCAAGTTAACTTATGCAATTAAATCAACATAAAGACTTCATAATAGCGTTCGTTGTCTCAGTCATGCAAAAACTAGAACCCCATTGCATTTTCTTTAAAAAAATTCTTGTCCTACAAAGAATGTTTAATTAATTTTAAGTAAAATAATAAATTTAATACAATTTTTTTAAGTAAATAAGACCACCAATAATATGATAGAATTAAGGTCGATATAAAATTCTTAAGGCTGTGTTTGTTTTCAATTATACAGCTCCAAAAATACACATTCAATTATTATCTTTTTTTATCTTTTTATTTCTCTTAATTTTTCATAATTTTCGAAAATTTAAAAACAAAGCAAGCCTAAATAATAAATAATGATTTAATTTAATAAATATAAGAAAACAATCATTCAAAATAATTTTTTGACCGCTTATCCCACCGATAAAAAAGGTGAAGTTGACCACGAAATCTAGATAAGTACTAGCACCATGCGCAACGAGGGTAAATCCTAACATTGGATTACCCTTGCCCTGTAAACTGTAAAGTAAAGCCGTCATTGAGCCATTTGATCCAAATAGTCGCATATCATTACTTCTTCACAATTTTTACTCGAAATTCATGCGCATTTTTGCAAAAAGGCAAAACCGTATGCACGGCGGCGCGTTATCCCGTAATACACATCAGAACAGCCGGAAATAGGCGTTGCAATATGTATGTGTAAGTACTCACCTGGTTGCACTGTGGGGCGCCGCAGCGCAGCGGCTTGAAAGTGGAGGACTTGGCAGAATCAAAAGTGGCGGAGGAGCAGCCAACGCAGCCGGAGCACGGAATCCATGCGGCGTCGTTGCTAGAGTCAATGGCCACCAGCAACGTCTGGGCGGGAGTGCCGATCTTGGCCCGGACAATGTAGGTCGGGTTCTGAGTCACCGCCCTGCCGGAGGCGATGGGGACGAAGGAGCGGCCGGCGACGAGGCTGGACAAGTACAGTAGCCTGGCTTTGTCGTTGGACTGCATTTGGAGGACGGAATCTTCCCATGAGAGCGGCGTCCGAGACCGGAACGGGGAGCATGGGCTGTTGACATGGAAGAGCTGGAGGTTTGAGCCCTGGTCGGGTGCATCACAGTTGGGGTGGTGCAGCGGCAGAGCTTGGGCCAATGAGAGAAAGAGGGCGGCGAGAGGGAAGAGGAGAGCAGTCATGGTGTTGCTAGGGTGGGGAGTTCAGAGGGACTTTGGATGTGGTGTTGAGGGAGTGAGACCTGATATTTATAACATGGAAATGTGAGAGAAGATTATATAATTAAAATAGAAGATTCAAATTGGAATTTATGCAAAAATTTTATATTTAGAAAAAAAAAATTATACTTTTAAAGGAATGAAGAATACAGTCAGTAAAACTCAACAGATCTAACTATTGGAAGGTTCTTATCCAAATATCATTTAAATTGTACTGTAAGATTTGTTATAGTTGTACCTATTTGATTTCCTTTTCATGTTATAGAATAATGGGTATCTGCAATTGTTTTTCCCCTGTCATGCAATTGACTTTAAATGTTACATAGAATTTTTTATTTGATTAATCGATATCGAATAAATTACATGCACTGTATTACTTTTGAGCGCACACACACACACATAATCATGACATATATACATCGGTTATGTTTGTTTTCTAATGAAAATGGAGAGGAAATTTTGAGTAATTTGAATGGAGATGAAAATCATGTTTATTATTAAATTATAAGATAGGAAAAAAATTTTAATTATATATATTTAATATGTAATAATAATTAAATGATGTGATAATATATAGATCTATAGAGTATGTAATAATAATTAAATAATGTGATAGTATATAGAGTTATAGAGTAGTGTAAATGTAAGTAGAAAATTTATAAAAATAAGTATTAATTTAATTGTAAATAAGTATAATTATTAAAAATTAATTAATTAATTATAAAAGATACGAAAAGAGAAAATTTTAAATTTAAATTTAAAGAAAATTTATAAAATAAGTTGTGGGATTTATAAACTTTGACGGTGAATAATTGTTAAATTTAACCCGACGTAACCATTACACTCGTGATCTGAGTGACTGCAGTCAGATCAAATGTGAGCAAAACTTATCCATGTCAGGAGGATGTTGTATGAACTTTAATTTTTTTTTGAAATATACATGATTTGATCTTAAAATTAATAAGACAGTGGGCAGAAAGTCATCCCATTGGCTGGTGACAATTAATTAAGCACCCCTCATTGTACGTTTGGTCTAGTCTCGAGTGTGGGTGGAATTATTTCTTATGCTAGTTGTCACGCAATAATTTACTAATTATGCATGTGTGATGCAGTTTTGTTTCCTATCCTCTCGTGCATGTGAGAAACTAAGAATGTTGAGTTGGAATTGGAGAATAGTGCCAACCAATGAAAGACAAGGACGAAAGCTTATGTTTGTTTTTAAATGTTTTTATTTTAAAAATTGTATAAAAAATTTAAAAAGAGATGAAATTTAAAAAATATAATAATCAAGTATCTATTTTGCATAATTTGAATTGAGACATCTTATAAAATTTAAAATTATACTTAATTATAACAATTGTAAAGATAAATTAAATATTATTAATATAATATAATTTAAAATATTTATGATATTTTTAATATATGGCAAAGTAATTTATGATACGTTAGAAAATATATTGGAAAAAGTTAACTTACTTTTAGAGAGTTTACAAATTTATTTATTAAAAAAATTATTAAATACTTTTAAAAAATTTATAAGATATTTTGAGGAATTTATAATTTGATCCAAATACTATCTAAGGTGAATAACCCGTGGCAATGTGCCAAAAAGAGTTGGGTCCCAGATTGGAACGTGGCAGCTTGGTGCATTAGTTAATACATTAAGTATTTTTGTATTTTTATGTAACAAACTCGATTTGGAACATCTGTACTCTTCTATTTTGATTTTAATTTTAATAAATAAACCTAAAACCCAACTCAAAAAAAAGAGATTTAACTACATTATATAAATCATGGAACATTTCACCAATTATTTATTTTCCTTGCAGCCAAGATTGTAAAAGTAATTGTTCATACGTGTATCTATACTATATTATAAAATTAATAAAACTTTTTGGCTGTGCAATCTTAAATCACACCTATCATTATTTTATTTTTGTTCTACCCTTCTATTCATCCCCTTTTCTTTTCTCTTTTCTTTTGAGTAATTATTTTTTTTACACAATTTTTTTCTTTCCACAAATTATTTAGGTCATTCTTTATTTTATTATTTTAAATATTTTTATATTTTACTTTAAATATTTTTTTTTGAAATTTAAATATACTTTATTTATAATTTTACATATACAGAGTGTGTGCGAGTTTTATTAGTTATATTATTATGTCAAAAAGAATTTTCGATTACCCAAAATAAACTCTCACAACTACCCTTATTTCTTTTTTCTTTCTTTTCATCTAACTCATAATTCATATTTATGTCTTTATCTCTAATTTTCTAATTTAAAATTCTTTTAATCTTTCTTCATTTATTATTTAAAAATTTTCACAATATAAAATCACACAATTTTCTTACTTTAATTTGTTTATTTTCTATTTTTCCTATTTTATTGTTACTAATTATTTTGATTTGTGTTTCTATTTTCTGTTTTTTCAAATTATTTTAAATCATCTTTATACTTTTTAGTTTTAAATAATTTTATTTTTATTTATTAAAATACAAAAATCTCATAATTCATAAAATGACATTTGTCGAACATGAGCAATATTGAATGGTGAATGCTCATTGGTTTTTGCCTGTGAATTCTATTGGCATCACAAACAATTTGTTGGTTTAATAAGTAAACCAATACTTTTTGTTGTCTCATTTTAATGTGCATAATTTATTGGATTATATAATTTTATTATATTACTGATATATGTCAAATTTGTATTCCATTCTAATTACATATTTTCTTATTAATTAATTCCACTTATGGTAATCTAATACAAAAGGAGATTCTAAATCCAAATCAAGTCCGAAACGTTTTGTGTGTGTGTACTCTCTCTCTCTCTCTCTCTCTCTCTCTCTATAATTCATCTATATCCGAACATCAGAAAAACCTAATTTAGTAATATTATCATGTAAGTATATATTAACGTCGATTTAAAGAATTTTAGTTGGAATTAATTAATAAAAGATGAAAATAAAAACAGTTAATTTGACGAGGCAAGGCAGAAATGCAAAATGTACTACTTGAAATCAAAATTCAATTAGAGAGACGAAATCAACATATAATTCCAAGACCCCATGGATTATTTAGCCGTGCCAGTAAAAGGACAACTATAATGTGATCTCGTGACAAATAAAATTAAAATCATAATCCCAACGTATCCAAAGAGTGATTTTAAAATTGATTTAAAACCCACAATGAAGAATGGTTGTGCTTCCAAAACTGGATCGCGACTGCAATCGTGGACACACTTTTTAGCATCATGGCCCATGTGTTCCAAAGTGCTGATAATTATTATATGTGGACGATAATTGCATTGTGGTTTCAATTGAATTAATCTACAAGGAAAGGAAAGGCAATCCACCTTTGTATAGATATGTAATTTTATATATATATTGAAGAGAATCTTTGGCAAAATTAGTGTGGACAAGCTCTGCTATCCCCTCTTTAGGCTGTCAAGTCCCATTTTACCCATCAGATTGGCAATGTGCTGCTACACAAATTGCATGCGATTTGTCCTTATGTGAATAATGAGTAAAATAAACCATTACATCACCGACAAACTTTGGGAGAAAAATAGTAGTTACAGCTGTGAAAATATAAATAGTATATTTGATCCTAAAATTTTAATATTTTTAAAAATTTAATTTATGAGAATATATGTATAAAATATGTAATAATAGTTGAATGTTGTAACAGTATATAAGAATATTAACTAGTTTTTATGATATAAATAGATATAAATGTGAATGTATGTATGAATATATATAGTTATTAATTTTATAGTGAATATGTGTAATAATTGAAGAATAATTAATTGATTATAAGATGAAATTTTTGAATTTGAATTGAATAAATTTTTTTTTGAATAATATGTTTAGTAATGTAAAATTTGGTGAAATGCGTAGAGATGGGAAGATGCTTACCAAACACAGCCAAAATTTTCTTGTAGTTTTTAGGTCCTTTTTTTTTTTTTTTTTTTTTTTAAATTTTGTCTCGCTCGACATATGAGATTAGGCCAAACAGAAACCTAGGCCCTAGGATGATCAAAAACTTTAAAAAATTATTGGTATTTTAACTGTTTTTGTCGAATTGATATCCAAATTACCATTCAAAGATTTCAGTTAAAATCAAATGATTTAAATATTCAATAAAAGTTTTTACCATGCCAAGATATTCTTCATTGCGTTCAAGCCCAAAGAAAATCTTGGCATACATGTTGTGCCTTGCAATTGGATATTTATTATTAATCCAACCTAAAATTTAATTGTTTACTTATGCACAGTGATGTCAACTTTTCGCTTTTAAGTATCATTCCACATTTCTAATATTTTTGTACTTTTATTCTACTTTGGAAACCATTTTAAAGAGTCTTTATTTTCTTTTTTTCTTTACGTGACAATGAAGAGCCTTTGGAAAGAGATACCCACCTCAGGTGAGAAACGGCTCATTAAGACCTCTCTATACCTCTTCACGAGTGAAATTCTTTATAAATCAAGTACACTTTTGGGTGAGACTTATTAAGTCAAGTTTTTGATAATCATTCAAACTCGATTTCATGAATTTTATAAAAACTCAAATTCAAACTCCAATCGGTAAATTGAGATTGAATACAAAAAAATTACAAAACTTTTGTCTGAATTTGATTAGACTCAAAAACATTTTCACACTCTAAATTATTTTATTAACACCATCAAATGTCTTCCTAAGCACTTGTTTTTACCACTCGGGCGGCCTAAATCTGGAAATGAGATTGAATACAAGAAATTTTCGGGTTCTTTTAAAACTTGATTAGACTAAAAATAATTTTCAAACTCTAATCTACCTTGGCCGAGTAGCTTCTTCTCTTGACACCGTTACATGTCTTTCCAAGCATGTTTTTTACCACTTACCTAAATTCACACACCCGCAAAGTTCTGAAGCAACGACCTCTCGATATTCCACCAATGGTGAGATGTTGTTTTATAGACATTTGTGCAGTCATTTAAACAATGACGTGACACCACCATTGGATCTGAAATTGCTTTACTTTGTTAAGATCATTGATCCCACCACAGCCCAACTGGCTAACAATATCTTCTCCCATCACGACCCCCATCAATGGTCCTTCCCCTGACTAATGATGAAAACGACGAAGAGTTTCACAACCAAAAAATTGAATAAAAAGGTGACATTTTCGTCTACACGAGGGGATACTCATTGCACTTAGGAATGACGTTAAATCCAATAACGAAAATACGGAAGAACCCATCCACAAAAATAGACAGCATATCTACTTTAAAGGAAGGCTCAATTGTTGGTGACTCGGCTCAACCTTGAGCAGCACAAGACAGAAACCAAGAAGTGCACACATCGTCTCAGAGGACAAAACATCTTTCCCGATATCTGTATTGTAGGTGTCTAATAACGTTCGTCTAGCGTATGCTTACTACTTTTCATCCTAAACTAGAGATCTATAAGCAGTTGGTCTTCAGTTTATTAAGTTCTTATGTTGCCTCCCAATTTGGAAGGTTGGCAGTAGCTTCATTGATCTTCTTTACAAGAGTTACCTGCAGATAACAAAGATGAATGATGTGATTCAATGACGAGTATCAGAAAACCAGAAAACTTCCTGATCGTGCCTTAAAACCAGCTGAATTTGGCACGAACATAACATGTTATCAGCTAATATAGAAAGAAAAAAGGGCGCAGCATAGGTTATGTCAAGATAATATATTCCTGACACAGAAAATACACTAGCTTAACGGTAACCTTAGCATGGTTAATGTAAGAAAATGAAAAAGTATAGATACAAGGATTCATCTAACATAGATGACGGATGAGATGATACACCGAAAAGGTAGTTGTTCATCACTTCGTTCGCTATGCACACCAGCGAATATCTAAATTTTCCAAGTACTTTATGGAAACAAAGCCCAGACCTTTAATTTGGGCGGGGATGATGCAGACAACATATAGAATTTGTAATATGAAAGAAATTGAGGTAGAACAACAAAAATTTAGTTGAACCACGTAGATGAGATCGAGTAGAGACATTTTATTTATTGGTGGGAAATATGGAGTGGAAATTCTCAAGACTCTCCAAGTTAATCAATTTGATAGTCTATCCTTCTCAACTCCCATGTAGCCTCTCTCACGTGCCAGAACTCCACTCAAGAAATTGTGGCAACACGATACCAGTTAATGTTCTTATCTTTTATACATATGCTCCAAGATGACAAAGAAACAAGGGAATAGAATAGAAATCATAAGCATCAGAAGAACGAAAAATAAGCCAGAAGAAACATTTGTTGGAATATGCGCAATCCAATCAGCAGTAAGGACAATCCACCCAAGGATAACCAAAAATTACCTTTAAACAGAAAGATAAAAAGATAAACATATGAGATAAAGAAGTGATTCAGAAAACAGATAAATGCAATACTGCTGAATTTGAAATGAGACAATTATTTCCACGTACCACACTTTCAGGAACACCTGGCGGAGGCAAGGATAGATTTCGAGGTGGAGGTTCATCAATATAGGATCGCTTATCAAAGCGCCACTCTCCAATTTGTCCATAAGTTAGTTCGCCCTGAACATCAATATTACAAGAAAGCTATTTACTAACAAGAATAGAGCAAATGGAAGTACTTGGGTCTAAGTCACTCTTCTATAAAACAAGAGGGAAAAAAAGAGATTCAGCTCAGGTTCAGTTTAAGCTACCAGTTCATAATTCTCAATGTTAGACCAAAGTAAAAAAAAGGGCCAATCACTTTACCTTCAAGTTATAGTCGCAACCATACGTGAAATGAAGAATAAATTTGTTTTCAGTTGTCAAATCCCATGGGGGCTGAAATTAACAGTGCAACCACAATTAATGCAGTGGAAAATTGAAACTTACATGACGTAAGATATGGTTCAGAAGCAAAACCTGCAACATGAAGTCCTTTCGAAGGATATGCTGCACACGATGAAGGGCTGAGGCAATTGCATATGCATACCTTTGGTAGGGCAGCGAACAACAGGAAGGTTAGAAATTATGCTAAGAAGTAACAGATGAAAAGTTTCAACTCAGATATATAAATGGTATGCTTCTCGGATCTGCTCACATTTCTTGAACCCATCCAAAAACTTTATCTGCCTCTGGATCATATTTAATTTTAAGAGAGACATTCACCCAGGTGGGTGCAATTTTCGCCAACTGATCCTGAATGAATCAATCCAAATATTTTGAAAAATTTCATTACATCAGTATCTGATCACTTTATTTTTCGTAACTTAAGTACCAAATAACCATGATTCGGAAAGTACAACCGCAAAGAAAAAATAAAACTAATTTTTTTCCAATAAGTAAAGACGAAAATGTCCACCTTTTTAATTATAACTGGAGAATTTCCAATAGGATCAATGCTTGTTATTGGACCCATTTCCTCAGGGAAAAACTTCCTAATGATCTTCTCATGTTTCTTAGGTGTGATGTAGAAAAAGGGGAATGCAGCAGGGTAATCTTCATAGGCCAAATTAGGCAGTGGCTTTAAAAATATGTGATCAGGTTCTCCCATAAGTATGTATCTGCAGCAGAAAAAGAAAAAAAAAAGGGATCTCAAGCTCGCGGAACATCAAAGCCACTCCTATCATAGGGACAGAAGCAGGCTCACTCTTCTTCAATTGTCGCCTTCTTTAGCCATTGCACGAAAGCCCAAGGTCTGTTCAAGACAATGTAACCCTGGATATAGCATCATATTTAAAATAAATCAACCCACTGTAACCAGGTAAAAAAATATAAAAAGGAAAAGACTTCATAAAAATTAATTAGCAGAATATTATATGGAAAGCACTGATTTTGCCCATTATGGTTTGTTTAAGTTGCTATTTTGTGACCATTACTATAGGCTGATGGTTAAGAATGGTGCAAACGCTGTACCAGCAGCTCCAGAACTTAGACTAATGACTAAAATAGCATAATCCAGTGGCATAACTTAATGAAGGTTTGTAGAAAATTAACTTGAGACAGACAAGGGGTGAGCCCAATCAACATCTGTTCACGGTTAATAGTAAGAGATGGATAGCTAAGCTATAGGAACAACATAGGATGAGAATTTGTAGCCTATATATGCCAACAGGATAGTGATTTCCCAAAAAGTAAAGCCATCATAATGTGATAAGAGTACAAAACAGAGATAGGGAAGAGGAAGACAAGAAGCATTAACAAAGGATGTCCTCTTACCTTATCCAAACCTTCAGGCAGAGGATCGACCACAACCGTAGGGATCTCATCCATCAGGCTGTCAGGTTCTCCTGAATGAAGAATTCGAGTGAACTTTCCCATGTCTGATCCAGGCAAAACCTTCTTCTTCTTATACCAGTAGTACATAATACGACACTGCCATTTGCTGTATGGTGCATCATTGGCTGTCACAGCAACATGAAAACATAGATTTTGATTCTTTGGTCTTCTTTTTGCGTACTCTGGCCTCTCAATCACAGGATCAACAAGAAGTTGTCTTGGATTTTCACGAGAAGTCCATTTTCTTACACCACCTTCTTGGTAACGCATAATCATCGTAATGAAGTTATATGTCAACAAGAAAACCCCAACAAACAGTAGTACCAGAAAAATTGGTACTGTTTGCCTCAAATTTGTCCTCCCCAACATTTTAGGATATCCCAAAACTAACTATGATCTAGGAGAAAACCAATTAGTTATTCTCTTTCAAATGGCTAATGAATCTTCAAGAAAGCAGTCACTTCTGTTTCCAAGAAAAGAAAAAAAATAGGTATGCATTGTACTTGATCTGGAATGTCTCATCAAAACCATATCAATCAATTCAACCTGAATGAACGTATAATTTATCTGCATAAAGAAAAATGATTCAGAATGCCGGAAATGGTTTTAAGTTAACAAGACAAACAAAGAACCAAAGGGCTGCCCCTTAGTACAACAATTAACAGTTATTCGATTAACCAACCCTGGATAACTAATAGAGGATAGAAAATTAAACACAAATTCAACTACCCATACACCTGAGGTTTCTTTTTTCTCTTTTTTTTCTTTCAACCAAAAGATTAATAGGCTACGCCTAGCACTCTTTGTGAAATTCATAGAAAAATAAACACCAGCAAATCTTCCGGGGGTATGAATCATGCAAGAATTCAATAAAAAAAAAAAATTGCAATTAATTATCTTTGAACACCATGTAAACTTATTTAAAATCCACACATCTATAAATTCCATTGCACAAATTCCAGGAAGAAAAAAGGGGGAAAAAAAGGAAAGGAAAGAAACTTTTAGAGTGCCCATTTTACCGGTCCAAAACGCCATGCAAATTGAGCAACATTGTGTTCTCACATAGAAATTCAAAGAAGTTTACCAGCAAAACATACTCAGAAAACTGCTGCTGTCAAACAAGTAATATTTAAAAAACATAAAAAAAATTAAAAAATCTAGACTTCTCAAAAGATAGAGCACATACTAAAGTCAATCACTCCCAACAGTCAACGAACATCAAGAAGGCGGAGCCATTCACGAATTCTGTGAACAACATAAAGACGTACAAAAGAAAGCGTAAACTATGATCCAAAGACTCGCCATTAATAAAACTCTCCACAAATGAGTGAAAGCATTCAATTCTAGGCCAATCAAGAACCCATAATCATACAGCAAAAACCATGTATACAAAATTTACAAGCCAATATATAAATAAACGACAATTCTTAAGCACGATTTCTAACCTCTGGCCAAGAAGGGGCGGAGTTGAGATTATCAAATGTCGTGACAAAACTGAGAATCCGATGGTCGACGCTACTACACAACGGAGGCCATGGCGATGAGCAAATTGTAACGTGTCCGGACGGCTGTCTGCTTTTCTGATTTAGATATACTTCTGAAGAATTTTAGTCTGTCCTAATAATTTTTTTTTCGAAGGTTTATTTATTCTAACATCGTAATATAAATAATTATTTACTAAATAGTTAAAATTTAAAAAGTTTTTTTTATAAACAAAATTTGAAATTTTAGGTTTTGCTTTTTTAATTTTTTAATTTTAACTTTTTCTTTTATATAACGAAAACATGATTTTAACAATTTTTATGATTTGGATTTATTACTTCTTAAATATTATAAATACAATTCTTACTTTCAAAATTGAGATAAAATTATGAAGAAATAAAAATAGTATGTGATTCATAAAATATAAATAATTTTTAATAAATGTGTTTTGACTGTAGATCTTTATTATTAATATTTGATTTTGAATATTTTATGATGTTAAGTTACAAACAAGAATATTTATAAAAAAAATAAAATTGTAGAAAATACATACAAACAAGAGAGAAAAGAAGCTTGAGGATAAAAATAAAAACAAACGAACAAATAAATAAATTATAGAAGAAGCAAACAAAAATGAAAAATAAAAAGAGGAGGAACACATTGATATCGATCACGAAATGTCAATTTTTAAGGAGCTTCCCCTTTAATAAAACTCACATGAGTAGTTATATAAATAATTAATAACACTTTTTATATATAAATTTTATATCATTTAAAGATCGAGAGAAATAAAATGAATCAAAATTAATAAAGAAGATGATACATAATATATTGAGTCGAAAAAAAGAATAAAAAAGAAATAAAAATTCACAGAAGAAAATAAAGAGAAAATAATAAAAAATAAAAGTAATTTAGTCATTATATTTTTTTGAACCTCACAACTAATTACTCTAATATTCATAACAAAAAAAAAAAAAGTGAGTGTCGATTAAAATATAAATATTTTTTTAACCTTCTCTCATGCCACCGCCTTAAAAATGCATATTTATGGTGATTGGACAGTCTTTAAATGCTATGTAAGAAAGGACACAAGTCATTGGACTCGTGTAATCTATTTAAAACAATAATAATAAATAACATATATTCCTTTTCGTGACAAATATCTGTTTCATTGAATGCCAAAAAATGCGATTAGGGACAATGATTGAGTATATTTTTTCTTAAGATTTTATACGTTATTGAAGATTATACTCTCATATATACATATAAAAGTTATTAAAATATTAAATATAATAATACGAAACTTGGAAATTTATAAGCAATTGTTGTATTCCGTAAAAAACAAAGACCGTTTATAGGTTCTTTTTTGAAATAACAAAAAAAAAAAAAAAATAGCATCATGGATTTGAGTTGTTTTAAAGCAAAAATTTAACAGATGTGAGTTGAAAAAAAATAAATGAATAAATCGAAATTATTTAACTGCACCTTTGGGTTATTCGTTAAGCAATTAGTTTGGTAGATTAGTTAATTGAAGCGCACTTTTATGTATATATATAGCTTAACATATATTTAATTGTAATTAAAATATATGATAAAAGTTGAAAACGTGCATATAATGAAGAGGGATAATACAAACTGCTCGCCAGGAAAGAAGAGTAGAGAATATATTATGGTAATTCGACATAAGATCTACATTCAGTTCAGAAAGATAAATTATTTTATGCTCTCAATGTGATATTACAAGAATTACCCGCCAGTGGATGCAATAACATAGTCATGACTAATATTTATACAACAAACTTGAAAGTGTAGACAATGTTTGTTTTGCTTAATACCCATAAAAAAAAAATATATATATATATATATATATAATACAATTATTATACATTTCAAACATATATAATCCTGAGCCTAAATAAGTATTAATTGAAGTTAAATGAATATTATACATAAATACTTAATTGTCAACACTTTCTAGTTATCTCGAGTATCCCTTAAATTCAAATCATGGTAGGAGAAAACTATAAAAATTTAGAAATATGTAAAAATAAATAAAAAAAAAGATAAAAAAAAAAAAGTATTTTTATTGGATAGTATATTTAAAATTGTAGATTTTAATGAAAGGAAAATTATTGACAGTTCGCATCAAAGCTAGTCAATGTGTTTACAGTAGTCAACTGTTCATAGTCTGATCATAAAGTCAGACAGTCCACATACGGCATTACTTCATTGCACATTTAGATGTCACATGGTTTGTTTTTATTTCTTTTAACCTCTCAACATAAAAATCTATTCTGTTCAAGTGTTCCAACTTAACTGCTTTATTCGTACTTCTGAAACGTGGGATTTTCGAAGTTGTCTTAAAGGAAAATGGGGGAGGTCGATGTGGTTTGGGACGAGGAAAAATGATCACACACACACACACATTCAATTTCTTGTCTTCTTTCTATGAATATAAATTTTTCTTATTGTATTGTGTTTTTCATCTATTATATGATAATCAAACAACCAAAATTATATTTTTCGAATAATTTTTCTTTTCCTCGCAGAAGATCTTTGATCAAATATGATATGGGCTATAACGTATTCTCCGTGTCATAAATGACAAGTCAAAATATCATAACATCACATAGATTGCCATTATAACAGATAAGAAATGCTTCATTATTCGTCAAAGAGTGAATCCTTCAAAAATTCACACCATGTTGTATTAGGGAGGTGTATTAATGAGTAGAACTCGACAGTTTAAATAACAAAATTTAATTTTTAAAAATAAGGCTTGTTTTTTGGTATATATAGAATTCCGCACCCCATACCACTCATTTATGTACACATATACATACTTATAATTGGTAGCACACGCATAATTAAATTAATAAATTAATAAAAATATTTAAACATAAGTTTTTATATTATTTCTAGAATAAGAGAGAGAAAAACCAGTGATAACTAAAATAAATTAAATTAGACAAAGAGAGAAATAAAAAAAAAATATATAATTGAACGAATGTAATGAAAGAAATGAAATTTGAAAAGAAGAATGTGAAAGGAAATATATATAAGTATATATATAAGAAAAGTAAAAATATTATAATAATTTAACGTTGTATAACCACAAAGATGTGCCTCCTTTCATATATTTCATTTTTCTTCTTTTTGATAATAAACAATAAACCGCAACAAATTTTCAATACCGTCCCCAACTTTGAACTTGTAACCCAACTAGAACTGTTTTGAACTTGAAATTACGTTGAGTCACACACACACACTTTGATAGCTGCGCATATGCATGCATGTTTACAATGATGTTAATCCTCATATCATTCTGTATACCATGTTGGAAACACACGATGCCCTGATGCTTATATAGAAACGTTTCCTATTGTATTATGATAATATCATCACACCCGTCTCCTCAATCATATTACAGCACAATCGAAGTCGTGGATACTAGCGTATATTATCTACAACCAATCTCCAAAATGTAAGTTAATACGTAAGTGCGAAAAGTTGTATACAACAATTTCCCATGTCCCAGATTCAGGATTGACATCATACAAGGCCAACTCTGCTCGGAGTATAAAGTTCACCACGGCTCAGAATTGTTGAAAAGGAAGCTTTTGTTGTCCGGTGGCCTTGACCAACCCTCCTCCGTCAAAATGAGGTTTAGGCGAAATATTAGTTTCTCAACTGCATCTTCCTCAAATTCATTAGTGGAGCAGGACTGCTGCTGAGTTGGGGAAGATTTCAGCTAGTGATTAATTGCTTATCAGTATACTAACAAAAGATTGCTGCTAGAGTTACCTTTGTATCCTGGTAAAGTTTAAGGAACTGCAGTGACTCCTCATAAAATCCACAATGGTACAGCAGAACAGCATAGTCTCTTAGTTCCATTGGATCAGTTTTGAGTAGGATAAGACGCTCGCATGCTGTTAGAGAGCACAACATTAAAACAAGACTTAGAGTGATTTGAAAGATATTGATAGGTGATGGATAAGGTAGAGGACATGTTATGTGAAAAAACCTAATCCAAATAAATAGGAGCTTGCAAATGTTTAGTGAGAAGCAGGCCTCTAGAAGTACTTCCAAGAATAAGAAGTTGCTACATGCAGAAGTGTTTCCTAAACCATGCTTTAGGTTTAGATGGTAAAAACACCAAAATAATTTTGATTGTATTCTTAGATTGTCAAAATGCTTATAATACCAGAACATAACTTTTCCAAATGTTTGACATATTCCATTGAAATCCCTTGATGAAAGATGTTGCAATGTAGGTTTATCTAGAGACACCAAGTAACTTCAAGGTAACAAAGCCGTCATACAATGCACACAGTCAGATAGTCTTCTAAGTCCCTGGAGTCCTATTATTTTCACACGGGTAATTCCCAAGCATATGCTGGAATCGAAAACCAAGGCTATAACACCTAAGATCATTCAGGCACCCACGATTAGTTGCAATGGCCACTAGTCCAGTAGTCCAAGAGCCCTGGACTGCAAGAGTTCAATAATTTTTGTTGATGTTTCATAAATTTATTGGACGTATGGCT
The DNA here is from genome assembly GCA_019155195.1 of Avicennia marina. Taxonomy (NCBI): domain Eukaryota; kingdom Viridiplantae; phylum Streptophyta; class Magnoliopsida; order Lamiales; family Acanthaceae; genus Avicennia; species Avicennia marina. The sequence goes on from CM032760.1 coordinate 11,383,221, forward strand.
TTATGCATAGCTTGTCAAAGAATTTCATACTGTTGAAAAATTATTATATCACAAATATATGCCATATTTTACTGCATGAGCAGACCACATGGTGGTCCACATTACTTGTTCCTAAAACTTGAAACCTGCTTAGAAAATTCATGCTTCCCCTTGTTCGCATGCTAGCTATAATTCAAAGCAAAGGTGCCTTAAATCGACTACCCATACTGTGTTGGCAGAAAATGTACATGGTTTACAAGACTTGTAATCAGATAAAAAGAAACAATATGAACCAAATCAACCCATACTGAATATCTCTGTCTGGAAAAAACAGAATTTTTAAGATGAAGTTCCTATTAGGAAGAGTCCTTAAGATAAACAAGATTTACCCAGCTCATTCTAAAACTTATGTCAACTCTGTTAACTTGTTTTTTTAGGTATGTTACCAAATTTATATAAACATCTGTTATCACCATATCACCATGTTGTAAATGATAACCAATCAAAATGATTGAAAGCAACAATACATGTACTTACAATACCTGCTAGTGCACGCCGCATATCCCCAAAACGAACACTAGTCCAAACACCTCTTTGCAGCCTATGGCGAGCAGCCTTGGCAGATGCAAGCTCCAAACAACTACATTGGACAAAATGGTGGATAAAAGGCAGCACATGAAAAGATAGAACATCATTTATTAGATATATGGAGAAAAAAGTTAATCTAAAAGATCTTTAAGAGTACCTCTCTTTAGTATTACTGGATCCAGTGAAACACAGAGCAGCATTTGCTGCCCTTAGGAATGGACTTCTAGCATTATCAAGTTGAAATGGCCAAAAAGCATTTTTTAAATCTTTTAATATCTGTGCATGACAGTAACTAACAATCAAGTTACTCATGCCAATGAAAAAGTGAGACATATGTGCGTACAACAAATTTACAACCATGATTAGATGGCCAAATTTAAGTAAGAAGTAAAAATATAGATGAAAATGAAATATCAACGTTACATTCCATGAGTTCAAACATGCTTCATCGAGTAGAATTCTAATGACACGGCCAATATTGGTAAAGACCACAAGCCAGAGATTCATGCATATATTCACAGGACAAAACATAAAAGAGCTGAGATTGAAAATAACTTTATAATCTCTCCGTGGCAGAATAACTCAAATGGTAGGAGTAAATTAAGGTTATCCCAATGTCTTTACTTTCAAGATGGTGGGAGTAAATTAAGTATTCCATGTCATTCTGCTCTTGCAGAAATCTTGATGCTTTGCGTAAAATTTAATTTGGCTCCCAACTCAGATAGCTAAAGCCTAATAGTTGAAAGTCATACAAATAAACAGATCACTTGTAAGTAGGGGCAAAAATTCCAAAGTTCTCCAACACAAGGCATGTAATGCAATATCTAGTTTTAAACTGTAAGCTTAGAGGCTATCTCCTACTATAGCAAAGGATATAATACCAAGGTGAATAGGGACCACAAAACACACTATTATGCCTTGCTCCTTGTAACAAAGTTGGGATGAATTTTTCTTGTATTTCTTGAGAATGATTACAACAATAGATATACACAAGCCTAGGATGCTAAGTTAGGAAGGTGTATGATTACAATCTCACCAATTTAGCTATCTGTTATATTTAGATGATACCAATTATAATCTAATTCCTATAATTTCGTCGTTATCAATCTAATCCAATCCTAACACTCTCCCTCAAGCTAGAGCGTAGATGTTTGTCATGCCTAACTTGTTACAAAAATAATCAACTTAATTCTCATTGAGAGCCTTTGGAAACAGATTAACCAATTGCTCGTCAGTCTTCACAAATCCTGTGAAGATTAAGCCTTGTTATATTTTCTCACAAATGAAGTGACAATCTACCTCAACATGCTTAGTGCGTTCATGAAAGACAAGATTGGATGCAACGTGGATAGCTGCTTGCTTGTCACACCACAGTTCATAAGCACCAATATTTAAATGCCAAGCTCAATCAAAAGTTAGTATATCAAGGCTATTTTGCACGTTGATTGCACCATGCTAAGAAAGGATTTGAGTGCTAAAATACCTTCGAAATCACTTCTAGTAATGACAATATTGTCTATATAAACCACCAACAGAATTATACTAGCTTTAGACTATTTGTAAAAGACAGTATGACTGAATTTGCTTTTCTTCATTTCGTATTACTCAACTGCCTAGCTAAATCTTCCAAACCATACACGACAACTTTGTTTCAACCTATATAGTGATTGGCGCAGATTACAAAACTTTCCCATACTCCCTTTGAGCAACAAACCCTGAAAGTTGCTCCATGTAAACTTCTTCCCGAAGATCCTCATGAAGAAGAGTATTCTTGACGTCTAGTTGCTATAAAGGCCAATCATAGGTGACTTCCATAAAAATGAACAATCTAACAGAAGTTAGCTTAGCAATAAGAGAAAAAAGTATCAGAATAATCCACCCCATAAGTTAGCATATCCTTTACCCACAAGGTGAGCTTTCAATTAAGCTATAGACCCACCAAGGTTCATTTTGATTGCAAACACCCATTTATAACTAACAGCCTTCTTCTCTGCAGGTAAATCCACTAAGTCCCAAGTAAGCTATAGACCCATCAAAATAATCTAAAGAATTCATTTCGTCTATCATAATGTTACGCTATCCAGAGTCCAAAGTTAGACAATGCTTTATGGGCAGTTTTAGGGATAGGAATAGAGTTAAGTGAAGTGATAAAGGAACAAGAAGATGTCGACAACTTATTATAGAAGACAACTACAGAAATAAGATAAGTACACTGACGTTTACCTCTACGAAAAGCAATCGAAAGATCATCATTAGAGGTTGGATCAAATGACGAAGAGACCTTGTTCGGGACTTGCATTGGGAAGCCTTTATCTCCTTAAATAAACTTTCGTGATGGGAGGTCTTAGGGAACTAGACACAGAAGATAAGATAGTATATATCAATAGATCATCATCCTTCCCCTTTATGAAGTGCCATCAGAAGATTATCGTTAAACATTGATTTGATGACAAAGGAACTTGTTTGAGACTTGCATTTGGAGACCTTTGTCTTTATGGATAAACCTGTGTGATGGGAGGTCTTAGGGAACTAGGCACAGAGCATAAGATAATGTAAATCAATAGATTATCATCCTTCCTCTATTCCACATGAGTGGAGGTCAAAGAAAAAGAGGTATCTTCAAACAAAGTGATACCAATTGACACTAAATACCTGTTAAGACTTAGACAGTAGCATTAATATCCCTTTTGAACTTTAGAGTACCCTAAAAAGATGCATTTCAAGGATTTTGGATCTAATTTTGTGACTTGAGGACGGGCATCCTGAACAAAACAAGTGTAACCAAATATTTTAGGCTCAATCAAGAACAAAGACTTGGTGGAAAAAAGCATATCAAGTAGAGTTTTACCATCTAAGATAAATAAAGGCATACAATTAATTAGAAAACAAGCTATGGAAACAGTGTCAACCCAAAGGTATTTAGGGACATTTATGTGAAATAGCAAAGCACATCTCGTCTCAAGCAAGTGCCTATTGTTCTATTCGGCAACCCCATTTTAGGATGGAGCATCTACACATAAAATTTGGTGGGTAATGCCATTTTTAAACATATAAGATTGGAAAGGCTCAAATAGATATTCCTTGGCATTATCACTTCGTAATATTTTTATTGTGACATTAAATGGAATTTTAGTTTCAACAGAGAAAGCATAAAAAATGAAAAAATAATTCAAAACAACATTTTATTAAATATAACCAAGTCATATAAGAATAATCATCAACAAAAGTCATAAAATATTTGAATCCAGTTTTAGATATAACTGAACACAAACCCCAAACATTTGAATGTACTAACTCAAATGGAGTAGATGCATTGACACTAGGATAAGAATTAAGACAGTGGTAGCAAACTGACAAAACTCTCATTTTAACGATGAAAGACTCTAAAATTGAGGACACAATTGATTTAATAACTGGAGTGATGGATGAACCAGACGACAATATGCTTCAAATGAAGTTCCTACTCCAGAACATGCTATAAACTTTAGCACATCTGTGTCCAGGATATAAAGGCCTCCGGACTCATGTCCTCTACTAATAATTCTCATCGTCACAAGATCTTGAAAAACACAATGATAAGGAAAGAATGCGATGCAACAATTAAAAGTAAGAATAAGCTTACTAACAGAGATAAGATTGATCAACAATACCAGTAGGCTCAACACAGCTGATAAATGAATTGATAGAGTTAGGCTAATTATCTTAGATCCAAGGACCTAAGATGTGGAACTATGTACCAACATGACTGTTGAAGCAAATTTACATGATTGGAAGGTGGAACATAGGTTTGAATTACCTAACATGCAGTCTCTGACCCCAGAATCGATGATCCATTTTGAAGATGACGAAATAAGACATGTGTTTGATTTACCTAATTCAGCAATCGCAGTGATTAGAAGCAGATGAAGACTTCAGTGATTCTTGGTACTAGGAAAACTTAGCAAATTCATCTACAGAAATTAAGACTGACTTTTTAGATGGTACATCACTCATGGAAGCAACATGTGCCGACTAATTTTCTGGATTTTTATACTGTAATTTCCTACAGTCACGTTTTGTATGATTAAGTTTTCGACAATAGTAGCACTAACATCTCCAGAATTTAGCCTCTTAGTATCAACTCCTCTTCTTGCACCACCTTTGTTTTGTTGTTTTCTTGATTTAAACTCGCTCGTTCAACAAACGAAAGATTACTTAGTTGAATAAGTTGAGAAGATTGAGAATTCTCTATACGAAGCAACCTACTAAATGTATCTTACAATGATGAAATTTTCTTACTAGAGAGAATTTGAGATTTGAACGTTTGAAATTCTATTGGAAGATTGCCTAAGATACTCATGATTGTCATCTGCTCTCGTTACTCCTGTTAAACTTCTACATCAATATTGAATGGCAACAACATATGAAGTTCCTTATAAGTCTTCTTAAACTCCATAAAATAACTTGTGAAGGACTTCTCCTGTTTTTTGGCTCGATAGAATGCCTTGTACACTTCATATATACGAGATACATTCCCTCTTCCAGAGTACAAGAAATCTAGATATTCCATTAACTCTTTAACAAATTCACAGTGACTAATCAAACCAACCACCTCACTATCAATAGAATTTCTAATTTGCAAAAATAATTGAGCATCCTCCCTAAGCCATGTCTGTCATGACTTGTCTTGTAATAGGTTATCAGTGATATGATCATCTTTATCAATACTTCTCAAATAAAACCTAACAGTTTTACTCCACTTAAGGTAATTAGACCCATTCAATTTGTGTTCCATGATTTGTAACATTACAAGAATTGCATCATAAGCAATGACAGGCTTATGTTCAGACAGATCTACTAGTCACAAATGAACCAGAAATCCACGTAACCAAACATGGAAGCATCCTATATGGACAGAGGCGACCCCAACGTAAGTTGTCAGAGATAATATTAGTGAGTCACGTGCCCTCATGTGCCGCTGACCAGAACTGCCACAAACACTTTAAACAGCATGTGCCTCACATGTGCTTCCATTAGATGCCAGACTTCAGGTAATCGCCAATTATCGGGCAGTGATCCTTTCCAAGTTGGCAGTGTGAACCGAAAAGCCATGCAAATTGATGACTCAAATCTAACCTAAACTTAAACCTTAATGCTTTCTGTTTTTCAACCCAAACAAGAAAATTTTTTCCATTTTCTAACCCTAACTGGGCTTTGGTATTGTGGAACATAGTTAGGATGAATTTTTTTTGTATTTCTTGAAAATGATTACAACAATATATGTACATAACCCTAGGGAACTAACAAAGGTGTACAATTACAATCTCCCTCTACTATATTTACATGATACTGATTATAATCTAATCCTTATAATTATATCATTATCAATCCAATTCAATCTCTAATAGTCCTTTTCAACAAGTTAGTTTCATCTTTATACATGGGATTGAGCAGTAGGAACACAAATAATAAGACCGAAAAAGCCCTATCACCAAGTAATAAAATTTTCCCTCGATATATCTTAGCAAAAGTTTTTCCTACTGTGTTTTGAGGTACAGTGAGACACAGGTGAAGCAAACACACAAGTTTAAAACACAAAAGACTATGATAATGTACGTACTAAGAATAAAGATCAACAACAGATGTTTTGGGAACTGAGTAGACAAATAAAACAATTACCTCCACTAATAAAGATTGTGGTGTCATAATATGTGCATGGTCAGATTCCTTGCTCTTTTGTTTTATATACCCTCTAGGAGAACTATAAGAATCATGAGGGAAGAAGATTTCCACATCAAAATCTAGGACACCCCACATGCGAAGCATCTTTAGAATCTCTGAGTAAATAAGCGAAAGCATAGAGACAGAACCTAAACGATGTGTCAAGACCTGCGCAATAAATAAAGGATAGTTTGTAGGAGTTATGCACCGTAAGCTACATTAACAAGTAAATTATTACAAAAGTTGAAGAAATCCATGCCGAATTGAGATACAGGGCACGCTGCTCTATTTGATTTTTGGCCTTTGTTCTCCGAAAACCCTGAAAGGATAGAGCCAAGGTATAGTTGGAATTCTGAATAGCAAGATGAAATATACAATTCCTGAATTAGGACAATCAAAAAAGAAGTACAGAGCAATTATCTCGAAATAAATTCACAGAAAATTAATTCCCAAGGTAAAACAAGGAAAAAGACCGGAGAAGAGAGACTGTCTCCATTTAAGGTGATCTTTCACTGTATTATGTGGAAGACAAGGGAAAACATCAAGTTAATGCAGCGTAAAGAAGCCTTTACCATAACTACCTAGGGAAGAAAATAAAATATCAATTCAGAAAATACAAGAACCATTTTAAGTCCCAGCACAACTTGTATTGGCATGAAGTAGTATTCACACTGAATAGAGAATCAAGCATTTGTTTTTCTTTTCCTTAGCCAAAGAATTTATGGCTGATTTCAGCATAATGACAGCAAACCTTCCTCTGGTGGATATTCATCAAAGACATCCATTCATAACCAATAACTGGTCACTATTACCCATTAATATCTAATTTGGAACACCATTTTTGGTTAATTTGGTAGTACCATAATGGAGAACGCTGCAACCAGTAAGAACTCTCTAGGTGTTCAATTTGAGAATTTTTTCTATAGTTTCCAAAATTTTCAAAATGTTTTCAGGAGCACAAAAGTTTTTGGTTTTACTTTGGCCCTAGACTTCTTTTTGAAGTTTTTTTTGCAGTATTTTACTTAGGTTTATTTGAGTTTCCATCATTCATGACTCCACATAAATATAGACACTTTGGTCATTTTTCCTTATCACAGCAGCATAAGATTTTGTTTTCACACAAACACTGAGTAGGGTTTTATTCTGGACAGATTATAGGATATATTTCAGCTTTTCCTGTTACACAAGTCTTCACTGGATTCAAACCTTAAATGTACTTCTGTTAAACACTGTCAATCTGCAAATATGGGAAAAAAAATTCTTTCCAGTCTTATTTTTTCCTCATACTAGAAACTCCCTCATCCATATCTCAACAATTCTAACCAGCACATCCAATCATGCAAAAGACTCCAGAGCTGAGAGGAAAAGCCAAAATATCAGGGAGCATAATCAACTTGTAACCATCATATTGTAACTTAATGAGGAACCAACAAGAGCTTCAATCTAAAATCAACTGCAGTTATATATTAAGAGAATTTATAACTTACTTTGTCAACATACATGTATCTTTCTAAACACTCCAGAAAATTTTCTGGTGAGGATCTAAATGAAGAGCTGTAATGCGAGCAATAACCCATAGAAAGGCTATCTAATCTTTCAATGAAATCATCTACAGGAAGCGGAACAGAAGAGTGTGAGATAAGAGAGTCATCCTCAGCTGCTATATGAAGAGCTGCTCTGCCCAAATCGACCCCTCTATTTACACTTATGCTTGTTTCTCTCTCAATGTCCGATAGTTTTTTGATCTGTGAGCAGAAGCCCACCCTTGCATCCTGTTCAAACAGAGATAGAATGATTTTCATTCATTATTTTATCCCTGAAGGAAAGATAATTAAATACTGAATCAACGTATAGGGGAAGAAAGACCGTTAAAAGGATTGGGTAAAATTGGCACCATCAACTGTTTATTTTTCTCTGCCACAGTTAACAGGATTGACTAAAAAAGGATAAAATTTATATTACATTTAATAAACAAAAAATAATATATCGAACTTGTGAAAACACAACCTTCACTGTGTTCCACATAAATGTATATTTCCAGAAAAAAGTTGGTTTTCCTCCACAGCTCAAAATATAAATGAGATAGTGGATTTCTTGTCACACATAAATATGCTGTAACAACAAACACCATAAAAAATGTACTAGATCCTTGTCACACACAGAAGATTCAACATTTACCAGTCAGTCTCCATCTAGATTAATCTTCATATGAGTTGCAAGTTCGAAGAAGCATATATGGTGTTCACTATTTTCTTAGTCAAGCTTTACTCCCAAGTAAGTATTTCCTTTTACTTTGATCATTACTTAAAGTGCGTGTTTGGTTTTAAGAATTTTTAGTAGAAAGGAAAATAGTAAAGAAAGGAAAAGAAAATGAAAGAAATTCAAAATTCCATATGGTATTAGGTAGAAAGGATTTCAATAAGGAAATGAAAATTTAAAAAAAAAAAAGAAATCAAATCAAACAAAACTTAAAATTGAAATTTTTTACAATTTGAGAAAAAAAAATAAAGAAATAAATAAAAACAACAGAACTGATGAAATTTTTGAAGGAAAAATAAGAGTTAAAATAATTTTCCTTCCATTTTCCTCACCTTTTTGTGAGAAAAATAAATTTTCCTTTACTAAATTATAATTTCCCTCTAATTTTCTTTTCCATAGAATTTTCCCTCTTAGCCAAAGAACCAAAACTATTTTCCTTAACATTTTCTATCTTTTCCTCTTTAATTCCAAGAACCAAACACAGTGAAAGGGTTGGAGAAAGGCAATCATCAAAAACACAATAACAATAAAAAGCTGGCGATCCATGGTCTTCAGAACCTTGTTATCATGTTCTCATCCTTCGACCGAATGAAATTTACATCAGTAAACAAGGAACATAGGGTGAAAAAGATGCACTATAAACTGCATTTAATTTACAAATACCATCAATCAAAATATGCAATGTAGCTTGCAACAACAATATCCAATATATTTCGCAATCGTGACACGACCCCAGCACTAGCATTCCTTTCATCACAGAAAAAGGTAAGTAGGAATACCAACTATTTATGCTGGCAATCACTATCTTCAATTCACTTTCGGTGGTCCCAAATCCAGGATACTTTTGGTAATTTTGCAAGTATACTCAATCATTACTAATTTTTAGCAAGCATCAATCTTACAAACAGTTCCAGTAATACGACATGCACAATTTACTGCATACATCAGAAGTTCTCAATTAACTTGACCCGCAGCTACAAAAAAACTACATCTTTAAGGGACATTTGTTTAAACTAAAAGCTGAGAGGACCAAAATACAAAAACTTCTAGTGCTAATCACAACATAAACTGAATCACCCGCATGGAAAAGTTCAGAATTTGATGTGCCATGTCCATCGGAACACAACAGAATATTGAAATTTTCAATTTTTTTTTAAAAAAAGAGGTTCATAAAAATGCTTAAAAGAGAGAGAGGGAATCAAGAAAATACAGAAGTCGCATGAAGTAAGAAAACTCACATAACGAAAAACATATAAAGATAAACAAATAAATACCCTCGCGTGGTTGGCGTTCAGGCCAGATAAATCGAGCGCATCATGAAGCACGAATTTCAGATCATCCGCCGCAGATAGCTTACAGCTGCAACTCATAGATCGGCTCGATTGATGGAAATTGAATCTGGACAATTTCCATGGATGACAGTTGCGGCTTGATGATGTTGTTGATGTCGACGAGGATAATACAGTAAATGATTTCGAGGTTATCCATGCAGAAGCCATGATTGGTACCTAAAAAAGATGTCGATTCGGACGAGTTAATCAGCAAAATAGAAGGCAACCCATGAATGAATGCGGCGAGGATGAACTGGACTAGAAATATCCGTCATGTTTTTGTCCAAAACGTCTCTAACACTGTAATTTTGGCATGTCCCAAGGGTATAAGCGGAATGAAAAACTGTTGAACTTGGCTGATCCCAATTGATTAATAATTAATTTTAGGAGTTGCCTTCTGTGATAATAAATTAATAGTTAACTCAGTTTAAGATAATAACAAAATGTGGATTTTATATTCCCTTTTTTTTCATTTTAAAATCATGACGTGTTTAACTTAGTGAGAGAAGTGGGTCATCTACACTAATAAATGGGCCGATTTGACCATTTTGAAGAGGTCATCTGTGGAAACGTATTCTAACGAGGTTCCCTTGGTTGGCCCATTTTCCTGATCTTTTCATTGGTTGAATGAATATCTTGTTCAGCGACGACTAGTCAGTTTGATTAAAATAGCAAGATACTTCATCCATCTTAGATTCATTCATTCATTTATTTATTTCTTGATTTTTGAACGTTCCACAATAAGTTTATATTTTCTAAATTGATAACTTTACCCAAAAGCCCCACCTGACAAGCTGCAAACAAACTTATCAACACAACAGTTCCATAATTTATTTTTTCAAAACAAAAAGATGCATACGTCGTCAAACTATAAGAATGATGTTCAACCTTCACAATACTTTAATAATGCACCAAGAGACTTGATGATTATAATGAAACATACATTCAAGAAATGTAGAAATATGGCATTTAACTTAAATTTATTCTCCATGTACCTCAAAACTACACAACCATAACAATCCTGATCCACAGTTCATCTTATTACAGAGGATTCACAACTGGTGGAGAATGCAGCTACATAACAGAAGGAAACAAACCAGAAAAGATGGCCATATCATGGTAAAAACAAATCACTTGTTCACTTCTTCTGGAGCTGTGAACTGTAAATGGAGTGACCAGAGGTGGCTGCAGTCACGGGGGATAATCTCATGCTGAAGGAGTAAGGCACTGCCGGTACAAGATATCTGTTGTGAACACATGGAGACCAGCTATCGTCACCGCCTATGCCCATGTGCTTGTGGTCAAGATGCACCTACATATAAGGATAGAAGCAAAATGTGTTAAACTTAGATGCATTGTAGGGATGAGCAGTTAGGATTATTCTTACTGGGCTCTTTCATTTTAATTAATAAGATTAAAACCCTCAAGATTATTTTGAAGGATAAATTAATCATTGGATAATTTAATATTATATTATTAAAATATATGATGACGATGAGTATATGAAATAAGTCAATATGTTTGGATTATTTTATCATATTGGACGACAAAATATTAGACTCATATTTTATCACAAGTTTTTATCATTTAAAATGAACATTTGATTAGCCTTGATAAATTAATTTATCAAGCCTACTCCTTAGAAGTAAACAAGCCATGAAACTCTTGATTACAAGGCCAAAAACAATCATTTTGATATTGGTGGAATCTGCCGGTGCCCAGTGGATAATTTAAGGTTGTGATTATGATAGTATAGATGCATAGAGCATAATGTGCAGTATGATGAATGGTACTTACTGATGAAGAGCTAATTAAAGTGAAATAAAGGGCCACATATGATACCTCAATGTCATCTCCCTTCACTAGCTCCTCGTCGTGTGTTGCCCTCTCAAGCTCAGCAGTGCTGTAGTAGCTTGCATTCATTTGCACTGTTGGAGACTCTCCGTAGGCGGAAGCAAAGATGCCATTACCATCCTTGTTTCGAAATGTCACCCACCTAACATCTGCCCTACCTGAGCATTCGGAAGGAAAAATGTATGGCACATGCATGCTACCAACGTCCTGCTCATACAACCCAACATGCGCAGCAACTTTACGATCAGGATAACATTCGAAAGGTCCCCTCCCATACCATTGGACCAGGTCCATTGATTTGTCCAAGTGAAATTCAATCCCCACTCGAGGCAAGGGTGGCAAATCTGAATTTGGTTTTACATGGTACTCCAGTATGACATCTCCGGAGCCAAAAATTGAGTAAATCAAATCAACCTTAAAGAGAAATGTTTCTGCCCCACTTGGAATGCCAAGATAGACTACTGCTATTTTCACTAGATTATCCGATACGTGTAGAACCTTGCAGCTCTCAGTTGTGAAAGCCAAATTATCTAGCTTTGCAGCTTTCCATTTTGTAAGGTAACTTTCGGTCTCACCACCCTTGTCATTATCCGTAGGCGCCCTCCAGAAGCATGGTAAAATACCTTTGTTCATCACCAGAACTCCATTGACCTACCATTCATTCATTCCCACACCAATAACAGCATTAATAAAATCATGCACGGAGATTTCATGAACCAAGTAAAAATGTTTCTACTCAAGAATAAGTATAGTTGCTGCTGTGTTAGTGTATGATAACAGGGGAGCCAGTTACCTTCCAGCTCTCAATAGCTCCCGTTTGTTTGTTAAGTTTGATCTCCCACAGGTTCTGATTCTTGACTTCTATAACGTCATCAAGAACTTCAGTAAAGAAAGTTCCAAGCTCCCCTTCAATGATCTGAAACCAGAAAATTTATCAAATGTTTTGCAATTCCAAATAAATAGAAAATACTTCTCAAGGCCAAACATTAACTACAGCAAGACCACATACCTGAGAAACAATTTCCCTTTTAACGGGCAGCAAGACCTGTGTGGACGAAACTACATGACCAGCTTCAGCCCAACGAGTCGAGCCCAGAAGCTTGACAATAACTGTCAAAAATATTTCCGTTGCATCAGAAGAACACCACAGATCACACCAGGGGCCAGCATCCCATTTTATGTCATAACTTTTCTGAGGAGCTATCGTAGGTAGGCTGAGAATTCCAGAACCCAGCTCACAACCATCACCATGCATCGACCAGAGGAATTCTAATGCTTCAGTTGTACTGAAGAAGTGAGTGTTCGTAACCTACAAGGTAAATTTCAGCTTCCATGATTGGCATATTTTGAGAAAAGTATTCACGAAATAAATGTGATTATATAAGAATTAAGACATCACCTTAACCATCCCATCCTCAAATGAAACTTTGATTGGCTGGTATACAAACTTTACCTCTGGAAATTACAACATAGAAGTTAAACAACATCCATAAGTGCCAGATAACACTAAGTTATGATGACAGGCAAACATTAATATTACCATGTAGAGCAGGGTGCGGACTTCGATCTGGCCATATAAGGCCATTGAGGCAAAAGTTCAGATCATTCGGGGTATCCCCAAAATCACCTCCATATGCCCAATGTTTGCTACCATCTGAACCCTCCTTTAATAATGCCTGAGGATATAAGGAAGCAAACAGGAAACGTCAACTAAGTACAACTAAGATTGAAGAGATCTAATGTTGGCAAATTAGGGAAACTAACTGGTTTCTCCTTTCCGTACTTATGCAACATGAAGGAACCAATATGCGTTGTGACTACAAAAGAAAACAATTAATTGACACGGATAATGCTTTCTGCCAACTGTTCCACTGACATTTTTTCTTTTGAATAGGCACTTTTGACCATCAAGCCCATCCAATAGTATCACTTAATACTGTGCTAATCAGAGTCTTCTGAAAAAATAGTAAAACAAATGTAACTGAGAATGATACATAACTTTCTCGGTGAAATCTATATTTTCTCGTCTAGAGTTGAGCCGCTAAAAAATATGAATGTTAACATGACAGAGAACTCAGGTTAAACATCACTAAATTCAAACCTGATCAACCCAATCCCAGATGAAACCTCCCTGTAGACCAAATGTGTTATCAATTGCTTCCCAGTATTCTCGAATATTTCCAGTGCTGTTTCCCATTGAATGTGAATACCTTCCAGTTTTTGAGCAGCTCAATTAGCATGACTTGAATGGGTGGGAGATTGACAGGGTTTACAGTGATGAGCATTGAAAAACTAATAGCTTACTCGCACAATATCAGTGGGCGCAGTTCAGATGAATCTTCAGCTATCTTGACTATGTCCCAAATGCGCATATACATGGGGCATACAATATCTGTTGAAGATGTTCTTGCTCCCCCACCTTCATAGTGCAAGGCCCTAGTTGAATCCTTTCCTCGTACCCATCCTGAAACAATTAGGAAAATGACTAAATCAGTTGTCTTCAATTTCAGTCACCAAATAACCCATAAATTGTTGAGATGACAAATGCATGTTGTTCATACAACTATTAACTCTTAGAATAAAGTTGATTAACTCAAATTAACTCAAAATGCTTCGTAAATCTATAAGGACACTACTGTAGATGTGATTTTTCCAACAGGAATCAATCTCTAAGGGGTCAGCGAGCAGCTCTTTTTTGTGGGAGAAAGAGGAGAAAGAGTAGACCTTCTAAATCTAAACAATCTTTCTTGTGATCTTCGTTCCATAAGCCAATGCTTTCTATAAGTTCTGGCATTTATCCGAGGGCAGTTTTTGTCTCATGGTCCATTGGTTCATTCATTCAACATTATATTTTAAAATGCCCTCTAAAGCCGAACTGTTTTCACAAAATGATCAGAATGCCCTTCTGTGGGAGCATCATAGACAATTGGACTATCATGTACATGTACAGTAACTCATACAGTTTCTACAAGGTTCTTAAATTCAATCACAGCATTCCAAGCCAAGACACCTCAATGGAAAACTTGAAATATTTGAGTCTCCCAATACTTGAACATAGGTGTATGTCATTGGTCCGTCCGTTTTTAAAAGACATACATTGATGTATGAACATTTTAGCACTCAGGGAACAGCAGAGTCATTTTAGAAACCATGCCAACAATTTTAAGTTTAATTTATAACTAGCCACAACATTTCCAATGAATAGATCATAATTTTTAAAATGATACAGGACGTAGGATGTTAAATTCATGATTACTTGCAGAAATGCAAGGAGAGAACAATGAAGATAAGCACTATGCGGTCCAGTCACTTGGCTTACAACCACAGGACAAAACTAACAAATTCATTTCTCTTCACGGTGCAATATGTAATATAAACAGTGGCAGAAATTATCCAAAACCATATCATAATCTACGCAAATAATCAGATTCAACCCCTAATATATTTTCATAATCTTAATTACATTCAATTTAATATCCCAACATGTAAATCTTTATTCTCAATACAGGTTCTAAATAAAGCTGAAGACAACTGTAGAGCAAGCTCAAATTTCAACCATGGTTTTTAACAATCATTCAACATCTGGCCTCAGGTAGCAACTCCCCAAAACAAATCGAGAGGCCAGATTGTCAGTTTGGTGTCAGTGTTTGGAACCATTAATCATGTTATTTATGTGAACATGGTCTAGACTAAGCCAGAAAAATGCAACAGGTCAAAAATAGATACCAGCAAGTGCAGCATGATTAGGTCCATAGCTCGACTCATTTCCTAAGGACCAAGAAATGATGCACGCATGATTCTTGTCCCTCTCGACCATTCCTATAACTCGATCCAACATGGAAGAGGCCCAAATTGGTTCTCTTGTAGGATGCTTTAAATTGGACGAAAGATGAAAACCATGCGTTTCAATATTGGCTTCATCAATCATGTACATGCCAAACAGATCACATAACTCATACCACCGTTGATGTTGAGGATAATGGCTGTTTCTTACAGCATTGATGTTATTTTGCTTCATCAAAACCAAATCCTACACAAATATGGCATTCAAAAGAATGTAGCTCTGGAGAGATTATCCAAACATATGAAATTGCTGGAAACAAGCATAGACAAGAAGAAAAGAAGTAATCTGTCACCTGAATCATGCACGACTCCAGGTTCGTTTTCCCAAGACGAGGGTGATGTTCATGCCTGTTCACCCCCCTTATCAGCACAGGCAGTCCATTCACAAGCAGTTGTTTTGGGGCTTTTGATATTTGTCGTATTCCAACTTGGCATGATTCACAATCAACTATATGTCCTGATGCATCTTTGAGGGTGACCACAAGAGTGTAAAGGTTTGGCTGTCATAATGCTTAAATAATTTATAAGATTTCCAATATGTGAAATTATATATGATATGAAAGCCAGTCAGCCTGTGTAGGAAGACTCTGGATATTTACTTATGGCATAGCAAAACAAAAGTGATACTATGCATTTACCTACTAACAAAGTTACAGCAAGTTACATGGGGAATTTCCATTGACAAAATACTTTTCAATTTCTTGTTAACCCAAAATGCACACATTACTGGAAATAAAGAATCAAACAGTAATTAGAATCTAAAGCATACCAAATTTACATATAATAAATTAAACTACAAGAGACTACAAGCTAAATATGCTTGTTACTAATGCTTCTAAGGACTCATGTTCACCAGATTATATCCTAGTTATAAAGGAACATTCAGGCTGACATAATTACAAGTAGATTCTATCTACCAAATTATATCCTAGCTATATGGAAACCTTCAGGCCAACATGTCCTCATTAACTGATTGTATCAAATGTAACAACAAATACTAAAACTAACTGTAATTTTGTCCACCAGAGTAAAAGCTGTAGTCCTGTGATTTAAACAAGCAAAGGCTAACAGAATCCCTTCCACATCTAAGACTACTAGACATCAAATGGTCGTCATGATTACTGACGAAGTACAACAGTAGTGCCCACCAAGGAATTAAGGTAAATAGCCATGCATGTAAAATAATCGGCAGTGAAACATGGGCAGAAAACTACATATAAATTCTAGGCCAGAAAGCTTTTACTTGCTCAGCAGTCCACAGGTTGGGCATCAGCAATTTCCCTTTAAGATGATATCCTAGGAAGCCATGATAATAATCCACAGAACTAGACATCTGTAGATGAGCCACACTTGTAGATAGCAGATTTGCATGTCCATTACTGGTGTACCACTTCCCATTGTCAAAAATTTCAGCTTCAATGGTGAAGTTGGCTATAAACTTGTCTTCAGCTGCTTTGAAGAAATTCAAAGAATCTACTGGGTTGTCAATGTTCATAGCTGAGTTGTCAATTTTCACCTCAACCTGAACAGTTCATTTGTTAAGTTACAAAATCCAAACTCAAGCGTTTGAAACGTATTCACAATATAAAGATGTTAACATAGAAGACAGACATAAGTTTCATAAGTTGGTTTACATTTTACAACACCACGGGAATACTATAGCCCGGTCAAATCCAGTGTTTGTCTCAAGCAGAATCTACTAGTTGGATAACTCTGGGCATATAATTTACTTACATCCAGCGATATGAAGAGCTCAAAACTTTTATAGCCCTACTTGTAGTGAAGTAGCAAGTAATTCTTAAACTTTCTTCTTCATTATTTAATTTTCGCCTAACCAAAAATGGAAGAAAAGGATAATTTAAAATTTTCCTTTCTATTATATTTCGTTATTTCCTTACTTCCAATAAAAGCATGCATTACAATGACAGAATTTAGATGGCAAGATATTTTATGGGTTATCAGAAGACAATAATAAATGTCTTAGAAGGTAACAATTTAATCCTTCCAAACTTACTGTGAAGATGAAAAAAATTCATTGTGTGAGACAGGGAAACTTTCAAATTTGATTTAATGGCATTGGAAACTACCTTATCTAGAAGTTTAGAAATAATAAACATTTTGTATTCGCTGTATCTCCAATATATGTAGTTCCATGCACTGTTGATATAATTCTTTCAAAAGTGTAGAACATGCACATATCATAAGACAAATTGTGGCTCTAGATTCCGGGACTTTCCAGCTCTAAAACTGCTTTGGGAGTCCACCACATATAAATGCTTGAGCCAGAGACGGGAAATTTGATTAGTTACATCATCAGTGATTAAATAATCCCTTAGACATTTATATCATCAATGACTAAATAATTCCTTATTCATTTATATCATCAAGGACTAAATAATTCCTTAGTCATTTATATCGTCAATGACTAAATAGTTCACTAGTCATTTTAAGTAAATTGAATCCAATACATTTTTCCAAGGAATTATCCCCGCTTCATCAAGGAATTATCCATTGTCAATGGACCAATCAAATGAGACTCCCTAGAGGATTTCTTAAAAGCAGTTTTAGTTTGAACTAAGTCTATGATACCTGTATATCAGCATAAGAAAAATCTTCAGCCAAATCTGATTTGAAGAGGTAATCTGCTATAAAGACCTGCAGATATATTGTGAACTTGGGTCATATGATTTTATCACTTAGTCATAAATAATGAACCAAACAGTATGTAAAGTGATAAATTGAGAATCCAAAGTCCACAGGGACATCTGGAATATGCAAGCAAAGAGAAAATGTTTAGCAAAATAATATCATTCATGATACTTGATCTCATCTAAAGAGAAATACAAGTTTTGAAGGAAGAATAATTTTGAAATTTTTCTTGAAACCTCATGCAACAAAAAATCTCATTGTTTAAAGAGTTTAGACCAAAACCATAATTTATTTTTCAAGATCTATATATCCAGTATCAACAAAATTAAAACAAAGCAATTGAAGAAAGATATTTGAGAACATAAAAAGTAAGGGTCAATCAATGTCATAATAGAATGCTAGCAAGCCAATACTCAAAAATAAAGTTTGATTCAGTAAATGAAACATCTATAGAGAAATCTTTCATAGAATGGATATATTTTACAACCCAAGTCTTTTTGAAAATAAATAGAGTCAGTCACTGCTGCAATATTTTCATCTGTGTTGTATATCACTCTATCGATAGCCTTTAAGACAAGTCAATAAAGAAGTAAAAAAGGAATGAGTCACCATCCCACCCCTGAGCTGAGAGTACAAACCTTGGGTTTAGCAAGAATAAGAGCATCACGATGAATGCCAGATAACCACCAGTGATCCTGATCTTCAAGGTAAGAACCATCACACCATCGCATGACTTGAACAGCCAGACAATTCCTCTCATCAGATCCACATGGGTGACAAAAGTCAGTGATCTCAAATTCAGCTGGTAGCCTACTATCCTGACTGGCAATTCAAAGGAGGAGAGTTTTCTAGCATTTAAACACATATGCATGAGAATAAACATACACATAAATATTTATGTTTGGGTCTGTATATGTACCATTATAAGCATGACGCAATAAATAGATATCTTTTTATGAGATAATATTACCCTAAATATTGAAGATTTTCTGTTTACTATAATGTACTTACGACAAACAAAATATTATGTGCTTATTTTGCTTGAAGTGGGAATTTAACTAGAGTAGCCACAGAAGACATCAAGTTTCTTTGCATGAAAGATGATTCCATACAGAGACAGCACGAACATTAGTGTTGTACAAAATTAACTCCTTAGATTTGATTATGGATCACCTCCATGGCTCTCAAATAACAAAGCAACACGATCAGTTAGTATTCACTCAACCAATTTCCAGAACTAAGCGTATAAAACATCTTTTCAGGTTCTTTTTGTCCAATTATGCATTACTAAACTAAGAAATCTTTCCCCAATCAATTTTAGTATCAGAAACCGTGACTTGCATTAGCTAATATGATATATTTTGTCCAGTAATGTACGTTATCCTCTAGATCCATGCTATGTCTGTTTCATCTTCATGCGCCAATCAGAAGTACTCATGATATATCCCCATAATAACCCCATTAATTTCTCTAATCACCTATGCAATGGACCCTCCTTATTCTTGTTTATGCCTAACTATTGGAATTGTTTAATTAATTAATTATTGAATTGCTGTTACAATTACCAAATTAATGGAAGGATTAAATACCCTATTATACAAAATCCTCCCATAAATATCGTCTTATATGATAAGAGGAAGGCCAACCCCTAGAAAGCTCTGTATCTTTTTCTGATTCTTGTATTTGTACTGTCTTCTGTCTTCTCTATAGGCAATAAAATACAGACAAATCTCCTCCTCGTGGCTGTAGGCCAAATTGGCCAAACCACATAAGTTTTCTATTCTTCAATTTTATTTCTTGTTATTACATATTTGAGTATGTGAATCAAGACTAAATTGATAACCCTAGTTTTGGATTGCATCTCTTTGGTGCCATTTGTGGGAACGAATTCATTCCTGCACACTCACGAAGCATCAGCGTTAAAAGAGAAGCTTCATTGCTTTCATTTAGTTTCCTCCATCCCTGTTGTGTAAAAAGAGGAGTAAAATAACTCAATATTTTGAGGCATAAGATTAGACGAGAAAATGTATTGGAAAGGGAATTCAAACTCTCCACAACTATTTGGGGTTCGGCAGAGATTTGTTAAAATCTGAGATGTCCACCATTTGGGTTCTTTGGCTTATATGAAGGAGTGGGGGCTACTCCTTAATTGTATGGCTTTCTTTTCCCATTTCTCCTGCTTCCTATGGATTTTCTTTTCCCTTTCTCCAGCTATTACATACAATCACTGTCTCGCTCTATAACAGAGGATTAGAAAATTTAATTTCAAATAAGTCTAGTACGGCTTTGCCCCTGAACCCTCTATTGTCTTCCATTGTCTAATGGTCCAAACTTTTTCTGCTTGAGCGCAAACACCGCCAATGCCAGTGGGTCCATCCAAGATTCTCTATCGTCCTCTTCGTCGACTTCTTGACAGCTTTCCAATTTTTCTTGCTGTCAAATTTACACGACACCCTTGGCAAGTTTCAATTTCGCGACTCTGGAACCCTAGAAATGGGTTTTCCTTGGATTTGTTAGGACTAAGAACCAGAGACTCCACATTTAGAATATCAATACCCAAATTCAATCTGAAAAACGTTAAAGAAGCAAAACTTTCATGCAGAAACCGAATTTTTCAAAACTGAAGCTGGTGTCATCTTCTCTAGGGGAATGAACGGAGACAAGCAGCAAACTGATGGGCCAAAGCATCAGCTCCGGAAATGAAGGAAATTCTGCAAGTTCCCACCCGAGAGTCCAAGGTCAATGACAAGCAAAGGGCAGTGAAGGTGATCGTGTAGATCTGGTTCATGGTGGACAGGGATGCAAGGAAGGAAAGACACTACCATCCAGACTAACAATTATAGTTAATGTTTTTGAGATGTCAGATTGATTGATGGGCCTTTTTAGTTCAATAAATAGACGAATCAATGAGTCTAAGAGGCAATGTTAGAATTGGGATCGAAACTTGGCCTTGCCAGTTCTTTATAAACAATTTGTGGAGCACAAAAGGTTATGCCAGTTGGAAAGAAATTTGTCCTTTTGTCCTCACAGCACTTAACGCATCGCAAAGAAAGTTTGAAGTAGTGGACAATTCATTGACAAATTGAGAGCCAAAATCAATTGAAAGATAATGCTGGCAACCTCTGTTAACAAGCAAAACTCCAGGGAAGTTATCACTCTATTTTCATAATATTTTTATTATGAGATAGTAATTTCTTATATGATGATAGAATTCAGCAATGCTTCATATTTTCAAAATGTGAGACAAATGCCAAAAACTACGGGATAGTTGCACACCATAGGTCAACTGTATACCATGTGAAAAATGCACACCATGAGCCAATTGCCCATTATGGACCCATACATGCCATGAAATGGGAGCATGCTATGAAGTAGATGCACACCATATAATTGATGCACACCATGAGCTGAATGCAAAACATGAGGGAAGTGTCTGAGAACACGAGGCCAAGTGCCTAGCATTTTATCTCGCTTTACGCGCAATACCTGCCACTGAGTATTCATAGCTAGGGGACCTAGCTCCAAAAAAAATAAACTCTAGATCAATTTTGGATCTAGATTTGTGAGGAGTAATGATATATCCCCCATATTAACTCCATTAATTTCACTAATTACCTATGTTAATGGACCCTCGTTATTCCCATTTATGCCTAATTATTAGAATTGATTAATTATGTAATTATTGAATTGAAGTTGCAGTTACCAATTAATGGGAGGATTAAATATCCTATTATACAAAATCCTCCTCTGTATCTTTTTCTAAGATACAGACAAATCTCCTCCTCATAGACGTAGGCCAGATTGGCCAAACCATGTAAATTTTTTTTTCATTGATTTTATTTCTTGTTATTGCATTTTTGAGAATATGATTCAAGACTAAAATACCACTAATTTTGGATTCCATGAGCTCATATATCTATACCATTATATTATTACTGAAACCTTATTTCGTCTTTAAATGATCTTCTTAAAATACCCTTCATAACTAATATACACTATATTATTAAGTCCTGAACCCATATATTAACCCTTGCACTTTTAGAATTTTGCAAATTATGCCCTGTTTTCGATTAATTTATACTATATTATTAAACATGCACTTCATAATAATTATTTTTTATCTCTTAATAAATTACCAAATATATCCCTATTTTTAATAAATTAACTAATACTAATTGACCATCGTATCTTCTTTCAAATTTGAATTGAGAGTTCACCGTTTTTATTTTTTAATCTTTCATTAATTATCAAGACACAAAAGTCATTTATCTTTTTTCATACACAGTCACACATATTATATAATAAATGTATAAAAGGTTATTTTTAGTGTAATTTTGTTTTTGTAGTTAAATAAAAAATCACAATTTAAACCTTTGTATTTATATTGAAAGTTAGACAAAATAAGTTCAATATTTTTATATTATCTAGTTTAAAATTATTACAAAAAAATTTATTATATCAACCTATTAATTTTTTATTTAAGTTTTGCACACATACAGAGTATGCAAGATTTAAACAACTTAAGAATTTTTTTTCACACTTTAACCAGAAAGATTAATAACACCATAATTGTTGAACACGGGTAATAAAGGTAAAATAATTGGTACAAGTATGAATAGATCATGGAGCCACACAACAAGCAGAAAGTTTTAATGAATAACAAACCTACAAGAAATGCCCAGAAGTTTAATGAATAACAAACCTATATCCAGTGGGGTGTCCATTTACCCATGCAAAGAAGGCAGAATCAACTGCTTCAAAATGTAAAAATATCCTCCGACCTGCAAAGGCATTTGACAGTAGGGTTGACAGCCAAAGACAGAAACATATTAGTGTGCTAGTATGCATTTCATTTTTCAGAGATTGAACAGAATATATAAAATCATAATTAATTTATTTAAAAACTACAAAAGTCCCAAATTTTACGCCCTCTTCCAAGCCTTGGCCAAGGCAATTACTCATTCCTAGCAAGTGGAGTTTGCTATCAATTGCGGGATAATATTAGCACTACTAACTCCTTAGCTGTCATTTAACTTCATATCAAATGCATTTATAGCCTATCAGTGGGGACTTAAATAATTTAGAAAATGCTTGAAAGACATTAGGTAGTACATGTAATTGAACAAGGTTTAGTGGAAAGCAATATTACAACACATGCGTGGAATAGATGGGAATATAGTTCCATGGCTCAGAGAACACTTCTTCAACAATGAAAGTCAATCAAGCATACAAGATTGGTTTAAAATTAACGCTTTTTACTCTTGAACTCTAACATCAATAGAATCCCATTATATTTTGCAATTTATGTTAATTCTTCAATATTTGTAAAATTGTCAACAAATAATATCTGGACATTACAATCCAGTTTATTACTTTAGCATTTGACAAACTGTATTGAATCAAACAAAATATTTTCTGCAATATTGATGCAATACACAGGCCTTTTAAGAAAATCAAAATAAGCGGGTGCACGGAACTTTATGAATCAACAATGCAAAAGTAGAGATTTGACCAAGGAATTCATTTTTATAATGCAAAGTGTACAACAAATTAAAACAAATTGAGCAGGAAAGGAAACAGGAACATATAGAAATCCCTTGAAGGCAAGCCCAGTAATTAATTCCCCACACTCCAAAAAAAAACAGGAATTAAGCAAAAATAAACATAGATATACCATCTCCCAGGCATTTAAGTTAGATATCAGAATAATTTCTAGAAAAATAAAAAACTCCAACTATTAGTTTCAACTTGGTTTATCTTGTCATAAAACCTGTAGGATGCTTTGTTGTTGCAACAAATAAAACGTCATAATTATTCCTTGTTAAAATAGGAGAAACAACAAACAAAAGAATTACATCGCTCTGCCATTTCGGCCTACATCCACAAACAAATGTCTAAAGGGCACAAACTATATTCTTACAAATGTATTACAATAATCACCTATTTATAGGTGAGGCTTACAATGTGATAATGGAAAGAAATTAATATAATTATACCATATCAAATATTTCTAACCATAAATATATGATATAATATCATCTAATCAAATCTATTGCTTTTATGGATTTCTTTCCAACACTCCCCCACAAGTTCTTCATATCCTCAATATAAGAGATCAGAAATTGTGAATAGGAAGAACATTGAAACAGGTCTAAAACTAGCCAAAACCCTACTCAAATCAGCAAAAACCAAATTCCATACAGCAAACCAAAACTAGAAACCAAGGGCACCCTCCGCCCAAAATTGACCATCGAATCCATCAACAGAGTTTGGAAGGGCTGCTGATTTGAAGGCAACAAGCAAAGTCCAAATGACGGTGACATCAAACTCGACCTCCAAAGCATGGAAACAAAACGCCAAACCAGTAGTTCTTTTAAACAAAAGGAATCAAACAAAGTACCCACTTTAAACAGCCCAACACAAAGCCCAAAGAATCAAGAACAATATCCCGAAATAGAAATCAAACAGCCCATACATAATTCATACTAGCAAAAAACAGCCCATGAACTAACAGACATTCCAACCCACAATATACAATTTTCAACCAAGAAATTATTAGCCCAATTAAAACTAACCCAAAAACAGTAGCCCATCTACCACTTTAGTCCAAAAATATATATTGTAACTAAACAAAACCAACACTTGATCTTAGACCCCAATAGCCCCACACGAGCCCAACACCACAATTTCACAAAAGTTAGGCAGGCTTGCCCACTCATGGTGGTGACAGACTTCTTTCATCCATGCATAAGGATGATTGGCAAGTAGTGGTGCATGGGCTTTCTTAGATGTTAGAGTCGAGAAGCAACCATTCTTCCTTTCTTTGTGCAATAGAGCAGTACTTGTGTTCAGTTGTTGAGCAGTGACTAGGCATACTAGCTGAAGAAACAGAATAGCCAGCGTTGGGAGAGAAGCAACGCACAGTTCTGGGCTTTAGAGGTGGCACTAGTTGACTAGATATGAGCAAAGCTATTGGAGATGGAACTGCTCTGATTTGGGTAAAAGAATGGTATGACGGGCAGGAGGGGTGGTGGGCACAAGATGGGCAATGAGCAACCTTGGGCTAGGGATTGATGCTTTTGGATAAGGCCTTGTTTGGGAAACGATTTTAGGGGAAACAAAAACAAATATTTGTTTGGGAACTCCCAAACTTTCAAAATAGGTCTAGAAAAACTTGCTCTAATAACATGTTAAAATATTAAAAAAATTAATGATAGTGCAGAGAGACAACAAAGCACAACAAAAGAATTACGTGGTTCAGCCATTTTGAACTACATCCACGAACAAATTTTCAAAGGGCACAAACTATATCTTTCTCTTTTGATTGTCTCTTTCAAATGTATTGCAATGATCACCTATTTATAAGAGAGGCTTGCAGTGTAATAATGGGAAAAAAAATCAATATAATTATATCATATCAAATATTTCTAATCTTAAATATGATATGATATCATCTAATCAAATCAAAACTAATCAAATCTATTACTAACTTCTACAATTTTCTTTCTGACATTCCTCAAATCCCAGAATGAATTGGCACCAAAATTTCCAAAATTTATGCAGGCTCTAGAAAAAGCAACAATTAGAAGATTGACGCATGGATGTTAACTGTATTATTCGGTATAGTCCTGCTTTACCAATGAAAGTTACAGAAATAACAGGAACTGACAAATAACTTCCTTAGGAAATGAAATTCCAAAATTGGAGTAAAGTTCTTCTAGTTTCAAATTTCACAAAGGTTCTCCATAAACACACTTTTGCACTTCTGCTTGCAGAGCATGATAGAAATTTAAGTGGCATAATCTATTACACATCATATGTATTAAGTCATATTATAGACAAAGAACTGATTTGCCAGTTTAAGTATTTGATGAACTAATGTACCGAATATTCATCTGATTGCATGATGTTTAAAACACATTAGGAATAACATTTTCCTCAATCAATTTGCAAAAATAGAAAAATTTTCAGGAAAACACTAGCAGCTTGAAGAAAATGGTAGATAAACAAGAACACTAGAAGTCCTATCTTAAATTTATAATTTGCAGTAAAATCTCACCTTCCCATTCTTTAGGAAGGTCAAAGTAAGTCCTGTAGCATCCAGTGGGATTATCCTCAGGAACCTTAGGTGGATTAAGTGGAAATGGATATATGACATTTGTATAGATTGGCCTGTCAAATCCATGCATCTGCCAATTGGAAGGAACTGCCTCAATAGGAAAAAACAACAGAATAAATAAACAGTAGAGAACTTAGCCAATTCTATCTTTTCAGTGCAGAAATGTGCAAAAAAATTCAATAATGACATAGTAATATCTTAGTATTGTAATATAAAATATATGATTACTGACAGAAACCAATATCTGGGAAGTTGCCCAGTTTAATAATTGATTACACTTCTTTAAACCATTTTCTATACCCAGCAATGCATTGCATGGCACAGAGTGTTTGTCATGGTTGATGATTTCTAAGAATACAGTAATACAGGACATGAATCTCTTTTGCTGTAACTTTGTAGCATTAGAGGCAAAAACATTTCAGTTAGTTACAGTTTTACAATTTGTCTAACATGTGTGTATGTTAAATGAAACAACACAAAAACTCAAATTGGTTAACGCCCTCTGTGTTACATGAATTATTTTGCATTTATAAACTCAAAGATTCAACCTTTTCGCAAAAACTATGACTGTTAATCAAGAAAATATATAGATTATCATTTCTTGCTCTAGTATACTCTACAAATGCTATTTGCATTGAACTCCTTAAACTTTAAAGTGGGACATTGTCAGTTGTAAGAGGCAAAAGAACCTAGTAAATTAAGAGCATGGTAGCAAAAGATGTAATGGTTATGGTTCTGACATGGGAAAAGAAGTTACCTGGTATAGTAGACCATGAAGAATCTTGAAATGAACTGTTGTAAAATTCTAAAGGGGTATTGCTAGGGCTGGAGGCCAGAAAGAATTTCCAATTGCCAGACAAAGACCTGACAAAGGGCAGGTCCTTGACCCAATATGCAGCACAATCCAGTGCCTTAGCAACAGCTTCGTCATCCCAAACGGCTGCTTTTGACACGAAGATATCCACTTTGTTGCGCTCGTACCAATACCTCAGAGATCCTAAGCAGTCAGCATCAATATTTTGCAATTACAAATTTCACAAGGTTAAATGTCAGAAGACACAGAATCAAAGAAGATAAACAACGGCTTTGCAACTGCAAAACTCATTGCAGTTACCCTTAAACGATTTATGAATCCTTTGTGGCCAATTTAGCCTTCACGTGTGCATTCATGCTATATGTTCAACTCTAACTATAACAAAGTACAAATTTCTCTCTTCTACATCTGAGTTAGGTCAAAGAATAAATAAGAATCTTTTGGCATCAATACTTGCTTCTTTAACAGACAACAATCCCAACTTTGAAACAAAGAGTGCATAGAAAAAGAGCACAAATGATCCTACAAAAGTTCTGTTCTAAATAAAAAAGTATTTGAGGATTAAAGCAGGGGTGATCCCAAAACTATGTTGACCTCAAAGTAAATAACATGGAAATGCGCCGTCCAAATTTGAGGGAAAACTTATGTCTAAGTTGTTTCTAAGGATAATTTTAAAAACACAGAGAAAACAAACAAGCACCTCCAACAGATTCATGGCAGTGCAGTGGAACATGAGCATCTCTCTTCCTCCACTTGATGAAAGACGGATCTTCCCATATCTTGTAACCAGTATTAGGAGATAAAACAAGTGGACCGACCAATGAACCCATCTATAAGTAGCAGAGCCTGTTGAGAGCAACAGATTACAATTCATCAAAAACCATGCCAAAGATGACACCATAAGCATCTTAAGTTGTATCTGCAAAGGTATTACCAAACAATGATAACACATCAATCAAGAAAATAAGGTAACACAGCACAGTGCTAAAGGGTTTTGCACCCATCAGTGTTGGGCGTGATTATATCTCATTAGCCAGAGTTGCTCATTTAAGCACTCCAAGTTTCAAATTAATTTGCAATTAAATCCACGGCTTCATAAACAAGGAAACAAATCAACACTTCTCAAGGAATTTCTCTAAAAATGTAATAACTGCACGTACTGCCAATATTACCATAAATTGTATAAAATAAGGATGCACCTAGTTTACTAGTCTCGTGAAAGATCCCTAAGATGCAAAAAACCAGTCCAGGGGTGCTGTCTTTCAGAGATAATAAATGTGGAAGTTTGACTGCATTCCATATCATCTTCCACTTATTTGAACCCGAGAGCCAGGTTGCTATCTTATATATCCCAAAAAAAAAATCCATTAGAGACCATGCCAAAGCACCGAAAGGCATTATGGCCTCGTACGTTCAGTCTTATGATACTATTTCTATTTAGAATCCCTTTATCCAAATAATTTTCCATCTGTTGATGGCAATTTAATCACTTCCTAGTAACATTATTTTACCGATTTACATCCCATTTGACGCCAATTTAATCACTTGAAATAGTACTCAAATAATTATGAGATAATGAATTAAATTCAAAGCTAACTATTCGTCCATACAAAAAGGAAATATACATAGCCTACAGGCAACGCAGTTTTAGCAGGTATATGCAGAAGATGAAACTCATCATACAGAATCACGGGGAAAAGGCAAGCATTATCATCAGATATTTTACTAAATTCATCGACTCTGAATATACAACAATAGTATGTTCTCAGATACATGAAACGGTTTCAAAACTACACCAAAATTTCCACGAAGGCATCTTCAAGAATTACGAAAAGACAGAGTGCCCCAAGTAGAGAGAGAGAGAGTAGACCAGTTAGGAACTATGGCTTACGAGGGGAAAGGGGCAGTAAACCAGTCGCAGCAGAGATTTCACTAATTAAAATAATGATAAAAAAGAACCGTGTTGAAATTTTTCCTGAAATTCTGGATTAGCCCTTCAACTTTGTTTGACTTCAAGAATAATCCCCCTCCGGGTACAGTACGGCCGTATTCACTTTCATCCACTTTCAAGATAAAAGTAAGACGGATTATTTTATAAGATTAATTTATTTTATATACATATATATTATATAAGATTAATTATTTATAATTTTAATTATTTTATATCAAAATCACTTTTTATGAAGAACTTTAATTTATTATAAAAATATATACAATAAAATTTGATAAAATAATTTATACAAAGTAATCACTTGAATATAACTTATATGTTCACTAATTAAAGTCCAAGATAATTTAATCACATGGATTAATTATTCTTTCTTTTAATTATTTTATACTAAATTTGATATTGATTAAAAACTTTTATATATTATAAAGAATATTTAATTATTTTATATTTGACTTATCTTAATTAATATTTTTTATTTATTATAAAATATATATAACTAAATTTAATAAAATTATTTATCCGAACATGTCCAGACTGAAAATTTTCGCGTTGTGACCAGTTGCCACAGACTTCATTTCGTAGTGCATATGCTTAGATCAGACAACAGACATGGACAACCCTTTTTCATCAATAAAATTTATCCATGCCTAAGATTATAATATGAAGGATTGTTTTGAAGATAAAAATGTTTGCATAGATTATTCAATTTTTAATAATTATGCTTAATAAATTTGACATTTCTGAAGCGATTGTATTTTATTTTTTATAATAACATTTGTATGCAAATGATTTAATTAATAATATAAAGTAAAAATAGTCTTTTGAATTATATATTAAAGAATTTTAATATCTTAATTTTCAAGTAAAATTATTTATCCCATTATATATTAAGTTCTTAATTTCTTAAGGACTTTAATAAATCAAAAATGAATATTTGATTAACATGAATAAAATAATTTATCTTGCATGATTACTTAAAGCCAACGTGTCCTTAATATGTTAGAAACTAATGCCATTAAGGTAAAGAAAATAATTATGAGTAACCCTCTTTAAAGTTTATCTAATGAATATATTTTCAATATTATAATAATATTTATATTTTTAACATTTATATATTTTTTTTGAAAATGCCAACAGGTTTTGCAAATTCATGGAAGTTTTGTTCCTGTAATAACAACATAAACACATGAATTATTGCACTTTGATTTGGTGGTAAATGTACTTACTTGCTAATTCCATTTTAGTAGTCAAATGTACCATTCACTACCATATCTTAAGACCTTAAATTAAGTTTGATAAATTTAACAATATTTTTTCTTTCACCATAAATAATTTCTCACGTTTCTTGGACTAAAACAGTTTTACTCCATTTTCATCAACCAATAATCTGGCCTTTCAAGTACAATCTACTTTGGAAATTAAACTAGACTAGGATTAATGCATAATTTGCACTTCTGACTTGTGTCACTACCCAATTTTTGTAATTTTTTAATATAACAATTAACTTTTAAATCCTACAATTCAAAAAGTTGGCCCTTATATTGAAAGTCAAAAATAAAGTAGATTAGCGAAGATGGCCTTTCAATGCAAATATATTGAATTCTAAAACATTAAAAATTAAATCTTATCAATGTCATTTGTAGTTTTTAAGAAAAGGCAAATCTTTTCTTGTGTACTTATTAATTTTATTTTCTTTTTCTTGCTTTTTTTTTCAAAAATACCTATTTCTATTTAGCCATTTTTAGTGTGGAGATAGGGGGCCCCTTACCATTCAATAAAAAGGTTGAGTTTGACAACATCATGGTATCTGTCACTATAGCATCCCTTGGCTAGTATACGTAGGCTAATTAATTCTTTAATTACAAATCAATTCAAAATCAGAAGTATTGCTGTTTAAAAAGTTGATAACTTATGGTAACCGAATTACGATATTCCTCGATTTATTGCGGTTTCGAATCAAATTTCTGCAATTGGGTTTTAAAAGCCTTTTTCTACTTTTTAAAGAAAATTGGGTTTTTAATTTTTTACTCTTATACGTTACTTAAAATTATACTTCCTAGATATATTTATATAATACTTAAAATTATACTTCCAAGATAGAATTTTAAATAATTACAAAATAAAAAAAAACATAGATACATACATTACAAAAAATAAAATAAATATAGGAAAGTGAATTATAAGAATCCGGTTATTCAAAGGATAAAAATGCATTTTACAAAAAATATATCTGATTATAAAATATAATTTTGATACCGGACTTTTGTGATTCAGCTTATAGACAGAATGAAAGCATGTACACATTCAATCTAAAATGAGGATAATTCCTTATTCAATTTATATATTCAATTAAAAAAAGATAAATATATAAAAACAAATTATATTTAATTTATTTATCAAGAAAATTAAATAAATAAATGATAAATCATTATTCTTTTGAGGCTCATACAAATTAGGAACAGGGACTAAGTTGTTTCTCAAATTAGTATATAATGAAAAACAATAAAAATAAAGGAAAAAATTAGAATTGAAGAGTGAAAATAATGGTGATTTGTTTTGTCATATTTTACAATATTTTATGCCAAACAAAAATACTAATTTTTGACAAAAATATATTTTTTCGTTAAAATTAAAATGCATATTTCATCACAACTAATTATTTTACAATTATTTGTTATAATTTTCATGGAATGAGTAAGCTAATAATCTAATAACTAATTTTAAAATTAATCAAAAAAATCACATACAATTATAAAAATATTACATATAATTAATTACAAATTTACAAATTTCATTATAATTAAAACAATACACACACATATCAAAACATGTCCTCCTTGTATTTCTGTCCTCGTTGTCATCCGTATAACATTTGGTTTTAAATGATAAATTATCAAATTATTCTATGTTCTTTTTTTTTCTTTTATCATTTTTATCCTATTTTAAACTTTTTTCTCTTTTCTCTTAAAAAACAATTTGATCTTTTCATCTTCTTTACTCCTCACCTCTTATGTCTTTTATATCTCTTTTGTAAAGTTGTTAAACATATTTTAAATTTATAAATAATTTTATTTTTATTATTAAAACGTTAAAAAATATAATAATTTTATTTTTATTAACATTAATAAAGTTAATTGATTTTTAATAAATACGCAGCATAATTTTTTTTCTAGTTATGGATATATAGCCTTTACTTGGACAGCCCATTATTTTCAGAAGACCGTTTCTTGCAATTTTGGCTGATACTGGATATAGGCTATCATCCTCTCAAAAAATAATTTTGTGAGAAATGAGAAGAATGAGTTGTTGAGTATAAATGGTAATAGAGTGTGCTTAAATGGATGAGACGTGCCAAGAAAAAGGTAATGACATGTTTTGTAAGGACAAATGATAAGTGCTTAAGTGAGGAGCAGTTATATGTAGTGTTAAAGGGTAATAAACTACTATTAGTGGATGTGATGTTGTAATTGTTGGTATTATTCTTTTTTGAGATTAATTGTATTATTAATGATACTAATTACAACAGTAATAATAATAATAATAATAAGGTCCAAAACTTACTAATTTTGGCCAATGGCCTTTAATGCTGCTACACGTGGATGTGTTTCTGTGTCTTGTCATCCGCGAAATAATAGCAAACAAAAACCAAATTGCATTCTGTTTTGCTCCTCCACGTGTTACAATTTACCACATTTATCTATACAAACTGAGGGCATCTAACGTTTTAAAAAATTGCTTCAACTATATAAAGAGCCGGCTTAATATTTCAAAAACTATATCGAATAAAAAAAATTATTTTCGCTGACCAATCAAAAAAATGTGACTTTTTTGAAAAAAATTAAATGTCTAAAAAATTAAGATATAATTTTTAACATTATTCTATTCACTCATTAATAACTTGTGCTAATCCTAGACACAGTTCAAGTTGTGTTGTTGTTTAAATAATGTTTTAAAATTAGTTTGAATGCCAAGCCATTGAAAGAATTTTCATTTTTCAAAAAGATTCAAATTTCTGAAAAAAAAAATTATTGTGTCAAATTTGTACAAGTTGATCGACATGGCATTTGTGCTATTTTATTATCATAGAGTGGCATAGGTACATATTAACGAAGGTGTTTGATTTATATATTTAGGAAAATTAAATATTGCTAAAATATTAATTTTGGTTTAATGGATGATAATACATTAAAGCTTTGAATGTAACTGAAATGAAATGAGTAAAATTATAAATATTGTTTAAAGACAAAAAATTTGCAGAACAAATCATTCTCAATTTTAAGGACAGAAAAACAACATGTCAATCATTTTGAAAAAATCTACCTCATTTATTCATTAACTTAAAAGATTAGCGGATTAATGAGGCTTACAATTAGTCATATTATCATATGTTCAAAAATAAAAAGCCATTTCAGCCAAAAAAAAAAACGTGAAAAAAAACAAGCATATGAATTAATATGAAAAAATGTAAAATAAAGATAATGATTATGGGCACAATATAAAATATCCTTACTAATCCAATACAAAATATATCATCCAAATTCATATCTATACTCGTTGAAATTAATTTTATTGATATGGGTATTTCTCATTTTTAGTGACACCTATGAGTATTAATACCCAATATTTATTAATTGATACCCATGAGTATTTTAAATAAAATGATATTAAACTTTTTCAATATTCAAATCTTCACATCCATCACTGTCTGCGGACATGCTTAAATTGAAATTATAAATTGAAATCTAACTTTTTAAACTGTGTAATATAAATTATTGAATAAAAGTTTTCACAAGTAAATAGATCTTCATCAAATTTATATTAATTGCACCACGTCGTTCCCTAATTTAACCTACATTTTAACAATATTTTATTTAATATTACATTTAAAAATTACCCTTTAATTTCACTTAAAACCGGAGCAAAAATTTTCATAATATTTTTCTAGCACTATCATTTATTATAAATGTAAAAGAATATTATATTTTCAATATAAAATAATATTAGTTAATGTATAAAAATAAATTTAGTGGATATAAATATTAATAAAATGATGAAAATTTCAAGTTTTTTCAATAAGTAAAATTACAAAAAAATATGAAAAATGTACTAAAAAATTTATGAAATCAACTATGTGGTTGCTTTTTATCGTGAATTTTGTTTATAAATTCATTTAGGAGCTAAAATGCTCCAATTATATTAAATTTAGGGTGTAAAATATATTTGATTTATTTTTAGGGAGTAACATGTCGAAACTAATCAAATGAGGGGGTTGAAATGCTATTTGCCCTTGTTTTTGGGAAAGAGACATGCCGTCGGTAAGTTCGCATATGTGCTGTATTTAATTTTGAAGTTACGCTCACTTTCATGGTGAAGTTTCAAAAGATTATTTTGAAGAAATTTTTGGTCTAAATTATTTATCACATCTTGTACTACACTTTTATATCTTATTATGAGCTTTTGTTCTTCCAAATATGATTAATCTAAATAGAACAATAATAGCCACAACCCCACACTCAATATGTGTGCATCTTAATTCATAACATAATATTTTTCACATATAAAATTCTATTTTTATTAAATAGATATGTCAAAATATATTACATGTGTGTGTATCGTATTAAAATTTTTTATTTAGCAGAAATTATTTATTCTGCATATATGTATGTATGCTTATTACTGATAAAGTATAAATTAATTATATTCCAAAAATTTTAATAGTAAAAGTGAATTATTAAAATTAAAATTGTGATGAAAAAACATAAATCTATTATATTTTTCAAAATTTCATTTATAAAAAATAAGTTATCAAAAATGAAAATTGTATTACACACATTTTTTTTATAAAATGAGATGGCACAAAAACGTAGAGATAACAAGATAAAATCAAAAGATCAAAAAAATATGAAAAAGTAATAGAAATAAAAAAAAAAAAAAGGATAACATATTACATCAAACTTGATGATCAATGCTGGTTATTATTTACATTTCACATTTTTACTTAGTATAGAATAGATATAGCATAGATATTCTACTCATTCTTTAAAGTTTTAAAGTAAATGTGAGACTAAGGGTTAAAGTATACTTATTTGGATGGAAATGAATTACTAATATCATAATGGCAAAAGGAGATTTTCTTTCCTATTCAGAAGATTGCGAGGATTTGAGTAGTTCATGCTATAAGACAAAAGCAAATACTTATAATTAATTTATTCACACATGCTAAAAGTAAAGTGAATTTTATGCACTTAGCATTCACATGTGAATTCAAATGCAAAATGAATGTCAATTTGATGTAGAAAAATCAAAATTAGGACTGAAAGAACAAAATAGAAAGCAGATTTGAGTTTCCTTGTACCACCACTTTCACGTGCTCTAACATTTCATAATTTTTTGTTTGTTTACTTTTTGTTTTGGGGTAGTGACATGCATCTTTTTCCTTTATGGTGTTGAATTTTTTGGTCAACGTTTCATAAATAAAAAGTTGCCTATAGAGCACTCATAAACAGTCAACCAACCTAAGAATTAACTTGCAAGACTCTTCACTGCAATAAACATTTATGGGTGACCTTCAAAGAATTTCATCCTTGGACGAAAACAACATAGACATGAATTCCACCAATATATCCTCTAAAGGTGTCCAAGTTTCACCTCTCTTTTGTTGTTTTCCAACCATATTGGTGTTAAATCAATGAGGAAATCCCACACTCAAACCTTTCCATCAAATTCCGCTAGTGTTTTCCTCACCAAATCTCACTAGTATCTAAAGTGCTTTCTGCCCATCCCAAC
The DNA here is from genome assembly GCA_019155195.1 of Avicennia marina. NCBI lineage: Eukaryota > Viridiplantae > Streptophyta > Magnoliopsida > Lamiales > Acanthaceae > Avicennia > Avicennia marina. Next base: position 11,419,094 of record CM032760.1, read on the forward strand.
TTTTTAGAGTCATACTCTAACGATGACCAGAAAGTGGCATGTACTAATAAATTAATGGCTGTAGGTTTCGATGTAGGATAACAATGGTGGGACGAAGAAAATTATGTCTAGTTATGAATTTTTTATTAAACGTTGTAAACATATATAAAGTTAATAATTAATTTATTAAAGTATATATACATATATGTATGTATGTGAGGACATGCACGCATGTATAAAAATTGATTTATTATAAATAAGTATAATTATTAGATTTTGAATATTCATACGTGTGTGTGTATACTAATAATTTTAATTTAAATTTTAAATAAAAATTTTATTGAATTATATATTTAAATTGAGTAAATTTTAACGGGATAAAAATGGATGACAGCTGCCAAAAGAAACATTACATTATCTTGCTGTATTACAATATAAATGAGACCACATGGGACCTCATAGCTGCTGTTGGCATCTGGCACAACCCAAAGCCCACATGGAGGTGGTGAATTCAACATGGAACAAACCCTCGAGAGGTGGCTGGAAATCAGCCATTTTCATCATTTGTATGTGCAGAATACCTTTTCTTTTTCATTCTCAACTTCGATTTCTATGCTCTTTTACCTTTACTTGTGTGACTGAAAATATATCCACTTATTATTATTTTTTTAAATATCTTTGGCTGTGAACTAGTTGTGGAGATGGCGGAGAGATTTGCATACTATGGTGTGTCAGGAAATCTGTTCATGTACCTAACGAAGGTGCTCGGCCAAACCACCGCCACGGCAGCCAAGAATGTCAACACTTGGCAAGGCGTCTCAGCCGTCTTTCCGGTGGTCGGTGGCTTCCTCGCCGACTCCTACGTGGGCAGATTCAAGACGATCCTCGTATCGTCCATCACTTACTTTCTGGTATTTTTATAATATTTCTTTTTCTATATCTATACTATCTATTTTTACTGTTTTAGAATGGCTAAGGGCTTCGAGTAACCTATTTTGGACCTTCAATATGGTTCTGTCGTTTTATGTTTTTAAGCGTATATTTTTGAAGAGTGTGCACAAGTAAAAGAAAAAAATAATTAAAATATATAATAATTATAATATATTTTTTGAGGTGTACCAAAGTAAAATACATATAGTCCTTGATGTTGAACAATCAAGTGTGCAAAATATAATTATATTAGCTTTGACTCCCATAATAACTATTTATTGATTCGTGCTTATCTCTTTCTTTCTTAACCACTCATACATGAGTAAAATAATACATAAACAATAGCTTCTAGAGATCTCTTGACCTTGAAAATTTTAATAATATTTGATTTTCTCTGATTTCTTAAAATTTCTCTTTCTATAATTTTGTTTTTTTCTATAACTCAACTATCAAAAAGTAAATACAATAAGTAATGAATTTTCTTTTCACATAAATTTTTCCATCAATGCATATAAATATGTTGAATTAAGAATGGTTGAACTCCTTAAAAAAATATTGCCTCTGATCACTAAATTTAACTACAAAATAACCTTATTCTTTTAATGTAAAATACAAAAATGAATTTCAATTAGTAAAAATATAGAGGGAGCGGTTATTGAAAAAACTATGTTAACCCGTTCTTTCACTGTCATTTGCGTGTGTTTATGGGCAGGTTTTGAGATGACCCATGAAAACTACCATGAGTCCCAAACTTTGGCCTACCCACCATTCATTTACCCTAATTTCTAAAATCATGCTCATACTATGATATAAACAAAGTCTCCTGCCTTTCAATTGCGAATATGTAAATAGAATTATTTATTTGTATCCTATTTACTTATATGTATTTTCATGGTGTGGTTTAAAATTATTTTTATATTTTTATTATAAAATTTTAATCAAATTCAATTATTTTCATTAATGTATATATCATATGCATTTTTTACGCACACATGAAATGTGTCATAAATTAGATAAATTATATTCTCTTTAATTTATTATTGAACTTTTTACAACAATATTAAAAGTACCGTTGACTCTTAATTTCTAGGAAAAAAGCAATATTTTGGACATCTATAGTTAATCCATGTATCCTCAAGAATTAAAGTTGTAAAAGGCTTTTAGCGTATATGGATAGTAATTTATTTGAAATTGTTTATTTTAAACTTTAAATGCTCTCTCTGTTTGTTTATATTTATCATACAATAATTATTAAATTTTTTAAATTTCAACTCTTTTCTAACTTTTATACGATTAACTAAAAAAAATCTACAAAGACATACCAAAAAAGTTAAACAAAAGTTTATACCGCTGTTGGAAAGACTCTCTATTTCAAATATAAATTTTTTAAGATAAAGTAAGAAAAAATGTGATAAGAATTTTTTTAAGATATATAATATGCTAATATTGTTTTAAATGTGACTGGATGGTGTTTAACATATGAAAACATAATCATTACAATAATGTGGTAAATTGTTATTTGTAGAAAGATGTGTTAAGATGAATTGTATATATTATTAAAATTTGTATGAAGAAGAAAGTAAGGATGGCTAAATTTGTAGTTGAAAATGAAAAGAAAAAGTGAGAATTTGTTTTTTTAAAAAAGAAAGAATACAATAAAAAGGAGAGGTGAGAAACATATTTGTTTTTTTAGAGAGATGTTCTTAAAGATATGGACACACGAGATAAATCTCATGAAAAATTAGAAAATAAAACTAAGGTGGCCATTTAATCGCAAGCTCTCGCAGTAACTCTCTATTGTTAGCTTTTGCTGTATAATTTTTTGGAAAATACTTATATCTTTTCCCTTCAAATACAATTATTTAAGTATTTTAATGACTAACACTCTCAATAAATAGGGCGTGCATAGTTTCATAAATCCATTAAATCTCGAAATAAAAATTAAATTGCATTGATTACTAACCAAAATTTTGATTTGATATTTAGAACAAATTATTTAAAAATTTGGTAATGGATTCAATTTTTTTTAAATTTCATTTGCTAAACCATACAATATATTAAAATTTATTTTTATTTTTGTGCATTTATTAGAATTTTATCTTTTCTTCTTTTAAGTTTTAGTTTAAAGTTCCATATTTATTACTTGACGTTTTAGTTCCTAAATTTATTTATTTTTAAGTTCGAGCCACATCTTATCTTTATTAAATAAACATATGTTGTTATAGCTATATCTTTTTACGTTCACAATAATTAAATTCGAATAACAAAATATTAAATTAGAATGTTTAATGCCCATTTATAAATTGTGCAATAAAAACTTTATGACTTTGAATATAAATTTTATAATTTTTATTTATTTTATTTTTAAAATCAATTTTATAAAAAGATTCGTATTAAGTTAAACTTAAAATTTTAATTTAAATGCCAAACTTTTAACTCAACCCTCTATTAAATAAAATAGCCGCAAGCTACACATAATAAAATTCGAACTTAAATTTTTTACACTAGAGCACCTAACATACAACTAGTTATAATGGCCGATTCACGTGCCGAAAATTTTATAAGTTTTTATTTATTTTTATTTGACAATTAAAAGTCAATAAAAATTAAAAAATACACATACACGTAAAAGGAGTTTATTTGAAAGATAAAATAAATATAAAAGAAATAGGATAAAATTATCTTAAAATACAATAGTAAAAAAAAAACTATTAAAAAATTAAATAATGGTAGTAATGTAACAACATGCAACTCAAATTGGGCTCTAAACCTAGATAGATAAAAAAATTAAAAAATAACTGAACTCTATTATTTATTGAATAATCTTGAATTTTTACAAAAAAATATAAAAAACTACTTTGTCATCACTTTAAATAATAAATTTTCATGCTTTACTTTGTTATGCTTTCTGCAACCCAATTAATTGAAAGTAGCAGATAAAGTAAAATAAATAAAAATATTCACTTCTAAATTTTGAGGGACCCAACTTTACCACCTCGAGCCATGTTAACGTCTAAGATAAAAACGAAAATGATTTTTAAATTTCTTAATTTTTAATTAATATTAAATCTTTTAAAGACTAGAAATAATTGCTGCAATATGCAATGAAGTGAGCTAATCAATAATTTACTTTCAAATTCAAAATATCATTTAATATTTTAGTGTTACCATTAAAAATCAAAACTTAATAGATTTTATAATTTTTATTATATAAATACCCGAGTTTAGTTTGAATCGTGTTTGCTTGGACTTGCACTTGGCAAGTCGAATGTCGCATACCTACAATTACGCTTGTTTCGTACTTCCTATTACTGTCAATTTATTAAATACTTACATACGTTATTTTTAAATTTTTATTTATTTTTAATTTTACAAATTTTATTTTTATACACGTTTGGAAGCCAACTTTCAATTCTAAAATATCGTCTCAAACATTAAATTATCAAACATACTATTTAATAAATTTTTTATTTAAATTAAAATTTAATTCTTTCATATCTTATATTTATAAATAATTAATTATTTTTTAATTATTATAACTATTAACAATCAAATTAATATTTATATATATCATATGTATATTTACATTTATTTTTATATATATTATAAAATTTAATTATTATTTTTATATATTATCATATCATTCAATTATTATTATATAATAAATCATACTCTTTATTTTATTAAAACTTTTTTTTCAAACATTCTAAGCATTCTAACATAATTTCTACCAAATATTTTATTCGACAAAAACCCCTCCCCCTAACATGGCCTTTATAATTTGTCACAATTAATAAAATTTTATAAGTTCGTTTTGGGACATACCTTTTTTATTAGTTTTTATTTAAATCCACAGGGCCTTGTTTTGCTAACCATAGCAGCCTCCGCAGTTCCTCCGCATCTTCGCCACACGGTTTTCTTCGTAGCCCTTTACATTCTCGCCGTAGGCGAAGGCGGCCACAAGCCCTGCGTTCAAACTTTCGCCGCAGACCAGTTCGACGAGAATATCCCCGAAGAGAAGGCGGCCAAGAGCTCCTTCTTCAACTGGTGGTACGTCGGAATCGTCTGCGGCGCCACGTTGGCCATCTTGGTTATCATCTACGTCCAGGATTACGTCGGATGGAATTGGGGTTTCGGGATACTGGCGGCGGCTGTGGCGGCATCGCTTGTCGTGTTCTTGGTTGGGATCCGGAGTTATCGCCGCCAGGCTCCGGTGGGGAGCCCCTTCACGAGGCTGGCGCAGGTGGTGGCCGCCGCTGCGAGGAAGCGGCGATTGTCGGAGAGTGAGGGGCGGGGCTTATGCTATGAAGATGGCGAGACTGGCGATGGGTTTCAAGCTTTGGCTCGGACTTCCCGGTTCAGGTATGCGCGCTAGTGTGTTTCTTCTTTTTGGGATTATTTACTTCTGCCATTTTTAACTTGTTAATGATATATTAATAATAAGCTATGTGAAGTTCAAATTGTTTTAGTCAAATAAAGTTCTTATTTTTAAAGATAAATCATGTTATTTTATACTTGATTTACATTAAAAATTCATTTAAATTTTTATTAATCATAGTTTCTGGTTTTGTGAATGATAATTAGACATGATACTTACACATTAAAATATTCAAAAATGTCTCAAATTGTGAAATTATTGCACCAACATGCTCACCAGGTAATCTTGATAAGGATTTAGACTTTTTCAATGTGCAGCATTGTGAATTTCACTGCAGTAGATGTATATCTACCATTTTAATTTTTCTTTTACTTAAGCTAGTTAACCAACACCATGCCATGCCACATACTCAAACTTCTTGCTTTAGAGTATCCAATTTCTGTTTATTTCTCTACATGTAAATGTTACGTGACTATGGCCATTGATCCTTTTCCAGGTTCCTAGACAAGGCAATGATCCTAGATGAACATGATGAATCAAGCCAGCAAAGGAACCCTTGGAGGCTCTGCCCCGGAAACCAAATTGAAGAAACAAAACTTGTCCTCCAACTTATCCCCATTTGGTTCAGCTGCCTCATGTTTGCAGTGGTAATATCCCAACTGCCCACATACTTCACCAAACAAGCCAGCACAATGAACAGATTCATCACACACACCTTCCAAGTCCCACCTGCCTCATTCCAAGTCGTCCCAGGCCTCACCATCCTCACGGCAGTTTTCCTATACGAACGAGCCCTCGTCCCCGTAGCCAGAGGCATAACGGGGCACCGTTCCGGCATAACTGTGCTACAAAGAATCGGCACTGGTCTCCTATTATCTATAATCACCATGGCAGTGGCAGCAATGGTTGAGTCCAAAAGGGTTCGCGTTGCAAGGGACAACGGGCTCTTAGACAGGCCGAAATCAGGGGTTCCAATTGCTGTTTGGTGTCTGCTTCCACAGTACATGTTGATAGGGCTGTCCGATGTCTTCACAATAGTTGGATTGCAGGAGCTGTTCTACGATCAAATGCCGGTTGGAATGAGGAGTATTGGTGCTGCCGCTTATGTCACCGTCACTGGGGTGGGAAACTTTTTGAGCACTGCTTTGATATCCATCGTGCAAGGGGTTACCTCCAACGCTGGGCATGCGTGGCTTGTTGACAATATCAATAGAGCAAAACTTGAGTACTTTTATGGGCTTCTTGCTGTTATGAGTGCTGTTAATCTGTGTGTTTATATTTTTGTTGCAAAGAGGTTTGTGTATAAGAAAGTTGAAGGTCAAAATTGAAGGTCACTGTAGTGATGAAGAATCATCTCAGCAGACAGTAATATTTGGTGAATATGCATTTCGAGAAGTTGTAACACATATGTAGCTGGACTGGGGTATATGTCAACATCTAACATGGATTACTGTGGGATTTGATTATTATTTACTCTTGCTTGTTTGGTCCATTTGATGAGTTATTATAGAAAATTCATTCTTGTGGCTGCCACCAGCTAAACTTGTTCAACGCATAAGATGGTTTGGGTGTGGAATAATGATAATGAAAGAAAAATGAAAAGAATTCAATATTTTACCAGAGGACGTTGAACTGTTATGTTTAGTATAACTGCACTTATGGTAGGGAAAGAACTAAATACTTGGCCATAGGTTTTTGACTGAACATAGAAAAATACGTGTGTATGCATGAGGCGAAGGTAGAGAATTGAATGGAGATTGAAAATACTAAGGATGGAATTGAAAATATTCATTTGAAGGGTGTATTTCAAATTTATAATAATAAATATGTAAAATAATAAATTTCAAATCCTTATCTTCCTTGTTAAATTATATGTTATTAGAGTGAATTTAAAATTACTTTTTATTCAAAATAATTTGAAATATTTTTATCTAAATCTTTTTTTTAAAATCTAAATTCGTCTGCTCTAAGATTAAATATAAGTAATTAGAGTGAATTTAAAATTATTATTCATTTAAAGTAATTTAAAATACTTTTTCCTAAATTATTTGTTCAAATTCAAACCCTTCCGTCCCAGGATTAATTTTCAGCCTAGATTAAATTGATTGAAAAAGAATATGCAATCCACTTTTCGCCCAAAATGAAGGCGCTATCAAGCAAATCACATAAATCCTTTTTGTATTAATGAAATGGTCAAACAACTTTTTGTCAAAAAAAAAACAGGGGATAAGAATGGTCTCAAAACTTTGCCCTTGCAATATGATGTTAATAAAAATATAAATCATTTATCCACATGTCACATGCGAATGAAACACTTTTAAATATTATATTCGATTTATTCCAATAATTTTCCACGGGAGACATTATTTTATCACTATATATAATTAAACGCAAACTTGCAGTATTAATTATTTTCAATTTGACGTGTTTTTGTGTGGGGAGCAGGTTAATATGGTATTCTAGGAGGGCGAATCTTGTAATTTCACATCGACGCCCTCCGTTTCCTTAAACTACCATGCCGATAAAATGCTCTTACCAGAAGAAACTCACCAGAATCCAAGAAAAATCTCTCCCAAATTACCAGAGAAGAAAATGGAAATCGATGGGGAACCATCGCCCGATTACAAGCTCTGCGGATACCTCTGCGCTGTGCTCGTAGGCCCTGAGGACGCTTCTGTTGCCCTCAATTCCCTCTGCCGCATCGCCGGTGACCCTTCAAATGTTTACTTCGTGGCACAAAACGACGCCCGCTTGACCCCCATTGGTGAGCCAGAATCTCCAGATTCCAAAAAGACGCCCTCTGTGAAGAAGCGGTGGAGCAGAATTGGGATGGTCCACGGATCAATTAGCGTGGTGCATCAATTGCATGCCCTCGTGACGCACAAATGCTTGAAAATTGTGGCGCGAGTTTCGAAGGTTTCGCCACGCGAGAGCGAAGTCGAGGGTGGAAGTAGGGAAATTAGGGTGGTGGTGTTAGTGGATGTGTACTTGCCGATGGCTTTGTGGTCTGGATGGCAGTTCCCGCGGTCGAGTTCCACTGCTGCTGCGCTTTTCAAGCACTTGAGGTTTCGTTTTTATCTGTTTTTGGCCTTTTTGTTCTCACTCATTGGTAAAGTTGAGTTTTATTCGCAGCTGCTTTGTTGTCAAACAAACAGCTTAAGATCAGTTTTACAATGTTTTCATTAAATGGGGATATTCTCTAAAAATCGGGGTTGATTCATTAGTCCATTTATCAGAGTTCAAGAAAATGTGTCATTATGTATTTTTTGGGGAGAAAATATAGATTGCTTGTGGATACCATCAGTTTTGGTTACGCTTAATGGTGTTTCACTATATTGAAACTAGAAACAATTATCTTTGCTACTTTTTCAGAAGTTCTTGCTTTCTTCTCATTATCTGGGCTAAGTGATATAACTTGTACCCTATCTTAACTTTTGATTGTTCTAGTTTGTTTGGTTGATTATTCTCTAATGGGTTTGGAGCTGGTCGTTGGATTGATTTTGTAATAGAATAACATGATGAGCCAGATCAATGTAGTATCACTAAGTTATGGATATAAATGCTTTAGTTTTATGTTCTATTCAATGATCGTCCGATCCTGAAGCTGATCTCTAACATCCATTGCTTGAGTGTTAAACACTGTTGTAAGATGACCCTGACTTCCATTTTTCTCTGAATCAAGGCTAAATTCTAATATACACTAAACCTTATAATAATTTTCTTGCAGTAGAGGGTTTTACCTTGCTGCTGATTCTCATGTGGTTTGTAAATGTTGCTGGCAGCTGCAACTGGGAAGCTAGAAACTTGATTTCCATGTCTGTGAATTTGAACCATGATGATTATTATAGCATTTGGCACGTAACAGACTGTCACGTTCTTGGCTGTAAATGGCACTGTACTGCACCTAACAGACCTAAGGAGAAAAAGCTTTTTGAACTCCAGGAAATTTTTAAGAGCTTACCATGTGTGACAAAGAAAGTTGAAAGTGATGTTTCAAGAGTAAAACCGGCGGACTCATCTTGTGAACAGGGTATCTGGGTGCTGTCAGATGATATTTTGATTAATATCTTATCTACGCTAAGACCCATTGACCTCGTTAAAATTTCTTTGACATGCCACCATTTAAGGTATTTGGCTGCATCCATCATGCCATGTATGAAACTTAAACTATATCCGCACCAGCAGGCTGCAGTTGAGTGGATGTTAATGCGTGAGAGGGAATCTAAAGTCTTAAAACATCCTCTATATCTGGAAATGAAAACAGACGATGGCTTTGATTTCAATATCAATATGGTTTCTGGTGAAATTGTTGCTGGTGAAATTCCTACGACAAGGGATTTCCGTGGGGGTATGTTTTGTGATGAACCTGGATTGGGTAAGACTATTACTGCACTGTCACTTATTCTAAAGACACAAGGAACATTGGCAGAACCTCCAGATGCAGTGCAAGTGATCTGGTGCATGCATGATGGGAATCGGAGGTGTGGCTACTATGAAGTCAGCGCAGAGAATGTCACCAGGGGTAATGTGTCAAATATCAAGAATATTGCGGGGCAGAAAGCTCGCAGGGGACAATTATCTCTTGATGAACTCACCCCCAAACAGATTTGTGGTGGCAATGCATCAAATTCTCCCGTGCTTCTTGGGTCTGCCAAGCAGAGACTGGAATCCACCAATTCATTTCCTAATAAACAAGGTAAATTGTTCAAATCTGCTTCCCTGACATCTGTGGCCGTCACTATGCGACGTGACAGAAGCTGGAGTAATGCGAAGAGAAAACTTCTGGATGAGTATGAGGAGCCATCTTTGACTTACGAGAAATGTACAAAAAAAAGAAAGCATGCCTCCAAGGGTTACAAAAAAAGGTCTTCGGGTAACCAACTTGGTTTATCCCAAGGTATATCATTCACTAAGAATAGGGATAAGGGGACATTGATGGAAGATGTTGAATACAATGAAACATGGGTCCAGTGTGACGCTTGTGGCAAGTGGCGTAAGGTTGTGGGTGGCTGTGGAGCAAATACTTCCACTGCATGGTTTTGTAGTATGAATAGTGATCCCTCGTACCAGAGTTGTAATGTTCCTGAAGAACCCTGGGATAATAGGGAGTCCATCACACATTTACCAGGGTTTCATGCCAAGGGATCTTCTGGAGGCCAGGAGGAAAACATATCATTTTTCATTAATGTGCTAAAGGAACGCTATACATTGATCAATTCTGAGTCAAAGAAAGCCTTGACTTGGCTAGCTAAACTTTCACCAGATAAGCTCGCAGAAATGGAAACAACTGGGTTGGTGAGCCCTATTGTTGGAACCTCACTATTTGATGCTAGAGTGGTTCGTGATTATCACAAAATATTTCAAGCATTTGGCCTTGTAAAAAGAGTTGAAAAAGGTGTTTTGAGGTGGTACTATCCTAGAAGTCTTGCGAACCTGGCCTTTGATTTGGAATCCCTTAGGATTGCTCTTTGTGAGCCATTAGACTCACTCAGGTTGTATCTTTCAAGTGCAACCTTGATCGTTGTCCCTTCAAATCTTGTTGATCACTGGAAAACCCAAATTGTTAGGCATGTCAGACCAGGTCAATTGAGAGTTTATATATGGGCTGATCAAAAGAAAAAGCCATCTCCACACAGTTTGGCTTGGGACTATGATGTTGTAATAACTACCTTCAGCCGTTTGAGTGCTGAGTGGAGTCCACGTAAGAGAAGTGTACTAATGCAAGTTCACTGGCTCAGAGTGATGTTGGATGAGGGGCATACGCTTGGATCTAGCCTCAATTTGACAAACAAATTGCAAATGGTGGTTTCGCTGACTGCCACTAACCGCTGGTTATTGACAGGAACTCCGACTCCCAACACACCTAACAGTCAGTTGTCTTATCTTCAACCAATGCTAAAGTTCCTCAAAGAAGAGACTTATGGGCAGCATCAGAAATCTTGGGATGCAGGTATCCTGCGGCCATTTGAGGCAGAGATGGAAGAGGGCAGGGCACGTTTGCTGCAGTTACTTAACAGATGCATGATTAGTGCAAGGAAAATAGATCTGAAAGCAATTCCACCTTGCATTAAGAAAGTCACATATGTTGATTTTTCTGAAGAACATGCAAAAAGTTATAATGAATTGGTAGAAACAGTTCGTCGTAATATTTTAATGGCGGATTGGAATGATCCATCTCATGTTGAGAGTTTATTGAATCCAAAACAATGGAAATTTCGTGCTACTACCATAAGAAATGTGAGGTTATCTTGCTGTGTGGCTGGACATGTCAGAATGTCTGATGCTGGCCAAGATATTCAAGAAACTATGGATATCTTAGTAGGGAATGGTCTAGATCCTATGTCACAGGAGTATGTGTGGATAAAATATAACCTCTTGTATGGTGGTAACTGCATGAGGTAAAGTTGGATTTTTATAGTTTAGATGTTGATTTCATTTACAAGGGAAGCATAATAATTTTTGCTTTGTATTTATATTGTTAGGTGCACAGCATGGTGTCGTCTACCTGTCATTGTGCCTTGTAGGCACCTTTTGTGCCTTGATTGTGTTTCTTTAGACTGTCGAAGGTGTACATTTCCTGGTTGTGGTAACTTGTATGAAATGCAGAGTCCAGAAGAATTAGCTCGTCCAGAGAATCCTAATCCTAAGTGGCCTGTGCCAAAGGATCTAATTGAGTTACAGCCTTCATATAAACAGGTATACTTGAGTTCAATGTGTTATAGTTTATATTGTTTGGCATCATGTATTTTAATTCTTTGGGCATGTCATATTCAGAGATGTGTTATACTTCTCTCTAAGGCATAGGCACCTTCAAGTCTCAATTTGCTGGCAAGTAGTAGCGTTCATATATTAGGTTTCAGCATTTTAGATCAAGAAAAAGGAGACTTGTAACTTTCCAGGATGGGGTCTCCTCTTTGGCCATCCCCACCAATTAAACAGCATAAAGTAACTTGGTTAACTCACTTTTTGTAGTTTGAAGTAATGTTTTTCTTAATCTCCTCTCGTCCTTTGATTGATTCTGAAAATCCATCACTTTTGTGGGCCAAAAGGTTACTGATGGACATTTTGAGTCAATTTGCACTTCACATTTGGTATACAGATTTAATGATCCATTAGTTGTAGTTGCTCCAAGTGTGCAAGTGCTGTTAAAGGCACTTTCATAAATAAGGGCCGTGTGGATTGATTGAGTTTGTGCCTGGTCTTTGATTAACTAGGAGAAGGCTAAATTTTATCTGGATTTAATGTTTACTTTGCAATGATAGTTCATTCACATCTTTATGACATGCCCCTATCCTCTCTTGCTCGCTAACCCCTGTAGCACTTTGTCTATGTGTGTCTCTATTTATGTCTATCTCTTGATTGTGATGTTTAAGGGTGCCTCTTTTATGATGCAGGATGACTGGAATCCTGATTGGCAGTCAACATCTAGCAGCAAAGTTTTGTATCTAGTTCACCAGTTAAAGGAATTGCAAGAAACTAATAGTATGATCGTGTGCCCCAGTGAGAAGAGAGAGATTGTGTCTAATGAGCTTAAATTCTCCTCGAACTGGGGCCATTTGAACAAGTTACCCGATCAGCGGGCTTGCCATAAATCTAGAAATGAATGGAGCCAGATACCTTTGGGGAAAGTTATTATTTTTTCACAGTTTCTTGAGCATATCCATATCATTGAACAACAGGTAACTTCTGATCAAACATTGTTTCCTTTTGGTTTAGTCTCCAATTTTTGAGTTATGTTCTCTCAAATTTTTTTTCAGTTGAGCATTGCAGGTATCCAGTTTGTGGGAATGTACAGTCCAATGCACTCTAGTAATAAGGCATGTTTTTGTTTGCTTTTGTTTTGTGATTCTGGTTGTGTCATTCTTGTGAAGGTGCCTAGTTGCTAAGTTTCTCTTATTGAACTCAGATGAAATCACTGGCTACTTTCCAGCATGATGCACATTGTATGGCTCTCTTGATGGATGGAAGTGCAGCATTAGGTCTTGATTTAAGCTTTGTGACTCATGTCTATCTAATGGAACCTATATGGGATAGAAGGTGGGTGATGGAATTTCTATGTTGTGACAAGTATAACTAGTATTTGGGCAAATTCTCTGAGGTCAAATTAGCAATGCTTGGCGCAGCTATTTCAGCACAATTTGATTTCATTGCTTGTATCAAATTCTTATATTGGTTTTCACGATCTATTTGTTTACTAGCATGACCACTTTCTGATTACAATTTCAACTTGGTTTATGGAACAGTAAAATCTATTATATTGCTATTTTTTATTTTATTGACTGATTTTATTGTTGAAAAAATGTTTAGCACGGAGGAGCAGGTTATTAGTCGTGCTCATCGGATGGGCGCTGTACGTCCTATTCATGTGGAGACATTAGCAATGAATGGCACCATTGAAGAGCAAATGTTGAAATTTTTACAGGTATGCTCCTCCCATTTTGTCCTCTGGATGATTAAGCACTATGGTTCTTGCTATTTAAGTGTTGCAAAGTGAGATATCCATTTGGGAAGAACACAAATTACTCATGTCAACTCATCAGTTTGGACATGGAGTTGATCACTAGAACAAGAGCAGAAATAAAGCACATGTTTTGACTTTTCGTCTCTTGTTCAGTGTCATTTCTGGAAGAATAGGGAGGTCTAATAAATATATTTCATTTAAACGCCGTGCAATGATGGCATCTTCTTGCTTCCACGGTTCCACCTTGTCGATGGTTGTTCCTGTAATAAATTGGGATTAAAAAAATCTTGTGACCTACATGTATTATATTTTATTAGCTGTAATTGGACTTCATTTTTGCATTTATATGTTGATGGCAGAATCACTGAACTTCTAAATATGTTACAATGTTAATATTGTACACAAGTGTTTAGTGGTTTGCTAACCAATGTAATGCAGAGAGATTGTTGTGGCTGACAGTTAATGCTCTCTATAAAAGAGCTTGTCCAGATTTCTGTCAGTGGTATCTTCCTTTGTATAGGAATCTTACATGGAAAATTTTTAGGTGGAGAAAAGTTGAATTTTTTGGGGTTATCTGGGAGGCTATTTGATGTTTGTTATAATGTGAAGTTACAATAGAGATTATACTAGTGTGTGCTGCATTTCTTGTCTGTTTTGACAAAATCACCAGTAATTCAATATGCAGATTGTTGACACAAAATTCTTTTGGAAACTGCTTTTAGAACTATTTTGCGCACTGATTATATCCATGCTGTAAGGGCTTGCTGAACAATGGGAAATCTGATGCTACCTAACTTGGATGATACCGAAATGTACTGTGAACCATTTTATGTGCATGCAAAGATGCAAAATTTTGAATTTCATACTGATATTGTCGTCATCAATTGTGTGTTCAACTATTGAGAATTCTGGTTGACAGCCTAGTGGAACAGTTAAGCAATCCTTGAGCATTGACAAATGAGTGAATGTATGAATCCTAAGCTGCCTCACTTGATAAAGCTTTTGCCTTGGCCTGTCTAGCGGGCAGTGCTAATAAGATATGCTTCATGTTAATCAGCGATTCTGGTTGCTTTTTCTGCTAAATTATTAAATTGTTTTGATATACCTGTAGAATAGTGCAATCTATCTTAAAGTCATTTATAATATTTATTTCATCGACTAACAAAGTGTGCCCTCATTAGGATGGTGAAGGATGCAGACGGCTGTTGAATGAAGAGTTGGGTGCAAATGATCATGACGGAACACGATCATTTCGCACGTTACATGATTTTGCTGAGAGCAACTACCTGGCTCATCTTGGCTTTGTGCGAACTAATTCCAGGACAGAAAAGGTGGATAAATTATAGTTTGTGTCTTTGTTTGATATGTTGTGCTTTTTGATCCTTAACATTCAATCCGTTGATTTTGTTATAGATGTGGGTTAATCATATGTGGCTGTGTGTTTACTTTTGATGAACTGTTGGGGGAATAGACAAATTTCCTTGTTATTTAAGTTATTTATGTAGAGCATGAGCAGTTATTGTACAGTGTGTGCAATTAACCAATCCAGAATTCGTTCTCCTTCTCTTCCAACCCATATTTGAAAGAAAAATGTTAACCTTAAATTTGAAGGAAATATTGAGACTTCAGTATTGGTTTTTTCTTCTGTTCTGGTTCTACTCAGTGTGGAAATGCATTTGCAGCTTATTTTCAGAATGCGAATATTCCACGAGGAATACAGTAAACATAAAAGAGAATGTCATCACTAGCTCTGAGCTGTTGGTAATAAAGAACTTTTCGGAAACATTGGCATGTAATTTCCCATATTTTTTTCCCTTTCGGAGTGTTATGAGTTGTTCTATCCACTTCTTGTGTTCAATGCTCCACTATGGCCTTCCATTAATACATGCCGTTTTCTGAATATTGTGACATGGAGGTCCACTTATTGATGTACCTCAAAATGTGCCCTTAGGGCTCACTCTCCCAGAAAAAAGAAATCCTGCTTACCATCAGCCTGCACGACTCCTTTCTTGTTCTTATTCTTCTTCTTCTTCTTCTTTTTTCCCCCACATATTGGTTTTAATTTTTGGGAGCTTCAATAATGACGAGAAACTATATGGAGGAAACCTCATGTTGTCTTTTGAAATTTTGTGGTTGTTGAGAATGTTTTTCTTTTCTGAAGATCACTTCGTGGATGGTTAGATGTTTTGTTCTCATCTGAAGATCACCTAATGGATGGTAGGGTGTTGAGCGTGAATTTCTAGGCTTGTGCTTTTAACTGTCTGAAGTTATTGATGTAAGGTGTTGGCTTTCCCTTTGGACGCAGGTGCCACCATCTACAGAGAGGTCCATCTAACACCTACAACTCTTATCTGCAGATATCTCTGAAGATCAAAGTCTAATCTCCAATGCCATTTCCGAAAGTGTTGTGGATAAATCAATTCATCTGTATGCTGGTCCATGGTGTTGACAGCTGGGATCCGGTGGGTTTTTTTTTTTCATTTTTTTTTCCTTCGAATTTTAACAACAGAAAAAAATCCTTTCTGTGGAGCAAAATGGATTTCGTGCTCCTTCATTGCTGCATCACTTAATTTTTGTCTTTTTTGATAGGTATGTTATATAATTGGCTTTTGTTGTTAGAAAATGTAGTCGCTCTATTGTCAGTTTCCGTTTCTGCGGCTGGTGATTAGGGTATTTATTATACTGTGATAAATAAAAAATTCGATGTATCATTTGGTCTAACTGAATGCATTTGTTACCCGTCATTTGTTCTTGGTCAACATGGAACCAATTTATTTTGGGATTTTTGTCAGTTGAGTAACTAGGCAGCGTGAATTATTGAACAAAAATACTACTAGAGCATTAAGGGCCTGTGACCGAGTGAAACATTAAATTAAATTTTTAAGTATCATCTTATCTAATTTTCAGAAACTGTATTAAATTGGATCGTCGTACGCATGTCGTGTACCATTGTTTCATCCGGGACTTATTATTTGTAGCATACTGGTCCGTGGTGTCAATAACACTCCACCTGGGAACGGATGGTTTTTCATTTGATTGTTTTATTTAAAAAAGAAAAATAAAAATCCAACAACAATAACAAAACACTTCTGTGGGATAAGTCAGATTTCGTGCTTCTCCGGTGCATATGCTGTCACTTTGGTTTTTTTTTTTTTATATTTATTTCAGTATTTTTTTTTTTTTTTTGGTAGTTTAATGCTTGATATGTAACTTAGATAAAATACATAACTCAGCGCACAAGGAAATAGCTTAATTTTAGAAGTAGATACATGCATACATACATACATACCCTAGCCAAAACACAGTAGTTCCTCTTTTATTGATTTAGCTGCATGGTAAACGCATTCATGTTAAGATAAAACATATATTTCCTTAACTATGTTTTTGCTATTTTTAATGTAGTGTTTTACTAGTAAAAGTGGCACACGATATTTATGTGGGTGATTCAAAATTATTTAATTTCACCAATATAGTAAAATTTAATTATTGATTATTCTGATAATAAAGGAAAATTAATTGAAAATTGAAATTGCATTAAAAATTTACAGAGAGAGAGAGAGAGAGAGAGAGAGAGAGAGAGAGAGAGAGAGAGAGAGAGAGAGAGGGATTAAAACAACTATAAAGAAGAGAAGGGTATTTTAGTCAATTAATATTTAACAGTAAAAGGTATTTACCTCTAATCTCTCACTTTAATATGTAGTATAGAAAGATAGACAAACCTTTTTTAATGAAAGTAATTGGTTATAGTTAAACTTATTGAAAGGAGTATTTTAGAAAATCCATAAATTGACCAAAATAGTTACTTTTGGGGGTTAAGGCTTAATTGAATAGTAAGTATAGATTAATCTAGATGCGATTTTTCATATGTGTGTGTATTTGTATTCAATCATGACTTCATGCATATCTTTCTTCATTACATAGAATAAGAATATAATTGCATGATTTTTATTATGATGTGGGGCTATAAACATAATCCGGTCACGTAATACCAGTCAAGCATTGACACTTTGTTCTTGATATCTAAATTTTATTTGGATTTATACAAATTCAATTCCTTTTGAAAACGCACCGATGATATAACTATTATTGCAACAACAAAGCATGCGGGTAGAAAACTTTGCAGAATGCTAAAAGAATGTGTGAATATAAACTCACGCACACCAGTAAGAATTAAAAATTGAATATTATAATTGTTAATACAATTTAGAGGTTCACTCTTATGTTTGTAGATGTCAAGTCAAGTACAATTTTTACTAACAAAATTACTGTAGTGAAAAATCAAACAATCTAATTATAATTTTTACAAATTCGATTCCCCACAAGGGTTTTTCTGTGGTTGGATGAACTAAAATTTCTCTCACAATTTTGTACTTAATCTAAACTCCCTTCTATGTCCAATTTCACATTGCATGGTTTGTTTCAATCTAAGGTTAATTATCCCCCTAACTAATCACTAAAAATAAGTGTTTATCACTTAAGATCTCTAGCACTTTTTTAAGGGAGTCTTCATTCATTATCTTTCATGTTTAGAAAGGCTATTATTTATAGCTTACGAAACCTAATTGTCTATTCTAAGAAGGCTCCATATTAAAAAGTTTCAACTACTACAAATTCAATTAAAAATAATGTTGAGTTAATAAATGTTGAGTTAATATTGCGACGTCAGTTTCAATATTATAGTAGGAATTTCGAATAACGTAAAACTTTTTAATTCATATATAATAAAAAGTTGTTTTGATTTAAACTTTTCCATCACTTTTTCCAATTTTTTTCAAATTATTCAAGTTTCAAAACATCTAAAGATGCTATTATAAATGTTTTATTCGAATTCAATCTTCTATCAAAAATTAAATCATTACAAAATTCATCGTACTGTCGTAATCTATTAAAATGTCTACCTACACAACAGTTATAATATTGTTAATAAATCTATCAACAATAATTTTATAATTAACATCTTTTATATTAAGCCCAACTATGGAAAAAATCATTTAAATTTTTTATTTATTTTTCATACACATAACCACAATTCCAAATAAATTAAATATCTCTTTTAACTTAAAAATGTATTACGTTTATGTCAGCCAAGACGAGAATAAACACATAGATGTAGTTAGGTTGTTTTTCTCATGTCATTCATTATCCTTTTTTTTCCTCTTTTGCTAAATTCTTCATATTATCTTCTTGCCCCCAGTCGACAAAAGCCTTAGCAACACGACGACATTAATAGTACACCAACGGTCCACATAGCAATCAATTTTAAATTAAAGTGAACATTATTCCAACCCACTATCTACTCAACAATGTTCATCCTTAAGTATTATGTGCAATTTCTATTGTGTAAGTATAATTTCAAACTCAAATAGTTGTAGGCAATTTTCGAATAAAATACTCTAATTGGTATTATATTAGATGGATAATGAAGGTGCAATTCAAACTGCGTAGAGAGATTTGGTACCTACAATTGAATTTTATTCTAATATAAACAAGCAAAGCAAATTTTTTTATTAAAAATAAATGTTTTGTAAAAAATTTTAGTTTTTTTCAAAATTTTGTAGCCTTTCGTCCATTTTTTTCCAAAATGTTTCTAAAAGTTAAAATTTTAATTTCTGAAAAATTATTAATTTTTTAAAACTTTTTGAAATTTAAATAATTACATTTTCGATAAATATCATGAATAATACTCCCTACGGCCAACTTAATAAAAATTAATAGAGCATTTGCCACGCATGTATATAAACACAATTAGTTTATGTTAAAAAGAAATCATATTTTGTATGAGTTTCAGAGATATGAATGATAGAAAAACAATAAATTTAATGCTCAAGCTAAACACACACATAGTATAAAATTCTTTAAAAGATTTTTTTTTTTTTCAAAAAAAGGCTTTTTTGAAATTTCCTAAAAACTACTATGATGACCCTCTGATTTTATTTTTTCCTAAAGACTTATTTTAATTTCCAATGAATAATATTTACACTGTATTACTATGTTCAGGTTTAGCTTGTATTTTACTTTTTTTAGCATCAAAATAATTTTTAAAAAATTTTTGAATTTGATTCTTGACGTAAATTTTTAATTATATTTACATGATATACAAGGATGACTGTGTTTGTTTCCAAATTCAAATGAAGAAAGATAATTTAGATGATTTGAACGAGAATAATAATTATATTTGATATGTAAAATTTAAATTATTAAGCAAATTATATATATACATTTATATATATTTATTATGTATTAATAATTGAATAATATAATAATATCTAGATTTATAGGATAATAAAAGAATAAATACGAATAGAAAAATTATGAGAATAAATATTGATTTAATTAAAATAAATATAATAATTAAAAAATTCTTATTTAATTACAAAAAAATTAAATTTAAGTAAAATTTATATGAACAGGTGAAAAAAAAAAATCCCTTTTTTAAAAAGTAAATAGTAAAGTGGTGGGGTCAGACAGACCATCACTCCATGTGACGAAAGTGATCTATATGATTATAAAAATCTCTTCAGAGAAGTCACTGATAAATTATTGAATTTGTTCGTCGTAGCTGACGTTGCGCAAATTTGGAACCTATGTTTCAATCTTTCACCGTCCGATCCAACTAAACAATTTAATAAAACTTGTTTTATAATTTAAATTTAAATATTTTTTATATTTGATACTAACTAATTATTTTTAATCTTTTATATCTATTTATAATTAAATTAATACATATACTCATATATATATATATATATAATTATTCTTATACACTATCATATAATTTAATTATTATAATATATTTATATAAATTAAAATTTTAAAATACCGAAATTTTACTATTAAAATATTAATCATTCCAACACCAAAATCCGCTTCCAAACATAACCAATAAATTCGATTCGTGGTTTAGGAGTGCTACAGTAACCCATTAGAAAAGAAATATTTCCCAATTCACTGGTTAATAGTCAAGCAAATAGCATGGCTGAACCCACTGTAGTGTTGAATCGGTTGCTTCCGTGTTATAAAATAATTTAACAAAATAATCTTTTTGGATCCTTATCCTGTCTATCTATGAATCTATTTATTAAACTGAACATGTCGCAGAAAATTATTTGTATGAATAATGAGGTGGGCCACTCCATAATCAATCACTTTGGAGAAGTCAGAGACAAATTATTGAACTTGTTCGTCATTGCTGACGTTGCGCGAATTCGTTAAAGCTAATGACTTTGTTTCATGGTTTCGGACCGCCACACTTCCCCCAAAGACAAGAAATATTTCCCAGTTCATAGGTTAACAGTCAAGCGGATAATATGGCTGAAACCACAGTGGTGTTGAATCGGTTGCTTCCATGGATCGAGAAGAAGGTCCGGGAAGAGGTAGGCCTGCTGCTCGACGCCGACAACGAGGCTCTAAGTCTCACTCAGAAGTTGAAGGAAATTCAGCAGGTGCTTGCGGATGCAGAGCGGAGACTACTGAAGGATGAGAGGGTTAAAAGCTGGCTGCAAGAGCTCCAAGATATTGCCTATGAAATGGAAGATGCGTTGGAGGAATGGGAAGTGGAGAACATCAAGCAGCAACTCCAGGAAGCCGAGGATGCCTCTGAATCATACTCTGATTCTTGGGAGAAGAAGGTATGTTCTTTCCTCCAATCTGTTTGCTCGTGCTTCCAACAAACTGTCGAGCGTCGTAGAATTGCCCTTGACATAAAGCAAATAAATGAAAGGCTAGACTCACTTGCTCAAGAAAATGAGAAAAAATTCAACTTCATGAGCCACGATTCTCAATATGAGAGTCGCAGACGAATTGAATCTACCTCCTTCGAGGAGGTGTCTGAAATACGTGGGCGAGAAAGCGATAAGAAAATTCTGGTGAGCATGATGTCAACAGAGAGTGGCCCTCAAGTAGAGCGGGATGGCATTAAAATTGTTTGTATAGTGGGTGCTGGGGGAATGGGGAAGACTGCATTATCTCAACTTGTCTTTGGGGAGCAGTTTGAAGTAAAAATATGGGTCAGTGTTTCCGATCCTTTCGACCAGATTAGTGTTGCTAAAGCAATATTACAAGTCATAGACAAGGATTCTTCAAGTCTCTCACGATTAGAGCCATTACTGCTAGCTATTCAGAAGTCAATTTCTGGAAAAAGATTCCTTCTTGTATTAGACGATGTTTGGACAGAGTCTGAGAATGATTGGAGGCCTTTAAAAGTGTCGCTAAAGAGTGGGGCCCCTGGGAGTAGAATTTTGGTGACCACGAGGAAAGAAAAGGCTGCTGTAATAATGGACAGCACATACACGCACAAACTGGAGCCATTGAAGGACGAGGATTGTTGGTCAATAACAAGTCAAATAGCTTTCAAAGGCAGGGAAGCGAGCAAACGTATGATCTCGGAAAGAATTGGTAGGGAGATCGCCAAGAAATGTAAAGGCTTGCCGTTGGCTGCAAAGACTATGGGAGGCCTACTGCGTTTCAAAAGTAGTCTAGAAGAGTGGCAAAGTGTTTTGAAGAATGAGATGTGGAAATTGGAGGAAGTGCGAAAAGATATTTTCCCACTTTTGACATTAAGTTATGATGAGCTGCACCCTACAGTTAAGCGTTGTTTCTCCTTCTGTGCCATTTTTCCAAAGGACCGGGAACTAGATGTAGACATGCTAGTAAGAGTATGGATGGCCCAAGGATTTCTATCATCATCCCTAAGTGGTAGCGTGAAGGAGATGGAGGATGTAGGACGAGAATATTTTGAGGATTTAGCGATGCGTTCTTTCTTTCAAGAATTGCAAAAGGAGGATTATGGGGAACGTATAATTGGCTGCAAAATGCATGATATGATACATGATTTTGCCCAATTCTTATCAAAGAATGAGTGTTTAATTGTGGATGGAGGTGCGGAGATGGTACCTAGCAAAGGTGCTCGCCATTTGAACATCAGTCTACAAGAAGAAGATACGACTCTCACTTCAATTTGCGGAAGTGAAAAGCTTCGTAGCCTTTTGTGGAGCAAAACCATTCCCCCAAATTGGATTTTCCATTTGAAAAGGATCCGATTTTTGATTTTAGTTGATTGCAAGTTGCATGACATTCCAAAGGAAATCGGGAATTCGATTCACATTAAGTACTTGGATATTAGTTCCAATCCCGTAAAGGAACTCCCTCGAACCATTTGTGATCTATATAATCTGCAGACCTTTTGCTTCAATTATTGTTGGGTCTCTTCGTGGACTTCCTGGAGGGATCCATAAACTAAAGAACTTACGTCACATACACAATCGGAAGACTTGTAGTCACTTCAGGTTTCCTCAAGGACTCGAGAAATTAACCGATCTTCAAAGCCTGGAGAAATTAGATGCTAGAAGAGATTCGGTTAATAAATTGGGGTGGTTGAAGGACTTGAATCGACTTACAGGTACTCTAACAATTTTCATTGATGGTTCAGTGGATGTAGAGGAGGCTAAGAAGGCAGCCCTGATGAATAAAAAATTGATTCGAAGATTCATACTACAGTGTGATTACGAAGGGTTAGAAGACATTGTTGAAGCTCTACAACCACATTCAGACTTACAGGAGCTTGATTTTACGGGCTTCCGTTTACCGATATGGATCCCCACCCTGGTCAATCTTAGGACATGCATTCTAGCTGGTCCTATGTGTGGGCGGCCCTGTCATGATACAGATATGGAAGCTTTATTCTCTCGTTTGGGAAAACTCAAACTACTTGAGGATCTTTGTTTGAGGAGCTTGGGGATGGAACGTCTGGCGATAGGCAAAACATCATCAATTGCATTCCCCAATTTGAAGAGACTCACATTCGTTGCTTGTCACAAGTGGGTAGAGTGGGAAGACATGAGCGAAGACGAAGAAAATCATACCATTTCGCTTAATTCCCTCCTCGAATTGCGAATCATGTTGTGCAAGAAATTGAAGTCATTACCCCATCGTCTTCTAAGAGACGTCTCATCTCTTCAGATTCTGCGTATTGAAGGATGCGAGTGTCTACGAGAAGGAGACTGGAGAAGTGTCGTGGTTGTTTAAAATAAATTGATATTTCGCCCAGACTACATGTGTGTTATTCGCGGAACTCAGCGTTCATTCTCGCCACTCTATTAACTTCGGTCATTAGTAGCTAATCGCATGACTGCCCTAATTTGTAGAGACGGACGGAACTGTTTATGTTGTGTCCATTATTAATTCACTTAAATACTTCTCCTTTGCACTTCTTGTACAATTTTCCGTGTCGATTATTTTTATAATACTTCTTATACATATTTTTTTTTTCCCTATCCTTTCCAACTAATATTTGCTGTATTTTGTCTTTTTCCCCAGATTCTGTTCGTCACTCGTTTTATATAAAAACATTTGTAACACAATTTTTAAGTTTTTTCAATCATTTGTTTTTATTACTATAATTATTTTAATGATGTTGAGTTAATATATTAGTACCCCATTAATATAATTATATATTCTTTTCATAATTATACATATATAGAGTGTATGATTTTCCTTGAATAAAAATAAGATAAAACATGAGCACGATGTATGTTAAAATATTAATGTGATACAAATAGAAATCTTAGTATGACAGTGATTTATATTTTAAAATTAATGAAGCACATGCATTACATGTGTACAAATTGCTAGTTCAAATTTAATCTACGCGGATCCACATTACGCAAGTTTTTAATATCTTGACTAATCCATTATTAGCCTTTTTTAAAAACTAGTAAAGTACACGCGTATTGGGCATAAATAAATAATATTTATATCATTATATTTTTTGAAAAAAATAAAATTGTAAAAATTAAGAACACATTAAATTTTTGAATAAGTAAAGACTATTTGATAAATATTAGTATAGCTATCATTTTATTTAGTTTTTCAAGACTTTCTACGATCTTGATTAATATTCACAATAGTATTTTTAAAAATAATGTATTTCTATTGATTATATAATTTTTTCTATTAAGTTATCCTGAGATGATAACTTATGGAGATAACTATCTTTCAAAATATTATCATAACTTAATTTTATATTTTAATATAGTTGATGTTTGTTTTTATCATCTAAATGTTCTATTTCATTTATTCTTTTACTACATGTATAAAAATGTTATCTTAATTTTAGTGGAAAATGTTAGTGAATTTAAATGTTTTTTTTTTATTAATTTTCAAATATAGCATTATCAGCACATTCTTTTTCTTTACTTTTATTACTATCCTTATTAAAAACTAATTATTTTAATACATATTTTATCCATATTTTGTTGTTTTTTCTCCCACTCCCTTTAATTCAATTATTTATTCATCATAATGACTATAAGATCTCTTATTGTAATCCAATAATCAATTGATAACTTTTGCTGTTATTCCCAATGTTTCAAAATGACAATCTGTCCAGTACCTTCTCCCAATAATAATACATCTCTGACAATATCGTATAGTATTAATGAATTTGAATAAGTCAATGTATGCTGGCCTGTGTAGCTAGATAATTGAGCATAAATTGTGTCAGGGAAGCACCACCGTATGAACTATTATACAATAAAGACTTATTGACAATACGATATAGTCAATACGATATAAGGTGTCTACTAATCGATGTGTAATCTGTATCCCTACTGACTCATATAAGAAAAAAACACATTTCGAGTTAAATTAGGAGATAATAGCATATTATATTATCATTAAATGGATGAAGTAAGAAAGTAAAATTTATATTACTATGCACTATAAGGCTCAATTGGCAAGTCGATATGAATCAATTAAAACAGGTCCATGTAAAATCACTTATGTTGACTCAGCATAGGAGCTAGACTAGGAATCTTGATTCATGTCCATATTACCAACATAAACTATACAATATGTTAGATATTTACTTACATAAATAATAAGTACAATTGTGTGCAAACAATGATAATATTGAAAGCATATGAAGTACCTGTAAAAGCATGAAAGAACCACTCATAATTGACTTTTGATAAGTTGATGATGTACACAGTTTGCGGTACAAATGCTCAAACACAATAGAGCCCCAACTGAAATAGCGCACTACATTCAAGTCCTCTAACTGTTGCAAATATATTGATTTCACATTATCACTTGATGAATTGAGTAGTGGCCTAGATCCTTATAAGAATAGCGCACAACAATGGGTATACTATACAATCTCTATCTTCATGCTCTCATCTTGTAGGAGGTAAGCCTCCAAGTGTAGGGAAAGTAGGCATAGTTGTATGGTGGCACCATTGCGGCAAACTTTGTGGTCTCAAGATGGATACTCAATCATGTCTTGTAGTACACCTCCTACACTGCCTCATTCCTAGTAAGGTCACTTCTCGTAACTGATGCATCAATGGCTGATAGCTTTCATATAATAGCTACGTTCTTCAATGTAACGGTGGCTTCACTGTACACAAAATGGAATGTACGCATTTCACATCCCTATCACTTAACTAAGGCCGTGATAAGATGTCAATCAAGTGATAGATAATGACATGACATTTGAATCCCCCATACATATTTTATATCATGAAAAATCAAAATAACAGAATCATCCAAAATATCAAAGTGCTCAATGCTTTTCTCTCGAGCAAGAGGTGGAATCATATTATGCCAATTAAGTGGTAGACGACGACAATTGAATGCCCCATAAATGCGTATATCATGAAAAATTTGAATGACAAGATCATTCAAAATATCAAAATACTCAATACTTTTTGGGGGTAGGAGGTTGAATCACATCATCTAATGTGTCGGCTCACAGATTTTTAGACTTATGTTTTTCCTATCTCCACTGTAATGTATAGTCCACTGGTTGAAACTTTATAAACACTTGACATTCTACAAACTACACAAGCAGTAACCATTTATTAAAATTAATAATTTGGAAAACCAAGGAATTCAATGATAGAAAATTAAGAGATGAAAAGAAAAGGAAATAAAGTTACAAAGTAAAATTTAGTACCTTATTTAAGCAATTTAATTCAATTAATTAATCTATAAATATCATCTAAAAATTCTACTTAGAAATGACATTTTTTCCTTAAATATTCTTTCTTAAATTGTAAATATATTATAATTTTGTGAACTCTTTCTTTAAGAAATCAATTAGATATACCTTAATTAATTCATTGTTTCATTAAGTTCTATATCTTACACATACATTTCAATTAAAATTTTTTAAACTAGACTTAAAATTAGTTCTAGTTCAAATGTAAGGTATTCTATATTAAATTAACATATTACTACATATGTTCATTTATATCAAGAAATAAAAAAATAAAAAAAGAAATAAAGAATGATGAGTATGAAACATTGTTCTTCATTATAAAAACTAGTAAAACTTCCACATTTTATGCAGGTGCAAATTTATTAAAAAATTTATTGTACTTTAATTAATGAAAAATAAAATTATTCAATACAAAAAACTATAAAGAATATTCAAAGTAATAAAATAAAAAATATCAAGGGAAAATGAAAAAAAGAAGAGAAAATTTGAGAGAAAATACAAATAAAAAAGTTAAAAGAAAAAATTAAAACAAATATTATGCGGTTTTATATTTTGCAAAAATATTTTAAAAAAATGAAAAATAAAAGAATTCAAAAAATGATAAAACTTGATAGAACATATAAATAAAATGAGAGATGAAAATAATAGAAAGAACAAAAGTATTTGGCATAAGGGCATCTGTTTAAATTCATTTTATGCCACTAGAATTTTTATTAAAATAATAATATAATATAAATAATACAACATTAACACAATGAAAATAGAATCCCAAACATATACTCGATACGCAAGTTGCAATATTAAGCTAGTACACAAGAAATATAATGTCAAGCAAAATCATAAGTTGAATCAAGTCAAGACTAATGGGACGAGGATGCCGCCTGCTGTCTCATACCAACAGATAGCTATTCTACCAAGTCATTTTAAAGCAACATCACACAATCTATTTCCTTTTTGTAGCATGAAAAAAAATAAAAATAAAAAAATAGTTGGTATCGCCCTACCCTTTCTTCACCTAATCAGACCTTTCATACTGCAGATTAGATCACTGATAAAATATTGCAGATAGACTAATTATAATGCTGAGGAGATCCCAATTGATGGTGCACTTTACACTGTCTTTTAGTACTAAATGATTTAGTATTCTTGCTCTTAGGTAAAGCTGCAAAGCTGAATAACTTAAAATGTTCTACTAAGCCATTACAAGGCAACATCCAACGTTCTTTTCTTCTTTTTCTGTTGTTAGAGTAGAGAAATGACGATGAAAAACAGAACTCGCCGAGTTATAAAATGTGATTCTCTTCACCTAATGAGTAAGTTATTTACAGTAATCTGTATCCACTTCCTCTGGTATATTGCTATTTGGCAAAGACCTCTTCCTTGTGGTAATAAAATTTAGGGTTTTACCATCTTTTAGTGTTGAAATTGGGTTGACTGCCTCTTTTTCATCCTTAAAAGTTTCTTTTTGCTTTTTTGTTTTTTTAAATTTTGTTACTGCCATACATATTCTTCTTTTTCTTCTGGTTATACTCATTTATAAATACAAGAAAAAATACAATAAAATGACAGAAAAAGGACAAAACCACAAACAAAGATATGAGTTCTATTATTCAGAAGAGAACACAATTAATGGAAATTAATATAATAAAATGATTATTTTGTTACGATTATCTTTTAACTAATATTGTCGTGTTTCCGTAGAATATGTAACTATATAGAAATCAATCAATTTAAAAGACGATATGGTCCTGTTAATTGATATCGTTACAACTTCGGAATCAGTTGATAATAAATTGGTTACTCCTGAGAAATTGAGCATACTCTTAATTATCCTGTAACTAAATTTTGTGATGATATGCTCTGAGAATAGTTTCATTCTTTTGGGTTTCAGGTACTTTAAACATAAGCATACAGTTTTAATCAACAAATTTAATATATTCAGAGTTTTGAATTATCATTTTAAACATATCATAATTTCAAATTTAGATTCTCTAGTTAATCATAAGTCATGTCAGTCCACGGATGTTTAATCTTTAATATCTTTATTAACATGATAAAATTATTATTAAGTTGAATTTTAACTTCTGCCAAAAAATTTCTACTATATAAAGACAGATAAATTAGAATTGATAGTTTTATATGTGTATGAAACTTTTGCAAGGATGTTTAACAAAATCAATATATATATATATATATATATATATATGCATATCATAGTTTTCTACGTGCATTTTTTTGAACAACGCCCTTGCTTTTGTATTTTGTATTTTCTTTATTCTCTTTCAATATAATTATGTGCTTTATTACCATGTTTCTTTTATATCTTCTAATTTGTTACTTTTGTCTTTTCCTTGTTTTGATTTTTCATATACTTTAAATTTTAAATTATTATTTATTTATATTTTGTATTAAATTTAAAGGCTTAACTTTGGTTACACAATGTTAAATTATTATAATACCTTTAGTTTAATATTCTAATTTTTCTTTCTTTGTTCATTCTCGTTTTGTATAATTGTATACTTTCTTCTGTTGTATTTTCTACCTTGCAACTCGCTCTTTTTATTTTTATATATTTTAATCTATTTTTTATTGTAAAATATTTTTCTTTTAAGTATTATTTGTAATAATGAATAAAATTTTATAATTTATAAAAAAAATTACACATGCATCAAATGTGCCATTATTGCTAGTTAATTAGTATAACTATGGACGGCTACTTTTACGTTCACATAAAAATATAAAAATTAAATATATTCCAATTGATTCTAATTTTTATAGATTATATAGGTATAGATATAGATTACAGATGTATATTTTGTAATATCTATACTATATTATTAAATGTTTGATCTCAATTTAGTTAGATAAAGTAAAATTTCATATTTAATCTTTTATAATTGCATAATGTAAAATTACATATTTATCTTTATTTTTTAATTTTTTGTCCTTTCCTATCCTTTATGTTTCATTTCTTTTAATTTATCTTTATTTGTATTTTCCTTTCAAACTTTTCATCTTCAATTTCTTTTCACCTTTACTTATTTTCTTGTTAAAAATATTATTTACGTTTTAAATAATATTATTTTTATTATTTAAAATATAATTATTTTATAATTTATAAATAATTTTACACATGCCAATTTAACTAGATTAAGTTATTATGATATTGGCAACTTGAGTTGCTTTCTTTTGAGTTCCTCATTCTTACAGTTTCACAACGAGTCATGTACAAAGTACTAATCTTGAATCCAAAATGTCACTTTCTTTTCCTTATTTTCTTTTTCTTCAATTTTCCATATTCATTTTTTTCTTCATTTTTGTAATTATGACAAATTTTAGGGGTGTAGATGTTATTTAACTTTATCCTATATAAAATTGTGAGAAACGTCAGAAGATTCCCATGATATTAATACAATTCATGGTCTACATGTGCCATCAAATTGAGGGATTAAAACTAATCTTATTAAATTCATCCAACATCACGTTGAATAGCTATCTGCAGGTGGCATTGAATTATGGGATTAAACTAATCTTGTTCTGAATCAACTGATAGCTTCTGCCATTGAAATAACGATTATTTTAATTGTGTTTTTTTATGTATTTTGGCCCAAGAAGTTCACTGACCCCAAGAATCTTGAGCTTTAATGTCTTATTTAAAAAGCAATTTAAATTACTAAATGTGAATTTTTAATATATGACTAAATCCCCTTGCCTGTTAACTTGCAGCTGCATTGTTATTTACAAGACTACTGCATTCTGGGCAAATATTTTTAGAGTGGCTTCACTTTTTTTCTTTTTATCAAGAATGGAATAAGAAAACCGTGGGTTAGTTTTATTCCCGATGAAAAACAACAAATTAAGGTTATTTTATTTTAAAGATTAAAATTAAAAAATTAAAAATCAAGTATATAAAAAATAGTTGAAATAAGAAAACAAAGAAAGCTCAAAAGAATTTGAAAAGAGGAAGATTAAGAGAGAACACAAATAAAATAATAAATTAAAAGAAAAATGAGAAATATAAGGATAGAATAATGAAAAAAAAAAAAATTCAATCAAAATAGTTGTGTAATTTAACTTTGTACAGTCAAAAAAACCTTAAACAGACAATATTCTTTCTAGATAATTATATTAATCAGATGTGTTATTGATATTGCTTTGCAGGTTTGTAATTATTGGGCATATCAATTTTATCAATCATAAAAAAATATATATATGTCTTTACACAATGTGCCAAAATACATAAAATGGAAATTCACAATTATGCATCATACATACACAAATTTAATGCATGCGAACAATTATATATATATATATATATATATATCAATTAATAGCATCTTTTAAATATTTTTTTTTGTAATTTAAAAAAAAGAAACTTTAAAAAATATAATAATTTAAAGAGAAAAGAATGAAATAAATAAAAATTGAGAGAGCAACTAAAATATATATGAATAACATGCATGTGTGTGGGGAAGTAAGGGCATTTTAAGAATTATACATCTATTAGTAACCAAAGAGAGACCTCAGCCAGTATACAAGTGATGTATAATGTAAAAATATGAATAATTGGTATTTCAAAATACAATGAATAAAATTTGAGTGCGAATAAAGTATGGTTGAATCCTTGCTATCTAAGGGCTATACACTTTCTTCATTCATTTAAATAAAAATGACTGCACGAATATAAGAATTAAGATAGTATTTTATTTATTGAATTTGACTAATATTTTCCAGCATTCCTAGGTAAAGATTCACATAACATAAAAATCATCAACTAAAAATTCAACTTGAACAAATGTAGTTATTGAATGAGTAATTTAAGTAATTTGAATCAAAATCTATGAAAAATAACATGCAACTGCTCATGAAATTATATAAGAAACCTAATGAAAAATGGAATATTCATCAAAGGGCAATTATTAATAGCAATTATTTCTAGTATGATTAAAACTGATAAAATAAAGCCCGAGCGATGAGCCAGTCCATGACTCCATGTAATGCAAGTGGCACGATTGTACCTTGAGACTGAGGGTATTTACTAAAAAATTGACAAACCAATTAATTATTATTATTATTATTATTATTGGTTATATTTTTTTAATTATATATTTTAAAAATACATACTTAATTATTATTATTTTTATATAATTTTTGAGACAATAATACTTATAATACACGTAAGAAATTAAAAACAAACAAAATCATTATTATTATAGCATAAAATCCGTGAAATGTGCATTGGAGTTGTTGAATGTGAACACAACATTAGGTGGTGAGATGAAGCGGTCAATGACTCCATGTGAAGTAATTGATATGATTGTAATATAATACTGGTGGTTGAATGTGACAAGTGAAGGTGATGAGGTGAACCCATGTGGTGCCAGACATATGCATATAAAACTAATATGTAACTAGTTACGCGCTCACTTTATGTGTATATATTTTAATATTTAAATATATTAAAATGTATTAGATATATATATATATTATTGTATAATTTATTATTTAAAAAATATTTACTTTATGTATAAGCACATAATTTTTTTATCAATAAAGTATAAATTAATCATTTTTTAAAAAAATTTTAATAATATAAGTGAATTTTTCAAATGAAAAATTATAATAATAAAACCTAAATCTAGTATATTTTTTAAAACGTTAATAATAAATATAATTTATCAAAAATAAAAATTGTATTAGATAATTTGTAGAAAATGAAGGGAAAAAAAATGAAGTGATAATGAAATAATAAGTAAAAAATAAAAATAGAAACTTTAAAAATTTGAAAAAAAAAAATGTTTAAAGAGGACATTCTAGTATATGAACTTTGAGGACAAAGGTATTTATTATCCACGCTTTGTATAATTCGATTAAAATTCATGGATGAAATATTCATACAGCAGTTGAATGTGAACACGGAAGCTTTAAAACACAACGATACATTAATCAAAAAACGCGTCCGTAAAAGTCACTGCACAAGACAAGAGGACTAGGTTTCTTCCTCTTTGTATATAGACTGCTTCATGGTTGCCAATTCCCACACTACTCTACGCTCAAACGTATAAGTTCCTTCTTGAGAGAGAGCCAGTTCATCATTAGTTAATAAGCAGACATGGCTGTTGCCTCCGTGGTGTTGAATCGATTGCTTCCATTGATTGAGAATGCAGTCCGCGAAGGGGTAGACCTGCTGCTCAATGCCGACGACAGAGCTCAAAATCTGTCTGAGAAGCTGAAGAAAATTCAGGAGGCGCTTGCCGATGCAGAGCGAAGACGAGTGAAGGATCCAAGGGTCAAAAGTTGGCTGCAAGAGCTCCAAGGCATTGCCTACGAAATAGAAGACGCATTGGAGACTTGGGAAGTGGTGAATATCAAGCAAAATGAATCTAACGAAGATGATTCATCTGATTCTTGGGAGAAAAAGGTACGTTCTTTTCTCCAATCTGTTTGCTTATGCTTCAAGCAAAATGTCCGGCGTTATCCAATTGCTCTAGATATGAACCAAATTCATGAAAGGCTAGACTCGATAGCCCAAGAAAATGAGGACAACTTCAAGTTCATTCCGAACTTGGGCTATGTGGGCTGTGTTTCTCTAGATCACCAACCAGATAAAACTAACTCCTTTGTGGAGGCGTCTAAAATACAGGGGCGAGATATAGATAAGGAAATTGTGATAAGGAAGTTGTTGTCAAAGAGTAGTGGTCAAGGAGAGGGTGGTGTCAACGTTGTATCCATAGTGGGTGCGGGGGGAGTGGGGAAGACCGCTTTTGTTCAACTTGTCTTCAGTGAAGACACAGTGACTGACAAATTTGAAAAGAAAATATGGGTTAGTGTTTCTAATTCTTTTGACTTGATTGAGATTTCTAAAGCAATATTAGAAGAATTAGGTGAGGATTCTAGTTTCTCTAATCCACAACCGCTATTAAAATCTATCAAGAACTCAATTTCAGGAAAAAAATTCCTTCTTGTCTTAGATAATGTTCACATAGAGGATGACACAAGGTGGAAATCTTTGGAAGTGTCTCTACAGAGGGGCGCCCCTGGAAGTAAAATTTTGGTGACCACAAGGAATGATAAGGTTGCTAGAATAGTGGGCAGCACTAAGCATGAACTACGACCATTGCATGATGACTATTGTTGGTTAATATTGAGTCAAATAGCTTTTCAAGAGAGAGACAAGAGCGAACGTGCAATGTTCGAAAACATTGGTAGGGAGATAGCCAAGAAATGCAGAGGCTTGCCATTGGTTGCAAAGACCATTGGAGGTCTATTGCGTTTTAAAAGTAGTCCACAAGAGTGGCGAAACTTTTTGGTGAGTGAGATGTCGGAGAAATTGAAGGAATATATTTTTCCACTTCTAAGATTGAGTTATGATGAGTTGAAAATGGAAGCAAAGCGTTGCTTCTCCTATTGTGCCATTTTTCCAAAGAACAGTGAAATCAAAGTAGATGAGCTGGTAAGGATTTGGATGGCGCAAGGTCTTCTCTCCTCGTCCTCAAGAGGAATTGCATGGGATATGGAGCTTAAAGGACGTGAATACTTTGAGGATCTGGCGATGCGCTCTTTTTTTCAAGAATTCAGAAAGGAGGTCTATGGTGACCGTATCATTGCATGCAAAATGCATGACATGGTACATGATTTTGCCCATTCCTTAACAGAGGATGAATGTTTGATTGTGGAGAAAGTTAATGGAGGTCCAAAGATAGAATTCAGCAAAGACACTCGCCACCTGAATATCCATCTGCAAGATGAAGACAATACCTCCTTCATCTCTCTCGCTTCAATTTGCAAACCTGAAGAGCTTCGCAGCCTTTCGTGCAAAATGACCATTGCCCCAAATTTGCTTGCCCAGTTGAGAAGGGTCAGATCGTTAATTATGAGAAGTTGTGGTTTGGGAGCTATTCCCGGGGAAATAGGGAATTTGATTCATATAAGATACTTGGATGTAAGTGACAATCCCATTTTAGAACTCCCTGTAACCATTTACGAACTGCATTATTTGCAAACCTTAGGCATAGTGGACTGCGAATATCTTCGGGGACTTCCTGAAGGGATTCATAAACTGATGAATTTGAGGCATCTTCTAAATGGTTTTACCTCAGATGATTTTAAGTTTCCTCAAGGAGTGGAGAAATTAACCCGCCTTCAAAGTCTGGGGAAATATGATGCTAGAAGAGGATCGGGCAACAAGTTGGGATGGTTGAAGGCCTTGAACCAACTGGGAGGCAGTCTTCGCCTTTACATTGACAGTGAGGTGGCTGAGTTGGAGGCTAAGACGGCAGACTTGAAAGCTAAAGAATGGATACAAGATATAGAACTAGACTGTGAGAGAGCAGAGTCAAAAGTGGTTGAAGCTCTAGAACCGCAACCGAACTTGCAAAGGCTTTATTTTAGAGGCCTCCATTTACCAAAATGGATCACCACCCTCAGCCATCTCAGGTCATGCACTCTGTGTGCTTTTGACGAGACAAAATCAGATGTAGAAGCTTTGTTATCTCCTCTGGGAAAACTTGCCTTACTTGAGGAACTTGTGCTGCATAACTGGGGAATGAGACGTGTGGTGCTAAACAATGTATTCCGCAAATTGAAGAGATTAGAGTTCAATCACTGTCACATGTGGCAAGAGTGGAAAGAAGGAGGAAACAGTTCCATACTGCCTTCCCTCCAGCACTTGGAAATCCGGTCGTGTCCCAAATTGAAGGCGTTGCCGCATAGCCAAATAAGCAAGGCCTCATCTCTTCAGATCCTCTATGTTCAAGACTGCGAGCATCTAAGAAGGCGTTACCGTAAGGATGCAGAAGATTGGGATAAAATATCTCGCATCTCAACTGTTGTATTTGAGTAAAATTGTATGATTTATTGTGTCAAAGCATCCTTCTTTTGAGTTTTGTCCAATGTACTTTGCACTCTAGTTTTGTAATAATGGTTTCTTCATGGAACTCAGAACTTTTTAAATCTTTTCATCTATTCTATTAGCTGCAAATCAAATGAGTACTCTAATCCCGGGGATAGTAACTTCTTCCGTGTGGTAATTTACTTAAATACACCTTCTCTCTTTATACTTACATCTTATCCTTGTTGTATTTCTTTTTGAAATAATTTGTTTTGTCGTTTCCCTCAAACTTCATCCCTCCACTAATTGATATAAATTTTTAAATCAAATTTAGTATTCCAATAAATTACTTTTCACAAGCATAATGATTTCATATTTTTATTACATTAATAAAATTACATGTGTTGTTTTATAATTATGCATGCACCGATATTCACTAATGATAAATTATAAAATGAAACACGCTCTTGCAATATATCTTAAAATCTCTACATTATAACAATAGAATTCTAAATGTGACATGGTTTGTACTTTCAATCTTAGATACATCGAGTGTCTACAAATTGCGAGTTCAAATTCAAAATACATCGATCCATATCAAGTGAATTTTTAAATCTTAATAATCTAACTAATATTTTGTCGTTTGATTATTTTAAAAACTAGTCAATAAAAAGTACGAGTCCCAAGGCATCTCACATCTTTCTTTGTTGCTCGTCACAGTATGAATATTCGACGTGTCTGTGCGTGATTGCATCAGGTCTACGTCGCTCGTTTTAGTTTTTTAATAGAACAGAGGAAGTAATATAAATGAAATTTACATTCTTCCGGCATCTACCGACGGCATCATCACAGGCACTATAAATGAATTAAAATACGAACGAAATATAAGAATAAAATAAATATAAGAACGAAATAAATATTATATAAGTTATTTTATTGTTAATACGTATGAAATATGAGAAAGAAATATAATTGTTATTTAGAATTTCATACTCAATGACAAAATTATCCTCAAATGATAATTTTTTATATAATTGTGTATTAAAAATTTAATTCATACTTATATTTTTTAACACATATTTACAATTGATAATAACAAAAATATATTTATGGTGGTTTTTTAAATGAAAAAAGTGAAAAACAGAAGAAAATGACAAAATATTATTAGTTTGAAGTAAAATTTTAATAAAAAATTATAGTTAGGAGGGAATTTGCTGTAACTAACTTAAGTTTACGAAGTAAAATGCTATTATATTATTTTAGGAGATAATATACCAAGACTAATTAATTTAGGAGTTGAAATGCCATTTATCCTATATTTATTTTGTTTCTCAACGTTTGATCGTTACTTCACGTGCCAACATTAGATGTGGTCATCAAATCAAGTCACTGGTTGGTTGAATCAACTTAAGACACCGGTATTTTATGTCAACCCATATTTGACCGGTTTATTTTTGCGGTTAATTTATTTTTACCTAAATTTAACTCAATTTTCACAAGTCATTTGATCCTAACCCATCAAGTTGTTAATTAAAAAAAAAAAATCACAATTTCATTGTAACCAAAAATGTTGCTGAAAACACGTTTTATGCTGTTGAGTTCAATACAAATAATTAAATACTCAGTTTCAAAATCCATATTTTGAAATATTTTAAAATAATTAGTTAATAAAAAAATTTATTAAATTATTTTAACGTTATAAACCGAACAACAGGTTAACAAGTCAAACTGGCTATGGATAATCTTAAATCAACCCATTTTTTTCTTTCGTTAATCGAATTCAACTCAATTTTAACCACACTTGGAAGGAGCTATTTGACCTCATTAATTTCATGTTAGTTTTGGATTGTATTGTCATTTGTCATACCCAAGTTAGCCCGAACATAGCTGACAGTCTCATTGCAGGACCATATATATGTTCAGTGCAAAACAAACAGCTCCTTCGATGCTCCCTTCTAATCATTTGAGTACGCGTGTTAAATGAGAAGTAATGCCTTCTCTCCATCCACTACTGTTACATTTTAAATGTCATGTCAATAAATATGGAGGAACACACCAACTAAAGGCCGGTGAGGAAATTGATGATATCTTTATCTGAATAGAAGATGGGGATTGATATAAATAAATATTGTGGAGAAGGTAACAGAGAGGTTGGCCCTATCAACTACAGGAGTAGGGCATGGAAGATAAAAAATAAATTATGAAATTTATAAATATAATAATTAAAAGGTGTGTTTTTATTTAGACCAAATGAACACAAGCACGAAATTTATGCTGTGCAGTGATAATATTTTCAACCGTTACAACTTTGTGTTTCTACGTTGTGTCTTCATTAAAATTCGAGCAATTTTCATCGGTAAGTGCTAAAAAATTAACCTGTCCACGTACTTCATATTTTTATATTTTTCCAGTCCCACATCGAACCAAAATTTGTTGCACTAGTTGTGACAGCTGTTCTTCGGCTTACTATAAAAAACTAGTTTAGAAAAATTGAAAATTCAAATGTTGATAAAAATAACACTTTTTTTTAATAATTTAAATTGCTGTGATATGAGGTTGAAGATAATCATCGGTTGACATATTAGGCAATTGGAATTCATTTTTAAATTTATGGTTAGGTATGCCATGGCACGGGAAATATAAATGAGTTCTAGTAATTATTTTTTCAAAATTGAAGCATGCAACGATTATTCGAATTATTTAGTGCATTTGAATTATTGGTCTCTATATTATACAACCCAAAATCACGCCATAAACAACTATAATATAATGATATATCTTAAAAAAATAGTGAGTTGCTTAAAATTCCACCACACATTTTGAAGTCAATGGCAATATTATTTTGTCTTCGTGTCATTTTAATTCCCCCCTTAGCAATAAATTATTACGTAAATTAACTCTGTTTCCTGCAGAAACGGAGACTACATCTAATACGCATTGAATTAATGTATCATAACATCACACCTAAATTGTGATAAAATACAAAATTCATTAATAATACATCAAATAAAAAAATTTAAAAGAACAAATACCTATATTTACGGACTGAAAAATTAAAGGGTCACACACTTAATCATTACATTTTTAAATTTTATTTTCATCCATCTCTCTTAAATTAAAACAAACATAATACACAATAAAAACAAACACAAAAAAAAAAAAAATCAAAACAAACATAATACACAAATTAATTCTAGCCTTATTAATTTTCACAGTAATTGATTGTCATGAAGTCTCATTTCAGGAAAAGAATTTATGAAATTGCAGTCTCCCAATTTATTTATTTATTTTTAAAATTCAGATCGTTGCTTTTGAATAATGATAACAGGAGTTGGAATCATACTTTGAGTTGTCAAACATTTTTTTAAAAAATACATATAATTAATTGAAAAATAATATTATGTTACGCAACCGAACTCCCTTCGCATCAATGACAGAAAAGTGATTTTAGAAGCTCCATCCGATGTATTACGACAATCAATTTTACAAT
Source organism: Avicennia marina (assembly GCA_019155195.1). Classification (NCBI taxonomy): domain Eukaryota; kingdom Viridiplantae; phylum Streptophyta; class Magnoliopsida; order Lamiales; family Acanthaceae; genus Avicennia; species Avicennia marina. The sequence goes on from CM032760.1 coordinate 11,458,159, forward strand.
TGAAGTAGATGAGATGAGTTATGGTTTAAAGAGAGAATACCAAGTTTGGATATCCCAATGAGTAATATACTTCTGGCGCTCACCTAATCTAACCCATAAAGAATGGAATTTGTACCACAGACAAAATAAATAAATGAATAAAATAATATCTTAAGATAAGTTGTGGATCCTAAAAATTTGTGTACACAGGAAAATAAGATATTGAGGGTATGTTTCTGTTTCTTATTAGGTCGGATAAGAAAATTTTGATTATTTGAGTAGTAGGAAATTTATATTTAATTTGTAAAATTTGAATAAATAAAAAAATAAATAATTAATTAATTATATATATTTAATGTGTAATAATATTTGAATGATGTGATAAGGTGTAAGTTTATGGAGTAATAAAAAAATTGAATGCGAGTAGAAAAATTATAGGAATAGGTATTGATTTAATTGTAAACATATATAACGATTAAAAAATTATTAATTAGTCATAGAAGATAATAAAAAAATTTTAAATTTAAATTTAAATAAAATTATACTGTAAAAAATTTGATTTGTAAGATTTTTAATTGGCAGTGATTAGTTGATAACAAGGGCACGAACATAGCCACATTTTCATTTTTCTTTTTGAAATTATGAAATGCATCGTTTGGATAAAGTTTTGATCATGTGATGAAATTTTTTTTAAAAAAAACTCGTATTTTCCATTCTATCATTTGATTGGTTTTTTATAATATTAATCAGGTAACTTTTTCAAAGTGCAGGATATACTTAAAACCAAACAGTCGTCAAGAAAACGAATCCATAAATATAGATAATAGAGCAAAAATTCATTAATTACAGATGCACAAAAAAAGTAGAAAAGAAAAAACAAAAAACATTAGCCCTTATCCCAAAAGCATATACCCAAACGGCCCCTAAACGCGTTGTGTGTGCGTGTGTTCAACAGTCGGCCTAATCGAAAGCGACGCCGCCTCTGCTTTCCTCTCAACTTTTCAAAATGCTCTCCTACCCCTCTGCCCCTCTCTAGTTTCACCTTTTTCGATTCATTTTTCTCTCTCTCGCCGTAGAATTTCGTCAAATCCACGCTTCTGTTTTCAGCCAGGAATCAGCGACTTCCCCCCTCCTCCGCCGCCGCTAGGATTTTGAGTCCCGGAGAAGCCACTATAAATACCCTCTGGATTCTTTTGATTCTTTGTTCGTTTGTTTATTTCATGGCTGGGAGCAAGAATCAAGGAATGGAATACCCGGATAAAGCCCAGGACGGCAACAGCAAGATTAGTCCGTCGTCGATTTTCAATCGGTCGGTGACTCTTAATTCTTCTTCTTCTTTGGCGGCAGGGGCGGCGGAGGCGGAAGTTACCAGTAAGCCCTTGTACAACCTCTATAATACCCCGGCGTTCCAGCGGGGCGCCTCGTTCAAGAGTCTCTACAGCTCCCCTTTTGGCTCAATGGTCTCCGCCGGCAACTCGTTGAGGGGAAAGGTAAGGAAATTGTGCTCAATTTTTGAATCCCCAAAAAACCCCTCAAACCCCCCGAATTTTCAATCTTCGCCTTCTCCCTCGCCCACGTCCACGCCCATGCCCACACCCGCAAAACCCTCGAAATTGATGTTGTCATCATCGAATTCCGCCGATTTCTTTTCCAAAAGCGTCCCCCTTCCCGTCCCAGATTCCCTGTTCAGGCTGCCCGGCACCGAGGACAGGGTTGTCATTTACTTCACCAGCCTCCGAGGAATCCGAAGAACATTTCAGGACTGCCACAGTATACGCATGATTTTTCGTGGGTTTCGTGTAAATCTCGACGAGAGGGACATCTCAATGGACGCCGCTTACAAAAAAGAATTACAGAGAGTGTTGGGAGAAAATAATGTCAGCTTACCGCAGGTGTTCATTAAGGGTAAGTACATTGGGGGAGCTGATGTGATAAGGCAATTGCTCGAGGCCGGTGAGCTGGCGAGGCTGATCAAGGGTTTACCTTTGCGACCGCCAAAGCCTTGTGATGCGTGTGATGATATGAGGTTTATCCCGTGCACTTATTGCAATGGAAGTCGGAAGGTGTTTGACGAGGATGACGAGCAGCCAAAAAGGTGCACGGAGTGCAACGAAAATGGGCTGGAACGGTGTCCGCTCTGCTGCACGTGAAGCAGTGAATGTGAGTGGGTTATAATTGATATTAGGGGGAAATATATGCGTGTGAATGGTGCTCTAGTTTTTCAGGTATTTGGAATGTTATGAAGCATGACTATTTTTTTCACTTCTGAGATGCTGAGGAAATCGGCAATGTAAATATAAGTTGCCTTGTAAATTTGGTGAATAGTGGTTGTTCACCTTGTGACTGGTGTTGTAAAGCTCAATGCTTATATTTGGGCTGCCATTGTGCCGAGGGAGGCACTTATGGTTAATATGCTGCGTGAATTTTGCAGCTTATGATGAAATTTTTAATGTCAACTATTCTGCATTGATTAATAATGTCTATGACTTGACTGTGGATCGATTTTTTTATTAAGAATGCTCAATTTATCATTGCCACCTATCTATTAATATTTTTACTTGGATTCGAAGTGTCGGAAGACATGTATTTCCTTATTTTTTAATCTTTTGGGGTGCAGGGTTTAAACTCCTAATGTGAAATTTATTAGCACTGACATTATAATTGTCAATTGTCTTGTAATCAGGACTGGTTAGGTGTTCATTTGGACACCTAAAATTTGAATGGTATTCCAAACTTGGGCTTGAAATTGTGTGCTCTATGAATGGCTACTGTGAAGGCTGCTAAGAAGAAATCTACTGGAATTTCATTTGGTCATAAAACTTGTGATACAGACCATATGCTAAAATTTTCATCTTGTTTGTTTGTTTTTTCAGTTCTTGTATGTTCTCTTTACTGAATTTCTTGCTTGACTTGCTCCACAGTTTCCCTACACTATCATATCATGATTAGTACGTTTTCCAGAAGTATAGAATTGAAAATACCTCTCGACCATATGCACTTTAATGTTAGTGAATGACCATCAATGCGCGGTGAAGAACTTCATTAACGGTCTCATTCTACATTATGCAATCTCATTGACCATTGTGCTTGATAAAAGATTTTAACTACTAAACCATTTCTCTGGTAATTAGCTGATGAAGCAAGTTAATATAAATTGTACGCTTCAATAGTCATTTCGATTTTGTGTGCGCTACCTCTTATTTTACTAGTGAAGAGTGGTAGTTGTGGTTATCCAATTATTTGAGGGTCGAGTTTGTAGTTGAGATATGATGCTTTGCTTTGTTTTCATAATGCTTATAAGGAATATCCTTTGTAGCTTTGTGAATTTTGGACTTATCAAGGGATCTGTCTCAACATTATTTTGTCCAATAGTACTTTGTAGGTTTTATTTTTGGTATTTCGAAGTTGTTACAGTGCAAATTGTGGAAGGTTCTGTTCGGACTTTGATAAATTTAAATAATACCATTCTGTCCATCTTTAGTTTCATTTGCCAGTCCAGGGGAAAAGAATAAATTCTCGCCCATGTGCTTTGGGCTCTCTCTCTCTCTCTCTCTCTCTCTCTCTCTGTCTCTTAAATGAGGCACCCGGCCTCAATGAGTAAAAGAATAAAAACCCTTTTTAAGTTTCCATTCCCAAGGGAATTAGATAAAGCCTATTTCTCAGGTAAGTTTGTCCTCAGAATGTTCTGAAATACTGTGTTAGGACTTGGTGGCATTTTACATTCTCACTTATTTGGCACAACAAATAGGCAGAATGGGGTAAAAGAGGGCAGCAGGAATAACTCGTTCCCTTTAAATGAATTTCTTCAGCTGGTTGTTCAGTACAACAATTGTCCTTCCTGCAATCGGGATGCTTCCAAAACATTCTAATTTACAATTCTAATTTCACAGGACCACAGTTAGTTAATCTGAATTGCAATGTTCTGAGTAACTACTGAAATATTTGTCCAAGTTGAGGCACCTGGCAAGCTGACGAGGACCGATAAGGTGCTATAAACTGTTGCCTTTTCTGTAACACAAAATCTCACCCCAGGAATGATCAAGAATTGATTCATTTATAGAGGTAGTTTTAGTACAAAATCACTCCACCGAGGCACAAGAACCACATCAAAAAACTTTACGTCGAACATCAGGAATGTCCCAGCATTATTCTTAATCACATCAAATGATCAAAAATTTTCATGTGGAAGGCCATAGATTTTCCATCAACTAGTCTGAAAAATAAATGAACCAAAAAGGGACTAATCATTATGCTGCTTCTATATTTCTTTTTGTTTGCTATTGTGTGAGAGGAACGCATTCAAGCTCGATCTCCAAAATTCCCCTTTCAACGTGCTGCAGCTTAATAGCTATTTCCTGTCTCGCCCTACCATCTTTCAGGATGATCACACCATCACTCACGAGCATGCTCCCTTTGCTTCCTTTCCCATTTGCAAGCAGCGTTGGGTCACTAATTGAGGATCCCTCTGAGGCTTTGGCTGCAGAGATCAGTGGTTGAATATCAATCTCTGCATCCCCCATAAAATCGTCCGTTGAGAAGGTATCCTTGTCATATACAAGCTGCTAAACCAGTACAGCAGTTTTTAGCACGAAATTCTACATAAAGAACGATAAATGGTATGCTTTAGTTGTCATTTTAATGTGAAGGAAGCAAAAATTGAATCGTTAGGGACAAAACTAAAGCGAACCATTGGACCACCCAAGAGACCAGTCTTGTGCCTTCACAACAGATTTGAAACTCCATGTGTATTTCTCATTGCTTTTTACACATTAAAAAGAAGAAGAAGAAAGAAAGAAAAAAAAAAAAAGCTTACCAACTTCAGAGGAGGGATATCTTCAGGAATTGACAGCATTAGCTTTTCGTTCCAAACTGGGTTGAGGCTATTCTTGATTACTCGTGTCTTCATTGACTGCAACAGAAATAGAATTCTTGTCAAAAGCGTTGCATCAGCTTAGATTACTTCAACTAATTGCTCACAGAAATGATTAAAGTAGTAGAAGAGATGAGAATTACTTGATTTCCCAATGAGAGAATGACATATGGATCGCTAGATACCATATCTCGGACAGCTAGGTTGGTGCCCCTTACAATGTTAACGTTAATCCATCCTACAAATTCAACCATACCAGCCTGCACAACATAACTCAAAATGGTAAGAAATAAGCATCTAGCAGAAACAAGCTTGAGCGTAAAGATACATGAATGACATTCTGAGAACCAGATTGCTGTCATAGCATAAATAACTCAAAAAAGACTTCAATTTCTTAAACAAGGGCATGTAAAAATATTCCCTATCAATGTTCTTCCTTTTCTTGTCAACAACAGAATTGGTGTTGCTGCAAGTGCCATTACCATCGAGAAATTTTTCTTGGTCGGCTTTTGTTCCCATCTTCTCCAGCTATGGTGAAATGCATGCCCTAGACTATGGATGCGGGTTAACGTGGTCTGTTTTTCGTAGTGTTTCTTCTCAGGTGTAGTCTGAGAATAACAGCTTGGAGAACCACAATGGAAGGAAGACAACGATGGAAGAGGGCAGGGCAACTGATGGAAATTACTGTTCAAAAATTGTTGCAGCTCATATTTTCTCCTGAGCATTCGAAAAAAGGTTCACTAATTCAGAAAACAAACATGCCAATAATTTAAAAAGTCCTAGAGAAGTGCTGCGACTTGTAAAACCTGATGAAGTCAGTGCGCTCCTCTGTGGATGAATTGGGTTTTGGCTTACTGTAATTGTCAGGAACGTGAGCTTCATATTTGATGTTTACTGCATTGTTTCCTCCCATTTCAATTAAAGCATCAACTTGCTCATCAGTCCATTCGTCAAGCTTAATGGATAAAACCTGCCAGGCAGATTGAGTTGAGGTAACCTTATGCAAAGAAGAAAGCTGAAAAAATGAATATCATTATCTGCCATGGTATCAACATCAGCAAGTCTGTCCAATTAAAAATGAAAGGGTAGATATATCTGATTCAAAAATTTAAATTATTTGATTAAATTGATAGTGTCTAAAGAGATTAGCATGCTTTATAATCCAGATTCCTAACAACACCAAAAGTTCTCGTGAATATCAAGACAAGCTACTCACTCGAAGCCGTTAGCTTTCATTGTTACTAAAGAATATAATCAAAGAGGCTAAAGCAAGGTTCTCATTCTATACATTCTGAATGTAGCTGAACTTAAGAAATGATTAAGACAGAAAACGTCCAACAGAAGGGAGGATTGTATACATACACTTCATAGGAGGGGTATAGATTGAACTGAAATGTTCCACCATATAACAAATAACACAAGAATGGAACCTTTTAGTATAACTTATGAACTACTAAAATTCGAGGCAAGCTCCAGTCAAGAACACTTGATAAAGAATTGAGTTCAGCACCTTTGATATATGCACTCCAAGGCTTCTGTGCATGCCAGAGCATTTTATACAAATGAATGCACCAATGTTCAAAGATCTGGTCACAAGAAAATTGAAATATAAGTCCCAACGTTTCATTGTAGCAAAATTTATATAGAAAAGGCAGCATGAGAGTTGAGACGTATGCCAGTAACCAGAATAAAGTTTAGTAAACTCCACAACACAGTTACATGAGAAACTGAAAATATACCATCTAGTCAATCCCTCAAGTACCTCAACACCATCAAAAATGTAAGTAAGAATCGATGGAACTGTATAATCACATACTTCAACACAGTTCCACCCAAAGTTATGGAACCTAAAAAGGTCATATATCCGATTCTTACACTCATTTAGGATCTGGAGATCCACAATCAGCACAGAATCCATTGCCAGCTTGAGATAACAGACTCTTCAGCCTCTTTCGGGGATCTAAAGCCACAAAAAGCATAAGTTAAAATCAAAATAGTGAAAATATGGAAACTCTCATTGCCTTCACTCTCTTCCTAATATAAAAATTTAAGAAATTAACTACTTCACAGTACAAGATGTAACAAGATGAAGTGCAAAGCAATTAGGTATTTCTGACAGATTCGTTTCTCACATTTTTTCACCAGCTTTATGATTGTTCCCATTTCAGGTCACCTCTTAGATTCTTGGGCTGGACATCCTCAACTTGGAACTAAGATTTCGTCAGACACTATATACTTTTCCATACATATAAAATAAGAAGCAACCTGTGCCAAAAGCCACGAAATCTCTGGAAATCCTAGAAACCTTCAGTCAAACCCATTTAGGCATGCAACGGCTGCAAGTATTTCCTATAAAGATGTTGTAGCAGTCTCCTATACTCTTCCTTTTCTAAATGAAAAGCACTGATACCTGACATTCAATTTGCTGTAAGGGAAATTGTAAAGTGAGCTTTCTGACAGTATTAGCTTCTTACATCAACAACTAATGGTCCTATAGCACCATTTTTTTTTTCTAGATGATGCGATGATTAAAGATGATGATGGGAATTCCCAAATTTTAATTTACGAAACCTAATGACTGTCAGCAATACAACTGAGGGACCTTGGAGTATGCATTCATATGGTTGGAGGGGCATTTGAGAACAATGGCAACTACCGTGATATCATTTCCCGTGAGGTGACATTGTTAGGTTCATCTTGGCATAGCTGTACTCTCTCTTCCTTTCCAGCATATATTATCATAAGATATAAATAAATCTTTGTCCTGGTTGTGCATTCTTAGTTTGTTGAACTTCAGTGCATAATGAAGCAGACACACTTGCACACATAAGATATAAATAAATCTTTGTCCTGGTTGTGCATTCTTAGTTTGTTGAACTTCAGTGCATAATGAAGCAGACACACTTGCACACACAGCAGAGATGAAATCTCGAAGGCAAGAAATAAAGAAAATAAAACTTCACTCACTCAATCTCTTTGGTTTGTCAGTCCAGATTGAAGATGTTTCCATTCGCAGAAGGTCAAAGAGGCAATAACCTGGATTCAGTTAATGAACTTGTATTTTAGTAACTGACAGAAAAACTAATCTTCCTGAATGGAGCATATTTCTGTGATTTTGACTAGAAACTAAAACAAGAACCAATCGAAGAGAAAAAAAATGCACTAATTTTACAACTTGTAGACGAAAGCAAGTTTGACTGCAGATGCACGTAACGTTCAGCCAAGTGAATAACTACATCTAAAGGATTTACACAAGTACTTTAATTCACTCTAAACGTTGCAAATAAAACCAAGAAGAGCCAATAACTCATAATGGAAGCCATGCATTTTCCGTTATTTCCCATGTAAAATAACCACGAACCTATCTACTTCAGAGTTTTAGACTGATAATTGTGCAGAAAGAAAGCATCAAAGCAAACTATTATTTCAAGCTCTTTAGTTCCTAATGGCAAACATTTGTCATACCCCACACCTTCATTCCCATGAAATTAAATACAGTCAAACAAGCTTACAATTGTTGAATTCCCTATTAATCAGTTCGAAATCCAATCAAACAAACGACCATCTGCAGGCCATAAGGTGCTTTTACTACGGGAAAAAGACAAAACTACCGGCAATATTCCCTGCCTCTTCAGTTCCAGGTTCAATAGACATCCCAGCCTCAGAAATTCAGGCTCAAATCAGGAGACAGCGCTATGATCTCAAAGAAACCACTTTATTGCTTCTTCTCTGCATCAATCTAAAAGGGGTTACATAAGGAACCGAGATGAAATTCAATCTTCGCAGAATGCACCTCTAAATTGATAAGAAACCTCAACCAAACCAGAATCAGGAAAGAAAAGAAAATCTTACAATGACCAGAAGATGGGCTGTTGATGCAAATAATTTGAGATCAAATCATGGGAAACTTGCACACACGTTCACCAGAAGTAGTTGCATGGAATTAATAGATGCGCACTTGCCAAGAATAATCAATTAATGCAGATAAACAATTGAAATACGTGCAGAATTTCTTATATTTGCAAATAAAATCAATCGGTGGTTTGGTGCTTGGAAATTCTGAAAACAAAATTGCATGTCTTCATGTATTTTTTGTAGACCAAACCAAAAAGTCAAAGGTGGTAGACAATCCATTTATAATAATCAGAAAGAAAAAGAACAGATTTTGGGTAAGAGCATTTTAGTGGTCGCCCATTTTCTCTCCCTTTCCTTTTTTGGGGGTTGGCCATTTTCTGACCAGTGCTTGTGCCACGAGGCTTTCAAGTCAAACGCTCACTCTGCGCGCGTACTGCCACGCGATTCGTTATTGTCAGGGCCCTTCATTGTCACTTGTCGATAGTCAATAATCATGGATGCTGCACGTATAATGTGCAAAAATTATTTGGAGATCTAATTGTTATTTATTATAATAAATTATCAAATTATTTTATTTCTAACAATAAATATAGCTTACTTTGAATTTTAAAATGTATAAAAAAACTATTAAAAATCAAAAGAGAGATAAAAAAAAATAGTTTAAAATGAGAGAAAAAGGATGAGAGATGAAAGACAAGAAATTAAAAAAAGAAAAATAGAATAAGGGCAATTTTTTAAATTAATATTTGAGAACTTCTGTTATATTTTTAGGTTGATCACGTCTAATTAAGTAGTATCAATATTTGCATGTTATTTGACTAGGCGCAGCTGAATTAAATAAGAATCCAATTTTATTTTTTAAAAAAAAAAAAAAACATGGCATTGCTTGTCTTATTGCTTTTGCGTGTTGTGGATTAAATAGAAATATATTTATCTATGATTCATATTTTAAAATTGGTCAAAATGAATAAATATGATTTTTTTCGAATTTTAAGAGTTTTTAAAGAGAGAAAATATATCATAGATATCTAATTATATTTATTTAATAGGAACTACTTAAATGTTAGCATATGGTATTGTTGTGACTATATTTTAAATATATTTATATGTGTGCATTGCACGAGTTTTTAAATTTTTCGAATAATATTGTAAAATAAGTTTATCTGTGAAAAATGGAATGTATTATTACTAACAAAACAGAAATTAAATGCGTCGGTTCATTATTGATTTTGTTTCAATGTCATGACATTGGCTGCACAATGGCCAGGTGACTGCGAGTATGAACTTCTTTCCATGTAATTGTGAAATCATACATATATATATTTGTGCAATATTTTTATTATTATTTATGAATGAATTTTCAAAATAAATGATTTTTAATTATCTAAAACTTGTCTGTAGTTGAAGATCTTTTTCAACAACATAGCACAAAATCAATCAAAATAATGAAAGTTCATAATTGTATTTTTCACAAGCAAAAAATAATTTAATGTCCTATAAAAAAGAATACTCTCGACTTTGTTTTTGAATTTTGTTATGCGTTTTTAAGTGTTTTTATCTTAAAAATTATGTAAAAATAAAAGAGAGAAAAAAAAAATTAAAAAATATCATAATTGAGTGTGTATTTTTTAGAGTTGATAATTTGAAAACAAACATAACCCTCGTTTTTTTAAATTTTAAGGAGTATTTATTATATTTAAATAAAACCTTAAATAATTAAAAAAAATAAGTACAACAATTAAAAGTTAACAAATTCCAAAACATCATAATTTCACTATATTCAAATATGTCACGTCGAGTTTGTAATATGTTTGAAAAAATATATCAAATGACTATCAAAATAATTGATAAAAACATTTCCATTGTTACAATAGAGCTAAAAGATGTGATCAGCATTATTTTGTGACATAGAAGCATATTATTTTTTTAAATAATGAAACTTATGTATGTTAGAACATTAAATGACACTTAATGGTTTTTGCAATATAGACTGTCATTTTCTCTATTAATAGCAAACCATGTTAAACCACTAAATGACTAAAATAAAATTATTTATAACATCACAATTATTTAAAAGATAAATTAATTGCTTATAAGGTTTTTTTTTTTCTTTTCTGAATCTTACATAATGTACAAAACATTAATCTAATATGTATAGCGATAATAAATAATTTTACAATTACACAATAATATTGTATAAGATTAAGCGAAATGAAAAGGCCAAATATATTTTGAAGTAACTATTATTTTATAGTTGGTGGGAATGAAATTATATTCACTACATATATACGTATATACGTATATAATTATAATTATTATACTATGGATTTTACATCTTCATATGATAAGTGATGTATTGAATTATTTAACAAAATATAATTAAGAACGGAAAGCAAAATATCTTAGTGATGTGTTTTCAAGGAACAAAGAGCATAGGCCCACTAACTGCATTCTTTAGTTAATTTTGTTATTATAATCGAGTTTTTAGACTAATAAATATCACATTATTAAGAAAATCAAAAACTTATGGAAAATTAGACTATAAATTTTGAATTGAAATTTTATTTATTTATTTTGTAAATTGTGACTTCTAACATTTTGTTTTACCTTTTCAATATTTACGTATGCATTTGTTGGAGCATACTATTTGACTTTAAATTTTTTTAAGTTAAACCGTTTGTAATTGTTTTTCAAAGATGAAAAAATAGTATATAAATAATAAACCTATTTAATATATAAATATATATTAAAAAACAAATTGAACACAAAAAATTATGATAACTTAAAATTGTATATTCATTGATCTGTTTATTTATTGTTTTAATTTTATTAAAGTAAGTTATTTTTCTTTAATAAACTTAATGTAAATTGCGTTACTAATTTTAATTTTAAATTTAGAAATAAATACATTCCACTGATTAATTATCATTAGTTTGTATATGTTAATGGTTTATGTGAATTTACTAACTTAATACAAAATATAAGTACATGTTTCACAAAGCATTGAATAAAAAAATAATTTTAACATAACATCGAATATTAAAAAAATGATACAGATAATATATATTTTTCATAATTATCATAACAAAACGATAAGCTTACGTGCCTATATTTTCAAAAGACGATTATAATATAACCACTTCATAACTTAAAATTATCAAGCATATTGAGTAAACAAAGAAACATTATTTGAACGAGTTTTACATATTAATATCATCCCAAACATCAAAATCGATTACAATAACTATGCAACATCATGTTTTATTTTTGACATGAAATAAATTTAAGTAATTAAACTAAAACATATTTTTAATAATTATTAAAGCTGTTGAAGACATTGTATAATTGTTGTAGTTCAGCAAAATGTCAACTAGTAATTTATTTCTCACAAAACTTTTTAGCGTGTTTGTTTGAATTGTGATTGATTCCAATTAATTTTTATTTGAGAAGTGATCCACAAAAAAAATGGATTTTTGTTTAATTTTAACTTTGATAATATGAATTTTTCTTTTTATTTATGCATTTTTAAAATTTAAAAACTTAAGTAACACACAAATGTATTACCTAATTATGTGTGACTAACATATAAACTTATTAATTATCTATAAATGATATATCTATTATATTTCTCCATTATATTCACTTGAATCGCAATATATCAGTGATATTTTGCAAAAAGCTTATATAAATAGGTAAATAAGTGTACCATATACATTGTTTAATAATTTTTTAAAATTATTTTTGAAATTAAGAAAAATTAAAACGCTCATGACCAATGGGATAATAAAAATAAATTAGTAAATTTATAAAGCCTTTTTTTTTAAATTTAGTCTTATATCATTTGAATTTTCTTTTTCAATTTTCTTTGCATTTATATATTTTTTGTCTTTTTTTTTTTATGTGTTTTTGTTTACATTCCAATGTAATGTGAAAACATGAATACGTGATATATAAAATAAAATATAATATTTTTTAAAAAATATATTATTGATGCATTGAGATCATATATAATTATTTAAAGTGTATAAGCACATTAAGTTTTTTAATTAACCAATTCTATTATTACAAATTAGTTTCAAAAATAATAATACACTATCTTTTGTTAAAATGTAATATGTTGTAACATAGGTTAATAATTAAATTCTAAGAGTTAATTTTTTTATTTTTTTCAATTGGACTTAAAAGGTTTTTTCTTCTTTTAAATATTTTGTTATGTATGCATTTTCTTATTGTGTAGAGTACAACCAAAAATAAATAATTAATTTAAATAATCAGATTTTTTTTTGTGTTAGTTAAAATGTGAATAATTTTTAGTACTAAAATTTATCGTTAAAAGTGTTTATATTAATAATTATAATAGAAGACATTGTGGATTAGTGTTCTTTTGCGAGGACAGTTCATATAAAGAGGTAAACATAACAAGTGCTCTAAACGCATGTTTTATTTGTTAAAAATTAGTTTTTAGATTAATAATATATAATAGTTCTAAAAAATTGGAACACATACAATAAGTTGGATTATTAAAAATAAATTTCTAAATTACATAAAACTTTTTTGGTAGGAATGCTTTTTGTAGTTGTGTAGCTATTGTTTATTTGCATTATAATGTCTTTCTAAAGTAATAATGCATATATAGATACATCATATTTAATAATATATTACTGATATTTATTAGGAATAAGAGCTTCAACAGTACACCTTTGAACTATATACCTGACTCTTTTGATGACAACATCTGCATTCCCTTGGTTGATGCATTTTCTGCAACCACTCTATTGAGTTTACCAACACAGGTGACTGAAGTGAATTCTTCATATTGGGAGGAAATTAACAAAGTTTCATATAATATAGAATAGAAATTTTTAGTTTGATGTATATATGTGTGAGAGAGTGGTGAATTGGTGAAGCAACTATTTTTACAAAGCCAATGACAAAGGTGATTTCTTGTCATTTTTTAAGTAATGGCATTTACTAAATTGATTAGAAAACATTTTAAATTATAGACCAATCAATATTTTTCAAATAAATAAAATAATTCTAAATTCTAGAAAGTTAGAATTCACTCAAGTGAGCACAACTCAGTTGTTAGATCTTTGTGCTATTATGTGTGTGTGTGTGTGTTTATTTCATGTTGTGGTGATTAATGATTAGTAATGTTACTGTTAAAGTGCTTTGTTGTATTAATACGCATTGGAAATGACAGACAATGGCAAGTTGAAAATGGCATAGAATGTGGATTCATGCTTTGAATCCCTTATTCCCACTTATTTATTTATATAATTGTCATATGTATTAGTTCAGTACACTTAAAATATGTATAGTTTTGAATTATTAACCTATTAAAAAACAAACTTCTGAACACACACACACACACACATATTTAAATTAGTTATCATTTTCACACCTTTTCATACAATTAATAAATTGCACATGTTTTGCATTTGAATTGTAATTCATAATTTAATTAATTACTTTGATGTATGTATTTATAAATTTTTGACATATTTATATATTTTTATTTATTAGGCAATATAATTTGTTGTCATTTTAAAAGAACAATTATGGAATTATATATTTGTTTATCATGAATTTAGGTTTATAATCAATTTAAAAAATTTAAAATTTTCTTAATTTCACTTAATTTATAATAATTAATACAGATAATTTAAAATATAATTAGTCTCTCACTGCCATAAGATTCTATTTTGTACGATTTTAAAATAACCATGTAAGTAATTTAGATGCATTGGAACTCAATTGGTCTGCCACTATTAAAAATATTTATTTAAAAAGAATTTTATTTTTAGTCAAATAACATCATTTACTATCAACAAATACAAGTATTTAGTATAGCAAAAACCTACACACTCGTGTGTGTGTGTGTGTGTGTGTGTGTGTGTATACTTCACCTTGAACTGTAACTAGAAAGAACATATGAACTACAACAAAAGATATATAAATTTTTATTAAACAGATCTTCATTTAAGCAAATATCAAAAATTTATTTGCATATGGTCAGAGGCAAAACTAGGGGTCATACCTAAATAAATTTTGAGTAAGGTAAATAAATTTCTCTTCTCTTGCCCAATATTTCCACATTGCTCCCAAAAAATTTCGTGTTTTATTCCATTTGAAAGAAAAAAAAATTTGACATCATTAATATTTTTGTTGATCTATTTAACTCTAGTGCATAAAACATATTTCTAACTTTACTTTGACCAAAATAGGTTGTTAGTTTTCGTTTTTCTTAATAGATAAGTTAAATTCAAGTGTCATAAAATTTGCAAATTATGTCGGGATAAAAAAAATGACACGTGAAAATAAATAAGTTAAATTTGAGGTGACAATTTATGTGTAATAATTGTGTGTCTTTAACCTCACTTACTAACCCAAAACCTCATTTCTGTAATTGCCACCCCTAGGCGAAACGGCCATGACTTCACACAATTCGTGAAGCATGCATACGAACGCACGATATGCCACCTTACATGTAAAACATGAGCTTCAGTAATATACACGCTCAATTCTAGTTTTGGTTGAAAAGGATAAATGAACCCTTTATTGCTACCAAACCATCAAGCACGACACTTTCTGCATACAGACACAATCGTTAATGCCCAACACTCAGTTTGCCCTCTGTACCTGGCCACAGAAGCGAACTAGAATTATTACTTGCAATTGGCCAAGTATGCATCCCACCCTTGAATCCGATATTCCCTAGCTGCCTCTGATGGGTTAGCTGCCTTTATAATTCCACGCCCAACAATGATGATGTCGCTGCCCCTTTCAGAAATGACCTGAAACAATATATTTTTCATAAGCTAACAAAAAATAGAACGAGAGGGGGGGGACTAGGTAACAAATCAACTCTCTAGATGATTAGCCAATGATAGTTCAAGGGACAACAATTTTTCAAAAGGATTTATACCAAAAAAAAATAGCAGTCAAGCAGAGTAACAAGATGCATAAAATATCCAAGCTTAAATGAGAAGGGGCACGATGGCTCAATGAAATGTTATTCACATTCTTATCCACAAGAAACAAGGATCAAAACAGTGAAAATGAAAAGTGAAAAAATTAAATCAGGTCACAAATCCCTGATTAAAAAATCATAAACCAACTAGTACATGTTTTTTTAATTCTTGAACAGAGGAGGGCACAAGTTAACACTATATTTGTGACTTTTTATAGTTATCCTCTCTTAGTTTTTGCTGAATACTTCAAATACCATAAAAAAGTAATATGCTGTTAGAGACGTGCTGCTCACAGAAAATGGGGTGCTGTACAGTTGCCCCAGAGCACCTCCACCTTTTACCATTTGAACACCAGGGGTAGCATGAATAAGGGATGGATTTCCTGGTCCGCTAGGCCATGAAGCTGGATTCACAGATATGAACCCGATAACAAAATCAGGATGATCTTCAGCAATTTTCGCTGCTGCAGTTGTGTAATCACCCTTGGCAAGGTTACCAGATGAACTCATTTCAGCAGGCAGCAACAAACCTCTGCCACGGGGTAGACCCTGTCACGCAGAAAACCATGCTTTAGAATAGAATTACTTATAGAATCTCACGGCATAAATGGAAAAAACGTGGCAAATTCACACCTTCAATTTTAGTCCATCCACAATTCCAGGACCTGAAATTATATGAGCATTTACTATATCTGCCCAGTCTAATATATGGAAGATACCTCTGTAAAAATCAATTGAACCCTCAAGGAAAGCAGATGAATCATCTTGGCAAATTCAAGGCAAGAAATCTTCTCACCCCTCATATTGCATGGCGACTGTATTACCAATGTCAGCAAACTTACGATCTTCAAAGATCAAGAAATTATGTCTCTCTGCAATCTTCAGAAAGCGAAGCACAATTAGTTGTAGCCAAGATTCATTTTTTCAATTGACAAATTCACCCACTAGGAAAAGCACACTAAATTTCCGTTAAAGCAAGGATAAAATAGTTTTTAGGCATGAAATAATCATAAAATGTGATGAAGGAAACAAATCTAAGAAACTTACCAAAGACAAATAGTGTGAAGGAAAGTGACCCTTTACAAATTATGAAATGTGATTAGGCATTATCTCAACTCATATGATTTGCATAACCTCCTATCATATGCCAAAGTAAAACATTTGCATAACTTAGCTGTTTGAAGTGCCACATAGATATTCATTGGTGATATGCCCCAAGCAACAGAATTCTAAGGAAAACAGAACTCAAAGAGAACAAACAAAATAATGAACTTTCACTCACATTATTACTATCAAAGGCCAGCCACATAAGCAATGAAAGGTGTCTTTTCAAAGCAAGTGTTGCCCCTTTTAAGAAATTGTCAAATTAGATTTTGAAGAAGTGACCTATGATGAAAGTCGTGGGAAGCTCTTTTTATGATAATGTACCTTAAGCATGATGATACACATAAAACTATGACATAGGGCTAAAAATAATATGAACTTTAGGTGTTGTCTCAGATAGTAAAGAACTCAGGGTTCTAAATACTTATGAAGGCTAGAATGCCTTTCAATGGCCCAGAGGAATTTAGAGAAGTGAATCTTCGTAATATAACCAGCACTTGCAGCAGCCAGTCATATATGCTCTGTTTAATCATTTCATATTTTTTTATTGAGAAATCCTATTTACAGTTATAATTTAACAGCAACCCAACCAGGTCATGCGCAAAGGTTGAGGAAATTGAGCACATCGTGTTAATTTGAAGAGCACTAAATTTTACTATGTGATGTTTATTCAATTCCCAAAACATTGGACCAGCTCAAGGAGATTGGGCCTATAATGACATGCATGTGATAATAAACCTCTAAAGCACCTTACAGGCAGCCCCACATAATCCCATGTTATCCTGACAATGTACCACAAATGCTTCATCACCTCATGGACCATGAACAAAAAACACCATTTCTCAAGTAGATCTTTGCCTATAAAATAGTGATGGCTATCAGCAAGGGCATCAATGACCTTCACAAAGGATTTCGCCTATAAAAAGTGATTGCCATATGTTAGGTTTCTAATTTTAGCAATAAGCTTCACAAAACAGGAACATACCAAGCGAAGTTTAGATCCAAAATCAGGTGTGAAATCAGGCAATATATCCACATGTGTCTTTAACATGCAGATCTCTGGTCCAACCTGCAGAAGTATCCAATTGAGAAGGCACTGAGACCACTGACAGGGGAAATGCAAGCTAGCTCAGCTTAGCTGAAAAAACATATATTGAAAAGTACTAATATTTGGGAAAATGAAATGCAATCACATTAATGGATATGAAAATAGAACAACATGGACTGATTGAGAACCATCTCAACTTATTACTGCAATCATTTTTCACTTGAAGCCCTGCTGTTCCACAGAAAGTGTTGAAGTGCTCTGTGCATAGGTTTCTAGCTCCGAGACAAATTAAACTTCACCGTTTGAGGAGTATTTAAAACATCATTTGCTTTTATGATGCTAACTCTTTTGCACAGTTTTTGCCCCAATTAAGTATCCAAAATACAGAAATTTTCCAGTACAACTACCAGAGTTTAGTTTAGACATCCAACCACAAATTCTACATCTTTTGCACGTATCATAGGACAGAGGTGCAAAACAGAAGAAATGGGTGTCAGCTGAAGTAGAAATTTTGTAAGGAACCAAACTCTATACATCTTCAGAAACTGGGAGCAACCCCAAAAAGCTTCACCACTTACTAAAAGTATATAAGCTACCAGATTTACCATGTCATGGTACTTGAAACAAACATTATACATATATAGATTAACACATATGGGTGATGAGAAGAATCACGAATACATAAAAAAAAAAACCTTAGGATTGCATTTTTACTATACTCACCTTGTCAGCAATGTCAAGCAACCCCTCAGCAGTAGCAACGTCAGCAGCCAAGCACAAGTTAGACTCTTTCTGCACCATTATCTCAAATAACTTCTTTCCTGTTGGATTCTTCGCCATCTTTGCCCTTTCTCCAAAGGGAAGTCTAACCCTGTCTTTCTTGTCAGCTGCTGGCGCCAATGGTACTGACACCTTTTGGTTCTCCTTCAAGAACTTTATGACCATCTTCTCCATCCCCTCTGAAACTCTCCCTTTCTCCTTCAATATCTTCACCATTTCGCTCATCTTAACCATTGCATGAAGCGTGACCCCGTTGTCTGCCAAATTTTCCCTCCCTCCTTGTTCCCTTTTGCCAAATCATTAGCAAGAAAACAAGAACTTGTAAAAATTTCAATGACCAAAAGGCTTGAGCAAGTAAGAAAAAACATATATAAATGGCTGAGGAAACTTGTACGAACTACAAACAAAAGACCATAAAACTAAATACTACATTAATTTGAGGTGAAAATGAAAGCACGCAAATAATTACAGTGATAGACGTTCCATGTAAGCAAATACATGTCAAGATAATGCCATGTCTCTGGGCTCATTTAACAACCAAAGGCAGAATAATCTCATACATAAAACAATGGGTAAATGACCAAACACGAGTGGATATTACCTCATATTCAAAGATTGAAACCTACAGGAAATTTCATGCTACCTACTTGAATCGTAGTGCCTAAGCTGATTTGTGAAAAAGTTGTATGTGCTTGATGATATCATAAAGAAAATTGCTTATGTCATAATGCGCAATCGAATGCTCAAACTCCACCTAGACACTTGGGAGAAAGGGGCAGCATCTCCTCGAGGCAGCCTGCCCCCACACAAAACCACTAGAGAAAAACAGGCAAATAACATAGCATCTGAACTCCATTGTGCCATGTACGTACGATGTACATGCATCACCGAAAGATTTAAACAAGTCACACAAAAGAAGGGTGTTGCTAAATTCAATCATGCTTCTGCGTCTATTAGTCCGAGATGGACACTTAACACTGCTAAACCATTTGTTGTATTTATTCAAACTTCGAAAGTCATCATTTTCACTGCAAACAAAAAGCAATAGAACGAGTGCAGATTGACACAACCGCGTAATCACATATAGTCTCACCTGTCAATCATGACGACGGCGTCCGTAACTTTCAGCCCGGCTGCACGGAGCGGCGCCGCCGTCTCAAGCACGGACGCACCGCTAGTAACGAGATCCTCAATGATAAGGCACACTTGATTGTGCTCAAACGCCCCCTCAATAGCCTTCGCGGTGCCGTAGTCCTTGACCTCCTTGCGCCGCATTAGCATGGGAATATTAGACTCAACGGAAATGCAGGTGGCAATGGGGAGGGCGGTGTATGGAACTCCGCAGACGACGTCGTACCGGACGGAAGAAGGGACTGTGGCGACGAGGGTCTGGGAGATTTGGCGGAGGAGGGAAGGATAGGAGACAATGAGGCGGAGGTCGATGTAAATGGGGGAAGGGATGCCGGATTTGAGCTTGAAGTTGCCGAATTTGACGGCGGCGATGTCGTGGAGCTGCAGGACTAGCGACTCCATTGTTGGTAGCGGTGGTGGTGGAGAGGCACGACCCGCGAGGGTTATGTTCCCTCGTCGCTGTTCCCTGCTGAGCAGAACTCCGGGTCTTCGCAGGTGGACAGGGACCCACGTCGATGCAATCCACGCGTTACGTCTTGTGACCTTGCATTATGAACGGTGTCGATTTACTTAGGCTGACGTCTCGGGACCTCCTAGGAATTCACCAACCCGCACATTAAGCTTGAAGATTTTTAAGCTTTGACGATTTTAGGATGCGCTTTCTAGGTGGGTTTTTTTCTTCTTTTAAATTGTTGTAGAGATGTGATGAAATACTACCGCGTTTGATTTGTTTTTTTTGATGGTGAGTAAAAATTGATAAATCCTAAGACTATGTTTGGAAGAGGGATTTTAGTTTGACATAATGTTTGGTAGAATTATATTTAAATTAATAGGATGTTTGAAAAAAATATTTTAATGAGATAAATAGTATAATTTGTTTGAATATATATATATATATATATAATAATGATTGAATGATACGATAGTATATAAAGATAATGATTATATTTTAAAGTATAAATAAAAAAATGTGAGTATACGTATATAATATATATATATATATATAAGTATTAATTTGATTATTAAATCGTGTAATAATTGTAAAATAAATAATTAATTAAATATACAAAAAATAAATTTGAATTTAAATAGATATTTTATTGAATTGTATATTTGATAATATAAAATATGATATAATAATTTTGAATTGAAAATTAAGTTCCAAACATAACCTAAGAAGCACATGTTTGACGTGATTTTCGGACAATCAAGAGGAGGCAAAATAAACATTATACCAGTCAAACCAAATTTGGATTGGTGATGCCCCTTTTTTTATGGGGCTAATACAATAACTCGCTTATGTATGAATGCTTATTTCTTTTCTTACCCATTGACATTCAATTCAACTCTTTGGCGTTTTTTAACCATTTCCCTTCACCATGCACCCCACCAAAGCCCGACCCCTCTGTCAATCGATCTGCTGTTAAAGCTCCATGATTTTTGGGTTGAGTGCTCTGCTCTTGCATCTCCTCTGAAATAACTGATAAATTAAAGCTTTTGTAATTACACGAGAGGCGTTGATAATTCTAGTTATTCCAAATGGGACGATCCAAGTGGAACAAACGCAATTGCGGCTGCTACGTTCATTCGCTCTATGGGTCGATAATGGAAAGCAACTGATTGAGATGAACATGTTGAATTCATATAGCTCATGCTTCCTGGTAGGTTCACCACAAGTTCAAAAGATAAAAGACAGAACTACAGACTTCATACAATCATGCATACAATAGAGACCGAAGAACTAAAATGGACAAGCAACGAGAGTTTGCTTACTGAACAACACAAACCTAGACTCTATTCCTAGGCGCTCAAAGGGTTTACCAACCTTCTAAACTAAAACAGTGGCAAGATTGCAGAGAACACACTAGCCAAAAATCGTGCTACTGCTCCTTCCAGATCCTTCCGGTTATCCTTAGCTTCAACTCCTTCCTGTCACCGCCAGAGAAGAAGAGTGCCATGTTGCGTTGAATGATGAGGCCGTCAAAACTGTCACGAACCTTTCTGTGGCTATCTCTTATGCTTCTGGGAACTCCTTGCCATATCAACTTCCTCCCATTTCCTCCAACCTCGAGACTATAGCTATAGTTTTTTGCCTCGGAGTCATCACCCATGAACCGCAAAAACGCTATGTAAACTGGTGCTAGTCCTAGCAGAAAAGCTTCAAAATGCAGACAGAAATACTGCCCAAAACAACTGAAAACCTGAAAGATACAAAAACGAAAATAGCTGAGTATGAACGGCACTACTGGCATTCTACAAACACAAACAATGTGGAAAAGCAGCATGTACATGCAGTGGCAGAGCGCCTAACAGATTATAATTATTCAAAGCAAATTGAATGGCAATTCATTACCGTAAGCATCCATGTCGCATTCTCAACTTCATGTGGATTCGATTTGACATAGCGATGGTTGAATGTACTTCCATTGTGCATGTCAACTTTGTGATCATCTTTCAAGTGGCTAACTAGAAATGGAATATCACCAATAACTGAGCACTCTGATCCCGCATAAGGACAATTGTAAGGCCTAAAAGTGCATTGAGATTCATGTTTAAGCTTGCTGTAATACGGATAGATGCCAGTACACCCGAAATTTTGGTATTTGCATGGGAGCTCCAGGGACGCCGCTACCTTTTCTAATGCAAGACACCTGATATTTCCAAGTTCATGCCTGCAAGTTGGACAGCGGTTGTGCACCCTAGGTTTGCAACCAGAGCACAGTGTATGGCCATTGGAACACTGCAATGACCACAATAATTGGAAGAGATTAACAAAAATTAGAAACTAGAAATTCAATAAAAAGAAAAGGGAAATGGCAGAAAATGCAAAGTCAAATGCTATATCTTTTCAATATACGACAATAAAACCACATGAAACTTCAGATATACAAGAGACTGCAAAAGAACACATGCACATCAGAGAAAGCATTCCTGTTCAGAATATAAATGCTTACGGTAATATATAGGCGATAAAGTAGAGTCATGCCACAATGACAGGATTGAAAAAAATATATCAAGCCCTTCCAATTCAATTCTTCAGACAGTACACCTAAAGTGATAACTAATAATCCGAACTGTGCTCCTTATGTAACAGAAGTGCTATATATGCTAATTCAATCAGCCAAAAAATTTGTGCCTGGGCCATTATATGAGGTGGAAGCATCACACACCAATGACCAAAATAAAGGGCAGAGAGAAGGGAAAAAGAATAATCTATCTCAGATAATACATTCAAGTAGGAAAAAAATTATGAACATGCTTTTGTGATGCTCTAGCATTCATTCACTTGGCAATATACAAAATAATTCATAACAAGGAGCATCTGTTAAGATTGGTAAATAGTACAGAAAACAAAATCAACACATCATATGGCAGTCAAGCAGAAGACCATTTTTAAAAAATAGTTAAGAGCAGTAAGAACATAAAAATGCTTGTCAGAATAGAAAATTCTCATCCAAAGAGTGATTTTTGAGAAAACAAGATGCATATAAACAAGAAAATACGGAAAACACATACGCAAAACTCTAGACACTTCATTGTCAATAAGTATGAAAACAGTACAAACCAAAGCCATGCCAAACATATAACTTCAACAAAGCAGTACCGTTGAATCCACAACGTAGGAAGTTCAAGAAACAAAGGATGAGTGCAAAATGATTCCCCAGTCAAAACAAACTCATAAAGGAAATATCAAGAGTAAAAGTTGTTAATAAGAGTTATTTGAAAGCATTGCAATCGATGAAAAGTCCCCTATCTCAATTTATAATAAATTTTAATACTTGCAAAGCTCAATGGACTGCAGCAAAACTTCAAAATTAACCAATTAAGAATTCAATCAATTTCAAGAAAAACACTTTTCTATTCAATCTTATCTCCATATATTCATTCCCTCCCCTACCATAAAAAAGAAGGCTCGTTATCAAATGCAATTTGTCCTTTAAGGAACTTTTATCGTACCTCATTAGAAGAAAGACTAGCCAATTAATGTGCTTCCTAAAAATAAGAGCATGGTGCAATCGGGAGTACAAATAGAAGCATCTAAGCATAGATAGCAATAAGGTCCCAAGGGTGCCATGAACATTATGTTACTAGCTTGTTAGCCATCATTACATTTTAGATAGAAACATAGTATCAAACCTGATGAATGGGAGGATACATTGCATTCAAGCATACAGGACATTCCAGTAGCTCACGGACATTACTTGTGACGGTTGTATTGGGTTTTACGGCACTTGGGGCTGTGTCATTGACATGTTCACCAATGTCTAGAATATCTTCATTTTCAGATGGATCAATGACCTCAGGCTTATTTCGCAAATCATCGAAGTAGGAATTTCCACTTGCCATTGACAGCATGCACAACCACTACCTACACGAGCCAATATATATGTTAAACTTAACCAAAACCTACAATATAGATTACATTAGAGATGGTGAAAAGGCAAGCATTAAGGCCCAGTAGAAAGCACATGTATCTAGTTCCAAAAGTTTAAGTCATCAATTATATCTCCTCCCTCTCTCTACTCTATAGACCCATAAAACCCATAACCTATCTAACAGTCAAAGATAGCGGCATCATGAGTTGCATCACAAGTTGCTATTGCAATCATAATGCTCATACTGATGATACACCATCAACCTAAAAATGTTGAATGCATAATTGCATCAGCAAAATAATTGACAAATCGAATTCAGATGCCAACACATAACTGCATAAGATAATCAAGGATTTCCATAATCAAATTGGTGAAAGGAAACTTTAAGCATGGTGACCCATAAAGCCCATAACCTAACAGTCAAAGATAGTGGCATCAGGAGTTGCATTGGAAGTTGCTATTGCAATCATAAAGCTCACACAAATGATACACCATCAACCTAAAAGCATTGAATGGATAATCCCATCAGCAAAATAATTGATAAATCGAATTCAGATGCAAACATGTAACTGCATAATATAATCAAGGATTGCCATAATCAAAAACTTTTAGCATGGTGGGGCCTATTTCAAACACTAAGCACTATTACACACATAAGCATAAAGACATCCAGCTTTAAATGAAGTCCTCCAAATGCCCTCTGCAAATAGCCCAAAGCTCAATATGCTACGCAAGGAACAGAGCACCAACAACCATTTTTATTTCATCAAGTTACAGGTCATCATTTTGAATTCAAACATGTAGAAAAACTGCAGCATCCAAATACACAATTCTTTGGGTATTACCAAGCTATGGCAATATACCCGATACAAAGAAGTAAAAACACAACGACATCTCTCCTATCCCTAGCGGGGGAATGCAACTCCAACAACAGAAGGGCAATAGTAACATCAATTCAAAAATTACAACACTCAGAAATGTCAATGTGCAACAGCAAACCGGACATCATTCCTTGTGTCATAACTTCTGGGGCTTAAGAACCCAACGTTTTAGACCCAACAAGCACAGTGCTCGGACTTTTATTTCCAGAAAAGAACGTATTTAGTCCAAAAAGATATTTCAGAAAAACCAGAATAACGCCAAAGAATTCAAAGCTTTGACTTCACAATGACTCTAAAGTCGTAAGCTCCACAATTGCAGGAAGCTCGAATATTCTTTCATTTCAACAGAAAAACAACAAAATATGTTGCAATATGTATATATACATTGACAAGGAATAACGGGAGGTCAAAATAATCACGCAGATCAAAGAGATTTAGAACAGAGAACGTATAACGTGTTTTAAAAAAATTTATAATCCGAAATAGGATATGCATACGGAGTATGAGAGAACATCAATCACAGATCTCGAAAATTCCATCAAAAGGTAACCCAATATCAAAATAATACCACATCACCAGTCCCTCCAACCCACCCAAAAGAATGAAAAGAAAGGAAAGGATCCCCCAGAAATTAAACCCGGAAATATTCAATTGAACAGAAAAGGATAAGCGGCAATAAAATTAAACACAAATAAAGCCAAATCTACACGCATGGAGAAATTACCTGTAACAAAAACTCGTTTTTGATATCAGAAACCCATTAGAGAACAGGAAAGACGGAAACCCCTGAGACTGATTTTTACTGTTCGGATCTACCTACGACCTGACAAAGTCCATTAATAATCGAAAAATATTAAGATACAAATCGGGAATATATCCAGAGACGGGCTGAAGGCAGTCTCGCTGTTTTGTCGTGGCCCCAGATACAATGGGGCGGTGAAGAAACAAATGTGAAATAGACAAACGCGTAGGGATATATATTTATTAAAAAAAAAACAGATTAAAAAAAAAGAGAAGAACAAGAAGAAGAGAAAATTCAAAAATTAAAGCCGTTGAGAGAGAAAGGCAGGGGAAGCGTGTGGGCACAGAAACAGAGAGTAGAGACAAAGGAGAAGTTGAAAATGGTGGGGCCACGGCAAATTCCCTTGTGGAAGCAAATCAAGAGTCACGATTTCGGCATTATTGATTGCCCTAGAACGGAAAAGAGGGATCAGTGTCCGCATACGCGGGGCCACCAACCCTAATGTGAAAAGAGAAGCAGTGGGCGGCATTGATACTGCCTCTGGGTTAATCTGCTGCCGCTGTATGGGGCATCTGTTTAAGGGCATCATGAAACGATGTCGTTTGATGTCCAGGTATTGTGCTTGAAATTTTAAAGAGTTAGGTTAAAAAAAATTGAAATCCGAAATTTTGTTCCCTGGTCAAAAGTCCGGAGAATGAATCGAGTCCAACATGTATTATTGAATATAGAAATAATGAGAGACGGATTTGATCGTTGAAATAAAGATTAATTTGATGTAGGTTATGTTTGGAATCCGATTTTCAACGCCAAACATCTTCCCAAATATTATCTTACCAAACATTTTATTCAATAATATTTTTATTTAAATATGTTCTTTATCATATATATATATAATTAATTAATTATTTTTTAATCATTATACATCTTTACAATTAAATCAATACTTATATATATATATATCATTTATATGCTCATATTTTTTTATTAATAATTTAAAATATTATCATTATATTTAAAAATTATCATATCATACAATTATCATTATTATATTAATCATCCTATTATAATCTTCATTTTAAACTACTACTCATCCCAAACAAGGTTTTTACAACCAAACTAGACCGACTCATTCGACTAGGAACTGGTCAACTTTCTAATTCAATTTCTTCATATGACTTGGTGAAAACCAATCAAAATCGTTCAAAATCGGGTGAAATCAATCAAAAATTGGTAAAAGTTGGATTTTAATATTTTTATTGATAAAAAATTTTAAAAAATAGAAAATTTACATTTTTTAAAAATGAATAAATAAAAATAGTTTAGGTTTTCTTATGATTTCTTACATTTTTACCTCTAAATAATTCATTAATACATAATTTTTACTACCTTTTTTTATTTTAACTTTTATTTGTTTAATTATTTTTATCTATAAATTATTCTAAATGAGTTTTAAAAAATTAAATGTTGTATCTTGAAATTAATTGTTTGTTTTCCTTTTACAAAACTAATTTTTCAATAATTATTTTTTACTTTAAATTTAATTTAGTTTCTTTTATATTTTTGCAACTATATTTTTATCCTTTTGAATTTTTTAATTTTTAATATTACATCTAAAACTTAACATTTAACATATTAATGAGTGAACTTAATTTATTTTATAAATTTTATTTAATATTAGTGTATGTGTATATATAAATTTATATATAATTTAAAACTTCTAGTTTTTTAAATTAAGTTGGACCAATAACTCAATTATTTTTCGAGTTCAACGATTTGTCTAATTTTAAAAATATTAACTTTAATATAACTCCTTTTAAACGTCAAATTCAACAAAAAACCAAAACCCCTCTCCCCAAACATTGCCATAAAGGATTATTAATGTTTTGGAAGTGTAGCTCATTTATTGTTCTTACAATAATTATGATTTAACTAGTTTGCAACCTTGTATTAAGAAACGTGATATAAGCGTTTTTTTTTTTTTTTTTTTTATCGAGAACACATGACAAATGTTTCAACAAAATTTAAATTAGATTACTGTAATATTTTTCTACGGACTATTTTTTTGCCTTTAAAATGGAAAAACAATTTCAGATAATTCAATGAGACCTTCCTTTTTTCTTGTCTTGAATGAAGGCATTTAACAGGAAAAAAAATATATAGATTACATTGCTGCATAATAGAAGAATTCAAATGATTAACATTTTATAAAAGTCGTAAACTCTATATGTGTATAGTATTTTGAATAATAAAATATAATTCTTTAAAGAAAGTATGTAAATATTTTAAATAGAAATATAAAGATGTTGAAATTGAAATACAATTGAAGTTAAGCATTTAATATAGTAATTAAATATGATATAAAAAACCAAAGTGGCCACTAGCGTTATGTATTAAAATGAGTGAAATAAAAATTATAAAAAAATATTAATTAATTATACTTCAGTTTCAACAACACAATTTGTCTTCTAGCAAAAATATTTTGAAAAATACACGAGGAACAATAAATTGATAATCTGCCTATACCTTAATTAACCCGAATATGTGGGATATGTTTTTGTAAATTAGTTTATTAAAAGGGGGGGCAGGGTAATTTTCAACCTTGATGATGAGACAGTAAAATAACATGTGATTTATCAATTATGTAAATAACGTGAAAGAAGCTGCGTCATCCAAAGTTTTGCACACGTTATGTGGCTGCTTGTTTATAAAAAATAAAAAATAAAAATGTATAATTTTATTAATTGTAGTAACATATAAGTATACACATATAAATCTACATAATAAATGTAGTAATAAAAAATATATGAATTAAATATTATTAAAATTTAAGAGGGTTAAGTTATGAGAAGAAAGACTAACTGGTTAGTAGTACAATTGAAAAATGGAAAATTCTAAAAAAATTAGCTATAGTTATGAGAGTATTTTAGGTATGTAATTGAAAACTAAGGGACCAAGCTTTCTCTATTCTATAATGGTATAGATGTATAAATACTAATTTTTTCTCTCTCTACAATTTAGTTGTTTTGACAAAATTAAAAAGAAAAGAAATAGATAATGTTTGTCTATAAAATATTATCAGACGAATAAAATATTATTAGACGAACGCAATAAAATACTTTCTTAAAATTCATAATAATTAATATATAACATTTTTTTAAATATAGATATAAATGCTCTATCGATTTTCAATTTGTAGTATAAAATGCACACTACAATTTAGGGGTGCACAAATTAGATGTGCTAAATTTAATGGTAATATTCTACCAAACTTAATATAGGCAAGATTATAAAATTTAAATTATTGCAGGTTATAAATCTTTTCAAATTGAACAACTCATGCCAATCAATTTATTAATTTTTAACGATTTGGTAAGCGGTTTGATAGATCATAAGTTTTATATATACTTTTTTAATGTAAAATTGAGTTAGAATTGAAATGTTTGAATATTTTAAAACTTATAAAATAATTATTAATTAAAATATTATGAAACATGTTATTCGAGTGTATGTGTGTGTGTGTGTCAAGTCTTTAACTATAAAACTCCATTCCAAAAATAATTAAGTTGTTCCATAATTTTAAAAAAGATCCATCCATATTAGAGATGATAAAAATTAACAATGAAGATTCATATATTTTAGCTATATAATATTTTTTAATATAAACATCTATATATAAATTGAATTGCTATAATATTATAATTCAAAAGAAAAATAAAAAATTGTTACACAAAATTATGGGAAACTAATTAATTTTAGAAATAAAGGTTGACTTCAGTATAATAAAACGTGTATTTCAAAAATTTTAAAATACTTCATCAATATATTTTAAATTCTATTCAAATATATAAGTCATAAATAAAAAATAAGTGAACTACTTATATTTTTCATTACAACAAGTGAAGCAAATAAAGACAATAAAGAATTGATAAATTTTATTAAACTGCGTTATGTTGTAAAATATATGTCTGTGAAAAAAGTTTAAATATTATTAATATATCTATGAATATATGTGCGTAACAGTAGCACTACAAGTAATATAGATTACGATTATTAAACCTACTACTAGCATAAAAGTGGTGGATTTTAATATTTGTAAATTGTCACTATTTATTTAACAAATTAAAATTGATGGTTTTGTGAGTGATTTAAAATAGTTTAAATGGATCGAACAAGTTAAACAAGTTTATGTATAACCATTACATTTTAAACTTTTTCACATTCCCTCTCACACTTTTTACACAATTTCTTTAAAAAAGTTACATACAAAATCACAAGTTCAAAATTAAACAAGCATAGCTTTATCTATTCAACTCAATTCAAAATAAAATAAAATCTAAAACACAATCAAATAAGAGTTTGAGAAAACAAAAATTAAATTCGATATAACGGGGATGGCTGTTTCATTCATTTCTCCTTCTTAATATTATGTTTATTTTTATTTTATTTATAATAATGTTTATTTCTTTGTATCTCCTACCTTCACACAATTTTCAATAAAAAACTCATAAAAACAAATATCTAAAAATCAAAACCAACATAACCACTGCTTTTTGCCCTGCTAAATATTAAATGTGTGAACTATATTACTTTGTTTTCTGTATTTATATAATTTTTAAATTTATTTCCTATTATCTCATTAGTACACTTATTATAAATGTTATGTCCCTTAGACATTCAATTTTTTGGTCATTACAAAGTATGTTGCCGATCTTCTCCTTCCTAACATATCAGGCAACAATTTTGTGAATGCTAAACTAGTGAACTTCTCACTCTCTTTCTTTTCTCATGCCATTCATAGCCACCTACCACATTCCCTTTTTCAAACTTTCTTTCTTGTGGTTTCTTAGAATTTTCCCTCTTCTGTGTTTGTCTCTGAGCATTTTCTCATTGCCAACCGAATCTAACTCATGCCCACTCCTCCAACTTTTCACTTCTTACTTTATTGTCTCTTACTGTTACTTATTCATAGATTGGAATTAAAGTTGGGCACTAGAGTTCTCGACCTTCTTCAGAATATTTGGCTGCAATAAAGAAACTTTAAAGGAATCTTTTTATTCGTTATCTGGTAATGAGTAGCAAGTCATTTTTATCGATCTCCAACCTATGGGCTTGTGTGAAATTGAGTCTACTAAGAAACAAAAAGCCTACCAAAAGTAAAAAGAAATCAAAAGAGTATTGGGATGAAATAGAAACGAAACAATAATAACTAACTTCCTTCACGATTTCACATGTATTAATGCAGGGAGAATCCCAACCAACCAGGTAACTGGATTGGAGGTATTTTTGATAGCAGAGTTGGCATCCTTAGTTGGAAGATTTGGCTGCAATGCACAAGCTCAGAAGGTATCTCTCTTACTTCCTCACATTTCCCTTCTCATGTTTATCACATGCACTTTGATCCACAAAAATCTTTTCCTCCTCTTACCTTAAAATTGATGCGTCTCCTGCACTTAATGTTGTTGACCATAACGCTTTCGCTGGCTAAATTTTGGGAACGTCGTGCACTCAAATGTTTGTTTTGAAATTTTGTAAAAAACACACATTCAATTATTATATTTTTTAAAATTTATTTCTTTTTCTTATTACTTTTACATAATTATTGAGATAAAAATATCTAAAAATACATGCTAAAATTTAAAGACAAACCTAGTACATTGTTTAAAGTTTATTCATTTGCAAATGTAAAAATCACAATTTGGGCAATCCGCTCTTTTTTAAAATTTATATTTTGTTTGATAATTTGCATGCAAACATACAATTTGATGTGGTATTTGGGCTTAAAATGTGTTAATTATGTAGAAATATGACTTACATTTGTGTAAAGTGATGAATTGTAGGTATGAAGTTGATTAAAACACAAAAATAAGCAAAAATTGCAAAAGTTGGAATTCTCATCGGTCTTGAACAATTTAGATCAACCACGAAGTTTGAGCTCACTATGGATCGATTCAGAGTGACAAAGGTATCAAGCAATCATCTAAAAAAGTTTCTGCTTTTATGACAGCAAATATCACAATCGATCGCGTGGTGAAGAATCGACCTGCACGGTTGCTGATCGAGCAAATGGACAGAAGGCTTAAAGGATCACCCAGCATTGGATTACCCCAAAATGATCGCAGCAATTGCAATCGATCCCAGATGCAACAAGATTGATTACACAGTTGATTTTTCAGAAAAAAAAATGGAGTTTTGAAGCATCAAACAATTCCAAATCTTAAAGAATTCAAAAACACATTCGAGAAAGAGAGAGAGCCGTCAAGAAGACTAAGGAGATTCTTTCAAAAATTTATCCAAGCTATTGGAGATCACAAAGGAGTTTTTAGAGACTAAATTCACAACAATTGTACCAGGCGTGCAGATCTGTAATTCATTACATACATTGAGTTTTTCATTTCTGTTTTCTTTTCTATTCCTAATTTTTAGATTATCGATTAGATTTGTTATGAGATTAGTTGAGACGATCTTTGGCTAACTGTTTTAGTACCTAAGAATCTTTCAAACGAATCTAAACTATGATTTGATTATTTCAATTTCGTTTTAATGTAATATTTTTTATCCAATTAATTTTGTTACCTATGCTTAATTTCAGTTATGTTTATATGGTTGGATTATATGTTATGCATGGATTTGTAGACTTGAGAGAGTCAATTTTATGCATTAAAATCAAGGTGTATACATTAGGTGAAATTGTGAGTCTAATGACCGATGAATTCTAATGAATCAATAAGGTGTGATTAATACATGTGTGTTAAAATGAGATGAGACTAAAAAAATATTCTTAGTTAACGCACATAGGTTTTAGTTTAACACTCGAAAGATGTAATAGGAATATAATTGAAAAACTTGATTAATAATTTGAATAGAATGAGCATTAAAATCTAGTTGAATAATTGAATTTAATGAGAAGGAATGAGATTGATTTTTGAGGTGATTTCTTGACATTGATTGCAACATGATTTTTTGCATGCTTGGTGAGGAAAAAAACATACTTGCTTCCTAATTGATTTTACTTGCTTTTTTATTAATATTGTTGATTTCATTACGATTGCTTCACTTGAATTTAAGATTAACTAACAGTAATTGGTACAATTTGATTTTCGATCCCTGTGAGACAATACTCGTGCTTACTGAATATTGTTATTCGACACCTTGCACTTGCAGTCATTTATGAACTCTATTTTTGGGCGATCAAGTTTTCTAGCATTGTTGTCGAGGATTGAGTTAATCTCTTAGTGCCGCTATTATAAAAATTGTTGAACTCTAAATCAATCCTAGTAGGGTAGTATTCTAGGTCAAGTTAGAATTAGGCTGGCGAATCTAGATTATAGGGTTCTCA
This sequence comes from Avicennia marina, assembly GCA_019155195.1. Classification (NCBI taxonomy): domain Eukaryota; kingdom Viridiplantae; phylum Streptophyta; class Magnoliopsida; order Lamiales; family Acanthaceae; genus Avicennia; species Avicennia marina. The sequence goes on from CM032760.1 coordinate 11,491,234, forward strand.
TAGTTTATGTGTTAGACTATAGGGTTAGAAGCCATCGAGTTTGATCCTAAAATTGAAAGAACATGTCGTAGGTTAAGGAAAGAGACTAAGGTTAGGAGAAGCCTGAATTTTGAGATGAACGAAGATAATAATAATCCAAATCCAAATCTAAATTCCAATCTCATTGAAAGTGCACCTCTTTTAATACAAAATGCACTCAGGGCATTCTGGGACTACAACAACCCTTTGTGCACCAAACTTTTTCTAGCATTTAATGACAACCTATTCAAGTCAATAAGTTTGAGTTGAAGGCATCATTAATAAGTATGGTGTAACAAAATCAATTTGAGGGGCTTTCTCATGAGGATCCTAATCGACATTTTACTCTTTCCTATAAATCTACGACACCATAAAGATGAATGGCATTTCCTAAGATGTCATCTGCTTGAGACTTTTCCCATTCTCACTTTGGGATACAACAAGGGAGTGGCCGTGTTCTTTGCAGCAGGTAGCATAAATTCTTGGGAGGAAATTGCTCAAAAATTCCTAAATAAATTCTTTCTTCTTTCCAAAACCTTCCAACTTCATAGTGAGATAGCACAATTCCACCAATTGGATTATGAGCCTTTGTATGAGGCATGGGAGCATTTCGAAGACTTACTTTGTAGATGCTCTTAACATAGCTATCAAGATTGATTCTAAATCCAATTGTTCAATAATGGTTTTACCAAGCAAACTAGGACGATAGTTGATGCCGCAGGTGGTACTATGCTTAAAATGACAGTAAATGAAACTTATCATCTACTTAAGGAGATGTTGGCCAATAACTACCATTGGTCAAATGAAAGGAACTAACATAAGAGGGTTGCTATAGGTATGTTTGAGATCGATCAATTAACAGCCTTAAGTGTTTCTGCCCTGAGCAACCAAATCAGTCAACTAATTCCCAAATACTCTTTAAAAAATCTATTAAAACCATGACAAACACTTCTACTATAGATGGTATCAGTGTTATAGAGCAAGCACATTATATAAATTATCGTGCTTTTATTTCGCATAATAATTTCCAAAACCAATATCATCTTAAGTTAAGAAATCATGAAAATTTCCCGCATGCAAATATGAGAATCATTCTCAATCTTCCTCTTAGATATCATTAGCCACTTTTTGAAAGAAGCCAACCTTGAAGGATTTGGTGACTTCTTATGTCATAAAATCCAAAAAGAGGCATGAAATGTCTGAATTCAAGCTGGATAATTTGGAAACCCACATGAAAAATTTAGGAGCCTCTATGAAAAACTTGAAAATTTAAGTAGGGTGGTTGGCTAATACTTTAAAAGAAAAACCTTCTTCATCTTTTTCATAAGCTAATACCAAACTAAATCCACAAATTAGTGCCACTCAATAACTATAAGAAGTGAATTGCTAATCTAACCTAAAGAAAAAGCTCCTAGAGAAACTGAAAATTTCCCAAAAAAAGAAGCCAATTGAATTTGAAAAAGAGAATGAGGAACTAAGACATAATGACATAACTTTTGTAGGTCATTCACCTCCCCATCCTCCTCCACCATTTCTTCAGTGCTTTCGTAAGTAAAAATTGGATGAACAATTCTCAAAATTTCTAGAAATCTTCAAAAAGAGTCACATAAATATTCCCCTAGTTGAGGCACTCAAGTAAATGCCAAACTATGAGAAGTTTATAAAAGAAATCATGTCCAAGAAAAGGAAATAGATCTAAGAGGGACAATGAAACTATCTGAGGGACGTAGCACCACGGTCCTTCCTACAATTTTTAAAAAAATGAAAGATCCAAGCAACTTCACCATTTCTTGCATGATTGGCAAAACCACTTTTCAGAAGGCATTGTGCGATCTTGGGTCTAGTATCTATGTGATGCCTTATTCAATTTTTGAAAAACTAGAAATTGGAGAGATCAAGCCCACTAAAATTTTTCTTAAAATGACATATCAGTCCTTAACTTTTCTTAAGGGGATAGTGAAAGATGTCGAAGTCAAAGTTAATAAATTCATTCCTCTAGTCGACTTTGTGGTGCTAGACATGGAAGCCGACAAGGAGGTGCCTATTATTTTTTGCCATCCATTTTTAGCCACAGGCTGGGTTATGATAAATGTTCAAAATGGTACTTTTGCTCTACGAGGCAATGATGGCAAAGTTAAATTCGTCGTCTACCATGTTTAAAAATTTCCTAGTGATACCTTAAATTGTAATATGGTAGATATGATTAAATCCTGTGTAGAAGAATGTGTAGGAAAATTCCTAGTAAACATGGGATAGCAAACTCTAATAGGGTAGTAAAGCACATTTACACTCTAAAATTTCACGATATAAATCTGGTTGATTCCACTGAGTAGGGTACTCCTATGGAAAATCTTTCTGAAAAATCCCATCAAGACCTTTTGGATCCACCCATATAGTTCCCCAGTCACTACTCGACTTTGTTACATCACAGGCTTAGCCAGTAGATCCACAGACATTTTTTCTACATTCTATAGACTTGTGCATTATAACACTACTACAAAGGTGGACTAGGAGACAAGACCCACTCTCGTCCCCCCAGTAAGCTTTTTTTTTTGTTTTTTGCTTTTCCTAGGTTGTTTTAATTGTATACAATATTAAGGACAATGTGTACTTTAAGTATAGGGGAGAGAAAAATTTTATTTTACAATGTATTGAGCTTGTTGGGTAAGAGGGAATGTTTTTTTTTTTTTTTCATTTTGATGTATTTTCGGGATGGGAGGAGTGAATTTCTACCTTGTATATGATTTTATCTTTTGGTTGGATATTTACTATGAATTTGGTTGATACATAATGAATGCCCATGAAAGATGGTAATGCTTTTGATGTCATTTGTGCTATAATGATGATAAATAGTTGATTTGCAATTGGATTGGTTGCTTGTTTATTAAGTTACTCAATTTTAAATAGCTTTTTAATGAAAATAGATGATAGTTAATACATAATTGGCTAGCATTTTCTTTCATGATATCTTGTGCTTTGAACTAGGCACACCGGGCTAGAATTACATTAGGTCCTTATATTTTGTCTTGTACAAAGGCCGTGGTTATTTTTTTTGATATTATGTTAGAAAACTGCGTAGATATTTGACTTTAGATACCTCTTTGAAGTGAATATTTTTTCTATTTTGCATTAAATGAAAATGATCTAGGCCATTAGCTTGCTGAATTTCTTCCTTCTTGTTATTGTTTGAAAAGACAGAGAAAATTATGAAAAATGCATGAAAAAAGAAATGGTTAAAAAGAATTGAAAAAAAAAACAAAAAAGAAAAAGTTGAGAAAAGATGTGGATTATGTTGGCCAAAATACATTCCTATATTCCTTATTTACTTTGAAATGATAGCCTTTAGCCATAATCATGTACCCCTATTGATCTCATTTGATGCTCAAACTTTTGATAGTGGAGGAGGGTGTGATTATTATGCCTATGAGGTTTGTTAGATTTGAATTCTTTAAATATTAAAAGTTGATGAGAGTTGAAGTCTATGCGTTGAAATTCAGTGAGTTGAAGGGGTAGGATTAGTTATATAGCCACACTTACATGCAGTGGGCTTATGTATGATAGAACTATAGTTGAATTCAAGAATGTGAGTGTTGTGGAATAAAAGGCTAGTTTGTTTTGTGCTTATGATATTTGAGGAAAGTTGTTTGCCCATTTGCCTAAATTGTATGCATAATTTTATTGCATTTACTTCCTTGAGGACGAGTAAGGGTTAAGTGTGGGGAATTGATAATTAGCATGTGAACATACAATTTAACATGATGTTTAGGCTTAAAATATGTTAATTATGTGGAAATATGGCTTACATTTGTGTACAATGATGAATTGTAGGTATGACGTTAATTGGATGACAAAAATAAGCAAAATTTAGAAAAGTAGGAATTCAAATTGATATGGAGCAATTTTAGATCAATCACGAAGTTTGAAATCATTATGGATCAATCCAAAGTGCTAAAGGAATTAAGCAATCATTCAAAAAGTTTTTGTTTTTATGATTGCATATATCACCATTGATCGTATACAATCGCCTGGTGAAGGATCGAATTGTGTAGTAGTGGATTGAGCGGACAGATGGAAGGCTTAAAAGATCTCCCACCATTGACTGGCCCTATAACGATTGTAGGAATTGCTATCAATCCATTTTTCAGGAAAAAAAAAAGGGGTTCTGAAGAACCAAATAATCTAAATTCTTCAAGCATTATATAAAGATTTTAAAAATATTTTCAAGAGAGAGAGAAAGCTGTAAGGGAAACTTAAGAGATTCTTTCAAAAATTTGTTCAAGTCACTGGAGATTATAAGGGAGTTTTTTGGAGACGAAATTTACAAAGATTGTATCAAGTGTGTAGATTTGCAATCCGCTGTATACATTGAGTTTTTCTTTTCTATTTTCTTCTTACTTCCAATTTTTAGATTATTGATAAGATTTGTTATGGGATTAACAGAGACAATGTCTAGTTAAATATTCAACTACCTAGGAATCTTTCAAATGAATCCAAGCTATGATTTGATTAGTTCAATTCAGTTTTAATGTAATATTTTTCATCTAATTATTTGTGTTACACATGCTTAATTTTGATCATGTCTATGTGGTTGGATTAATTGTTATGCATGGATTTGTAAACTCAAGAGAGCCAATTTTATGTATTAAAATTGAGGCGCATATTTAGGTGAAAGTTTGAGTTGAGAGACCAGTAAATCCTAATTAATCAATAATGTATAATTAATGCATGAGTTTAAAATGAGATGAGATTGAGAGAAAATTTCTAATTAACTCCCACAGGTTTCCATTTAATACTTGAAAGAGGTAATAAAAATATAATTGAAAACCTTGATTAATAACTTAGATAGAATAAGCATTAAAATTTTGTTGTATAATTAAATCTTGTGAAGAGGAGCAATATTGATTTCCTAGGTATTTCCTAACAATAATTTCTTCATGATTTTTTTGTGTGCTTGGCAAGGAAAAAATATACTTCCTTCTTAATTGATTTATTTTTGCATTTTATTAATATTGTAGGCTTTATTGCGATTGTTCAACTTGAATTTAGGTTTAAGTAACAGTAGCTAGTACAATTTGATTTCTAATTCCTGTGGAGCGATATTCGTGTTTACTGAATATTATAACTTTACACTGTATTCTTGCGATTATTTGTAAACTTTATTTTTGCGTGATCATTATCTCTATTGGTAACTTTTGTAACTAAGATTTTTGCATCTTAGCTTTTAAATTTCATTTCCTATTTGATTATAAGGTGCTTTGTTATAATTTTTTTTATTGATTTATATTATTCTTTGTGAGTCCCATTGATAAAAGAAGTTGATTCTTTTTTATTCTAGATTTTAATTTGATAGGCTGGAGGCACTCCATATGGCTTGGCCTTCGTAGTCAAATAAGTAGCCTATTGATTCCCACGTGAGCATGAGAAATTATATACATGTAGAGTTGTAAATATTCTTAACTAAGTCGTTTATTTCTCGAGCGATTGGAATTGAAAACTTTGGTGTGATTATACAAAATTTGATATTTTAAGTTTGTAGATTTTAAAAGCGAATGAGATGAATAAAATTTTCCATTAAGATGTTTGTTGAGTTTTTGTAGATATTTTGACCAATCCTCAAATTAAATAGAAAACTGTGGCTATATTGGGAAGCGGTGTTTTGGTGATAAATGATATTTGATGAGAGTTGTATTGGGATAAGTGGTATGTGCAGAAAAATTTGATAGGATAAATAATATTATTTATTTGAATTTTTTATTTATAATATATTTGAAATATATAATAATATTTAGACGATATAATAATATGTAAAAATAATAATTAATTTATATGTTTAGTGGATGTTAGTCTCGAGACCAATACATCTAGAGTAGGAGGTGTTGACATGTGTCTTTTTTTTTTAATCTTTATCACTTTTTAATCTACTCTTAATTTTCTTTTTCTTTTTTAAATCTCCCTTCTTTCATTTTATTTTTTATTCTTTTACACTTTTCAGTTTTTGTTTATGCGTTAATTTTTGTCTAAGTAAACACAATCAATAGTTATTATTATTTACAGTATATTTTTCAACTTTAATTGAAATTATAATTATATTTTTGAAATATTAGAGTATTTTTTTCAACTTTTATTGAAACAAATACAATAATAATAATAATTATTATTTAGAGCATATTTTTATGATAATTCTTGTAATATTGGTGAATATATCCAATAATTGAAATTATATAATTTTAGATGCAATTTTAACACGTATATTATTTTTATACATCAATTTGATAATTACAAAATATATTCGAAAACATAATATAACAGAAATATAAAATGCATTTAATTTTAAATGTCAAATGAAATATGTTTTGAAAAAGTGAGAAGAAAAAAAACAATTTTAAAACTAAGAAAAAACAAAAAATCAAAAGAACCAAAAAATAGAAGAAAAGAAGAACGAAAAGAGAGAGACAAAGAGCGAAGACGTGTTGTTTTCTCCGTGTGCGGGTGCACTGTTCTTGTGAGCAGCAACCATCAAACTTAATTTATTGAATATAAATGCACACACACACGCACACACAGTGTATGTAATTTTTTTTTTTTATTTGTATATCATCACATTCATTGTGTATTTATTTTGATGTACATGTTATTATGTTCATTTTTTTATATTTTGTTACATTTATTAATAGTGTTCTTTAATTTATATAATTGCATTATTAATTTATTTATACAAATGTACACGAATAAGATTTTTGTCACAGGCTATGCCCGGTGGCTGCATCTTTTTATCCATACTAATTACATTTTAACCATAGCATTTCACTGCCGCCGAAACAAGTAACATGGGCCAACCCGACTCTGATCCATACCCGACCCGTTAACCATAAAGGTGAAAACCCTTTACTGAAACCTCGGCTCCTCAACCAACCGTCGAATCCCTGCGTAATCTGAACGCATCATTCGCCAAGTTTTTGATTCATTTCTGAGCACTCTAATATCCTGAATTTTTAATTTCCCAACGACTATATTGATTCCCTCGAAAAAAAATTGTTTCGGTTTTTAGTTCGGAGAAAATCATGCCGGATGTGCAGTCTCTCGTGAATGAATTCGTAATCAAGCTCAAGAAACGGTAAATTTTTCCAGCAAAATCAAATTTGAATGATTTCTCTAATACATGTGCTTTCTTTTGTGTAATTTGTTGTTCGAATTGTCTGTAATGGCATCTGCAGTAAAGTCGAGGGGTCCAAAGCCACGGCGAAGCTAACTGCGGAGTTGCTTCGTTCATTCATATCTCAGCAGAGGCTGCCGCACAGTAACCAGGCTGGGGCCCTCATTGACGCCGTTGAGACTGTTGGAGAGAAGCTTATCGCTGCTAAACCTGTCGGTGCGTTAACTCTGAAAGTCTTTTTATTTATCATGTTTATTCTTATTTTTCACCCCATCTTTCCTGCATATTATCTTATATCACTTGTGTTTTAGATTTTGAAGGAACTTATCAAAATGGTTTCTGGAAAGCCCAGATTTCTTGAATTTTGCATGGTTGCTGTTATTTTACGTATTATGCATTTGGAATTGTTTATACTGTAACTGAAAAATTAATGTCTATATAGCGGTAAGAGCTTGTTTAGTACGTTTATCAGTCACTGTGCTCTGGCTCGGACAAATCCATGTTGTTTTGGTCGTATCATCTCAGTTGTGAGAGCTCTGCCTTGAATTGAGAGGGAGTGCCCCAAAATTTTCATTTTTTTTTTCTATAAATTAGTCTTGCATCGATTGTGGCTTTCCATGTGGTTTCCCTCATTGGAATACTTTCACTTTTTGCTTGCTTAATTTGCCACCATTCTATGCATCATGAGCTGGTTTCTCAGTGTTGCTGTATCCTTTTTCCAATATTTAGTTACTTATTAACGGTAATGCCAAATGAGGGCTCCTCTGATACCTTGAGAATTACTGACACCAGATAATTATGAATTGACTTCCAATATTTGGGGAGAGTTGCAATCCATTAGTATTACGTTACAAGAATCTACAACTCTACTTCCTTGATAAAGAAAACCTTGTGTATTGGGCTATGAGCTTGTTTTTCAATGTTAAAAATGCATGTAGGCTTATCATTGCTAGCTGATTACTCGGAAGCTGGATCCTGGAATCTGTATTTGATTGTTCAAACATCAAGCAACACTCTGTCAATTCTGACTGCTTTCAGTTTCAATACACTGACGTAGTTGCATGACTTTGGTTTCAGAATTGGCTGTTGGCAACATTGTAAGGCGTGTTCTACATATCATACGGGAAGAAGATCTTTCTCTTACTAATGCTGCCATTGGTGGATTAAGTTTGGGAGCTGAAAGCGGTGATGAAGATGATATTAATCATGATGATATTCCATTTCTTTCAGCTACTGCAGTAGCTGCTGCTGCAAGAAGTGCTTTGAGGCCACCTTCATTGCAGACACTCCTCGAGGACATACCTCACTCTACAGGCGCACCTCACACCTCATCTTCTGGGGGTGATTCTGAAGGAAAAAGCAAATGTATGTTCACCAAATATAATTTTACATGGCAATCTACAATCTGTTGCACAATATGTGATCAATGTGAGTTTTCATGTGAACATAGAATGTCTTTTATTCATTTTCCAGGTATATGTCTCTAACGACTAATTAGGGGGCATTTTTGGTTATGCCTTACATTGGGATTAAATGAAACAATAGCATATTTGTATGTAATGCTGTCAATATTTTTGTGTCCTAAGTTGATCTTTATTGTCTCTTCCTTTCAGCTGCTGATAAAAATTCAATGACTCGAAAACTGAAACACAATGTGATTGAGGCAGTGAATGAACTGATTCAAGAAATGTCTGCTTGCCACGAACAGATTGCTGAACAAGCGGTGGAACATATACATCAAAAGTATGCTTTAACATTTTTGTATAATGGCCTTTTTTTTTATCCTTGAATTTATCATTTTCATGTGCTTATATATTTGGTTGCGGCAGATATTGTAATGTCTCTTGGTGCTTCAGCTTGGCTGTGTAGAACTAAGTTTAGCAATTGTGCATAATTTATATAAAATGAACATCCTGAAGTGATAGTTTTGATTTGCTTTCACAAAAATCAGAAGTGAGCTTTGCCCATACTGTCTCTTAGAAGGTAATCCCCGCATTGAGCTCATCTGTACTTAAAATTGGTTCTATTCTACTTATTTCCGTATATTGAGCTATAACTATGCCTAGGCATCACAAATTGACTTTGCCCCCTTTTAATTTCACAAACATTATAGTGCTTGAGACATGGTGAGATGCTATTCTTTCTATTCGTTATTATGTAGGTTAATTGAACTTAAATTACTGTTGAATAGTATAAGCTATTAGATTATTTGAGTGATTTTTTGATGCTGTCCTATAAAGCTTAAGTCTTGGTCATGTTGCACTTTAGTGCATAATTTTTTCGTTGAATAACTATGATAACAAGGTACTGCATTCAACTAGTTTTTGATTCTAAGTATGGTTTGATGTACAGATTTATCACTTGAATTTTTTAAATCAAAACAAATAAATATAAGTAGGAATTACTAGATTTTCTAATGAGAAATCAATGGCACCAAAAAATCTTATCATTACACATGAAATGCTAGCTCAACGCATCAAATTTCACATCAGTGCATCAAATGTTGTAAATTACACCTAAAAATTCATCAAATTTTAGGATGGTAATTGCCAAGTGTTTGTACTGAGGAACCAGTGGCCCAAAACCTCTTACTGTCCAATATCTCTTACAAGATCAAGTCATTTGTTTTTCCATACTCATACACTACTTTCTCAATCACCTTCTGGTAGCGTAATTCATTACCATAAGGTTTACCTTTTCTAACAGCATAATGCATGGTCATTTAATACTTAAAAACTTAGACTTGGAGTCAAATGCGTTGTGATCCTTATCCATCCTGCCTGCGCATGATTGTTCATATTATCAAACATACTGATGATGAATGCATTCAAACTGTTAGACACCAAATCAGATATATGATAGGAATTGATTTGATTAGATATAATTGGATCAGGTTAAGTGGATTGAGAATATTTGATATGAGATGATTCTATTAATTTCTTTTGATTTTTATACTTTGTGTCTCACATATAAATAGATGATTGCTGTAATCATATATAAGAGAGAATAATATGTGAGTAAGCCCTTTTAGGCATTTGTCAATGGATGTATGTCTAATGAACCACGTAATTTTTGTGATCTATCTTCATATCTTTTCACCTTATTTTATAATTTCAGCACAAACCAAGAAATACTTAACAGTTATTGCTGTCACCCACACTTTCCTGTATGTGCATTATAATAGTATAACTACTGCCGGAGCAACTGTCTTTTTGTTTATATCTTGTTTCAGTGAGGTGATCTTGACATTAGGCAGTTCAAAGACTGTAATGGAATTTCTATGTGCTGCAAAGGAGAAAAAGAGGTCATTCCGCGTGTTTGTGGCTGAGGGTGCTCCAAGGTTAGATGTGAACGTCTGCTATGGAAAATGGAGTTGAGTTTTATGCTTCACCCAAGTGAAGTTCTGTGTTTGCTAATCACAATTTTCTTCATATTTGCTATCACATCAGATATCAGGGGCATGCTCTTGCAAAAGAACTCGCTGCAAAGGGCCTACAAACTACAGTTATTACTGATTCTGCAATTTTTGCCATGATTTCTCGAGTCAACATGGTATGTGATAATTAAGACTAAACTTTAGAGTTTTTGTTATTCTTACGTTAATGAAAAATAATACTTGATCCGAAGGTTGTAGTTGGAGCACATGCTGTCATGGCTAATGGAGGAGTTATAGCACCTGTAGGATTGAATATGGTGGCCCTTGCAGCTCAAAGGCATGCTGTCCCTTTTGTTGTACTTGCTGGGGTTCATAAGGTATTGTGTTGCAATGCTTTGTTTCTCTCATTTATTATTATTATTTGCACATTAATAACAAAGGTGAATGCAGATAATGATATTTACATTCTAATTCAGTATTTTTTTTTGTCCAATTATACAGTTGTGCCCTCTATATCCTCACAACCCAGAGGTCTTATTGAATGAACTGAAGTCCCCGTCTGAGCTGCTGGACTTTGGAGAATTCTCTGATTGTCTGGATTTTGGAAGTGGCACTGGATCACCTCTTCTTCATGTTGTCAATCCTGCATTTGATTATGTGCCACCAGATCTTGTTAGCCTATTTATCACTGACACGTAAGTTGATCTTATCAAAAATTTAAATTAGTGGAGAACTTTGACCTTCAGCTCAGTCATGCCTCTGATTTTTCAGTTGAAATAAATGAGAGTAAGCTGTTTGAAACTGGTTTAAACACTGACCATAAATATGATGGCTATGTTTGCACGCAATTTTGTAAAATTTTTGTCCCATCAAAACATAACTCTCCAAACATACTACACATTAAAATAATTCCTTTTTATTTCCTTTTTCTCTGATTTTAACACTGTTCCCAAATTTTTGCACTAATTTTTATCCCCAACAAAATTTATGTCCAAACAAAACCAATATGGTGGAGTTTTTAAATTTTAATTCAGATACACGTCACGGTATTTTGTGAAATTTTACTGCTAGATGTGCTTATCAATGCCTGTATGTTTATACAGTGGCGGTCACAACCCTTCATACATCTACCAGCTGATTGCTGATTATTACTCTGCTGATGATTTGGTGGTGCGACAAAAATCAGCTTCTTGAAATTCACTTTTGAGTAGTTTTTTTCAAAAAAAAAAAAATGTTGGTAAGTCCTTATGTTAACTTGCTTAAGATCAAACAGCTTCAGGTTCAGAAAAGGATTATAAGGCAATATTTGATATTACCTAGTGCAGAAGCAATGTACATGATTATGGATTGCCTAATTGGCACGAGCAAAATGGTCAAAATATTGCTTATTTTTGATATCTAATTGTGGGTACAAAGCTGTATTGATGCATTGAGTTTATGTTTTCCCATGTAACTATCATCTTGCAATTTTTTTGGGATGTTTAATTTGATGTAGAGTGGTTTGAAACTTCACCAGGTGGTCAAAGGGTGGCACAATGTTTTTTGGCTGCTTTTATAATTTATAAGTTTGACACTTTCCCTTGCATCTGTCATATCTAATCATACTTTATGATGATATCCACACTGGTTTATGGTCTTTTAATGTTTATTCATACTGAAGGAGCTTGCCTCTTCAATATTTTCCTGGAACACTGAAATGCCTCCTTAATTGTTGAAGTTTCCAGTCATTCTCTTCTTTTTCATCTCCTTTCACCTTCTAATTTCTGAAATGGACTAATTTCAGCCCTTCAGGACATGGTTTTGTATAATTTCTGGTCAGATTATCCTTTCAGCACATTCTGAATTCTGAAATCAAGTCTGTTTTATCTGGTTGCACTGATCCTCCAAAGTTCCACTTTCTATCTAAATTGGAATCCGAACAATGAGCAAAACAGGAAGACTTGCTGAATTCTAGCAAGGATGGGAAAGGGTTGATCTTGCAGCAGATGCACGCAGGAAACAACTGATGCGTAATATGGCAGAAATTTGAAAATGTTAGGGTGATTTTCTTAGTCATCTTTTGATTTTGATGAAGTGCTCTGCAAAGACAGGCTCCGATCACAACGTTGTTATATGTAGGCTCATTCCTTGATGATGATGCTGGCGAGGGGCCTTGTAGTTGTAGGCAGCGTTCAAGTTGCATATTAACTAAGCAAAACACTACATAGCATCTTGGTCACTACCCAACTTCTTTGTTGTGGCTGACTGAACTTAGGTCTATCTGTTTTGCTCTAATGAAAATTTGTTTCAATTGTGATTTTGAAGGGTTCAATCATTTTTTTTTTTTTGTTATTTTTTGAGTGTCTCTCTTTTTTAAGTTTCCTTTGAAACTTCTAACCATATTATGTGAGATATGTACGTACGTACGTACGAACGAATGTTTGTATCGTTTCATTTATTTGATTCAAAGATATATTTAGGGTGAATTTGACTTGGCCTATCCTATTATGTGGAAAGTGCTAATTTGACCGCAACAATTATGAAAACATGCATTTCTCTTTTTTATCCAATTAAGGAAACGTTATATGATTTTTTTATTTTATCTATTTTTTGTTTAAAAAGTATTTTATTTATTAATTTAATACCACATTCAATTTAATTAAATGATAAATAATCATAAGGCTTATGTAATTGAGTATTTAATTAACTTAAATATTCACTGTTCCACAAAGAATATTAGTATGGGCTTTTTCTTGGAACAAAAAAATGCCATTTTTTTGGAAAAGTTGTCCCATTATTGAAATATTAGTTGAAAATTTTTATTTTTACAATAGACTAATTATTATTATTTTCATACTTAAAATTTTTTTTATTTGAGTGCATGGTTAGATCCTTATCAAAGTTACATGAATATTGAATTTTAGAAATAAATGATGAATTAACATAAAAAATTAATTTTTAATAAAATTGCCACTAAACCCTTTATAGAAATGAACATAATGGCATAAAATTTGATTGCATTATTTACTCTTTTATTTCTATCTTTGTTGTATCATTAAAAACACTAAATTTTTCAGTTGTATAATATAAAATTAATTAATTGACTTTATTATTAATTCTTTGATTTTTTAATCCTTGTCTTTCTTTCTTTCTTTCTTTTTTTTTTTCTCGATTTGTGCTTTTTTCTTCTTATGAAATTTTCCAATATCCACCGTCACATAAACTAGAAATCCATCAGCTACAGATTTCTTTTGAATCTACTTTGGTTTTTTATTTTTAAAATAAATGATTTTCTAAGCCAATTCGAATATTAAGTGTCAATTAAATTAATTAGGTAAGACGACTCGCCCTTCTTTATATTCAATTTTTTTGTTATATTTATTTCATTATGATTCTTTCAAAGAAATTTTAAACTTACATTCTCTGGCTATGTTTGGAAGGGGTTTTTGTGAAAGATAATGTTAGATGTAAACTGTAATGGATGAGTAATATATTTAATAGTGTAATTTTGATGTTTTATAAATTTTTATTTATATGAAAATATATGTAAAATATATAATAATAATTAAATTGTGATATATTATGTATGAATAATAATTAATTTTTATGGATTAAGGTATAAATATATATAAATTTGAGTATGTGTGTATATATATGTATAGGTATTTATTTAATTTAAATATATTTAATGATTAAATAATGATTAGTTAGTTATATAAATAAGAGAAAGAAATTTTAAATTTGAATTTGTATAAAAATTTTATGGTACTGTACGGTGAAACGAGGCTATTGAACCAATTCACCTATCACAGCAGCACGAAGGTCCCTTTATCCAACGCTGTACAATTGATGGAATGCGCACTACGCCGCGTTCAGATTCCATGTACCTCTGTACGGTACATTCTCTCATCCACATTTCTCTGCAAACAACACCAAAACCACACTCTCGCTTTCTCAGTCTTTCAGAATTAGAGAGAAAAGAAAATCAAAACAAAATGGCGGATAACGGCGCATGCACCGCGTGCATAGCTAGCATGGTGGACACCGGCAGCCTAGAAAGTCTTCAGTACTACCTGGCGCGCCACACTCTTGGGGAAATGCTTCGAGACAGAGGTTACGAGGCAGCCGACGTGGAGGTGGAACTCTGCCGCTCTGTCGATTACTTCCGCGCCGCGTTCGGCGAGAAGCGTGACCCCAGAGCGCCTCCGCTTCATTGCTTGCCGTGCCTCTGACCCATCACGGAAGGTATATTTCCATGCTCGTTTAATCTGTAGGGTTTAAGAGTATTTTTGCTTGTATGTGCAAGATATATATAAGTAATAGATGGAAAGGAAAAAGTATTTTTGTTTAAGGTCTCACATATATGTATTCGCTGAAATGTAAACTTTCACCTTTTTTTTTTAAAAAAATTGATATAATGTAATCCTTCATTTAAGTAAACTAGAATCCGTCTTTTGTAATGCTTAATGCGCTAACTCTGTTTCTTTCACCAAATTCAGCATCTAGCGTCACGAAATTTTTGTGTTTAAAATTAAATATATAAAATCAGTACCTAAATATATGCATAGAATTACATTTATGTGAATTCCCTGTAACTATGTATCTATGAACAAATATTCAAATTCAAACAAATCATAATTTTTATTCCCTGTAGCCAAATATAATTTTAATGCCTAATAAAATTTCTATTATTTTCACCAACAAACGTTGCCCACAGGACATTTCAATTGTGGCAGTTATTCAGTAATGTAATCTCAATTATTGGAAATATTTGAAATGCTTTTTCCAATCTACTTGCAGAAGAATAAGAGACAGCATATTTGGAATCTTTTTCTGCAGACACTCAACAAAGGCTTGAGCTTGAAGCTCAACCAAACTCAGTCTTATAAACAGTTACATTACAGTTTTAGACTAGCAAATTTTCAGGCTTGGCTCAAGTTTTGTCTTTTATTAAGAATGCAGTAACTACTTGTGGAAGCTGTTTGAATGGTGACTGATTATAATATATGATGTGCTTTGCCGAATTACTTTTGGAGGTATGAAAAGGATATTGGAAATTAGTGACAGAGAAGTCACATTCTATATTTAAGCCTTTACCAGGTATCTTCTAAAAATTTCAAAATTGCCGTTTGCAAAACGTTAATGATGACATTAAGCTATCAACTCTTTTAAGACAATCACGGGCTAGGAAAGAATGTGTCAGGCAACATACATGATACAAGTAATAAGCTGATAAGAGTCACTAGGATAATCCTTTCCATCCTGCATTCTGCAGATACAGTTCTTTAAGATATATTACACATATATATTTTTTTTCTGCAGATTATGGCCATATTTTGTGGAAATTTTGAGATCAAAAAATGAAATATTGTTGGTAACAGAGAAACTTTGGACAGGGTGATTTAATCCTACACAGCAAGATGAATTCTCATGCTCAGGTAAGTCACTTGTGTTTACTTAAATCATGCTTTCAGATTCATTTTCAGTTGGAACTGGGAGGACTGTTGTTGTCATATGGTATTGAACAGAAATATCACAAATAAATGCTTGTGAAGGAGGCATCATGTCACACTTCCTCCTTACGAATAGACATTTACTATCACGCACTTTGTAGGTTCAAAGAACACTACGAAGTATGATTATTTCATATTTTATGCAGAGGCGATGTTTGTTAACTTTGTCTAAACTTTGATGAATCATTCAGAAGCACAAATTATCCTGTCCACTATTTTTCCCTAATGATTTAGACTCTTGCAAGGGTAACTTGTTTCCATGCCCTCTATAAATTGAAGCCTCTACATTATCTCAGTGTACTGACATTCAATTGGAAATCTACTTTTTGGACATGATTATTGCAGGAACTTTTAAATCCATTGTTCGGGCTCATGACAAATTAAAAGTTGCTCTGAGAGCCTTACCACTGTACAAGCAGCTACATGTGTAATCCTTTACCTTCTGGATTGAACTGCTACAACATAGGTGTTCTTTGCAAGAATTACCAATAACACTAATCTGCTATCATGGTGTTTATGATTTTGGGCTAATATGACATGATTGTTTCCCTTTTAAGATTACCGATTTGCTGGACAACATCACAAAACATTTTTTGGTGCCAAAGCATGAGGTTTTGACTGCTGAGAAGGAAAAGCTATTGAAGAAATACCGCCTTGAAGATAATCAGGTAGATTATTTGTACCCTTTTTTTGATATTAGCATAGAGCATATGCTTTTCATTTAATATTAAGATTCCTTTGCTAAAATTTGCATGGCTATTTCATGCATGCAGAGCTAAACACTGTGAGTTACAACGATTAATTCTCAGACTTAATTAAACCTTATACTCTTTTATGCTTCTTGCTTGCTTTAGCTTGATATGCTCAAGTCTTAGCTAGTAGGCACCTTGGCTCTCTATTATGGAATCGTGTTCAATGATTACACAATATGAAGCTACCCTTTGAAGGACGACCGGGTGGAAAAAAGCGTAACCCTTTCCAAAAATATGAATATAGATAGGTTATATTTTTGCTCCTAAACATTAACGTTTTGGTTGGCCATATATATGTCTTTGATAAACCTAAATAAATTTACCAACGGGAAGGACACTAAATCGTTTCAGAACAATTTCAGATCCATGGTTGTATCTAATTGATCCCTCACACTAGTAAAATTCAAGTCCCAGTCATTCCGTAAGCTACTTGGTTGTGGCAGGTAATCTCATTTCTACGCAATGCACCGATGGGCAGAACTTGTCTTTGCTGTGTTTATTCTTCTGAAGGGGGGGATGGTCTCAGGTGTGCCCTTTTCATAATTCAAAGAATTTCACAATTTGCTCCCTCTAAAAAATTCAAAAAATTGCTTTCCTTATAGACCAAAATATATATCTGGCTTTCCGGGCTGTGTCCATGGTTTCACTGTACATAGTACATATGCTGATGTTAGACTCTGAATTGCACCATTTATATGATGTTATATTTGCTTTGCGATTAACATGTTTTATTCTCTCTTTGGCAGCTTCCTGAGATGCTAGAAAATGACGCAATTGGGTGGAACTAAAGGCCAGGGGGTTCGCACGTCACCTATCGCTGTGTTGCGTGATTCCGCCATGCTCATTGACGGCCGAGCCGAACCACATCGCTGACTATATGAAACTTACCCTATCCATTTCTACTTCTGATCGAGAGGACAAGGCTTTTTCTTTGTGCCTTTCGATTGATTGTTGTAGGAACAATGCTTGACAGCAAACATTAATTGGCCAATCATCTTATGTAATTAATGTCTAAATATCAATAAATGCATAAATATCGCATCCCGTAAATTACATTTTTTAGCGTCAAGAAAACCATATTACTTTGTGTAGGCTATAACTCTACTCCATTGAATGGCGTGATGCCGAAAATCCGACACCGCTGTCATGATAGAGAATTTCAAATTTGCTACGTGCCCTCTCATATTTTAACTCTTCATCTGAAATTTGATGTCATTTCAAAATAACTCAAGTCAAACTAGACAAGACGGAAGTCAGGTGCAGGATTTATAATTTACTTTTTTGCTACTTTCAGCGTTTGAGTATAGTCTATACCCCTCTGTTGACAAGCATGGTCTCCAAAATCTTCTTGTGACTTCAAAGTTAGCATAACACGCATGCATCACAACAGATCACGTCAGCACTTAGCTATGTGAATCCTTTAACCTTGTATGGTTGGACTTAGAAACAGGGCTCCCTATCTAGCAGCCAAAATACTCAGTTAAAGACTTTTTCCAACCAGGCTTGCGTTCTATTAGCTCTGTAAATGATTAGGCACAGGCGGTTACAAGAGTGTTAAAAGCAACATTTGAAAAACGAAGCTTGTGAATCTAACCCAGATATTTCATATATTTTTTTTTTGGGCTTGGCATACAAGTCTGGCTATCCTCAGGGCTACATTGCATTTGCTGGTATAATGGTTCGGAAATGTTGGTTTCCGCGGCACATTGAGAATTCGGGATTGGAAGGCTTTTAAGGAATAGGATCTCCTTCTTAAGCTGTGAAGAAAATAAAATAGGGGGATATGTATTTAGGAGCCTAAGGAGACTACATGCAAAATCATCGATGGAAAGTGGCTTTATCTCTTGAGCTTTTAACAAACAAAGCGTGAATAACGAGTCAACTTAAGATACAATGGTGCAAGTTCAGCTCAAGTGGAAGAAAACCGAACAATTATGAATAAGTAAATGGTATGAATTTTCTTTTTTTTATTCTAAATCATTTTTGATAATTCCTTTATTCTGCCATCTACAAAAATATAGGATTAAAATTCACAGGCCTTACCATATCGACTGTTGTAATAAGCCCTTCCACGGTTTTCTGGAGTGATAAAATTGTTCTTGACGTAACATCTTCATCTGCTGATTCCTCTTGTTCAACTAAGTTAGGGTCAAAGAAAATTCCTTCAAGATCAAACAGCTACTCAAGTAGTTGACCATCAGGTTTCATTCTGACTCAACTAGATTATGAGAAGAAAATTGTTTAGATAGGGTAACAGACGAAATCTCAGGTCAAGTTTTGGGGAAAAAATTCATTCTCCAATATTATTTCACAAGCCTCATTTTTGGTCAAAGACAGGTCTCCAAGACCGCTGGCGTCTTCATCTTCTTTTAATACTGGCACATCGTAATGCCTTTATATGCTTTGCTCTGCTCTGCTCCACAAGAAAAAGAGTAGACTTATTTCAGTACACAATAGAAATATTGAACAGGATACCAAAATTTTGGGAGAAAGAAAGCACATCATTATCTGCATTTTATCTATAATCATAGATTTCTTTTATCACTTATTGATAGCATATATTAGACAGCAACAAGATTAACTTACATTTGCCACCTTGAATATGCAGGGAAATTTATTAACATGGAAAATTATATTAAGTTATTAAACAATTTTCATTGAGATGGCTCTGATTTTTATGGGAAATTCTGGTCATTCAATATCCTGTGTAACATGCAATATGAGCTCCTTTTCCAAAACAGAAAAAATTGAGAGTAGATTTTCCAACCAAGCACCAAACCGGAGAGTTGACAGCCTTCCTGATTCATTTGAGGGGTTAGGTGAGCAACAAGAAAGCAATGCAGCCTACGATTTTCCTCCCTGAAAACTGCTAGTTAAACTAATCCAATTATTAATGGAAGCTTCAAGTGTTAAGACGAGGAAGTAACAAGAGCATCCTGAAGGATCCGTGTAAGCTTAGAATCATAGTAGGGTATATGATTTGCCCTCCCAGCTGATTCACAAGTCAACGCATTTATTGCATTCCCAAGTGTCGACAGTGATTTATTGATAGTCTTGGCGTCTTCCAGGACTCTACCTTCTGCTCTAGTTTTCTTTGCTTTCTCAGATCCTGCCAAGTCTACAAGGATCAAATTTCCAGACCTGTCAAAATTTCTACATATCAAAATTTCTACATATAAAAATTCGTTCTTTCTATGTAAACAATTAAACTTGGCAACAGAATACCTTTTCTTCTTCTTGAATTCCTACTGCATCAAGAATATATACACATGGTGACGTCTACTGCTGGCCATATTCATTTCTATACATGTTAAATCTACAAATTTACTTCCAGATAAGACAACAATGATATCCAGGATACAAAGTATAATTCTGCTTCTTGCGCATGTAAGAAGAACAATTGTAATAGTTAAATAAACAGATGGAGGATATGGGTTTCTCCCACAGCTGTGTTTGCTATTTCCCTCTGCAAAATGAATAATTGAATCAGCAGAAGGGACAATATTGAAAAGAATTGTAGAGAATGAAAGGAACTTCCGTCTTACAGAAAGACTTAGTTATGCCTCCTGCAGAATCAGAGATGGAAAGCTAGAGAGTGAAAATGAAGCCATCAAAATAATGATATTGAAGAATCATATGTTATAAGATTGAAAGTCGAGAGAAGTATGGAAACACAAAAATTTAAAATTCTTCACAGCATAAGAACAGCTAACAAAGGCTCATAATCATATTTCATTAAAAAAGTACTCAGTACTCATCCTGGTTCGCTGCAAGGAGAATTTAAATTGATTACAATCACAGTAAACTTTTTCAAATTTGTCAAGCAGATGCCTTTCCTAGCTCATCATGATCCTCCAACTCTAAGAAGTATTATTAACATTCCTGAATAACAAGCACACGTTAAACATAAACAGACATGCATGCATGCATGTGTGTGCATGTACATGCACCTAAGAACGAGAGAGTTGGATAGTTAACATTCCAATTAGAAACTCTGCAATATCCATCTCATCAAGTAGTGCATTAAGCACAAAAATTGTGATGGTGGGCAATAAAAAGAACAAGGAAGGGACTTATTGCTCATGTTCTCTTATTGCCTTAAACAGACACTACATCAAATGGCTAACAACACAAGCCAATATCCTAAACCATGCTGTTATTTAACGGGCAAATAGCATGCTAATCTTATGCTGAATCAGTTGGAGGGACTGATACCTCTGTCACTCCACTTACAAATATTCCTTTCACTTTGCTTCCTTGATCTGTAAATTGTCCTTTGACAGATCAAAAAGATCCCTAAGGAATGAAAAGTATCAATTAACTCAGGATGAACTCTGATTTGCCCAATATAGTCAATATCCAAATTCAGAATAACAGGTCTGCTGATGCTTTCTCTAGTTATGCAAACCTTACTCTCTCCATATATATTTCTACCTGTAAATATCATACAAAAGAAAGCGAATATTATTAGAGGAACATGGCCTGAGAACATGAAGTGTCCGGAGACATCTTTGAATCAGGATCAATACCTATCAATACCTTTGGTAGTTTGATTGTGTACTTGGGTACTTCATCTGAAAGTTTAATAGCATTGAAAAGCCCATCCACAACTCTTGGCAGTAGACCTTCTTGCTTTTCGTTGCACTCCATAATACCTGGTCCCTGAAACCAAAATATATATAATAATAATGATACCAAAATAAAAATAAAAATAAATAAAATAAGGAATATACAGTAGGTGCTGCATATAATGGTACTGGATTCACGCTCCATTTACACATATTACCTCCATAATGTATATCTTCCCAGCTTGTGTCTGGCAAAAGATTTACACAAAAAATGACTCTTAATATGGGTACCGTAACATTAAGGTATGAACAAGCCTGGTACAAGTAAGAATGGACAAGAGAGCATCTACACAACCATGCTAACTGATGGAAAACCCAAATTAGCCAGTTTCAATAAACTTATAGGAACATTTGACTACTCAAATTGACATGGGGTTAACCATGCGACAAGAACGTATAATTTGATCATGAAGAGGAGGAAGAAATAGGTTCTGTAAAAGGGTTGGAAGCAAAAAGGGCACTAACTTTTTCCGTTCATTTCTTCGATATTAAGAATATGCAGTTAAATGTTAAAACACTGCAATAATTTTTGGAAGGTTGAAAATTAAACACAATGCCTTTATGTTTTCCTCAGTACTTCCCACATCATTTATCTTCAGATAATGGAAAGTACCACTAATATAACTTGAATGACTGACAGAGGGCTGAATCTGTAAATTGATTGATAAATTTTCGTGAACAGAGCAGGATGCCATGCTTGGTTGGAACTTGGATTTTGGCAAGGAAACAGAAAAGAGAAGGATAAAAATGTAAAAGCATAAAGTGATATCATTTGAAGGGAGAAAAAGGAATATTTTAGTGTTCTCCTCTCGAAAATCCAATGTCCAAAGTCCAAACATAAGAATAACATACCTGTCCACATGTAATGATTGCCCCATTCACACCATTAACTACACTAGTTCCATATAATTTATGCCAAAGTAAAATTTTAATCAACTAGTGAATCTTACTCTAAAAAATGACTGAATGGCAAAAGAAGAAAAAACACTTCCAGAGAAAGTTATATAATACCTTTGACAATAGGCTAACCAAGGAAATAGTATATGTTACTTTGGTCTAATCCACGATAGAACACCCTGTCAAAGCAGAACCGAATTTCCTCTTCCTTCTTATCCTACCATGGATCATTTCAAACATGTTACCCTACTGTTCAAATGTTCCTAATATACTTCTTCCAATTTCGAAACTCAATATTTATTATTTATCCATACAAATATATATTCTCATGAAAAAATCACATGTTCCAGAACATCATCACACATATTTGGCCATAACCACATATATGTGTATATTCTTGCAAAATCATCCACCAAAATTACTCATAGTTAATACACAACTCTAATTCTGCATTGTTTAGAATAAATTTGCACACAGATGTACAGAATTGGAACTCAGATTTTAAGAATTGCTTGGGGTGGGGGGAGAATAGACGGCAAGCTTCTTAAAATTGACAAACTATGAAACGTAAGTGTAATTCAAGAAATAAAATTAACAAGTGCTAGGCAATTGGCAAGTGATGAGCAATTTGTCCAAGTTCACGGGCTATCATTTTTAACTAGATTTCCGATTGCTCTTTCTGTTATTTCTGAATATGAGTTAGTAAATAAGGTCTTCAGATCAATTAAGAATTTTGAGCATCTGACTATTTTTTTAATAATATTTGTAAATATTTTACATCACTATTATCTTCCCCAACTTGTTACCTTCCTAATTATCAACTCACGTAGTTATGAATGTGTAGAAATACGTGTGTACGTACATGTATTCATTCATACACATACACACACGTGGCATCAAGTAATGCAGAGTTTATGACCCTAGTCAATTCTTTTATTATCTATTATCATGTATCATCATACTCGCATGCACAGATAAAATCCAAAAATGAGTTACAAAATATTTTTTATTTCTCTACCTTGAATACCAACTTCACCATGCTCCGCCTTTTCCTTTGAATACAGAGGTCTGAATAGAGCGCAGACTCTTATATTCTACATCTTCCCCTTCCTTTATCAGATCACAGTTTTTATACAAAGCATATCAACAATAAAACACTAAGTGAATCAGTTTACATTATGTTGCAGACTCTGAATCAAATGTTCTACAACCAACGCTTCCAAATAAAAAAGAAGAATAAGAAGAGGAGGAGGAGGACGAGAGAAGAGGGGCGACCTGTCGCAAAATGGGTGGAGAAGGAATTCGGAATCCTGGAAGCTTCAGAACAAATTTCCGAAGTCCCTCCTCTCGGGCTCGGCTCCAATATTTCTCCAGTGGGGAGCGAAATGCGTGACTGCCTCTATTTATAACGGGCGTGGCAACGGCAAATTCCGTCAACGATCGAAGTGACTAATATGACCCCCACGAGAGGGGTCCTGATTAGGGTGATCCATAGATACCTGGCCTTAAAAATGAGGGTCCTACATCACTTATACCTTTTTCTCATCTTATCAAAATAAAAACTTTTAGAAATTCTCACATTAAAATTATTTCTTATCTATTTCTCTTACTTTTACATTAATTTTAAATTTTCACATTAACTTTTACTCTCAATAAAATTTATTTGCTCAATCAAAAAACGTTTTAAAGTTACTCAAATATCTTTTAGGAAGAAAAGTGCTATCGTTATGAGGGGCAAATAAAACAAGCGACTTTGCAAAAGTAGAAACGCGTTTATTTTAAGTGGGTAGGTTGTTAATTGAGTAGTGCTTAGTGAAATTACTTTCTTAATTCTAGTATCCACACGCACTAGTTGGTACCTTCATTTTATTGTGGGCAAATGCATAGTCGGATTGTGGCTTGGATCCTACTAAGCAAGGAAAGTTTTTTTTTTTTTTTTTGGCCCAAATTAAGTTAAAATTGATCAAAATTAAGTCTAACTTAAAGTTAAAATTTTTGTTTTAGCATATTTTAAAAGGTTGCATCTACATTCTTTAAATAGAACTTGATGCATTTGAAATTTTTTTTGTAATTTATAAGATTTTATTCCTTGCAATAAATTATAATATTAATAAAATATTATTTTAAAAGAATATGAAAATTTTAATAAGAATAAAGATATATATACATATATATGTATTACTCACGTATAGAAAGTGAATTGAAAGGTATAGTAAATATAGAAGAAAGAATAGAAAAGTATGTTAAAATATAATGGACAAAGAAAGAAAATTATAAATATTAAAATGAAGGTATTATATTAATTTAACAATGTGCAATCAAAAATAGGCTTGATCTTTAATATACAAATATATATATATATATATATATATATATAAACAAAGAGTGGGTTGAAAGATATTGTAAATATGAAAGAAAAAAATATTGAATTGCATTCAAATGTAATGGAAAAGGAAATTTTAAAAATATTTAAAAATAGATATTATAGTAATTTAATAATTTGCAGCTATTTAAAATGATAAAATAAAGATTTGAAAAAAACATTGAGAGAAAATATAATTAAAAATAATAAATTAATAAAAGGAAAAAGAAAATGAAGAAGGAAAAAGGACAAAAATTAAAAAAATTAAAATAATGATAGTTGTACCATGTGACAGTGCGCAAAAAAAGCTCTATCAACTTAATAACAGAGTACAAGTAAAATGGCGTACTCTATGCATATATAAATTTATTTATAAATAATAAAATTATTACATTTTAAATAATATAAACAAAGTTATCTAAAATTATAGACAAAACAATATTTAAAATAAGAAAATAAAGAATAATAGCAAAAAAATTTGAAAAGTGAAAAAATTTGAGCGATGATAGAAATAAAATTAAGTAGTTAAAAAGGAAGGAAGAAAAAATAAAAAAAAAATAAAAGAATATAAATAAAAGTAATGGTGTAAATTTACTACATTCCCAAGTGCTGACAATGTACAAGTAGTACCGAATTCTTATTCATACGGTATAAATAGTTTAGATTTGAATGTGCCTTATTGCGTAAAACTAGTTATTACGTAACTTGGGAAGACTAGTTCTTTTTCAGCAATTGCATAATGTAAGAGTTCTTTATTGCACCAAAAGATATGGACAGAAAAAGGGTAAATATGGGAAAATTGTGTCTGAAATCCTGTCATCCATGTTTTAGTCCAATTCTCCCAGAAGCCCATGTTTAACTGTTTCGGGTTTTTTCCCTAAACAAAATGGAATGTGATTGCAGATCGTAGTTTTGGTTTCATTTCAAACGTGTCAAATAACCCAATTCTGTTACATTTTGACACAAGGAATTTGATCTGA
The DNA here is from genome assembly GCA_019155195.1 of Avicennia marina. Taxonomy (NCBI): domain Eukaryota; kingdom Viridiplantae; phylum Streptophyta; class Magnoliopsida; order Lamiales; family Acanthaceae; genus Avicennia; species Avicennia marina. The sequence goes on from CM032760.1 coordinate 11,516,892, forward strand.
CTAAATTCCAAATGCATGTAAGAAAGATTCGGGAAGATGTCCCCATTATTAGCAAACATAATTTTCCCCCCAACAAACTGTCTAGACAAGGACAGCGACTGTAAGTCTAAAACAATACTAGAAGCACGTAAGCACGCATTGAGAGTCATTAGACCTGTGGACTATGTCTGTCACACAATGCAAGGAACTTGCGATGCCCGCAATATTTTGATAATCATAGAAGTAGTTGAGGATGCTTGTCAAGTTTCGGCAAAACAGAGACACAATTACGCGCAATGTAATGGGCATTGTGGAAAATAAACATAGGATTTATTTGGTTGAAGTTTTAGTAGCTTCAACTTACACAGACCTTTACATCGTAAGTTTACCAAGAGCAGTTCCTTGATGGAGGAAATGTGACGCATACGCACACACACTTTGAAACATGAATGTAGACTCCCTTGTGCCCTCTATAAGTGGTTATTTTGCAATGAGGCCTGAAAGCATCCGATTGGCTGACAATGAAAAACAAGTTCCTGATTACAAGAGAATCCATGAGGTAGAGGCATCTATTCTAGTTCAAATTAAAGTTATAGGGAAATTACACCACATTCCTCACACATTTAGGTTAAATACATAGACCTCTCTTTACATTTGGACAATTACAATAACAATCTCTGTGGTACTTTTTCATCATACAAGTAACCAAATCGACCAATTTTACTCCTGATTGACTTTCAGGCTTGTTGACCAAATAATTGTCTTTTCATAATTTTATTATTCTGTTTTATTTTTAAATTACACTTTAGTCTATTTTAATGAGGGCATTTCGGTCTTTTTCTTGATATTTGCCAAAGTTTGACCAATGTAGTTAACAAAAGGGATGTTAGTGTAATTGTCCAAACGTAAAGGAAGGTCTTTGTATTTAATCCAAACGTGGGGAAAGCAGTGTAATTTTCCCTAAAGTTATTGATATAAGAAGTGATTACCTTTGACTGATTTTAGGGGCATGGTTTTTCTTCATTTGGAGGTTTCAAACTTCATATGCATCCCATCTGCATTTTCAGTTTTTGATGCATTTTCCGAAGCGATGAAGGCGGGACCACTTTGGGACCGAGCACCTCCAGAAAATATGCCAGGACATTTTGATCCCCGAGGATATGTTATGTGAGCATCAAGACTTTCAGGAAAATGCCCCTTTGCTAAGTTTTTCGACAGATTTGCTTTCCTTTCATATGGGATGTTGGCGGACAAAGGTGACTCAGGCATCGCAGCAGATTTTCCTGGGAACTCAAGGGGCCTGTGGAAGAGTAAATGGGCCACAGTTCGATCTATTGGATTGGTATCAGTCTCAACTTCAGGTATCCTGGTAGACCTGCACAAGCAACAAAGGAGTAAGAAAACAAGTTCCTGAAAGCAAAAAGTAAATAAAAGCTGATATTATGCAATTCTTGTTAGGACAAACAGTATGATGGCAGTACCCTACATGCCATTGATACAAACCGTATGAGTATTTAGATTTATTTAGACAATACACCAGTATGCTATTCACTGCAGCTATGGACTATGATCAATCTTAATTCTGCCACATTGCAGCAGACCCAATTACATATCATTTTAGTATATCCTTCACCCATATCATGGAAAGATAAAAGATTTAGTCTAAGTAAAATATTGTTTTCCATATGCTCACGAGCATGCCATGCATGCATGCCCTAGCCTCCCCATGATATAATAGAACCATTAACCTAGTATTAGCCATTCTCCCAGGATCTTAAATTCATTGAGAAAGGCAAAAGTGACGCATACACATTTTTAGTCACACTCTCGAACATTACATAAACAATTTTGCAATTTTCAATATACCTGGACATATTATCAAATCCAAGGTTAAGGAAAATATCCACTTTAAGATCAGAGATAGGTTACTAACCTCTCATGGCTAATTGTATCTTTGCTGCCAAGAACCTCATCTCTGCTGTTTTTATTGGCACTGCTTGTGTCATTAGGATATTGCCTCTGCATAGCACTCTGGGCTAGTCGAAACAAACTGTCCCGGATGCAAAGTCTTATCCGGGTGTCCAACTGTAAAATGGTCAACATTGACTATAAGTTAATGCATAAGGAAAAATGATAAGAAATTATTCAAACAGCATCTAGGACTGACTTTGGCAATGGTATGTTGAAGCTGATAGAGTACTGATTCCTCTACTGAACAATTATCAAAGACCATGCTTATTGTATTGGAGTCATCCTGTTCTACAGGCGAGTTTGGCTCAAGGGAAGGGAAATTGCTAAGGCTGCCATGAACTTCTATTTTCCCTCCTTCCACACTAGAAGGTTCAGAAACAGATATCTGATTACCAAATTGCAGCTGCTGTTTCTGTATTGCAACTATTGCTCTCATTTGCTGCCGCCTCCTCAACTTTTCAATTTTTTCTTTCGGTGTCATTGCTGAGGGCTTCACTGCAGCTTCTTCCAAATTTGTCAATGGATTGGCATTGGCAGGGGGAACTTCATAACCAGAGGGCAGTAGTTCGTGGCTTCCTTCCCCAGGATGAAACCGTGCCAACACGGAAGTGGTTGGATAGTGATTCACCATATTCCCATACAAAGGAGATACCAATGGTGCACCAGAAAAGTGCTTCTGTTGAGAAGTCTCTGGCCTCTGACGAGGCACCGGTTGGGTGAGCACCGAGGGGGCACATGGGTTGACCATAGGTGGCGAATACTGCCTGTTGACTTGTTGCAGTGCACTTCCAGAGGTCCGTGCATCACTTAAAGTTTTGTCTAACTTCTGACTCTTGCCTAATCTCTTTTGCCTACGAACCTGAAGACATGGAAACAACTACAGAAACAATTTGACGTTCTACTAAACAATGGAAGACAATAATAATAACAAATCAAAATCAATGATGTAAAATGTGCGCTTATTGAGGCAGCCAGCAAGGCGAGCACTGTTTGGTGAACATTCTTCCAGAATTATCTTACCAAGTTTCAGATTGCAGAGGTGTTAAATTTAACATGTCAATCTTTCTAATATGGGATGTTCACAATAGCCACATTTGCTAGCCCATTACCACTTTCTGGTCATAGTTTAACACATATTGTCAGATCTTTTCTTCCACAGAAGATCTAAGGCAGTGTTTCTCCAACATGAAAAGGCACTTACAAGCAGAAAATTTGTTCAGGAAAAATAATAACACAGAATTATCCATATTAACCCATTCTATGTTACCAGAGAGGAAAATGCCCAGAAATGGGAAAAAGAGTTTCACGTATTGCCTTATCATTGCAAAATATGAAGCGACATCAGTACCAGTCACTCAAAGATTGGTGTACTGTTTTTGAAGGATGCGAAAATCAAAAGTCATCAACATTACACATACATATATCCAATTCTGGAACATTAAGCAAGTACTAATGATGTGACCTGATTAACACATCAACTATTAGATCAACATTTACTAATTCTATCATGCAGCTAAGATTGCTGGTTGGAGGTTCATAACATCGCTACCTGAACATGAACTATTCCTTTGAAGGAAAAAGTTCTGTCTAGATCCTTCTTACCTATATATTTCTGGGAAGAGGCAAGGCTAAGAGAAGAGCAGCTTTTCCAAACAGAGAACAAAGTCATAATAAACTATAAGGGAAACATTGTAAACAGTAAGGGGTGGTGAAAATTACTTTGTCTGGCAATTCATTATGGGTTGCAGCAGTTCCATCACAAAGTTGCTTCTGACTTGCTTGGATCTTTTCACCTACTGCATAAGTCTGTGAAAAGCAAGGCGAGAGTAAAAAACGAATCCATAGTTCAGATATCAGTAACCATAGACGCTGAAGGCAACTGGTACAAGCTCTTGAGTTCACAAGAAAAAAAAGAAAAGAAACACCAAACGATACAACAGACTGTTCTCTGTACCTTTTTTTTCACTAATATGTTACTTTTACCTCCAGAATGTTCAATAATATCTATGCTTGCCTGTACATCCTGTGGAGTATGGTATGTGGTCACATTCAGGTTTTCATATCCAGAAGCAAAGGACTGGCTAGGATCTAGCGTGCATTGAGCCTTAATCTCAGATTGATCAATTGAGGTCCTCAGTACACCGAGTGGAGAATCAGAAGAATCACCAGATAAAGGAGCCGGTACAACAGGGCTGCTAATTACATCTTTTGAAGATGACCATAGTTCATCAGCATTTCCAACACTTATGTCTCCAAAGATTGGGTCACTGTCACTGCAAAATATAACTTGTGAGGATCCTAAGTCAGATGGACACGGTCAGAAAGCACTGAAATCTTTGATACTACTGTTAATAGAGCTCTAGACAAAACACCAAATGCAGAAAAAAGTGTACCAATTTCATGTATAGTCTGTCATTGTTAATTGGCTAATTGGGTTGCAGGATATGATATTGATAACCCAAACTATGGGAGTGCGAATTAACTCAAATTTTCCTTTTGGTATTAGATTCATCCGTCAACTCTGAAATAATTGTCCATATTCTACATTGATGCAATTCTCTATTGGTGATTAGTTCCAAGTTCATTTAAGAAGCTTAATGACATGTCAAAGGTCAAGTATGTTTTAATGACTGGAAGAATTACAATATAGTTTATCACTTGAGAATTGTTCCAATTTATATTATGAGACTAATACAAAAATATAAAAAAATGAAACGACTTGATATAAAACTAATCATATAAAATAAGAAATGAAATATTCTAAACCTATAATTTAAGCAACAAAAACTCAAGATTGTTCATGATAGACGGCAACTAAAAATCACGTTACATGTGACAACATGTAAAAGTCACACTGGGACAATAGTAGACTGATAGTAGTAGAATAGCTCTTAGATAGCAACATACAGACAATAATAGAGCCAAGCTTAAGAACAATAGTAAGAGAGGTTACAGCAACAGACAATATTAGAGTAAATTATAATAATTCATGAAAGAACACAACAGTGCTCAAACCAATGACTAAGTGGTAAAGAAAAAACTGAGCATATCTTTCTTAATTGATTAAGGTGCTGTTGCTGTGCATGACGGTGAATTGAAGACGGTGCGTGGCTGTTGCAGAGGGATGAAGAATGATTTTAACCAAACTAAAGTTTATGGGAAAGAACTTGCTTTAATGCCATGTTAGAATGATAGGAAGAATTGTGGCATAATTTATTCCTAGAGAATTGCCCAAAATTATTGTATAGGATTAATACAAATATACCAAAAATAGAAAATAACTTGACATCAAACTAATCTATAAAATAGGAAATAAAATATTCTAGACTTATAATCTAGGTAATAAAAATAAAAAATATTAAATTAGATATTCTTAAATATTCTAACAAGCATTCTTTAAAAAAGTACACAATCAAATTTGTTGTGAGACCAAAAAAGAGTGAGGTGAACACATTTAATGGATGATAGATGGATTTACTCCTTTCCATAACCATGCAAAATGTAATAAAGTATCCAGTCTCAAACCTAATGGAATACCAAAGCTTTGTGGCAAAAGTTGTTAGGAATCCACATCTAGCCATGAAAACATGGATAGGCTTTGAGCCCAACTTTTCACTCCTCTCTTGCTTTTTAACGTGTACATACATGTGTGTATGTATATTTACATTAATATATAATCAATTTAATTAAAATAATACCTAAACAAGATAAATATTTCTATTAAAATTATTTTAAATTATCAAAAACTATTTATATACATGAAACAGATTATAAGTTTTAAAGTCTTGACATATTTTTTATTAATTGCTATCAATTTTTATATAAATGATATAATAATAGTCAGTTGTTAGTATTTGATGACTCATTAGAGTTATTTATATTATATTTTTCAATGAATCCTCATCCTCACATAACTAAGTTCTAATGTTTTATATCCTAGAAAAATATTAGTGAAGTATTTGGAATTTTATTTTTTCATTAATATATTTTTGACCTGAGATATTGTTAAATAATGCAAGTTGAATAACAAAATGTTAAAGCCAAATACAAAAAATTGACCATTTAAAGCAAAAAAAAATTCTAAATGCTTTGAAAAAAGATTTAACTATAATCTTATTTATGATATAAAGATATGTTATTCACAACTTTAAATACACTAAAGTATCTACATTCTTTAAATTAAAATTTAAGTTTTATTTTAATCAATTTGTCCTAAATTAATTGCTAAACTAGACCAATTGATCTAATTATTTTTTAATAAATTAATAAATATCTTTAAATAAATATTATGAAATAAAATAAAAAAATGCTATGAAAAATATAGGCCAAATTTAACATAAGTTAACCAAAATATAAAAAGATTTGATTTTCTATCATAGCAAAGGGAAAGATTACTTTGTGATAAAAAGTAAATTTTAATTCTAAATATTTTTAAAAATAAATAATTCAGCATAAATTTCAATTTGGATCCCTCCCTACATGGGAAGCTAAAGGTAGACAAACTAAAAAATTCTCCTTTTTGATAAATAAGAACTCTCTTATCCTAAAAGAAGTTTACAAAGTACCAGTCTTAAAAGTTCAAATACATATTTGTTTCCTCAAACACAATAAGATTCTAGTATACATTTGTAGAGAATGGAGTAAAGGTAGCATAACATCATTGAGAGTATTAGCATCTTATGCAGTACCATATATCCCCAGTAAAATTGATAAAAATCTTTAAAATCAATTTTTATTAGTATTATGAGTTATGTCATCTTGTGAAATCAGAGGACCAATGGTTTCAACAATAAGTTCTTATGCAACAATCTACTTTTGAACATCCCTTACTAGCATAATCATGCAATTGTTTCTTCAGTAATAGAAAAGCAGCAATGGAGGACAGCAGAGTGATTGAGGACTGCAACTTAGGTCCTTTGGTTTGTTCACTTTGACAGTTGGCCATTTTGATGGCTGATTGGTGCTCAATAGTATGTTTGGATGGGCTATATTCTTTTCCAGATATTTATAGCACAACCGCTTCGGTTATCTGGGAGTCGATAACAAGCACCCTGGTAAAATAAATTGCAATCTACTTCGTTGAAACTTAGTTATTAACGTTCCACTTAAGAGTTCTTTCAATATCACATCTTTATCTTCTCATTATTGACTAGTAACCTTTTTTTTGACCCAGTCTCCTCTTATGTTAGATGTATATTTGGGAGAGAATTTAATTACACACAACCTAAACTAAATGTGCACTAAGACTATGCCCACATAGGGTGATTGGGCTTAATTAATTAATTTATCCATACTAATCAATTGTTTATTTTGATGGGTAAAGACCCGAAAAAACACAGTCCGGTATTGAATTACCAAAACCATGGATAAATAATTCAACTCACTTGGTGTGATAAAACAATCCCAATTAGTTAGCTTATTTAATATTTTATCTAAAAACATTTTTGTCTTTCAATATCATTATCACTAATATTTTTATAACATTTAAAATTAAATATAATTTTGTGATATTAAGAACTGTGAAAAAAATAAATATAATTTACAGTAATTTAGTTTTGTTGAATAAATATCAAATGAAATTATAGAGTAGGTATTAAGATATTAATTTACGAGGAGGTATAAGTAATAGATAAAAAATATATATATTTTTTAAAAAAAAATTCTGAAGTAAGAGTATTTTGAAAAAACCAAAAAGTCACATTAATCAATATAACTTAATGAATACATCATTACATTATCCTATAATTAATTTATCCTTCAAAATAATCCAGAAGACCTTAATCTTATCAAATAAAGTGAACATGTCCTAAGTGTACATTTTTCCCAGATAACAATTGCTGAAAATAAACTTTATTTGTATTGAATTTTATTTTTTCAACTTATTAGTCAGTGAGTTAGGCACATGAAAAGATTACAAACACTAAATAAAATACAAAGTAAACTCATATTTTCAAATGAACCTAACATTTGTGCACATACTTCTTTCACAAAGCTACAAAACATACATCAAAACTCAAAATATTACTAAGTATATGCATCAAGCAAATCATATCATCAAGTTATTAAAAAAAGAAAAACAACTAAAATATAAAACCAAATGAAGTTAAAAATACTAAATAGTTTAATATAACCTATATCCAAACACACTTCCCAAAATATCACCATGTACTCAGTATTATGTTAAATGACTAAAAGTCTTGCAATGGTTTTCAGTTAATGTATATATTCATAGTTAATTAAGATAACATTGAATAATAAATCAGAAGTATCACATAATGAAAACAATTCAAGGATTTATTTGTTCATTATGATAACCAGGCACAACATGAACATTTGATGGCTTTGAGTCCCGTGAACATAAGATCTACTCTCTACTTTGTTTTTCTTAGTCATTCCTTCGAATTATATCTAACTAAGATGTCATATACTCCACATGAAATGTTGGAACAAAGTGCCATTATAGAATGCTAGAAAAACAAACTCTAAACTTGGACAAAGCCATATCCATACTAGAATTGCATCATAACAAAATAAGTACTAAGAATGATTTAAAAAGTTATATAATTTTATTAATATAGTAAAATATGATTTTTTTAAAGATTTTCATAATAAAATAAAATTATTAAAATTATATTTGTATTAAAAATCTTGTACAAAATGAAAAAGAAATTAAAAAAATTAAGGAGAGAAAAATCAAAAGAAGCAAAATGAATTCAAAATAAAAAGAAAAAATAAGATAAATAAATATAACGAAGAGAAGAACATCATAGTTAATCAATATTTCAGCAACCAAAATGTGGTTACTCTATGCTCCTTAATATGTAGTACTAGTAACTTATCCATACTCAGATGCATGTGCATGTGATACTTTAAGATATAATTCATGTATAAACATAGAGTTGTATTTCTGTTACATGTGTATTCATTTCATAATTTATCATCCCAAAAATAATCTATTTTAAATATAATTAAATTGAATATGAAGGAATAAAAGAAATGAAATTAAATTGAAAAGAATAAAAAGTGAAATATAAAAAAGGAAGTAGAAAAGTGAAAAATAAATAAAAAGACATTTTATTCTTTTCGCTTTAAATACCAAAAGGCAATTACTCTATGATATTTAGCTATAATATATAGCAGAGATTAATTAAAGGAATTTTGTAAAAACTCTATTAAAGGGCAAAAGGTAGTTACTCTACGGGATTTAGCCCTTACAAAGAGTACATATATATTATAAAGTAATTGTATTTAAATAATAGAAATAAGATTGTTTAAAATTAAAAGTGTAATATTCAATATATGAAACTAAAAAATGATAAAAAAATTAAAAATAGAGAAAATTTGACAGAAAACACCAAGGGTGTGTTTTTATTATTAATGTACGTTTCAATCTATTTTTTTTGGAAATTGTATAAAAGAGAAAGAGAGACAACTTAAAATTTGAATAATTGAAGTATCCTTTTTATTTTGTAAAAATGAAAACAAGCATAGTCAAAAAAAAATACGTTAAAATGAGGGTAGTATCTCTGATGACACATCGTGTAACAAAAATAGACTTATTTGCTTAATATATATCGCTTACAACTTATGCATGCTTGATACATTTGTTTATAAAATTTAAATTATAATTTATAATGTATAAACATAAATATGTGTTCTTATTATATGAATATTTTGAACTATATGCAGACATATTTTATTTTATAATTTATCATATAACAATGATCATTGCTTGTGAACATAATAAAATTTTATAATTTTATTAATGACAATATTTGTGTAAATTATTATGTTTTAAAAAGCATTAAAATTTATATAAAATTAGAGAGAAAAGAAAACTTTAAGAGAAAAAATAAATAAGAAGATATAAAATAAATAAAATTTAGTTGGAAAGCATAAAAAGAGAAAATATGAAAAAGAAAAGTGCCTGTACCCTAAGCCCTAAAAAGTAGTTATTCGATGGGATCTAGCTATAGTTAATACTAGCAGTTTCATGCACAATTAATAAATGTGCATATAAAGTTTATCATGTACAAAAAGTTACAGTTTATTATATAAATATTTTAAACTATATACATGGTATTTTATTTTATAATTTATCATCCAACGAAAATCTTCTAATATAAATATAATAAAATTATATAATTTAATTAATGATAATAAAATAAAAATTATTATATTTTGAAATGCATTAAGAATTTATATGCAATGAAAGGAAAAAGAAAGGTTTAAGAGAAAAATTAAATAAATAACATGTAATCGGAAAGGAAAAAAGTAGAAAATATAAAAACAGAAAGAAAAGAGTAAAAATTAAATAAATGAGAGGCATTTTAATCTCTATACTTTAAATATCAAAAAGTAGTTATTACAGGGTTTAGCCATAATAAATACTATAAATATAGGTTTATTAAAGGAAGTATTACAGAAAATATATTACATGACAAAATCTAGTTAAGAGTTTGGTCGTAATAAATAGCACAGATTTAGATTATAGATTTATTAAAGGAAGTATTTTAGGAAATCTACTAAAGACCACAAGTAACTACTATAAGGGGTTTAGCCATAATAAATAGTGCTAGTAAAAGTTTTACATTTTATGCATGTGCAAAATTATACAAATTATAAAATAATTATACTTTAAATAATAAAAAAATTATTTAAAACTAAAAATATAAAAAATATTTAAAATGATAAAACAAGATCAAAAGCAATTCAAAAATTTGTGAAGGAACAAAAACAAAGTTAAAAATGGAGAAATAAATGATGGTAAAAGGAATATAAATTAAGGGTAATGGTATATTTTTCTATTATGTATCCGAATTTTCCTTTTATTCTTAACATAAAGTATAGATGTGAGAGTACAGGATTATGAATTACCTAAATATCCTATCCAGGTCATCAAAACTTCCAATATTTGCCCAGCAATAGTCTACAAAATCAACTTGCTCTCCATCTACAGGTGGATTTTCAACTATTCCAGAATCTTTATGGAATTGAACTTTCTCATCTGTTGAAAAGATTATAAATCAGTATACATGACATGCTTTCATTATTAGAAAAGAGGAAATGTTCAGATAAATAAAACCGATGCATAACCTTTCAAGGAGCCACATTTTGAACTCTTGGTTACATTTTTTGATGTATTGGTGCCAATTGAACCCTGATCACTTTTTGTAGCATTTGACAAGGATAAATCAGGGCCATCAGGCCATGAATCAAGACCAAATCCATTTGCAGGGTCACTACTGTCATCATATTTGGACCTGCTATCTAATTCAACACCATGTTCAGATTTGATAGTAGGTTTCTTCAGTTCAGCAGGGCTAATATTCGAAGTATGCTGATTTGTTTCCTTCTTAATGGGATCTCCAAATAAAACAAGAGGTTTCTCCTCAACACAATCTTGATATGGAACAATGTGATCATCACTTTCGCCAGCCGCACCCCATATGATGTTTGTTAACTGAATGAACAGAACAAAGATAATTGTAACACCTTGAGTTATCTAGGTTCCAATTGAACATCATGGATAATCTACCAAAGAGTGAAGACACCGATTGTAACAGAATAATTGTATCAGCATTTCAGTTATAAGAATGGAAGGTACAAACATAACAAATGAGATTTAAACCACATCAATGTCAACAAGCACATGCTATTACAAGAAATGACCAAGTAGAACAATGCCACGAACAGATAGATGAAATCCAGAAAATTTAAAGATACACCTGCAGCAATGAATTGCTCAAATGCTCAATGAAACTTGTAACTACAAAAGTTACAGAAACAAACAAAATTATGGACTGGTCAGAACAAAATAATGTCATATTACTGGGTAAATAAAGAAAATCATGCCACAAGTACGATGTATTTATGGTTTGTGACAACCTGGCTTTCATGATATAAATTTTGAGAAATAAGTGATTTCAAAGGTATGAACAAGACCCATATGACAAATTGCTACAAGTTCTGGCATTTGAATCAAGCTCAAATTTAAATAGGGCTGCTAAAAATTTCTCGTCTGAAATGAGTTTGTCTCATGGAATACAACATATTATAGAAAATTGCAATCTTGCAGATGGAAAGTCTCTGTCCTTCAGCCTCCCTCTATAACTTCTTATTATGTTTCTAAGACTGCCAAGAAAGTATTATCCTCGTCCAGGCATTAATTGAGTAGAAAGATGAAGAACATCTTAAATACTTGGGCTTACTCCAGGAAAAGCATCATCTTGATGGCATGCACTAAGTAATCGATTAACACTGTACTACATATGGAAACTGTTGGAAAGTCAAGGAAATATCCTTCTCTTAAGGGATCTCATTAATCTAGGGAATCCTTTATTTAAGGTACTCTGCTGGTCAAAATAATTTGTTCTAGTGCTCGAATGTTTTGCTTACTTTGAATTATTATTTCTAGGTTTTATTCTGGTTCTCGTTGTCATCATCAACACATGCTACATATGTTGTGTATATCTAACCTTAAGAACCATTATGTTGTAAATATATGAAATTGCAAAGGGACAGTTTTTGTTCAAAATTCTTTGATCTTGATATCATAGCTAAGCAATTCCTGCCAGCATTAATCTTTGTAAACAAATTGGAGTTCTGTTTTTTTTTTTCATTGAGAATAGTCACACACATATAACAATGGCAAGGGGGAAGGTACTGGACTAGAGTGGGGGGAGATTCTTTCCCCCTACTTTTAGATGGGGCGAGGAATTATATTTATTACAAACATATAAACATATATTATTTAACTAAAATAAATCATAAACTAGCAAAAATACATATTATTTTAAATAAAATTAGTTATGTGCAATGCTAAAAAAATCAATTTTATATATAATTTTAAGTTGGGTTTATTTGAAAATTAGCTCCCTAAATTAGTAATTTGATCACTCTACTTAGAAACAAAAGAAAAAATTTTATAAAAAGAATTAGTTGCAAATAAATATGCATTTTAATTATAATGAAATATAAAAATTGTCACAAAACTAATAACAATAAAAAATCATAAAATATGAAAAACTAAATTAATTACAATAAAAAAATATAAAAGTTTTCACTTTAATTGATACAAGAATTAAGACTCATTGTTTACTACACTAAACTTGTTAATCAATTATTTTAAGTATCAAAATAGTTTTTTTAATTATAATATTATTAATAAATTAATTTTAAATTTAAATTTTTTCATTAATGGGGCACCCACAAGAAAATGGGATGGGTAATAAAGTATAATGTGGCGGGGTGAGCCGAAGGAAGTGAAGATAGGGGATGAGGCAAAGGTAAGGAAAAGTGTTTGATAACAAGGTTGGCCATTGTCATCCCTACACATACATATGTAAACAAGCCTAGGAATCTAAGCTAGGAAAGTATACAATTAAAATTATTCTAATTAATATCTATTATATTACACTATGTTAATTACAATCATATCCTATAATTATGTATATAACACTCCTCCTGAAGATGAAGTATAAAGGTTACTCATGCCAAATTTCTTACAAAGATAATCAACCCACACCTATTCAAAGCCTTCAATCCGTCAATTGTTCGCCAGTCTTCACAAAGAAGACCAGGATTGTGTACTCTCACAAACAACGATACTCTCACAAACAAAATGACAATCTACCTTAATATACTTAAGTCTGCTCATAAAAACAGAATTAGAGGCAATGTGAATAGTTGCTTAGTTGTCACACCATAGTTTTGTGAATGCTACTTTTAGTTAAAAATTCATACATCCACATAATTTTACATGGTGACTGCACTAGCCTTCTACACTCACATTCTACTTCTCACTACTCCATGAGACTAAGGTTTCTCCAACAAATATTCAATATCCAAAAGTAGATATTTGATCCTTCTTAGACTAAGCCCATTCTGCACACTAAAAAGTAGATATTTGATCCCTCTTAGACCAAGCCCAATCTGCATAAAAAAATCATTTAATCATAGAATGACTATGGCTTCGTTTATTTTTAAATTTTAGTGTATGTTTTAAATGTTTTTGTTTTGAAATTTGTATAAAAATGAGAGAAATAAAATTTAAAAAATGTAATAATTAAATATATGTTTTTAGGATAGATATTTGAAAACAAACATAGCCTATGATCTTTAGACAAGATACCACAATCAAGTGCTCCTAAATAACACAAAATTTGTTCCACGGCTGTCCAATAATCTACTATCAGGTAGAACAAGTATTTAACTTTCAATACCACCTGAATATGCAATATGAATGAGTTACAGTAAGATAGTTCAGCTTAACCTTCTGTATCTCAGGATTCTTAAATGCTTCCCGTTCTTTTGTGAGCTAAGAGTGGGAACTAGGACCATTGCATGGTTTAGTCCCCCAGTTTTTCTGTTTTAAACAGTAGATCAACCACATATTTCATTATTCCATTTCTCATCACATCAATACCTAAAAAATATTTGAGGATTCCTAAATCTTTAGTCTAAAACTCATTTCCAGGATTCAGTTGATGAAATTCCTGCAGAATCACTCCCTAAAATGACAATGTCACCTACATAAACCACCAATTGAATAATACCAGTTACTTATGGAAAAAGTGTGATTGTATTTGCTTTTCTTTTTTCAAAACTGTCCAACTGCTTGACTAAATTGTCCAAACCATGAACGGGCCTCTGTTTCAGTCCATACAATAATCAGTGATCAGTAAAGACGACAAACTTTCCCATATGCTTTAAAATCATGAAAACGAAATTGGGACAAATTTTCTTGTATTCCATTGACAATAGTAATGCACACACATATACATAGACAAGCCTAGGAATTTAAGGAAAGCATACAATTAGAACCCTAAGGCGTCTATTTTATTTACACTACATTATTTACAATCAAATCCCTATAATTACGTCTGCAACAATCTTCTGCTGCCAACTGCAGCTGATCTTTTTCTTTGTTAATTTGCAGTAATTCAAATCCGTGTCTACTGATGAGTCCTTTTCAACTAAGATCACTGAATTCCTCCAACCGTAGGCTCTAAATCTTTCGGAAACTTTGAAATTACCCACTCACTTCAAATAACTTAATACAAACTTAATCAGACAGAGCTTATCTTTGTCCTCTCCCTAGCAACATAATCAGGCAGTTACTCCATGAACATTGTCTCATATAGATTTCCGTAGAAAAAGGTGTTTTTTTTATTTCTAACAAATACATTTACCAGATTTGATTAACGACTAGAGAAATAGGACATCAGCAGAGCCAAGTGGAGCATTAGGAGAGAATGTCTCGAAATAATCAACACCATAGATATCAATAAAGCCTTTTGCAACCAACCAAACTTTATACCAATGTACGGAGCCATCAGCCTTATATTTTCATAGTGAAAATCCATTGACAAGGAAGTATATTAGCTTTAATAGGAGCCAGTGCAAGCTCCCAAGTACTGCAAGAAACAGGGGTAGCCATTTCTTCATCCATTGCTGCCTTCTAGCTAGAAGGTTAGTTTCTCATGATAAGTTCGAGAAATGAGATTGAAATAGCAAATGAATGAAATGTAGGACTAAGATAATTAAGAAATAGATAGTGAGGGGATGTGAAGTACATGATTGGGTACCTTTTGGAAGAGCTATCGGGACTTAAGTACTAGAGGGCGAAGAACGAGGCATCGTAAGATCCATAGGAGGAAAGTGAGAAACAAGATCATGCAATAATAAGGGCTCTTGATGAGAAAAACATTGTAGACCTAAAGTGATGAAGAATGAGTTGTATCACTTGTGAAAGGTAATGGGGATAGTTTAGAAAAGGTGTATGATTTAGAAGACACACAGGAATAACATCTTTCAAATAAGAGGACTATGATTCAAAGAAGGTGACATCAATGATAGGAAACAACTAATGAGAAATGGAATCGCAACAGTGGCACCTATTTTTACATGAATATCCAAGAAACAATACTTAACAAGCCTTGTCGATAATTTTTTTACTAGAGTTAAAAGTTGTTAACAATACAGGTACACCAAAATACATTAAGAGAAACAAGAAATAAGGTTTTATTAGGATAAAGATATGAAATTGGAATATTATCATTAAGGATACTTAAGGGCATTTAATTAATCAAAAAACATGCAAAGGACAACATCCCCCAATAATACTAAGGAATATTCATATTACTTATCAAGGTTCAAGCTACATTAAGAACATGACGATGTTTGCACCACCTTATTTTGTTATAAAGTGTAAGCGAAAGATGTTTAATGAATACTCTGTTAACAAAAGGTAGAAGAAGGTTTTTAAGTAAACTCAAGTGTATTACTGGTACAAAGAATGTGTTAATGGATAGAAAATTGGGCCAGTATTTTATTATAAAAGAAGTTAGGTGCACAATCTCATACCTATTTTGTGCAAGTACATCTAAGTCATCATAGAATAAGCATCAACAAATATTATAAAATAGCGAATATCCCACACGCCTCAACTCTTCTAGGCCCCATACATCACAAAGAACCATGTCATATAGACCTTTACTACATTTATTAACTCTAAATAGAAAAGAAGCACAGTGGTGCTTACATAATTCACATGACTCACATTCTATACTAAAAATAAGCAACTTAGGAGAAAGCAACTTGGACCGAGAGGGGGACCAAAATGACAATGCCATTGAAATGCAGAGATAGAAGCAAATTGGGCTCAAGTATCAACAGGTGTACCAACATTCAAACAATAGAGGAAACCTCGCCCATAACCTTCACTATCAGTGTTCATCGCCTGTAGATCATGAAAGACACATGTGAAGAACAACAGATTATAAAACAGTTATCAATTTGGTATGCTAACTTATAGATGATAAACTACCTAGGAAGGTAGGGCAAGAACATTATCTCCACTAATATGGTTAGTAATGTTAACAATACTCGAGCAAAATATTAGAGAGTATGTCCCATCAAAAAGTTGTATAGGCGACAAATTTTGAGAATAAGTGAAGGATGAGAACAAAGGCTTATAATCGGTTGTGTGAATGGAGACACCAAAATCAAACATCCACAACTTACCATGAAAGGAATGAAAGGTTCCTGTATATTTAAAGGCAGTGGAGTAGAGGAGATAGCTATAGATGAGTGTAAAAGATTCTCATACTCATCATGAGGTAATGATAACATATTAGGAACTGGGGCAACTAACTTATGATCCCTGATGCTTATAATAGCCTATACTGATCTACCAAATTTTGCCCTAACATTTACTTCAAAAATGATTAGCGCAACAACAATGAGCATAAGGACAAAATCCTATTGTAGAGTCAGACCCATATCCTTGACCATTTCATTAGGCATACAATGCTCCTCAACAACGAGTGAACACAAAGGAGTTATCATGAGAGATAATTGAACTAGATTCAAAACTACTATGGTGGCATAGAGAACCCATGACATAGCACAAGTCAGTGAAGGAACATTACCACTGGCCAACTAGTTGCCCTAAATTGATAGAAGAAACGAGTCAAGACCAGATAGGAATTTGGAAGCTAAGAGCTCTTCCCACCGATTCTTTTGACTTTCAATATCACAAATTTATGGATGTATCAATAAAATCTCACTAGCCACTCCTTTGAGAGATACAAGGTCACAGACCATCTTATTTGATAGAAAAGAGCTTTTCATAAAATTTAAAGCCTGAGATATCATGTAAGGCATCCCATGTTTCCTTAGCAAAACATAAAAATACAATATTAACACTAACACACATATACACTATTAAATAGCCATGGCATGCTTGAGTAATTAGCATGTTGTCAGGAATTATATTTATCATCTTTTGACTTAAGAGATTCAGAAAAAATACTTTCTAGTTTGTTTGAGATCCAAAATAATTTGAAAGATGTAACCACACAGCATAATTTTTTCATTTAACTGTTGCAACAAGAATAGTCATATTTTCACCCAAAACCACCATGACAAAATAAGTTTAAGTAGAAAATAGAAAGGAGAGACAAGAAGAGACAAACTCAGTGGCAGAGAATTGGGTTCAACATTAGAGTTGGTTGAGTACCAATGTAGACACAGCACTGGTAGACTTTTGCTGCCCAAACTTGGCCAATTATTGTTAACCAAGTTTATTAAGTTTGTGACTAAACTCACGGTCACACAACAGCCCATACACAATAGAAGAAGAAACGCCAAGTGGCTCTTGGAGGTGGTGGCTTCAAGATATCAACAAAAGAGATAAGGGATGCTTGCTAGTTGAAAAGCAACTGGAAGCATGTTTTATCATGGTAAAGGGCACTAAAAAATTGAAGAGAGAACACATTCGAAAGGAAAGCAGGCAGCAAAGGCCTAACTCTAATTTTAGGGCATATGCCCGGCAACTCAGGGTTTTCTTACGATAAACTAGGGCAGTAAGTATGGTATGTTTAAGGCATCATCCGATGATTCCCTATACCAACAACACCAATTAGTTTGACTAAGGTTTTGAAAAGAGAAAGGTAACTCAAAGTGACTCTAAGCATTAGTGGTAGGCAGTATGGCCACAAATCTTACATTTTGCCTTTATGGGTTTAAGAGAAAAAGGGCTTGACATGCACAAGAGAGAAGGGCAATACATTAGACTTATATTCATATATAATGCCTAAAATGCATATTTATATATTATTATATCTTAATGTGATAATACGGAGAACACTTATTACTAGGAGAGTGAGAAATATAATAATGGAAACAAATGTAATCGTATCACACTAGATATGCTCAATTTTACCAATATGATTAGATATTTCATGAAATCAAATCAAATCAAGTTATATCAAATATAAATGAATTTCCAAGGATGAATCTTGTAAACTTGAATTTAAAGGAAATAAGGATCCAAAACTATGGGCATGCAATTTAATTTTGGACGACATAATCAAATATGAAATTAGCAAAGAAATAAAATAAAACAACATCAAATTTACATGATTTAGTCAATTTGGCCAATGTCTTCTGTATTTTATTCATTAAAGAGTGAGGTAAAATATAAAAAGATTTTAATAAACTTGGCCTGAATGTTGAAGAAGGGAGCCCCTTGTGCAGCAAAGAAAGAAAACACATCAATTCATTTCCCTTTCTTGTTCATTGTATAAGTAATAGAAAAGAGATAACTCTATCCATTTTTCCATAATTCCATCCCCTACCTTTGGTGATTGTAGCCCATAAGTTTACTGCCTAAATAGGGATAATTATAAGTAGATAGACAAATAATTGGATACATGACAATACTCCCTAAACTTTAGGTTATATAAATGACATCAAATTTAATTCCTTTTAAGATCTCATGTCCTTTAGCTATAAGTACTTTGAACCTACAAAATGTTATCATAATGTGAGGTATTGCATTCAAGCATGTAACATAATAATTTTTAAAGAACAAAATCATCAGGAAAAATATAATATTCATCAAGATATAATAATGCCCTTATGCCATAATGCGCATTCAACCCACAGTGTGAATTTATTTCATAGTATGCACGCATTCCAAAACGTGTATAGGCCCACAGTGTGCACCCATTCCAAGAAATTGCACATTTAGCCTTGACATCCTTTTTTTAGCTTTTATCACTTACTTTCAAAAAAGGATCATGTGTCCAAAATCTTGTTATCACATAAAAGAAGTATCATGCATTTAAACTAAAGTGATAACTTCCTTGTGGATGATACTTCTATCTCATTAAAGATAGGTTTTAAAAAATAATAGGCTGAATTGAAGTCAATTTGGACTCGATTTATTCCCATTTAGCAATCTAATATTACAAGGTGAAAATTAGAAATTCCCATGTAATAATAGCAATGATCCCCATAAAAGTAATGATGACTTTAACCAACAATTTCTTCCATGGTACTGTAATGGCATTCATTATTTGAAATCAACTTCTAGTGGAAAAAAGCATGTTGCTAAGCTATCATTGCACCTATTCCTCTATCACCATTGATTTTAAATATTTCGCAAAGATTTTTTTTTTTTGCACTGGCCCACACCTATCCAAACCATAGAAATAAGAGTGCCTTTTAGGCATTCGTTTATCTTGTTATCATAACCTATTCCAAAACCTCCATCATGGCTATCCTCACTATCAACTATGACTAAACGAACCGTTAAATCCTCTACATTCAAAGGAATGTTGTCCTCTACATTCAAAGGAACTTTATGTCGGACTTTGAATCAAGTGGCTCTTTCGAGCGGATTCTTCTCGATGAATACAAGTCTCTAAGTATAGACTCTAGCTTGCTAAATCTAGACCAACATGCCAACGCCCAAGATTGTGGAAAATTTTGTGGGGAAATGGTCAGAGTTAAGTTCCCTTGCCTAAAGGGTCGAGTAAGGTCAGTTCGTGTTTGGAGTGCATTTCATTTCTCAATTTCAGCAATTCTCTTTGCCAACACCAATATAAAGGAAATAATGATTTTCAACAATCTCCTTTATCAAAATAAATCACTCCTTTTCACGCAAAATTTAAATTTGCAATTTTTTACTTGTGCACAATGCTAAGTTTTATGACTATGGTGAGACAAGTATCATTTAACAGAGATCGCTAATTAATTACTACTAATAAATTCTAAATTTAAGTCAAGCAATCAAAATAGAGACAAAAACAGATAATAAGTGTTATGAAGAGTAGTATATCTTGCTGCATATACCATAGCATAATTATAGAGTAATTCAATTGTAGAGATCATAAATATTGATTATTAAGATCCTAATTTATTCACTTTCTTTAGTCAAAACACTAGAATCGTTTATATATACATGTACTCATTCTAAATTTAAGATACCAATTTGAAAATACTTGCTATTTTCATTTACATGGTATTGGAGCCTGAGAGTCTCTTGTAGGTATCAAGAACAAGTAAATTAGGGTTTGAATTTTAGTCAAAATTTGAATCACCACTTAGGGTGATTTCTGGTCGACACAGCCCACCCAAGTAGAAGTGCTGCTAGCCGATTGGTTGATCCTTAGAGTCCAGTGCTCATGCACTGTCTAAACTTTTCTGCCGCCAAGCCTGTCATTAGCGCATGGGGAGTATCTCCATCCAAACTCTATCATGTTTGCCAAGGGCTATACAACCAATATCCAACTTCTATTTGTGCAATTTCTAGTGCATTTGTGGTTAGGCAATTATGTTTGAACATAAATTAACCATGGTTTCATATGAGATTCCAATGATGTCAAAATCACTGAATACAAATAGAAATGCACCAATTATTTGAAGCAAAGTAATACGGTTAGTCTATATTTCAAAGTATTGACAAAGACAAACATTTGACCAATGATCCACCTTAGGATGATTCAAAACAAACAAGGCTCAGGAAGACGCTCAATTTTTATCACAAATTCAAGCTACATTGACAATGAGATAATTGGTTTAATTAATCACTACAAATTTGATTATGTGGAATTTTTGTATCCTAGTAAAGGGAATATTTCCTACATATATGAGATTTGCAAAGCCTTCTATTGTGCAGAGAAGCAAGATATGTCTCTTACAAGCTACTTTCATGGAATTCAAGAAACCTATGAAGAACTCAATATGTTACAGCTATTTAGCCCAAATGTGAATACAACAAGAACAGCAAGAACAAATGGTTGTTATGAGCTTCATGATGGCCTCCCCCTTGAGTTTAAGGCTATCAAATATCAAATTTTCTCCAATAAAAAGGTTTCCTCCTAACAAGATACATTCAGTAGAACACTTCATGCAGAGAGCTCCCAACCTACCTAGCTCAACAGTGAACTCATTAAGAAAAATAAAGTGAGAGAATAGGAGACACACGGGTACAGAGTTCGGGAGTAATTGTGTGCCATTATTTCTATAAGCCAGGACATATCAAACGTGATTGTAAGAAGTTGGAGTATAAGAACCAAAACCAAAGGATTCAATCAGCACATGTTGCATTTGTTAATGACATCAGAGAAGTCTATCCTAATTTTTGTGAATGAGTATGCTAAGTTCTCGTAATACCAAGAGTTGTTGAAGCCTTCATCTTCTCCTGTTACTGTGTTACTATGATTGCTGAGTCTTGAAAACCAAATACATATCTTGTTTCCTTCTTATCGAAGTAGGCCATTAACTATGGCGCTACAAATCACGACAAGTAATCAGACTCTGCCTCTACATTTCAATCATGTAAACATACATCAAGTGTCACTTTAGCAAATGGTTTAACCTCTAAAGCTCTTGGGTCTAGCACAACTACACCAACTCCAGTAATCCCTTTGTCATTTTTAACCTAATCTCTATGAGTAAACTTACACACGCACTAAACTATTGTCTCATTTTTTTTTACTTATTGTTTGTTTTAAGATCTTATGACAAAGAAAATTGTTGGTGAAATACATAAGTCTAGAGGCTTAGACATCCTTGATACACAGAGGCCAAAGCCAAGATCGTGTACTGGAGTGGTAACCCTCGTTAGAGCATACTGCTAGTTGGATCATCCCCTCTCTGCTCAAGAAACTTTGTCCTTGATTCCAAGAGTTGTCTTCATTAAATTGTGATTCATGTGTCAATTTGAGTCATAGAGCAAGTTATCACAACCTTGTTCCTAAAACAAGCCTAGTCATGTGACACATAGCTCTTTTACGTCCCAAAAGCTAGCTAAGTCAGCCTCTCCGTGCAAGTGTGTGAAGAATATGCTAACTTAGAAATATGGCAAGAATTGACCACAATATTGTTGGCAAGGAAAGAATGCTTCTATTGCTAGAATGCTTGAACACAACTCTTGAGCTTGATGATTACAAATGAAGACCCTACCCCTATTTATACAACTCCACCACCTCAACTAATGGCAGAGATTATTTTGATTCGATAGCTAAGATTACAACACTAGAACATTCTACCAACTCTCTACAACTTTAGTATAATCTAGTGCAGAATTTGGAATGTTCCGATGAACTCTACACTACCTTAATGTCTACTACAAAGTTCAAAACAATTCTACTATGTACAAGAACAAAGTTGTCTTGTGAGAACGTCCAAGCCCAGCATAGCATGTAAAAGTGGACCCATCTAGTACTTAGAGTTAGCAGGGCAAGACAAAGTGCTTAATTTAAATTAGTTCATTCAGATGTTTAGGTTTATGTCTAGTAGTGTCTAAAGTTGATTTCAAGTAATTTGTTGCTTTTGCTAACAATTATCCACGTATGACTTGGTTATACGTAATGAAAAATTGTTTTTAGTTATTCTCTCATTTTTATGTTTTTTATGTAGAGGTTATAAATCAATTTAATGCATCTATACAAACCATGATAAAGCCAAAAAATACTTGTCTAAACTATTGCTATCCTTTATGATCAAAATAGCATTATTCATCAAACTTTTTGTGCCGAGACACTATATCAAAATAGGGAAGTTGAGAGAAAGTATAGGCACTTGCTCGAAATAGGTGAGCTTTGCTTTTTCAAATGTAGGTACCTAAACATTTTTAGGTCGATGCAATATCCACAACATGTTTCTTAATTAATCGAATGTCGTCATCTATACTTCGATGGTAAAACCCAATATCATACACTTTTTCCAACCAAGACTTTATTTAGTATTGAACCTAGGACATTTGTCTGAACCTACTTTGTTTAGGATACTCGCCATCATATCACAAAATTAGACCCAAAATTAGTGAAATAAATTTTCTTAGGTTACTCTCGAGTTCAAAAGGAGTACAAAATACAAATGTTATAGTCCTACTCTTGATAGGTATATTATGCTAGTAGATGTTACTTTTCTTAAAGACACACCCTTCTTTGACTTTACGTCTTCAGCTTGTGCAAGTCAAATGGCGGATGATGATTCATTGTTTATACCATCACACCCCCAATTTCAGTTCTTGCAAAGCCCCTTATCACACAGGCTTACTCTCAAAGACAAAATCCTCTTTATACATGTCCTGAATCAATTTATTTGTCATCAAGTCCAACCTTAAGCAATGATGAGGATCTATCACTCTCCATAAAAGTAAGGGTTAATGTACTTACCTATCTCTTTATTCGTATCCTATAATAAATTACAAGCCTCATTCTGTTCTGTTATTGCATCTTTTGACTCTGCTCCCCTTCCTAATGGCATCCATCAAGCACATCTCACCTTGACTAGTGTTAGTGGTATAACAGAAAAGAAAAGTGCTTTGGACAAAAATTGTACATGGTAATTTAATAAGCTTATTTGCAGGAAAGATGGCTATTGGATGTAAATGGGTTTTTTGCAATTAAAGTAGATCATGATGGCACAGTTGCTCGATTAAAGGCCCATTTAGTCGCAAAAATGTGTACCCAAACCTATGAAAAAAAGTAATCTAAGACATTTTCCCTGGTGGCTAAGTTAAACATAAGTTAGCCTATTTTTGCATTAGCAGCTACCAATACATGGAATTTGCAACAGCTAGATAATAAAAATGTATTTCTACATAGAGATCTTCAATAGGAATTTTACATGGAACAACCACCTGAATTTGTTACTCATGGAGAGTTCGAGAAAGTGTGTCACCTTCGAAGATCTTTGAATGGATTGAAGCAACGTCCATGCACCTAGTCCATCCAAGCAGTTGAAAATTTTAAACTGCTGAAAAGTAAACTAAATCACTCAGCCTTCTATAGATAATCTAAAGGATCATCTTGTTAGTTCTGTATATGGACAATATTGTCATCACTTTCAGTGATGAGAAAGGTATTTCAAACCTTAAATCTTCACTCTGTAATCAATTCCAAATGAAAGAGTTGGAAGTGTTTAAGTATTTCTTAGGTATTAAGGTGATTATAGTAAGAAGGGCCCCAAATGGTTTCCAGCTCTCAACTCACAAGTAAGGAAAATTATTTAGGGATCCTGAGAAATATCAAAGGTTGGTTAGAAAGTTAAATTATCTTACTCAGCTAGTGTCGTGAGCTAATACAAGGCCTCACCTACTTGGATCATTAGGCAACTGTAGAACAAATTTTGTGCTATTTGAAAGGAGCTCCTATTAAGGTATCTTGTACAAAGATCATGGACAAAATACGATTAAATGTTTCTCAGAGTTTGATTAGGTAGGATATGAAGAAGATCAAAGGGCTACATTAGGGTATTGTGTATTTTTTTTAAAGGAAATCAGATCTCATTGAAGGCAGAGACATAAAATGTAGCACCCCACTTTAGTGCACAGTTAGAATATAAAGCTAAGTTGCAATCGACTTTTGACAGAAATAGGATTCAAAACATCGCTACCCTCAAGACTGTGGTGTGGTAATCAAGCTATCCTTCATATTACATCCAATTCTGTGTTTAATGACCGGACCAAACACATTGAGATAGATTGTCATTTTGTTTGGGAAAAAATACGGCAAGGTATGATTTTCACTAGACTTGTGAAAACTAAGGAACAATTAGAAGATCTCTTCACCTAGGCGTTAAATGGAGTTCAAATTGATTACCTGTGTCACAAGTTGGGCATTATCAATATCTATCTCCAACTTGAGGGAGAGTGCTCGGAAAAGTAGTATATCTTATCATATCTACCATAGTATAATTATTATAGTTGTTTAATTGTAGATATTCTAAATATTAATTATTCGGATCTTAATTTATTCACTTTCTTTAGTTAAGACACTAGAACCGTGGATATATATATATATATGTACTCATTCTCAATGTAAGATACTAATCATAAAATACATGTTCTTCTCATTTACGATAAGCAAAAGTAAACCAAGCTGGCAAGTAAGCAAATTCTAAGCAATGAGAGGAAAAGAGAGAGAGTCTATACGCAAAACTACCCAATAATCAATCTCTCTCATCACTAATTTTGACTATCAACCATTATTAATGCTCATTCAATTCAATTATTAATAAAGGTTTTCAATTTTATTTTCATTACCTCTCTCGAGTATCAAATAGAAACCTATGCCAATCTTCTCTCAATCTCATCTTGTTTTAATCTCATGCATTAAATTACACCATTTTGAAACTCATTAGGTTCTGTTGATTTCTCTAACTTAAAATGTTACCTAACATGGTGGACTTAGCTCTAATGCATGTGATTAGCTCTCTCAAATCTAAAATCCCACACATAACTAAAAATCTAATCACATAAACATAATTGGAATTAACTGCAAGTAACACAAATAAAGAAAAAGAAACTATGCAATTAAATGGATTAAATAAATTAAAACACGATTTAAATTCAATTGAATGACTACTATGTAAAAGAAGATTTAGCCACACTTGTTCTCAACAATTCCCATCAACATAATTATAAGGGATAAGAAGAGAAGGAAAAAACAATAAGTGAAAAGGCGAATCTTCAATCTTGAAGCACGAAATTCTTGATCTTCAAATCTCCTATAGCCTCGTCCCTCATGGGACACTCCAATGATTTGGTACCCATTATCTCAACCATAAGATCATGAGTTCAAATCATTAGAATAGTGTGTGTGAGTTGCATGCATAAGTGGGTAAAAAAAACCATAATAATAATAAAAAAAAAAAAATCTCCCATGGCCTCCTACAAACTCATCCAATAATTACTATTTTTTTACCTCAAAGTATGCCTGAGTCACTAAAATCCTATCCTCAATCAACTTTTATACTTATAGTAGGAATGTCTTCATTTAGTGAACAAAACTTTCCATTTTTTAAGAATTTCACAGCCATAATCAATCTAATTGCATCTTAGATCAATTACAACTCCAATGTCATCTCGCAACCATTGTTTGCAAGTATCATCGGTGGGAGAATCATTAGTAAGGTGATTATCCTTTGATATACTTCACAAATATATCCTAATAGACTTGCTCCAACCAAAATAATTAAGACCAGTCAATTTATTATTTCTAACATTGGATATCATCGGAACAACATCTGTCACAACAAACGGTTTCTCCTCACTAGCCAAAATACTTCAAAAAAACAACCCAAACAATTTTAAATATCCTAACAAATCAAGACAGAAACTACAAATTCACCAGACCTCAAATAATGAAATAAATTTGAAAAGAGGGAAGCCATAGCTCAAACCCAAAAACAAATGGCACCCATGGTCGAGGACAGTCAAGCAACTCAAAACGAGACTAGTTAGAGAGAGTTCCGATAGCATACGACGTCTCACGCGTTAGTGCATGTAACTTATGACCGACCATAGCAGTGGCCCCATATACTCCACACTTGCTGATTCTAATTGTGTGTCTTAGAGGAATGGCTGATTCAAGGGTGGCAAACTCAACCTTGTAGCAATGATAAAGATCTCCACTCCTATCATGAAAAATTTGCTTCAAACAAAAAATCTCCCCTACTAGAAACCAAGCATTGTTCTAGCAAATCTAACACTGATGGTGGTAGGTACTCCCTCCAAAGGGCTGTGATGGTGGGTGAATAGGACTATCAAGTGTTTCCTAAAGATGTGTCTAGTACTGTAAAGGTTTAAGAGAAAACCTTAAATCTCAGTCACACATACTAGCACCTATTTATATACATGTTTGTGACCTTATTTTAAATCAATTACAACTAATACATATCAATTATAATTTTCTAGCATATCAATCAAATATTTTATGCCGTATCTTACGAGATTATCTACCCTATTTTTACAAATATATTCTATACATTTCACAACAAGGGCCAGACTATGTCTTGGTGGAGTTGTGCTTCTGTGGAGCTGATAAAGCTTTAAGAGGGCTGAACTATGCCCTAGTGGGCTTAAGTGCTTGTGAGGGCTAAATTGTGCCCTTAGGGGAGCTAAGAATGTTCTAAGAGGGATGAACTCCTTGTGAAGTGATTTATCAATTAATTAAAGCCGTTTTGTGGTTTATGGTCCTTATCTTACTAAAGTTGTTTTGACCAACCTTTTTTAGCCTTTTACTCCAATGAACTACTGAAATCTTTTAATGATGATTACTAAAGGCTCTTGAACAGATACTACAGTTTCTGAACAAATATCCACACTGATGTCTAGCGATGAAAAGAACAGAAAGTGAACGAAGAAAAGGAAAGAATGGAAAGGAAAGGGAAGCGATGGGACAGAGAAGGAAATATGAGAAAGAGAATGGAGTACAAAAAAGATAAGTTTTTCTTTGATAAGTTTCTTTTATATGTACAATCCGTCCCTTTTTACAATATATATAACTCAAAATTTTCTATTTCGGATTTGAACAATTACATGTTGAAAGGTGGTTACATGCTGCTCCTAATCTAGTACTTTTCTTAATCTCTAGGCTTCAAATCTTCCACTGACTTTATTATTAGTATTGTCCAAAATATCTGCTTCCCATAGGTAGGTGGATAATCCCCCCCATTCTAGTAATATCATAATCCTGTGTTGTAATTTTTTAAAATTCATCCAGTCTTCGCATTGTGTTGATTCTTTAATTATTGCTGCTACATGGCATAAAGATGCTTTAAGAGGAGTTGAATTGTGCCCTAGTGGGGCTAATGAAACTCTAAGATGGCCAACCATCATAAGGATTAAATGCCTAAGAGGGCCGAACTATAAGAGGGATAAATTGTGATGTGGTAGACTTAATGGCACTCTACGAGGGCTAAACTAAGCCCTTGCAAAACTAAGGATGCTCTAAGAGGGCCAAATTACATCCTGGTTAGGCTAAGGATGCTCTAAAAAAGTCCAAAGGCTATACATTACCCGATCTTAGCTATATAAACATCTAGGAGAACTACACGTCTTATCTTGAACTACGTGCACTCAAAGTGTATTTTGCTAGGTATTCATAATTAAATTATGTTGGAAAGAAAATTGTAGGAGATTTAAGTAGGTTTAATTTGATTATATGATATCATATCACATATTTGATATTAAAAATATTTAGTATGTTGGAATTATGTTGATCTTTTTCCATTATTGCATTGTAAGACTCACCTACAAATAGGTGATTATTATAACACATTTGAAAGAAAGAAAAGAACATAGTTTGTGCCCTTTAGG
Organism: Avicennia marina; assembly: GCA_019155195.1. Classification (NCBI taxonomy): domain Eukaryota; kingdom Viridiplantae; phylum Streptophyta; class Magnoliopsida; order Lamiales; family Acanthaceae; genus Avicennia; species Avicennia marina. The sequence continues at coordinate 11,545,747 of CM032760.1, forward strand.
CATTTGTCCATAAATGTAGGCCAAAATGATAAAACCACGTAATTCTTGTCTTGTGTTAGATTATCTCTCTCTCCACCATGAATTAATTCTTCCAATATTTTAACAAATTACTTATATATTTATTTAGGTTGGTAAGCTTTTATGACCGACCTAACAAACTTACGACAGACCTTCGAGTTTAGGCCGTATGGCTTGTTGAGGCAATTTATATATGGTCTCTTAAACTCTAGTCAACTAAGTTGATATTGTGGTTGATGTATCTGATTCTCATGACACTTTTAATTTTAATATTCATATCTCTTGTGCCCAACTTGACTACCATGTTCAAGTGTATATATTAATGGCCTTTTGATTATTTATAGGTTAACATGATGCTTTGATATGTTAGCTTAGGTTAGTTATTCATTATAGGTTGCAAAGTCTTCACGATCGACCCATTAGATTACTCATTTGTCCCAAGTTGGTAGAACCTCATTACCAACCTAACCAATTTATTGCTTTGAATGTATATATTTATGGCACCTCATGTTTAGCATATTTAAGGCTTGAAATCCTATATATATTCTCGCACCCTATTTAGAATAAAGGAGAACCACACAAAATATGATATTTACATACACACACAATATATTTTATTATCACCTCTATCTCTCTCTCCATCTCCTGATCTTGGCTCATCTCCTTCTTCTTTCTTCTATTTTTTTCAAAATTATTTTTTCATTTTATATGATAATATTTGGGCAATTTGTACATCTTTGTGTTTGGATTGCATCAATCACTAACTTAACCGATCCTTTCTCCAACAGGGAGAACATAAACTTTTGCTTCATAAAACTTTCCAGACCGTATCAAACTATGAATTTTTGTTTGTCAGCTTTTCTTTATTTCAGGAAAAGAAGAGAACCCAACTTTAAAACATAAGAATTGAATGAAAATCCAAAAATTCTCCTGAATTGCTGCATGCATCAGATTCCAAGAAATAAAGAACAAAAAGCAGGATCCAAAGATTAACGCTATCGCTCTTTGCTTTCATTTTTTTTTTTTTTTTAATGGGTGGTGGGGGTGGGGTAGCCAGCAACAAAAAATTCAATATTACAAAAGTAATAATAATAAGAATAATAATAAAAGAAGAGATGAAACCCACACACCTCTTCGTCGTTCCAATCAAACATAGCTATGAGAACAAGAAAAAATCGAAGCTCCAAATTGAAGAAACCGCAACCTGACAAGGCAATTCTTCGGATATAGTCCAAACATTGCCAACTCTTTTCCGACTCAAGTTTTATCAAAAAACCCGCCGCTAAACCATAAAAACGTGAGCATTACTCATAAACACTAAGAAAATGCCACAGATTGTACCGTCCGGTAAAAAAATAATAAGAAGAAAATTTTTCTCTTGTTCAAAACAGAGAAGGCAACGATAGACAGAGAACAAGAGAGATAGACAGAGAACAAGAGACGGTGTGGTGAGAGCGCTGGGAGTCGGGTGTGGAAGCAAGTGGGGGGATGTGGGGCCCGTTTTCCAGCGAAGCGGGTCAGTTTTGAGGGCTGAAATTCAGACTCGTGTGACGCCACGTATCTAAAGTTGTGGCTGAGGAGTGTCGGATCTATTGCTGTCCCCTTATTGGTTAGAAATGACTGGGAAGTTGAAAGTACATAAATGTCCTCGCTTGTTAGCTGAAATCACTTAGGGACATGATCGTAATAATAATTAAATAAACATTACGAATACCCTTTAGAATAGATTAAAGTAAAATAAAACAATGGAGTGTTCGATTGTTTCACTAAAACTACTAAGTTTGAAATTAATTATAAAATTTTGGTGTTGTTTACAAGTAATGAATAAAAATAAAATATTGAATTTAGATATACAACTCAATAAAATTTTTATTTAAATTTTAAATTCAAATTATCCACTTTTTAATATATATACACTCACAAGCACAAATATTAAAAATTTAATTATTATTTTTATTTATAATTAAATTAATATTTATATAAGTACATATACATTCACATGTATATATATTTTAAAAACTAATTATTATTTTTATATTTAATTATTATTATTATTATTATTATTATTACTACTACTATTACTATTAAATAATCAAACAAATCAAAATTTTTATTTTATTAAAATTTTATAGCTAAATATAATTTTCATTATCAAACCTAAAATTGGGTATCTTTGAATTTGAAGAACCTACGCTACACTTGAATATGACGCAATCTACATGCAAAATTACTTTTTTGGTCTAACACGAATTGTCTTGTTTATTTGCAAAATTATAGAAACGAAAAAAAACTATTAATTAGTTATGATAACAGGTAAGAGAAATAAATTTAAATTTAAATTTAAATTTAAATTTAAATTTAAATTTAAATAAAATTTATATAATAAAATTATCGTATTCTATCCAAATTCCCTCTGACATCTGAAAATCAGATGAAGATGTCGTGATTGTCCCGTGATTATCGCGTGGCTGTCAAAATATGCTGAGTTGGCTTGAAGAATGACCACTTTCAGGCGTAGGAAACAGCATGGCCCAATTTTGGAGGAAATGAAGGTTAAAAAAGATTTAAAAAATATTCATTTAATATGAAATATTTATTCAAAAGTATAACATAAATAAAATTATAAAGGATAATTATTCAAAAAGAAATATAACTAAAATACCTCTTATTAGCCAATAAATAATATTTCTGTCATTCGGAGAATTCCAGATTTAAAATTAAAACAAAAGTTATTCTTTATAAAAACCAAACTGTATTTTAGAAAAATATGGATAACAATAATGAAAACTTAAAAAAGAATTAAACCTTTAAAAATTGAAATGTACCTGAAACAGTTTAGATAATAATTTTAGTTCTCTTTCTCGTTAGAAAAATATTGTTCTCAAATTTATGTAAAAGAAATATACTAAAATAAAAATAAAAACACATAGTAAATTATAGAATAATTTTTAAAATATTTTAAATATATTTCTGAATATGAATTAATTTTTTTGAAAAATATAAAATATTTTTTTCTTTTTTTATATTTTCAGCTGTTTGTAAATTTTGAATATATATTTAATTTGAAATAGTATATCTACTACCTAAACAAATTGATAATATATCACTAAATTTTAAAAAAAAATTATTAAAAAGTTGAAATGTATGTTTTAAAAATATTTTAGATAATATTTTCATGCATTGAATTATTATCAAACTTTGTCCAAAATTAGGAAAACACTATAAATGAAGATCAATTAAATCAAAAGGTATATTTATCTTTTTTCTTATAGGATAAAAACATTATATAATACTTACAAAATATACTTAACATAATTCAAATATTTAAAAATGTATAAAAAATATTAAATTTCTAACTATATTTTATATTTTTGTTGTATATTTTAATAGATATCTAAAATATGTAATTTTTTATGTGCATATAAAATATAATACAGTTATTTAAATATAAGCATGTCTTAAGTGTTATATTTATATTTATTTATGTCAAACATGTGATTTATATAGCATTTTACACTATTTAAAGAATATAATTAACGCAATTTAAATATTTGAAAACATATATTAGTACAAATACATTATGTAAATATATATGTATATGTTTTATCATGTATTTCATAATATATTTGAATTAGCTCCTATATATACATACATATATATATATAATCTTAAAATTTTCAAATGCTTATTCTAATAGACGTTTAGAAATAAACAATGTAGTCTCAAATATTGTAATTAAATTGATATATAGTTTCAAAATATTGGAATTATGTTAAGTATATTTTTATTTATTTAAATGTTATTTTTACTCTAAGTGAAAATTAATAAATATGCCTTTTGTATTAATTAATTTAAATTTATAACATTTTCTGCATTTTTATCGATTTTAATAATGGTGAAATCAATGTAAATATTATCTAAAATATTTCAAATATAATTCGACTTGCGAAGAGTCTTTTTAATTTTTTAAAATCCTATATGACTTGTTATCCAATTTTTTTAGTAAAAGATAAATATATTGTTTAAATTTGAATATATATTTAAAATATATAAAAATCAGTAAATGGATAAATTTTAAAAATATAAAATAATTTATGTTCAAAAGTTTTCAATAAAATAATTTTATATTTAAAAAAAATTTATAATTATTTAAAGGATACACTTCTGTCATTTTCTGCATATTTTCTTACTTTTGCCTTTATTTTTTTGCATCTTAAATAATTTTAAGAATAACATTTTTCTCAAAATGAAAAAAATAACTGAAACCGTATCTGAGCTATTTTAGGTGCAATTTGGGTTTTCTTAAATTTATTAATTTCAATACTTTTAGAATTATTCCAGTTTTTATAAAGATTATTTTTAGTTTAGCTTTAAATTTTGATTATTCTAAACGAGAAAATTATTATTTATTGTATAATAAATATATTTTAGTTATTTGTTTAATAAAAATTTTAAAATTTTGATTATATTTTTTTGAATAAGTATTTTATGTTTTTATCTTTTTAACCTTTTTTCTTCTCGAAATTAGGCCATGTTTTGTGCCATACTTGAGAATTGTCATTCTGGAAGACAATTCAGCATAATTTAAGGCACGTGATAATTACGTGGCCTATTCTGACTTCTAACGGCACACGGAAATTTTACTTAATGCTTCAAATTATTCGAAAATTAGGCCTAAATTAATTCCCTCTATAAAGCATGAGACAAAAAATAGAATTGGGCTGTTCTCGTGGGATTAAAAAAAACGGTTTTGCCTCTAAGTAAAGATAATTAATTGTAGTCACATTGTACACTCGGATTCACACTTTATAGACTTCGATACCGTAGATCAAGCAAAGTAGATAAGTTAGGGTAAAATATGTAATTACTTAATTATATTTAATTCTTTGCAAATTTTAATTCAATCCATCAATTTCCATATGTTTCATTCACTTCCCATTTTTAATTTATTGTTTTCTTTTTTAGATTTTTTATTTCCTAATAATAATTGACTTTGAGCGATCTTATCCATTGGAGTTAGTCATTATAGTATGTTTGGGTATAAGGATTTTATTTATAAAATATTCGCATTGAAGAAGAAAAATAAAGAAATTAAACCTACTATAGGAAGGCTTCTGCTTTTCCATTTCCTCGTTTTTGAGAGATTATCTGGAAGACAAACACACTTTTCATCATTTATCAATAATTGTCTCATAAATTATCTTGAAAAATTTCTTGTTCCATTATATTACATATATATAAGGCTGCGATTGGCTCAATTCTATTTCTATATTTTTTTTATTTTTTAGGAGTAAATTTTTTGAGATATGACATAATTGGTAGTGTCTGTGAAAAAAAGTGGGACGTCTGTTGAAAAAAGGGTAAAATCGCACGGCCTTACATCTCTAACTTTTTCCTGTACTTAGGCTTCATCAATTTCTTCCCTTTCATGTCTTATGATCTCGACAACGATGATGACGATAAATAAACACAACAATAATAATATAGATTATAATAATAATTGCAATGATAATAATAAAAATTAAAATAATGCAAATACTAACAATAATAATGATTAATTTAATTATAAATATAATATTTATAATAATATAACAAGATATAATTTATAATAATACTAATATCAACATTAATTATTACATTACTAAAACAAATATTCACAACATTACTAATAATTATGTAATTTTTAATCCTTTCTAGTATATACAAAAACATATATAACTATCTATTAATTCAACTACGCTTTTCCATAAATAACTACTTATCACGTTATTATAATCATTACATTATCTCTCAAATAGCATCTATTTACACAATTCCTTCTTTTCTCCATCTCATTTCTCTTAAAAAAATTTCTCACCTTTTTTCACTGATTCTCAAAAACGTTTTTTTTTCAGAACAAAATTCGCATCCAATTGTAGGCTAAATCTCTTTATTCATACAACTTACATATATTGGTGTGTGTCACATTATCACATTTTTCATGAATAACATTGTAATACCTACAATTTTTGGACAATAGAAAAATACATATAATTTATCATTAGTAAAATTTTGGTAGGAAATTTGATTATTTAATTACCTATTTTTTTATTAATTTTCGGATAAAAATAGGTAGGTAATGATAATTGAATATAAAAAAGTGATATATATATATATATATGTGTGTGTGTGTGTGTGTGTGTGTATAGTTGAGTTAATCAAATCCTACCAAGCCTTGTAGATAATTAAAAGGACAAATTTAATTATCTTTAGGATGTTAAAAAATGAAAAATAAGCCTAGAGATAGTTCATAAAAATGTTTAGGTTCTTCCAAATTAAAAATGAAGAAGTCCGGTAAAGTCAAATAGTAAATTTTTCCTAATATAAATTGGGCACTGGAGTGGAAGAAATAGAATCACCCCTTCAACAAGAATAAACAGACAACCGAAACAAGAAGAGAGAGTACTCCTCCAACACCAACATGAGAAATTTGAGGAAAATTCCTAGTTTAAATCTTGTGATTCACATCCTTATATTTAGGAGTTTATATTTCACATGATTTAGGTTCATGAAATAAGAATTTTAATAGGCTATAATTAGTTTAATTCATTGATATATAAATAATTTCAAGTAGCATGAATTATACAAAAGAATCCTAATGAAAGATGCAATTATATAAATTCTTATGATTCCTTTTGAAATTCTTAGTAAATTGTCAAAATGGGACTTGTATGTTTAGGATTCATAAAAAGAACCCCAAAAACTTATAGAACATATGTAATTATTGAATATAATGTTTGAAATTGTGTAAAGTGTGAAAAACCAACCAAACAAAGCCTTATGCATTGCTAGGCACCGCTTCGCGGTCGCTCCCACAATCGCGAAGAATGGCTTCGCGGTGGCAATGTGGATTCCTACAATTGTGAAGTTGGTTGCAAGCACCCTGTAGTGCACTCTGCGATTGCCATTGAGGTTGCAAGGGATCGTCCCGCGGTCATGATGCTACTACTCGCGATTACAAGGCTTGAGCGCAAGCGAAACAAAATGTACCGCAACCTTAGGCACAATTGCAATCCCCTGTTCATAGTGGCAAAGCTTGAGTACGAAACGAGGTAGAATGCGCTATAGTTTGTCTCTCGGTTGCAAGGTATGTTTTTGTGTGTACAAAACTTAAACAGTAGACAAAATATTATTTTTGGGTAATTAATGCTTAATTTTACCAATTTTGAGGCTTAAACCTACATGAGCATGTGACAATCTAATATGATTTATGAGGCATAAAACAAGTGAACCCTAAATAGAAAACTATATCAATGGCTAATTTGAAATATGAGAAGACAATAACACAAGACATACATGTTACAATTGAAAGCACCCAAGAGTAGGATTTCCGATTAAATTGGGAATTAAACAAAAACCCTTTTGGATTGAATAGGAAAGCAAAAATTAATAATCGATAAACTTACTAAATAGCCAAATTGGTAGGAGGTAAATGGATTTACTTGTAAACTTTTTATAACTGCCTTTGAAAATCGTTTTACTACTAACTTTCAAAATGCTTTCAAAATTATTTTTATGATACAATTGAAATTTTACCATTTGTTTTAAATTATTTTCGAATGTTATTCATGTCCTATGAAAGCTAGATTTTGAAATGTGAACTGCTGCAAAATTGAAATATTTTATTTTTTTTGAAAAATCTAGATGTAAGTGATTGCAAACCAAATTATTTGAAACTGGTTATTATGGAAATGTTGTGCATGTGATGAATGATGAATTACGCCACTCATGCTAGTAATCGATGATAGTGTGTGAACGAATTCCAACTCTACCAATTGGGTTAAAGATAGAGACCCACTCAATCAGAGTAAAAGTATTGGAAGTGGTAGTGGATGAAGTTGATATATGACTTTATCAATTGGGAGTATAAAATTGAAATACTGCATAATCAAGGTTAAAGTACTAAAGCTTACAACAGGCACAGCCGATAATTTATGTGATCTTCTATAATCGGGAGTATAGACTAAACCACTAATAACTAATAAGTGAAAGTAGTATGCAAAATCTGAAACCCATGAGTTGGCTACCACATAAATGAAATTGCATGACTTATTGATTATTTGGAAAATATGATAGTTATTCTATTGTTTAAAAATGTGTTTTATGGAAAGTATGTTTTTGCTTACATCTAGTGGAAACAAAAAAGCCAGTAAATCTATTTAATAAGCACTTCCTAGCTTGCACTTTTTAAAAGTCTTTTTGCAGAGAATGCCAATGAGAGTAAACGCATGAGCCTAGTAGAATAGTAGGAAGTGAAAATATTAGTTTACTTTTATTCCTAGGAATGAAACTCGACTGATATAATAGTTAGGATTTAATTATTTTCATTGCGAGATAGTATTGGATTTACCATTTGAAATTGAATAATATTTATGGTTTAATAGCCATGATATCTTTTGGTTTTGGTATTTGTTTAGATATTTTATTATATTTTATTTCTCAAATATTATTCATTCACGTATAAATACTATTTTCATATTTTGTGTCTTATGAACATTCTTATCTCAATTTTTATTCTCATTTTATCTTAAAAATAAATAATCTTCAAAATGAATTCCTGTACTGTGGGAGCCTAAAAATCTCTTATCATGTTTAGTAGAAGAATTTCAATGAAAAAAATAACAAGAAAATAAATTAAAATAAAAGATAAAATATTTTTATTATATAAGAATAAATAAAGAAGAAATAATGACGAAAAATGAAGGTTGTGAATGTTTTGAAAAATGAAAAGGACAAATTGAGAGTCAAATGAAAATTATTTCCTAATACTATGTATCTTTTACTTTTTTTTACGTTTTTTTTTTATAATTTACTAACAACCCAACAAAAATTTCCGTTATTTTTCTTTCCTTTTCCTCTTTAAATCAAATTCTAAAAATCAAGTGTAATGTCAGAAATAAGATTCAAACTTCACTCATACATTGGGTGTGTAAGTGAGATAAACAAAAATAATTTTGTCCACCTTTCTTTAATATTTAGGAGGAATTTAATGAACAATACTGAAATCAATAAATGAATAAATTATATTTCTAGTTATTGTTTGAACTAAATCACACAAATTCGATTGATACTTGGGAGGAATTTAATAAACTATACTGGCATTAATCAAAAAATAAATTCTCTTTGTAGTTATTATTGTGGACTAAATCACACAAATTCTACTTCTTTGAGTAATTATACAAAGTTAGATTGAATCAAACTACATAAAGTTCAATTCAAATCCAACTTGTCTACACAAATATTATTTCACATTTTCATTTAGGTGATTTGGTTTGTCATAATAACCTTTAAACTTAATAAAACAAAAAAATTGAAAAATAAATCAATATAATTTAAATTTTCTCTCTTTTACATAATTCTACAAAAAATGTACTTATAAACATGCACTTAAAAACTGTAAATAAAACATTTATTACTCACATAAATGTTGTGGCCATGTTTTAGTAATTATACTTTTCAAGTTTTATTTATATCTCTATTTTACTTTTATAGAATTTTTAAAAAAATATGCATAAAAACATACTATTAAAATCAAATCAAACACACCTGTCTTTCTCGTACAGGGAAGTGTTATTTATTTGTTTGATGAACATGTCAAATAGCATATATACGCATCCATGCTATGTATCTACTTGAGTGCCACGCAAAGGCTTTGTTTAGATGAATATTGCATTGATATAAAATTTCAAAAAAATTTAAAAGTAAAAAAGTGAAATAGATTAAAAAGAAGTTATTTATTGGATAGTATGTTTGGAAGAATAAATTTTAGTAGATGCTAATATATCTTTTTCAAAAGGGTAATTATGCCACTTTCCCTCAACGTTTGGAATAATTATGCATACCTCCTATTAAGTTTTACAAATTACAACAACCTTTATTATGTTGACCAAAATCTAATAGAAATTAATAAAATGACTGAAATGTTCTAATTTGAAAGGAGTAAAGTAAAATAAAAGTGCAATAAAACAAGCAAAATTTTAGTTTTATGAAAAGACCAAAATGCCCTCCTTTCAGAAGGACCTTGTGCCTTTTGTCTTATCAAGTAAATCAAAAACAAAAGCTCTCCCACGTCCCTGTTGTGCTTGCTGTCGGGCTATGCATCTTCTCCGCTCATCAGTTGATTTAATGGGGCCTATGAACCATCGTTCCTGTTGGTAAGAAAGGAGAACCCGTTTGGCAATTGAAGCTATGTTCTTTGACCAAAAAATGCCACTGAAGGTGTGAAAACCCTCCTTACTAAATATTGCTTGGTTTATGGGTTTTTGATATTTTTTTCGAAGACTATCACCTACATCGTAGTCTGGTTAAACTATGAGTTTGAATGGTGTGAGGGTTTATATGTTTTTTTAGTTTCTTGCTTAATTTTTTGTGACTTTTTTTTAGCTTGTAATTTCACATATTATTGTGATGATATAAAAACGAATGATGGAATTTTGTATTTTTCTTCCGATTTACAAAATGCCCAATATATGCCAGAAACCCTAACTTTGTCAGTGTGTGATTTCTTAACTTTTATTGTGTTGTAACTTTATTCCTTCGATTTTATGTTATTGTGTGTGTGTTTGTTTAATTTTTGAAGAGTCCATGACCATGTTTGCATGAATAAGTGAAGAATCGCCAAACTAATGAAGAGCAATGTGTTGTTTCTTAATTTTATTTATTTTTGATATTGTGACTTTGTTTTTGAAATTTTGTGTTGTTGTGTGAGTGTTAATCAATTTTTAAAGTGTCAATGGCCATGTGTTGCATGAATTGGTGAAGAATCCCCAAAACTGATAAAGAGCAGTGTGCAGTTTCTTAATTTTATGTGGCGTTGTGACATTGTTTTTGAAATTTTGTATTATTGCGTGTGTGATCAATTTTTAATGTGTTCATGGGTATGTTTGCTTGTATAGGTAAAAAACAACCTTGACTTTGTGACTAGCAATTTGATGTTGGTATGTCTAACTAAAAAAATCACATACTTTGTGAGTAGTAGTGTGATATTTTTTCATTTTTATGGTATTGTGACTTTGTTCCTTCAATTTTGTGTTGTTGAGTGTGTGTGTGTGCGTGTGCGCGCGCACGGGCGTGTTTGTTCAATTTTAGTTGTGTTCATGTTGATGTTTGCACGTATAATTAAAAAAGTCTCAAACTTTATGAGTGAGAATGCAATATTTATTCATTTTTGTGGTAGGGATGATAGAATGCATTGTTAGAACTGATAAGGATGTACAATAGATGTTTAAGCTATGTTAAGTTAAACATGAGATAGATTCCATGTTGTTACAACGAGCATGTGACAAATGAGAAATGAAAGTAACAAGCCACAAGGTGGTGAAGAAGAGATTGATAGAGATGATAAAAGTAACGACGATGATGAAGCTGCTCCTGATGATAATGAACAAGGAAATATCCAGCAACATGATGAAACACTTGGCAAGTCTGATGCGTCTGTAGGCAATAGTGATGCCAGGTTTGATAAACAAGATAAATTGACTTGTTGCTGAAGGACTGCCAATTTGATGACCAATGTGAGCCTATGAATTCTTCAGATGAAGAGTTTTTTGATGCTCCGATTGAAGATCATGGGGAAAGATATATAATCTCTAACTATCCACTGGAAAAGATTACACTCAAAGTGGAGATGGTGTTTGTTGATGTTGATGAGTTTAAAAGTGCGTTGAAAGAATATGTAGTCAGATAAGGGTTTGACGTTGTAAGAAAAAAAATAAAAAGTCACGGGTCACTACTTATTGTGCAGCTCTTAAATGTCATCAGAAAATCCATGCCTCACCAACACCTAGAAATATTGCATTCAAAATCAAAATAATGGTTAGTCAACGCAATTGTATTCGAGTGGACAGGACAAAGGAAGCTGATGCAAAGTGAATGTCTAGTAAGGTAGTTAATGCAATGAGGAATAATCTAAAGATGAATGTGAAAGGATTGAGAGCTGAGATGATCAAATATAGGGTTAATCCATCATATATGCAACTTTATAGGGCAAAACATGTCATTAATGGCAACCATAAAAATTTATATTCTATTCTTCTCTCAATACACTTCTATTGTAAAAGAAAGAAACCCCAATAATGCTATAAAAATTCAATACTAATTGGAAGAGGATGCAAAAGAGGTGCATTCCACTGAGTCCATCTTTCACAATGATCTTCATTAGTTTAGATCCATTGAAAGAAGGCTATTCAGGTGGTTGCAGTCCATTAATTAGATTTGATAGATGTCACTTGAAAGAACTGTACGGTTGTGTGTTATTAACTGTGGTAGGGCTAGATGGTAATAATTACATTTACTCATTAGCTTGGTCAATTCTTGAGGTTGAGTCCAAAGAAAATTAGGATTTTTTCTTTTCTTGTTTGAAAGAATTTCTTGAAGGTTTCACATCAAACAAGCCTTGGACCTTTTTGTTAGACAAGAATAAGATACTTTTCTTCGTGGTTTTTATATTATATCTATTGTTTATATATGCAAATGTTCTATATGTTTTCATGCCTCTTCTGCACAATAGTTAATATGAGAGTTTATGGTATTCCTATCATTTTCAACTCCAATCAAAGCCTCAAACCAATCAAAGTATTTGATTTGTTTGAAGGGCTTATATATATATAATATAATATAATAATAATTAAATGATATGATTATATATATATAATATAATATAATAATAATTAAATGATATGATGATATATAAATATTGTAATAAGTTTTTAAAGTGTATGTATCTATATTGTACTATTAAGTTAATAAGACTATTTGATTGTACAAAATTAAATTACACAATTATCCTAATCTAGAATTCTTTTTAGTTTTCTATCATTTTATTTTTCACTTTTATTTTAACTTATTATTTTTATATGCGTTCCCTCTCAATTTTTTCTTTTTTCAAATTCTTTTGAAATTTTTTATTTTTATTTTAAATATTTTTGTTTTTATTATTTAAAATAAAATAACATTATAATTTATAAATAAATTTGCTTATACACATAGTGTGTGACTTTTATTAATATATATTAAGTTAATAAGGCAAGTTGGTTGCAAAAAATTCAATTATATAACTATCCTAATCTAGAATTTTTTTTTTCAAATTTCTATCATTTTATTTCTCACTTTTATTTTAACTTATTATTTTTACATGTGTTCTCTCTCACTTTTTTTTTTTTGTTTTCAATTTTTTAAAACTTTCTTTATATTCTTATTTTAAATATCTTTTTACTTTTAATATTAAATATTTTTATTATTAAAATAAAATAACTCTCTAATTTACAAATAAAAAATTACGAGTATATAACTTTTATTAATATATATATAATTGAGATATAAATATACAATTGATGGACAATAGGTGAAATGATTAAATTTTGAATATATATATGCACGCGCGCCCGTGTGTGTATATATGTATATATGTATATACGTATGCATATATAAGAAAAAATATTCAAATTTAAAATTTGAATAAAATTTTTTTTTAAATCATACGTTTGAATTGAATAATTGTCGATGAGATAAAAAGAGACGAAAATGGCAAAACAAGCATATCCACACTGTTGTCCGCATTTCAAAGTCGGAATAATTTCTGACACCTCTAAATAATGTTCTGACACTTTAACGTTGAAGAAATAATGAAACAACAGGACGAATTTCACTAGAAAATAAAAATCATTTATCAATTTTAGATGTAAAAACATATAATTAATTATTATATTTTTAAAATTTTATTTTTTATTTTATTTTTATATTATTTTTAAAATAAAAATATATAAAAATACATATTAAAATTTAAAAACAACCAAAGCATCACATGTGGCCTTATTTTATTTCAGTATTTAAATTTCCATTTGTTTGGAATCATTTTTTAATTGTAAAAAGTATTTTGTGTGAATATTTATAAAAATAATAAATGCGCACATATATATTTTCATGTTTGCATGTGTAATATTATTCAATAATTAGCAATTGCACAATATATGAATAATAATAATTTTTTAAAATTGAAATAATAATTAAAATTTGAATATATATATATATATATATATATATGAAGAGAAATAAATTTTAAAATATTGAATGGTTACAACTTAATAGTTGTGTATTGTTTTAAACCTAATCAGGGTCGGAAAATGCATCCCCTTTGTTGTTTTTGATTCTGTGATATTATTTTGTAGATCTCAATTACATTTTAAAATAATATACTTTATTTGAAAAATCTACCTCTTTTTTATCCTTCTACATAAGATATTCTAAGATACTTATACATAAAAATCAAATATATATATATTTTAGAAAAATCTATGCCAAATTTTTGCAACTTGATAATATTCAATCTAGCATTTTCGTATAAATATCGTCCTGATCTTATAAATAAAAAAAAACATACTCAGACACACACTCAAAAAAAAAAAAAAACCTTAAAAGCATTAATAATATCTCCCGAAGTACATATATATATTGTTATTATGACAACACCATCCTGTATTATTTGGAAGCTAACTTATAATTTTAAAATATTATTTCAAACATCACACTATTTAATATATTACTCTACAAAATTTTTATTTAAATTCAAATATAATTTTTTTCTCTTTTTCATTTATAACTAATTAATTATTTTTCAATTATTATACCTATTAATAATTCAATCAACATCTATATATACACATCATACGTACTCACATTTATTTTTATTTATATTATAAAACTTAATTAATATCCTTATATATTAACATACATCTAATTAGTATCATATGTTTTATATATATATTTAAATTAATCGTACTATTTATCTCATCAAAATTTTCTTTTAAATATACTAATTATCTGAACATAACTCTTAAACAGCATCTATAGCATAATCACCTCTCCCAAGCATAGCTTATGTGTTCATGATCTGCATGTCCATAACTTTTTTGTGACAAAATAAAGTAAATGTAGGTGACCAAAACAATCTTAATTAGCTAACCTAATACACTCCAGATAATGGACACATTATGGAATTCTGATATTAAAAATGAAGGGGTACATGAATTAAAGAATACATATGAAGCAAGGAACATCATAACATCACCCACCCTAGAATTCAAATCTAGAGCCACAGGAAACAAGTTACAGCTCATTTTCCCGCCTTAACCAAAAGGATTACAGCTCATTCTTTGGACACATGTTCTTAGATAATTCCAATGCTTGTCCTCGTAATGAATAAATTTATTCAATATTTTAAATATCTTTGTCGACTAGTGTTGACAAAGCCTTAAACGTGTCGGCATCGCCTTGCCAGTAGTACTTAAATTTCTATTTTGAGGATGTGGATGTTTGTTTTTAAAATTGGGCGCGTTTTTAAATATTTTATTTAAAAAATTGTGAGTATAGAAGAAATTTTTTTTAAAAATTTAATAATTAAGTGTGTGTTTTTAAAGTAAAAAATTGCAAAATAAACATAGCTTGTTGCTTCTATGTTTTTAGTTTTTAAGTGTGTATTGTTATTAAAATTTGTAGAAAATTAAAAGGGACAGAAAAAAAAATTTAAAATACATAATGATTGTAGTATATATTTTGAATTAAAAAATTTGCAAATAAACATTTTTCAAAAATTTAAAATTGTGGGTTATGTTTGTTTTTAAATTTGAGTATGCATATTTAAATGTTTTTGGGTCAAAAATTGTATAAAAATAAAAGAAAAAAGAGATAAAATTTTAAAAATATAATGATTGAATGTTTGTTTAACAAACATAGCCTTGATTTTTTCAAAATCAATATAAAAAAAAAAATTTTGTTTGGATCAAATTTTATTATAACAAACATCTTACAATACAAATTTTTTATTTAAATTTAAATTCAAAACTTTATTTACACGCACATATATAAACAAAACTATTTAAAAATCAATTATTACATCAATTCATAATAAAAGCATACTTATGCATATACTCATGCATTCACATTTATATACATATATATTTATATCTTAAAATTCTATATACTACGTTCTTGTTCAATTATTATTATATACCAATAAAATTACACACTCTATGAGTGTGCAAATTTATTTATAAATTATGAAAATTTAAAAATTATTATACTTTAAATAATAAAAATACAATGATTTATAATGAAAGGTATGATAATATTTAAAGTAAGCAAATAAATAATGATTAAAAGGAATTTGAAAAATGAGAAAATAATAGTGAATGCATATAAAAATAAAAAGTTCGAAAGAAAGAGACAAAAAATGATAGAAAAATAAAAAGATTTAAAATAAAGATAATTGTATAATTTCACATTATGTAATAATAGAGTATCATTTCAATAATAATATAACATAGAAAAACTTAACGATTTATTGATAATTATATGTAAATGCATTTGATATTTTTACTCAAGTAATGGTGTACATTTATTTTAATTAAAGTTAATGTTGTAAATTTACAACATACATTTAAATCATTCCCAAACACTTAGCAATATGGTATAGATATATATACTCAAATCCAAACAAATTTTCCCCATCAAAATTTTACAGTAAAAAAATAACTTTCACATCTAATAAAATTTCTATTATTTTCATCTATAAAATAAGCATACAATCATTGCCAAATTTTAACATTTACATTTTAAATTTTTTTATTTTTGAATAATTTAGAAAATGTTATACTTAAAAGCACACAAAATCGAAAATAAGCACACTCAATGTGTGTTTTAATCATTAAAATTTATAAACAGTATAAAATGAAAGAAAGTATGTTTGGTTTCATTTTTTTAGCCAAAAACACACACATTTAATTTAATAAGAAAGTATCTTTGGTTTCATTTTTCTACCTAAAAATACACACATTTAATTATTGAAAATTTTAAATTTTTTTATTTTTTTATTTTTACACAAATTTTTTAAAAAATATACTTAAAAATACACCTTTTAAAAACCAAAACAAACATATTAAAAATTACAATGTCTATTAGTTAATAGAAAAAAATTCTATATTTAACTCAACATTCCCCACTTTTCAAACCACGTGGCAATCAAAGGAAACCGACCAGGGTTTGTAACTGATTTAAAAAAAAAAAAAAATATATATATATATATATATATATATATATTATAATCAAATCTGTGGGCACCATTAATTACCAACGCAATATATACCGAATTGGTTCTATAAATACCCCGAAGCATTGCCAGGAAACGCGCACAAGTTTGCCTGAGAACAATAACATATGGCTACCATAGTTTGCCCTGAACACCCTTCTCCCGTTGCAGATGCCGAAGCCATTAGAAAGGCTTGCAAAGGTACTTTACTCAAACCCTTTTCTTATCAAAATATTGGGATTAAACATTATGTTTTTGTATTTCTATATCACTTGTGATTTCGTAATCATTTGAAAAGTTATAATATTTTGTATACATTTATGTGTTAGGGTGGGGAACTGACGAGAAAGCCCTCATTTCAATCCTGGGAAGGAGAAATGCAGTTCAAAGAAAACTGATCAGACAAGCATACCAGGACTTGTATCAGGAAGATCTTATCAAGGTTCTCGAGTCTGAGCTCACTGGAGACTTCGAGGTAATTATCTCCATCCCAGCAACTCCCACCAACCAATAAAATTGGCGATTCTTTCATGAATTTATATATATATATATATATATATATATTGTTTCTTGTTCACATCGAAAACAGAAAAAATAAATAAATAAATAAATAAAGAACCATGGTTTTAATGACTTCGATTGTGCACTTTGTATGAGGATACAGAGAGCCGTGTACCGTTGGATGTTGGATCCAGAAGATCGAGATGCTGTGCTTCTACATGTTGCAATCAAGAAAAAGCCCACGCCCGATTATCGCGTGATTGTTGAAATATCATGCATTCACTCGCCTGTGGAGTTTTTGGCTGTAAAGCGTGCTTACCAAGCGCGCTATAAGCACTCCCTCGAAGAAGACTTGGCTCAACACACCAAAGGCGATATCCGCATCGTGCGTAACGCTTTCTCCTCAAATAATTACATCTTCGTTTCCTTGAGCCCTTTCTGCCCTGTTTGAGGTGGATCGCTTTAGATTCATTCAAGACCGTTGGATCATTAAAGGATATATAGTGTTCAAATTTTGAAATTTTTAATTTTTCTTGGTTGTACAGCTGCTGGTAGGGTTGGTGAGTGTGTATAGGTACAATGGTGGGGAGAAAGATGCCAGGCTAGCAAACAAAGAGGCTGATATTCTCCTGAATGCCATGAAGGAAAAGGCTTTCAATCATGAAGAAGTCACCAGAATCATAACCACAAGGAGCAATGCCCAAATCATTGCAACTTTGAACCACTATAAAGATGATCATGGCACCTCAATCACTAAGGTAAAGAGATGCGAATACTGCATTCTTTCACATTTCTTGCATACCTAACAAAATTCTTCGCATCTTCATTTAATTTAGATTGGCACCAATCTCTTTCCAGGTAATTTTTCTGGTAGTGATAAATCGGAAGAAGTGGCATTTTGTTTAACATTTTTGATTTTTTTTCCCCCTCTCAGCATTTGAAAGAGGACCCTTCAAGTGACTACTTATCTGCCTTGCTAACTGCCATTCGGTGCATCAACAATCCTCAAAAGTATTACGAGAAGGTAACTTTCACGCACACAGTACAGACAGTCGGTATACTGTGACCTCTAATATACAACAACTTGACTCGAAATCAAGGATTAACGTCTGGCTTTCTTATTGCAGACGCTTCGTCAAGCTCTGAACCGTCCTGGCACGGATGAAGACTCGCTGACGCGCGTGGTGGTGACCCGGGCGGAGAGAGACTTGAAGGAGATAAAAGAGCTTTACTACAAGAGGAACAGTGTGAATCTGGATCATGCCGTCGCCAAGGAGACTTCTGGGGATTACAAGGCCTTCCTCCTCACTTTGATGGGAGGACAGGATTAATTAAATTTGCCGCAGTTTTATGATAATAAGTTCACAAACTTGTTCGGAGACTACCGTTCGGTACTATCTATGGTTGAGGCTCGAGAACTTGTTTCTGTCCACATCTCCTTTGTTGGAGTTTTCGTTTGACTTGGTGTGCTGTTGGAGTTGTATGCTATGCTTATTATATTTCCTAATTTTGGTTTGAAGAAATGCTTTATATAATAATAATAATAATAATAACATTGGAATCGTCCAAAATTAAGGGTTAAAAAGATTCTCCTCTTTGGCCCGTTGCTTAAAAAGAAGAAACAGGCACAAGGACTTAGGAGCACAAAATAGTCACGTACATTCACGAGGGAATATTAATTGTTATTATTTTAGTGCGAATACAAAATGGTACATATCATTTCTTCTTCTTTTCTTTATTCATGCCATAATTTATTAGGCTTTCAATTTCAAAAATATATACTTAATTATTATACTATTCAAATCTTTTTTATACATTTTTTAGATAAAAAATATTTAAAAGTATATACCAAAATTTTAAACCAAACATAGCCTTCTATAACTAGCAATCAATGCACATGCCATGCATATGCAAAGTTTACATTTTTTAAAAAAATTACCACAATTTATTTAATGCCATTTCCACTA
Source organism: Avicennia marina (assembly GCA_019155195.1). Taxonomy (NCBI): domain Eukaryota; kingdom Viridiplantae; phylum Streptophyta; class Magnoliopsida; order Lamiales; family Acanthaceae; genus Avicennia; species Avicennia marina. Next base: position 11,565,352 of record CM032760.1, read on the forward strand.
TAAATATAAAACCCGAAAATAATAAAGAATACTGAAGATAAAAATTAAAGAACACCAAACAGCGAAACATATAGACACCAAACATGAAAACAAAGGAAAACAAAAAAAAAAAAAAAAAAAGGAAAATCGAAACAGCAAAATTTGTAGATTAAAAATCTCGAAAGGATAAGAAGATGTTTCCTAAAAAGTGGTGAGGCAACTATAGAAATTCGTAATGCCTAAAGATTAGACCAATTGAAAATAGTATACTTATCAGGACAATTAAAGAAAATCAAAATTAAAATTTAAGACCCGACGTCATCATATCAAGAGTCAAAAAGAGTATAGATAACACATAGAGACAATTGTATATCCCCAAACCAAACCACGCCTGCATACTTCTCACACGATGCTCGCTCACCACAATCTGCCATTCAAAGGAGTACCTGTTCTCAGGCAGCCCTCAGTGGGTTTGGTGACTGTATGACTTTCTGTCAGGTCCCACCTCTCTCACCTAGCCCGTTGGTGGATTTCATCTCTACTCTACGTCTCTCTCGTCCCACCATTATAGCAACTTCTCAGTTTCTCTATTGATACCACGTTATTATGATAATTAATTATGTCCCCACAAGTCACACACCTAGTGTAACTAATAATTATTATTGTATTGACATTTTGTATGGTATGGAGGAATACATCCTGCAAATGTACAATAGACGGGACTCGGGTTTTAATGGCAATTAAAGTCAAGTCACTAGCCTCATGACCATGGACGAAAGGGAGGCCAAACTACAGGCTACAGCTTGACTATGCTACATTCTCTTTCCTCTCTTTCGCTCTATGTGTGTAGATGGCATAATTGTACATTTCTGTATACTTGACTCACCAAAAGATTTAGTTATGTAATTATATTTTCTAGACATATAGATATATTCTAGATATTCTTATATTAACTTTTTATTCAATCTTTCTAAAATTTGAACATGTGTTATATTTTTGTATCAGCAATTCATATGTATTACTTTAAATAAAAAACGAAATTTTTATCAAATAAAATGCTTTCGAGGACATACACTAATTTATCTCTTGGTAAATTATTCGAACTTGAATTTTTAACACAATCTATATTTAATTGACCAATAATATGTGTAATGATAATTTATCGAATTAAGTTAATTAGGCAGTAAAAGTTAAATTATCATAATAAAAGACAAAAACTGATCATCAAAAATAGAAAAAACAAAATTGATGGTTGTGAACTTTATTCTTTAAATCAAATATGAGCTATTTTCAATAAAAAAAATATTCTCTTTAATTATAAGTTGGCCCCAATGCTTGTTTTGAAATTTTTGTATGTACTTTTAGGTATTTTTGTCTCGAAAATTATATAAAAATAAAAAAAATAAAATTTAAAAAATATTATAATGGAATATGCATTTTTAAATTGCAAAATTTGAAAACAAACACGAATGTGCTCATAACTGGTTTCTAGCCAGAAAAATACCATCAGAGGCATGAGATATTTAAAAGGAGTAAACTTTTTTGCCAATAAATAATAAGGATGATTTTTACAAGCTAGCTTGTGGATTTTGATTTTAATGGGTCTTTCAGAGAATGAGATTTGGATTTTACACAAACCCTTTGATTTGTTAAAATTTAAGGAAATCTAAATTTGTAAATATGATTCTAAAATTTCCATTCCATGTATAATTTCGCTAATAATAATCTCATGCCAATGAAAGTTTTCAATTTAATAAAGAATGCAAAATTCTAAAAAATTAGAATTAAAGTTTATTGTGTTAACATTGGTCAAAACACACTCTCATATTATATAACATGTGATATGTAAAAGATAGAGTAAATATTACATAATGGTTTTTGACAGAATGCAATGATGGTCTTCACAACAAACCAGTATGACTAATTATAAAATTAATAATAAATGCTTTTGCAATTCATTCCGTGCATTTCCTCTTGAAAAAATGGTAAGGTTTCTTGTCATTCAAAATTTTAATTTTATTATAGGACAATTTGTTGAAATTGAGGAAGCCCTTACAAGTAGAAATCTCCCATGTGTTTCAAACCACATGCCATTTTGATCAAGGTAAATATCTACATTGCCCCAAGTTCAACAACGAAAAAGTTTGGAAGTTTTATATGCACATAGCAGCAAAGGCACACTCTACAACCCATGGAAGAAGAGACTAACATAGAGAAAGTACTTATTGTAACATGCTATGCCCCACAGACAAATCTTCAGGAAATCTCACACACGTAAATTTCCCTTCTTTATAAGACGAAAAATAGAGGAAAAAAAAACAAAATGACCAGATAAATAGATTTATTATAGCCAAAGTTCGACTAATACTTTCTTATGAACTCAAATTAATCTCCTCTTGCAATCAAAGTAAGCAAGAAATCTCTGTAGTTTCCGTTGGCTGCATCTTCAATCTTCTTGGCAAGATCGACACCATACTCTTGATGGTATTCTTCTTTGATTTCCCTCATGTCCACATCCGCTCTTGTGACAATTACTCTTGTTAGAGCTTCTTTGGCTATTTCAGGTGCTTCTTGATTCATTGATACGCATAATATCTAAAGAATCAAATAACGTGCAACAAATGTTATTATGAGGTCAAAAAATAATGCGGAGAACTGCATGCTTTGTTACTGAGTAATTTGAGTTTCACCTTACTGAAGTACTTCTGAGGTACGCACAAGCATTCGACAGCCTGTCTTAGATTTCCATCCAGATCCTTTTACGTGTGATTTAGAAACAAGGAAGAAATAGATGTCATGGTAAAAAGAGACAGAAGTTATTACCTAAACTGTATCTTATATGTATATAGAGAACCAAAAAGAGTATGCAACTTAAGAAATAATATTTAAGGTTACAAACATAGATGGCATTGGAAAAAAGTTATTTTAGATTGTTTTTCAAAAACTTCAATGCTTCTGAACTCACAGAATAATTTTGCTTAAAAACAAAAAGAGTCAGCTTCAAATAGGCAAAAGGATACCTCGTCCAAGTACTTGTCACTGATTTCCTTGTAATGCATGTAAATGGCCTGGACGTGGAGTTTGCTCCTTGTGGATAGTATCCTCACAATCTCCTCATTTTCTATTTGCCCTTTATTAATGGCATCAAAAAGGGTATCGGCCTCAAATTTTGCAACATGATCGTTCACTTTTGGGCCTTCATATCTGTAAGAACTCAGAAGTGCAACCAAAAGCTGCCCAACACACCAAATCAAGAGGGTCAAACAAAAGAAATTTGGATAAAATACGAGGAACCTTATTGCGTTTATTCAACAGCAGACCACGTCCAAGACTGTCGATCCACTTTTCTAACATCTGATAATTAGTTTGTGGGTGATTTTTATCATGACAAATGAACTCAATCAATATAAGTTATCACATCTACTGTCCCACAAGAAAGCCAACCTCATTTTTTGTTCAAATTCTTGTACGCTCAGTTAGTGGTCAAATGTACAGTCAAAAGAATGATCATATGCAAAGATTGGATTTTTGGTGCTCACCTTTCCCTCAAAGCCCCGGACACGGTAAGCAACATCTTCCTCAATGGAGTGATCAAAGAGGGAGTGATAGGCTCTTCGCACACCCAACAACTCCTCTGATGATCTTGTACATGCAATTTCTATGAGCGCAACGAATTGGTGCTCCTCATACAAGGCCTTTTTCAACAACCGGGCATCTCTCTCCCAAGGATGCATGGTCCATAGCACTATAGCATCCTGAAATGCCGTTGTTTTAACTTTAGGCTATATTCCCTCTATTGGATGAAATTATAATTTCAATGATTATTTTGAAAGATAAAAAAATTTACAATGATTAATTAATCTTTTACAATTACGTTTTGTAAGTTTGACTACGTAATTATATTTAGTTTCTTATTATAGTTTTATTGTGCAAATAATGTTATTGATGATATAAGATCAAAATAATCTTTTGAATGAATTTTAAAAGAATCATAAAATTTTAATTATTTTATTATAGTCTTTAAGTAGGATTACTAAAATTTTGTAATTTTATATTGAAACATTAATTTATTAAGAGTTTTAATCAAATAAAAACTTAATGTCGATAAACTAATCTATTATACGTAATGATAACATAACTTGGCCCAGTGTTTGATGGATTTATGTATATCAACAATCTTGAACTGAACACACCTCAGTTATGTCGGGCCCAAAGTATATTATTGCCCCAAGCGGTCCAAAAATTCACTACTTTGTTTCGTTATCAGGCTTATGCTATTTCTTTCGAAAAAGGTAATTTTCAGTGGAATAATATTTAAAATTTTAAAAAAAAGTTATACAATTCTAAAAAAAGTTACAACCATTCAAAGAAAATAAACCATAAATGCCGATGATTACATCCGAACTACTCAAAAATCCATCTGCTAAATGCTATTCCAACTTATCCGTTAGTTCCTTTAAAACGTGAGGACATTAAAAGATCAAAATATTTCCTAAGCTGAATTAATTCCTTGATATACTGAAATTATAATATATATATATACACGCACACATACAGAGAGAGAGAGAGAGTTGAACATACCTTGACACGTAAAAACTCATGCTGAAGGTGCAAGATATGGCGATCGTCCCACCTCTCAAATTGACGTTCATCTTCGATAAAGAAATCATGGGTGTTCTTTCTGAAACTCTGCCTCTGCTCGGGATGCAAATTCCCCAATATGGATATCAAAGCCTTCTCATCCACACCAAGTCCTGCATAATTATGAATATACACATATAACTCAATTAATAAAAAATTACGAAAAAAATGTTCTGGAGAAACAATCGCCAGAAAGCTGGGAAATTGTTTTCTATAAAATAATTGAAGTTATGAAATTTTTAAAGATTTACTGTGGTAATTCTATTCCGTTTGGCCCACGTTAAATGCGAAGCAACTTCAAAAACAAGTAGAAAATATTCACGTACGTAATGCTCTAGTTTATAGGAATAGGATGAAGAGAGGAAAAAAGAGGAAATGTATTTTACTCTGGGGATTATTTTTTGAAATTCTATTTGTTGAATTCGAGGAAAATGAACGACAGGTTTGATGAAGAACTAACCTGAGAAAGCTCTGGTCAGAGATCCAATCTCGTCCGTCGCTGCCATTGATGTAACTTCTGTTATCTTTCTTGAGAGGATTGCCTGAGTTTCTCTTTGCTTTCTTTGAAGGAGAATGCGATGGGAAGAATGTGCCATTTATATCTCGCTGTGAGGTTAGTTTAGGCATTTTACTCCTAGCCTGGACATGTCTATGCCTGTCAGGACAGAAATGCCCCTGTGAAATGGAAATATGGCAAGGAAGTGCTCACCCTTTATTATTTTAATTAATAAAGTTAATTAATTGCTTGGTATACGTTTCTAATTTCTATTGTTGTATTTGCAACATCTCATGGGTTGCATTAAGTGCTTTCTAGGTTACTCAACCATTATTGGAAGAGAAAAGCAAAATTTTTAGTCGATAATGACACTTAAATGGAAGGGGATAATAAAACTTGCAATGTAACTGTTCAGTTGAAGAGACTGAAGACAAAATTTGAACATATTTATGAAACTTTGCTGTTATACAGTATGCTATTTTCCCACCAAGTTAAAACTTCTCCCTGCAAATGTAAAAATTGGACCATAAAATTAGATCAGAAGGCAGGATTCTGATGTGGCAGTAATAAAACATTTTTTTATTTGAATATGAATAATTTTTTAAATTCAACTATAGTTGAAGAACTAAAGATGTGATCATCCCAAACTATATAATAGCAATTATGTGATTTTTGTCCTTTTTTTTTTCACTTGCTCCAACACCAGAAGAGAGGAAAGATGCCTTACTTTAGTCAACATCATATATTAAATGGGACAGTTTCAGGATCTAATGTGGTGTTCACATTTCACTGTACAAGTAAATGAGAAGGACAAGTGGTATTATTTATGTTTTGTTTTTTTTCGAAATAATCCAGTTCACATATTACCTGTAAAGGGTGACGTCTCAACAACCAATGTATGAGATTTATAGTACAAAACGAGATGATCGTGCCATTTAGAAAATTTTCAATATTTTGGCCTATTGCTATTGATGAGACCAAACGGCTTAGACTTTTTCTTTAACATTTCTTTAATTCATCCTCACATTAATATATACACAAACTTTGTTGAAACGTAGGAAACTAATATTGCTATTAATTATCTTCAACATTATTAAATTTTTTGGTCAAATTAAATTTATCATTCTTAATTACTTTGTGAGATAAAGGGGGTGCATAAAAATACTGTCGGAACTGCTAAGCCTAGATGTTGCATAATATTTGTATAAGTTATCTTCACAATAAAATATGCTTAGTTTTGTCGGGATATAGAAAGCTACTAATATATATATATCTCTATCAATTAATTATCTTCAACATCATGATGATCAAAGGTTTTTATGTCGAACAAAATTTGTATGATTCTTACTTTAGGAATCAAAACAAAGGAATGAAACAATAATAATTAAAACATTTTAAACATCATTTTCACTTATTTTTGAACAGCTAATTGCGAATGTTGATGTCACTATAATGGTTGAAAATTAAAAAATAAAAATAAAATCTAAGCTAGAAATTTTCAGAGGAGAAGCAATAATAATTCTAACAGTTTTCACTTATTTTTGGACAGGTAATTATTAATGCTGATCTCTCTATAATGGTTGAAGGATTTATTTGGTAAACATTAATAATTATCTACGAGTAATTAAACGTAGTTAAGCAACATTTTGATTTATATATGATCAAGGAAAGCAGGTCTGACTGCTAAGACAACTGGCTTAAGACAAGACAAGCCAAGCAGTTTAGTTTATGTTTTTCCTAATTACATCATTAATCATGTTTCTCCTTGATCTTATTGTTATCATAGTCTCCAACAAGAGCCCTTAGTTCATGGCAAAATGGAGCCCCGATCCACAATTAAGATCACTATTTGAAAGTTACTTGCCAATATTACGAGTGATTTATTTTATAATATTTTGATCCTATTCGATTTGCAGGTAATTAATAATGTAACAGGCTGATATGTGTAGTTGTAACAATTAACATGCAATGGATCGTGTTAATTGTTAAAAAACTTGATACCTCTTCTCTAATTAGTCCTGATTTTTCTTACATTGACTGTCAACAATTATATGTTTAGTTTTTATGTGTTGCATATACATATTTTGACTTATTGCAAATAGTGATTGTGGTTTTAAATATACAATAAGCTCATTGCATGTTCATATTTTGTTTGTATTCTGTATACATGTTAAGAGATGACCTTATTTTCTATATATATATTGAGAGTTCAAATGCAACATTTCATGATTGTAAATCACGTTTGTATATGCAAATTTTGTAAAAAATTTCTCTTATCAAAATTAAATCTTTCAAAAATACAACAATTCTCTTCAAATTTTTATCTTTTCAATTATTGCAGTATTCATAAATTTTTGCATCGTTTTTTATCCCAAACAAAATTTGCATCCAAAGAAAGCCCAAAAAGCATGAATCAAATGAGTTCTCAATTATCATATCTATTTTCAAGTTTGTGATTATATATATTAGGTGGTGTAGGGAACGTATGCTCCCATTATTCATAAAACTCCAACAAAATTCACCAACCATCAACTGATATATATGTATATTTTAAAAATTTATATGGGTAGGACTAAACTGAATTTAAAAATATAGCAGTCAACAATTATGTGCTCAGTCTTGATGGTAGGTTCTGTGTGGATGCTGACTCATTACAAAACATTATGAGACATGCAGAAGCCTGAATCACATGAGCTATCAATTATCTTGTCTGTCAGATTTGTGACATCACTGATGACGTTTGTCCCACTTATCCATAAAACTCCAAAAACAATACTCGCCGATCAATCATATCATGTGATGCATTTTCGTTTTATTTTTTTTATTATTAAATTTTGTGGATGGGCTCAATCAGTCTATGAAAATTTTATTTTATTTGATTTTCTCAAAATTATTTTAATTAAAATAATGACATATGTCTCACGCCTACTTCCGAATTCCAATTATTAGTTCACAATTATTTTAAAAAAATATATGGGGGGACAATCTGAAACGCGGATTGGATGGAATGAACAGCGTCTTGTTATTATGTTTATTATTTTTACTATTAATACCAGAGGCAGTTCTTGTATATTTTATAATAATTATTTGCAAATTATATAATTTTATTAATTTTTAAAATGTAAAAATAATAAATTTTAAATAAGAACAAGTATAATATTACTAAAAATTTTATTATATTAAAAATAAAATTAAAAGACAAATAGTTATAAAACAGAAAAAATACAAAAGAAAAAGAGATTAAAAGGGAGCATTTATAACTTAAAAGGGACAAAATTAGAGAAGAGAACACCATTTGGCAATTAAAATTGATGTTTAACTTTTGATTTTATATTACTAACTTGCTGTAAAATATGTCATTATTGTTGCCTAATTCCTTTATACATTATTCTAGTAAAACGCGGAGAGTGGATGGATTTAAATCTTATAAATTATGTTTTTGAAATTTTTTATTGTCACAGACATTTCTGTGCATTTTAAGATATAAAATTAAATCTAAATTAGTTATCGACTAACCTTTTCTAAATAAATTTAAGCTTCTTTTCTTGATAGATACTGTGGAAATTTCAATCAACAAAATAATTATAATTTCAGTTGTGATGAGTTTGTAGAACAGCCTCTATATCTCTTTCAACTACATATATATATATATGTGTGTGTGTGTATTTTATACCATGTATTAAGTTAATAAGAGAACTGATTACATAACACATAATTATCTAAATAGCGTCTATTTTCAAATTAATATTTTTTTCAAATTTCTTTATACTTTTATCTATATGCTGCTCTATGCTATATTTCAAAGTTAAAAATATGATTTTGATAACGCAATTTCTAATTGTTATAATATTCATATTTAAATATTTTTTATTTTTTTTGTTTCTCTATTTTTAATATAATTGTAGATTTTTTATTTTATAAAATATATATATATTTCACTTTGCTCTTTTCTTTTTTGAATTTTGTCACATACTTTAATTTTAAATTACTTCCATTTCCATCAAAAGTTGTACTACGAATTAAATATTATAATTATTAAAAAATCTTTATACGCATCAAGCGCGCCACAATTAATAGTATATAAATTAATTGAAGATAATAAATAAATACATATTAGAGAGTTGGGAGGAAATATAAGATAAAGGAGGGGCATAATGGTCCAAATGCTGAAACTAAACGAAACTCAGTTCCCCACCAGCCCCTTCGCGGAGGACTGAGGAGCAAAGTGAAAACAGTGAAACAAGAAACTGAAACTCGAATTAAGGAACAGAAACTGAAACCCATTTTCTCCACCAAAAGCAGCAGATTCGGCTCTCGCTTTTACTTGTTCAAATAAGAAATTAATAGAAGAAACGAGAGAGAAATTAAGAGGGAAAACGGAAAAAGAAATGGCCACGATCATAATCCCGGAACGGGTTCCATCTCCAGCTGACGACTGTGAAGCGCTCAAGAAAGCTTTTCAAGGTAACCCCTTTTCCACCCTCCCTTCACAGTCACAACTGCACCCTGTAGATTTTTTCTTTCATTGATTGATCCGGGTTTCTTGCTTTGATGTGAGGAAGAGTGATAACTAGTATCTTCAAAAGTTAATTGGAAATATTACGGTTATCTTGATTTCTGTACAATAAGTAGTATGAACGGGTTCATGATAATGAAGATGCGGGAGTTATTGATGGTTAAGCTTTTTATTCATTATTATTATTTTTTGAATAGGGCTGGGAACAGACGAGAAGGCGATAATCCGGATTTTGGGACGCCGAAATGCAAGCCAGAGGAAGCAGATTAGAGAGACTTATCAGAAGCTTTACAATGAGTCCCTTATTGATGGTCTCACCTCTGAGTTATCTGGTGATTTCAGGGTACATTTCCTTTCCAGTCTCCTTTATTTGGAGAATGATATAATCTTTTATTTTTTTGTAATATTCTACGTTTTTAATTTCTGGTATCGGATTTGAAGGCCACAGTTAATCGCAAATAGTTCTCATTTTTTCCTTTTGTCAAAGATTCAAAATTTTATTCTTCAGCTGCTAGTTATGTGACAGAATGTTGTTCGCCTAGTTGGGAAGGAACATATCGAATCAATTATATTTCATTCTCAATTGGTTAAAATTCATTTTGTTGGATTATTCTTGATCTCATGTTGCTTGTTTTTGTGTTGATTCTAACATTATACAATATCGAATCAATTATATTTCATTCTCAATTGGTTAAAATGCATTTTGTTGGATTATTCTTGATCTCATGTTGCTTGTTTTTGTGTTGATTCTAACATTATACAGAAAGCGTTGAACTTGTGGACGTACGATCCTGCTGAAAGAGATGCAAGGCTTGCAAACGAGGCATTGAAGTCAAGAAAAAGGGTAACTGAATTGCAAGTAATAGTAGAGATAGCATGTGCTACATCTCCGCATCATCTTGTTGCTGTAAGGCAAGCGTACTGTTCTCTGTTTGACTGCTCACTGGAAGAAGACATCATATCGGAAGTCCCTCTTCCAGTTCAAAGGGTATATAGATTTAAATTTTAGCCGAAAGCTATAGACTTTGATTATTGCTTTTGTGAAGTGATTCTTCTGTTGAATTTACTTCTACTTATTATTATTATTATTATTATTTGAATATAAAAGGAACTAGCATTAGAACTTTTTACATCTGGCAGCAAAATTTTTCCGTCCCTCAGATCAGGTTTACTTGCATGGCAATGAATGTTGGCATACATGGATTCTGAGATATTCTTTATTGCCACTATAAATTTCGAGGGCAAACATCCTAAACCCACAGTATGACAAAACTATAATACTGTAAGGTTGATGGGAAAACCCTTTGCTTTTGTTTTTTGTCATATGCAACCCTACTAATGTACGAGTATCAAACAGGTCTTGGTCAGTTTAGTGAGTTCCTACAGATGTGATAAAGAAGTGGTGGATTACACCACTGCGAGTGTGGAGGCAGCAAAACTGAGTGAGGCCATTGATGCAAAGCAACTAGATGATGATGAACTCATAAGGGTGCTCAGTACTAGGAATGTGTTTCAGCTTAGGGAAACTTTCAAGTGTTACAGGGATAGTTATGGGAAATCCATTGACCAGGTTTAGCTTCTTTTAGTGCAAAAGATCTAGAAGTGCTCGTTTCTTGAGGTCTGTTCAGATTTTCACAGCTTGGAAAATTTACTTGACAGGACATTATGGCTTGTGGAGATGGCTTATTTGAGTCTATTATGAAAGTGGTGATTTCGTGCATAGACTCCCCACAAAAGCACTTTGCTGAGGTAATTGAAGAATCTGATGATATCTTCTTTCATCTTTATATCACTCCATTATTAATAATAAATGTCATATATCACCAGTTACGAAGATTAGCTTAGGCTCATACTCATAAAAATACTTCGAAGTCTTTCTGAATAACCATTTCTTCCTATGATTATGTGACCCTCCAGGTTATAAACACTGCCATTGTAGGGCTGGGGACTGATGAAGATTCACTGACTAGAGCTATAGTGGCTAGAGCCGAAATCGATATGATGAATGTTAGAGCGGAATATTTCAATGCATATAAATCTAGCCTCGATGATGATGTCATTGGAGACACGTCCTGGGACTACAAGGGCTTCCTGATGACTTTGCTCGGGGCAAATATCTGATTCTAATTTTGTGCCTATATATGTGCGTTTGTGTTTGTGTAATTCAGTGAGTTGATTGCTTTGACAGTAAATTTAAACAAAAATGCAGGCCGAACTGTGTTGGTATTGAAAGTTTCATATAATAAAATTTTAGCCTTTCTACACAATTTGCTTGTTTCATTGTTCGTATATATAAAAGAAAAGAAAATCAGCTGTGCTTATGACCAATTGAAGTGAGAAAAGAAAGCCAGCAGTGTGAATATCTGAAAAATTCTCGTTACAAGTCAACGAAGAGCCTGGTTTCCGGTTCTACAAGAACAGCAACCCAAGGAAATACGATCTCCCTGAGATATACGGTCTATGCTGAAAAGATGGGAGGCATTGGGCGGTTTGCTTTGACAAATATCTCATTTGCTAAATGCCAACAAAGCCAGATGAAGCCAAACAACACAAAAACTAGTGAGTTGATTGTAAAAATCGTAAAAGAGGAAACATAATGTGCCGTGTTGAAGATACTTACACATGGCATCCTGCCGACAAACTCACTTCAGGCTCCACTGTTCATTTCTAGCCACTCCGGAATTTTTGGTGACAAGAATATAGTATTGAATGAGGGATGGGTCAGTACATGCAGCCAATAGATCAATCTGCATGGCAGAAGAATGGTACTCTCTGAACCAAGAGGAGATTCAATCACACTGACTTTTCCCAACACTCTCATTTATGTGCAAACAGACGGGCCATGGCCTTGCCCATGACATAATAGATGCTGCAAACATGTTTTTTAACTGAAACGAGTATGGGTTTTCTTCCACTTGATTGTCCTTTCAAGTAAGATTCCTGAATTGAACTTCATATATCCGATCACTAATGTTATGTACTTCTATTTTTGGACTTTTCTAACTCTAAGAAGCTCAAATGATTCACCTTCCTGCATCGATCTTTGGCTGAAACTCCTACAGAGGTGTGAAGTCTTCAAGAAAAGCCGAGGCCCTGTTGTCTCCTTTTTCATTTAATCGTCACCAGACACTTGTTCCTCAAATTTATCCTTGAGCTACAAACATCCCACACCATCATGTTATAAAGAAATTGCAAAATTATGCTATGCCTTATCTAGAATTCGTTAACAAAATTATGATGGTGAGAGTGGCCTGAGCTACACGCCATCAAGGTTGACTACTTCAATATATCTGCTAATACGGCATAGCATCATAATCATGCGTAAAATAATATTTAAGTCTGGAGTTGTGTAAAAAATCAATCTTGATTTATAAGCATACATGGTAATTATAATTTCAGTCTCTATTATATAGAAAGTGTGAGGGTGTTGGAGGAACTGTTTTGGTTCTCAAAGTACAAATATTATAACGCTTTTGTCTTATATTGAATTTCCATTCTCTTCATTTAATTTGTATTTTCCTCTTCAAACTTCTATTTATTATATCCCGATTCCTTTATATTTTTTTTTCTTCTCACTATAATTTCTGAACTTTCATTTCTTAATTATTTTTAACTTTTCATTTATTTCACTTCTATCTTTTAACTTTTTGTCTCTTCCTAACATTCAATAAGCTCGGTTTTTTTTTTCTATTTTTAGAAAAGTTTTTGATATATGTTAATTTAAAAACGTTGGTTTGGTTTATTACTTATCAATTTTTTCTCAAGTTTGATGCAAATTTTAATCAAACAATATAATTACATTACAACAATTAGAATAAAATATATTTATATTTACAGAATAAATTCTAAATTGTACACACAAAAAATGTGAATACTAGTATATATGATTGTTATGAGCTAATGTTTTCAATTCAATTTTGGGTTATATTTAATTTGAATAGTCTATTTCTACCACATCTATTTTGCTGTTGATTTATATAAAACCAACCTGCCTTTCTAAATGCTATAGAAGATTAAAATTAAGGTCAAATTATTATAAAAAAGACAATTTCCCATAAAACTTACTACAGTAAAATCTAGATATGATTAATTTTCAGAGTCTTGCTTCACTATCTAGGCCAGATATATATATATATATGGATTATGTCAATGATACAGACTTTTGTTGCTCCTCACAGATTCAAGAGGTATGATTGTTTGCTATTATATATATATATATATATATATATATATCACTATTGCTTCAAGCAACTTATATTGTTGGGAGTGAATGAAATACTTGAGAATTGGGAGGGAAAGATGCATCTTGTCTTCATGACATAAGAAAGTTTAAATACTTGAAGGTCTTGGCAACTTATCTTCCTAATGAAATGTAATTCATCTCACATGACATTGTTTTTGATGCAATTTATTGTGTCCATGATTACTATTACAATGATAATTTAAACAAATGAAAACATGGTTCTTCAACCAAATTAAAAGTATGAATATCTGCATTTGATCATTTAGCAGAAAGTGATTTGATAAATGTCCTCACTTTAAATTTTAATTGCATTCCATCCTCTACTTTCCTTGTCTTCTACTGTTGAGAAAATAAGAATTCAAAAATGATTGTAATCTTGAATGAATATTCTCTAGATATATGTCATGTATTAAGAAACAAACTGTGCAAAAGGCCAGATGGGCAAGGTCCCTCTCACGTTAAAATTGTCCCACAGGACCACAATCCCACACTTGCATGGGGTGTGAACATCTTTATTGCAAGTTGGAAATATGGACAAAGTTGGTGTGCTTGGGAAAAATAAATTTTGAAGGGGTTGAGAGTTGATGCATAAATTTAAAAATAATATAAAAATAATAGTGATAATAAGATAAAAAATATTATTTTTAATGAATAATATGTTTGATGGCATGAAGCGTGAATTTTGATGGGATGAGAATTATGTCAGGTATCTGTAAAACAATTTTTTGTAATGGTAATATTTGCAACACAAATATGTAATTTAATATGCATATATCTAGATATAATTATGTTTAAAAAAAATTAGTCGAATAAAATAATGTATGACTCTATATTCGTTAAAAATTTTGGATTTTAAGTGTGGAGATAATGGTAATTATTTTGTTTAAAATAGCATGTAGTTTATTTAGATCAAGCTATAATTTTCTCTTTGCACACACATCATGTGCTCCTTTGAATAGATCTAAATTCAACACAACACAAACATTAATATTTATTGCATTTAATATGAGAAAAAGAACACAGGTAGTTTACATATACCTAAAAGTAAATCTAAATGACACCTTTTTGACCATACTAGAAACTTCAAATAAGATGTGCCCAATTTTTTTTTTTTTTTGGTCTTCCATTAATATCATTGAAAAGTTACTTCTAAGAGAGTTGACTACACTACGTTCTATCCAAGGCATCAATTTCTTTTCTTTTATGATGCCATACAAATCTCAAAGAGATGATTTAAGAATTAATATATAAGCTCTTATCCGAAATAATTCAGCACCATCTTTACAAGTCAGCCAGAGTTTTGAGCTCTTAAAAATGATATAAAACTGCCTGTTTTCACAACCACAGAAACCTCAATCTTGCTACTCTCATTTTTTTCTCTCTTGCCAGAGACAGCTTGGAAATATTCAAACCCACAGCTTGATATCAAACAAATCTTTCTCTATCTCTCTTAACCCTTTCCAAATTACAGATTTCAATACTGCCAAGGAAGGACTAAAAGCACAAACAATATCAGTCCATAGAATGGAATCAAGTCTAGTCTGTGTATAGGAACAAACAAGAATTTCTTCACTCGTATACTGTCTCTTTCCTCAAATTTTTGTGCGATAATAATCCAAATTGAATATAATATGGAGTCGGCTTCATCAGAACTGCAGTCTTCATCAGGGCTTGAATTTGGCTCTTCAACCATGAACTCAGGATCATCATCTTCTTCAATGCAAACTGAGCCCATCACGGAATTCTCAATCTTGATTGAGAAACTGAGTCCAATTCTTGATGGGATGAAGGAAGGCATCCAGGTACCAGATCAACTGGCCATTCAGAAAGCTATAGGCTCATTCGAAACTGATTATAAAAGGGCAAGGAAAGTGATCGACAGTCAGAGTATTCAATCTTCTCCAGCCAAGCTCGTTGAGGGTTTGATACAGAACCTTGGAAGGTCACTAGGACTTGTGCTCTTTGCAGCGCGTAAAGTGCCTTTGGCTGAAAAGCAAAAGATTTTGTCCTTGTGCACGGAAATGATGAATGTGAGGTTTGATTTAAGTTCAAAGGAGGACGAGATGGAGGAAAAAATAGAAGATATAGTTGAGGAGAATACCGTTGTTTTCAGCATTGATGAGGCTGTGCTGCAGATCAAGTATGGCAATGAAGAAGAGTTTAAAAATGGACTCAGGTTGATAACATTGATCATGAACGGTTCCCTTTCATGTGATAGGATTAACAATGCAGATTTCATCAAGGTTTTGTCCAACCGGTTGAGTTCAAGTAAACGAAATGAAAGAGTGACGATAGTTCAAATACTAAGACATCTTGTTAAACAGAACGGCCAAAACAAGGTACTCCTTGAATAAGCATTAGTAGACAAATGAGTTGGGCAATTGTGTCTTTGACTTTGAATATTGTTACACGAGTTACACTGCTTGAACATGTGCAGGAAAAGATGAAGGATTTGGAGTTTCTATCATCGCTAGTGAAGTCATTGGCACGAGATGTGGAGGAGCGGAGGGAAGCGGTGGGGCTCTTGTTGAGCCTCTTAGAAGATGCTGAAGTTAGAAGAAGAATCGCTGGAATACAAGGGTGTATTGTTATGCTAGTTTCCATTTCCAACGGAGATGATCAAGAAGCTTCATATTGCGCGAAAGAGATGCTGAATGCCATGTCAAGCAACACTCAACATGCTCTTCATATGGCTGAGGCTGGCTACTTTAAGCCCTTGGTTAAATTCCTAAAGCAAGGTAATTTGTTATCTTCTCTTAACTATGGCGTTGTTTGTTGTCAAAACCTTAAGAAGGGCACTTCCATATGCATTCCTTTTCAGCATGGTGCTACTGATATCCCTAACTTGAAATAAAGCCATTAAGATAGTGGGGTGAAAAGACTGTCACATGTACTAATGTTGTGGCACTTGTGAAGTTGGACAAAGTCATACTAGCATAGCATTAGTCTTTTATGCCTACGAGAATATGGAGGAACATAAAGGAACAGAATTTTGAGAGGGTGTTCTTATTTCAACTCGTGTCATCTTTCCAGGTTCTGACATGAGTAAGGTTGTACTGGCAACAGCGCTATCAAGAATGGAACTCACTGAACAAAACAAAGCTTCCATTGGAGAATCCGGGGGAATTGAACTCCTAGTTGAAATGTTCAACACGGGGACTCTTGAGGCCAAGCTCTCAGCCCTCAAAGTACTGCAAAGCTTATCTGACTCGAAGCAGAATATCAAAAGGTTGATTGATTCTGGCATTGTGTCAGCACTTCTCCAGCTCCTGTTCTCTGTGACTTCTGTTCTGATGACCTTGTGTGAGCCAGCATCAGCAATTCTTGCAAAGGTAGCACAATATGATAGCATACTTGTGAAACAGGATGTTGCTTTTCAGATGCTCTCTGTATTAACCATATCTAGTCCGGTAACTCAAAATCATCTCTTCCAAGCACTAAATAGCATTGCTTCACATCCAAGTGCAGCTAAGGTTAGGAAGAAAATGAAGGAAAATGGAGCAATTCAGCTACTTTCAACATTTTTTCAAGATATGGATTCCAAAATCAGAACTGGTGCCCTCAAATTAGTGTCTGCACTATCTAAAGATATAACAGGAGAGCTAAAAGAACAGATGGGGTATACAAATATAAGTATAGTTGCAAGCATTGTCTTCCCTTCAGATTCAGATTTTGAGAAGGCGGCTGCTCTTGGGATACTTAGCAATTTGCCAGTAAGTGACAGGAGAATCACTGATCTACTAAAGGGTGCGAACTTAATTCGTGCAATGGTTTCCGTTATGGGCTCAATCAGTGCTGATTCCACTCCGACAACATTGTGTTTGTCTGAGAGCATTGCACGCATACTGATTCGTTTCACAATCCCCAGTGACAAAAGACTACAATACTATTCCGTTGAGAATGGAATAGTCCCGGTTCTTGTCAAATTGCTATCAATCAGTTCAGAAACTGCTAAAAGTAATGCTGCATTGTGTTTGGCTCAACTGTCGCAGAGCTCACTTCATTTGGCGAAGTCCAGGAAAAAGAAGTGGTTCTGCGTAGCCCCCTCCTCGGATGCTTTCTGCGAAGTTCACGATGGATACTGCTCCGTAAAAAGCACGTTTTGTTTGGTCAAGGCCGGAGCCATCACCCCATTAATCCAAATTCTAGAAGGTAAAGAAAGGGGTGCGGATGAAGCTGCTCTAAGTTGCATTTCGACTCTTCTGCAAGATGAAATTTGGGAAAGTGGATGTGATTATATGGTTAAAAAATCGATAGTTCATCCGGTTATTAGAGTTCTTGATTCTGGGGACTTGGAAGCTCAAGAGAAAGCCCTTTATATATTGGAAAGAATATTCAGAGTAGAGGCTCACAGAGCGAAGTATGGTGAATCTGCACAAGGGTTGCTCATTGATCTCGCACAGAAAGGCGATCACATGCTGCCACCAACAGTAGCTAAGATATTGGCACAACTTGAACTATTGCAACATCAATCTAATTACTTTTGAAGTTTTTCAAAAGTAAATAATTTTGCCTTTTTTTTTTCTATGAAAAAACCTCAATATTCTGACACGTTTAATCACATTTATATTGTGATATAAGTTCCTCTATTATTTCAAGAGAAAATGAAAGATGATGGCAAGTTAAACCATGTGTGATGCAGTCCCTAGCATTGGTGTGTTTTGTAGTGTGTGGGTTTTTCTATTCCTTTTTTTTTTGTAGTTGTTGGAGATAATTACTAATTTTTCTCATATGCAATTATACTTTTGATTCTTATATACATCCAAAATCTGAGCAACTTCATTCTGTGGAATTTCTTCATCTAAGATGATAAAGAAAAGGGAAATTTGAATAGCAATGGAAAGAAAATTGTGCTCTTTCCTCCTCCCTTTCTTTATGGGCAAACATTTTTCTCGTCTTGATTAGATTAAGATTCAAAGACAAGAAAGCATGCACTTCAACATCAACATTGCTTTCACATGGATGCTACTTGTTAATTTTGTGGGGTGAAATAAATATTTTAAGTTACATGAAGGACAATTCAATAATTGGAAAGAGGAACAACACTCCAAAACATTTAACTGCAATTAAATAATTAATATCTCATTAATACAACAGGAAAAGTACTTCTTTACTCGAAAAGCACTCAGTATCCAACTTTTTACTACGGGCATTGGTCATTCAACAACCATAATATTAGTCTTGTGGATTTCATGCATTATTTTTTTCCCCTTACTTTCTGGTCAATATTGTGCTGTTGCAAACTTCTTGTACAGCTTGATATTCACATCATTCTCATAAGCTTCATGCTTCATAGAATAATCTATCTTCGTTATTGAAACTTCTCTGAAGTGCCGTAGTAGAAACAGAAAGCAAAAGAACTCTTTTATGATAAGAAACAATAGAATGTGAAACATTCTTTTCTCAATTTCCAGAAGAATAAGCTGCTTTTAATTGCTTTACTGAAGGTGTGGGATTTTTCCATCACTTTTCTGTACAGGGAAATGCTTGTAAGTCAAAAAGTTTTGAGTTTGAGTTCTCTGCACTTGCATGAAGATATTGGTCAAAATATTTGTGCTGAGCAAAATAATTAGTTTATGATTGCGGGTCTAGTTTGACATCTTTTCTCTTCTAACAAGATTAAATATATATATATATATATATATGTATGTATGTATGTATGTATGTATGTGTATAGATATATATTGATTAGTGAGACTAAAGCAATTATATACTTCGAAAATTGAATTTTGGAACTGCTAGGATTTTATTTACTTAAGCAATTTGCTAGATAATCCAACATACAAGTAAAATCAAAGAATAAACGTTTGCTTATTTTAATTCTTTCCACAGAAAATATTATTTTCCTCTTGGAATTTTTCCGTCTTAATTATTCAAGAGAATAACATCTCTAAGTCTCAATTCTTCGATTGATTTAGTCTTCAAAATCTAAGTGAACAGAAAACTACGTCTGGTAATTGGTGGGGATATTATAGATACATAATCACATATTGTTATGCCAATTGACCTTGACAACATAATCTCATATTGTTTTGCCAATTGACCTTGATAATCACTAATTAGACATCTACTTTAAGTAAATTAATCATCTCTAAAAAGAAGACAAAGGTTAGAACATTTTACTCAACATAAAGAAATTCACATGGCTTTTAAGTACAAGACTTGATACTGTGAAAATAAAATATGTATTGATGAAATTAGTCCATTACTTGATCATATGATAACATTCCATTAAAATTAAATATTTTTAGGTAAAAGTTTTATTATGCACACCTCACCATAAGCCCTTCAGGGTTGTTAGATTGGATACAAAAGACCAAAAATGTTGCTTCAAAAGATCTTGCCAGCCTCATGTTGTTGACCGAATGTGCGATATGTTTTGCTCATTCCAACTGAATTAATAACTGAATGTTCTTCAATTAGAGTTTAGGATTCGGGGCTAAGAAGTCTTACCCAATTTTGTTTTAACTATAATATTTTAAAATTAAGATGTCCTGAACCTAAATCCCCTTTACATTTGGAGACAAAAATTCAAATGCAGTTAAGTAATTAGTATTTGACAATTACTTGAAAAAGGCAAATGCAAATAAACACAGGACCCCGGAAAATTGTCCTCAAAATCTAACAAAATTCTTCAGTTATTGAAGTATATATCTTAAGTGCAGGAAAATAAAGCAAACAGTTTTTCTAATAAATCAATAAATAATAAAGTCCAAAATTTGGTGGGCGTTTCACCACTGAATGGTAAAAATTATATTCTGTCACCAGATGAAACCCACAGCATACGATCCTCACCTTTTGATGTGAAATAACCAACGTCGCAACTATTTTTCCAAGAAAAGAAGATATACTGGCAATTTTCTAACTGCCATCAACGAGATGTTAAACGAGCTTCTAAGAGGTATCTTGCATGGTAATTCATATTTATCCCAACATTAACCTCATTTCACGGAAAACCTGCAAAATAACCTTACAATTTCAATTGGCTCGAATATTTTATTGACTAAGAGGGCTCTTCAAGTATCTTGACTTAACAAGGACAGCAATTCAGTGAAAGAAAAAAGGGTTCCCAGTTAACAGTTCAAATTCTATGCTATAGTGCTGCAAACTACAGAAAACTTGACATAAGAGCCAACAAAACGAGCCCCAAATCAAGGGGACATATGTGAGTATCTTTAAACTAGTTGTCTGGAATTTGAGATTCCTTAGACCAAAGGGGAGGCAGGATTTTTTTCTGTGGGTTTGGCTTTTTTTCTTTCTTGACATCATCATCCTCTAAAACGTTACTAGAAAACGCATCAGGATTTGCCTTTATGCAGTTCTGTAGAGCCACAAATGGATGTACACAGTCGGAACCTTTTTCTTCAGCTGTGCTCTTGAGAAAACATAGGAAAGCATCAGAAAACTGGGCACCACATGGACCGCTTCGCAAGTGAGCAATACAAGGGCATTCTAGTGCTTTCTGAGCCTTTGCTTCAAGTGTTTCTCCATCATCATCATCACCGTATGCAGCAGCTTCAGCTATTAAAGAATCAAGTGAAGGTTCCACAGCATTCTTTGTTGAAGCGGAATTTGAGGTTGTTGGACCACTTTCTTGATGCTCTGTGGCTGCAGCACTCTCTGCTTGCCCCATCACCAAACTGAAATAAGGTCTCGCATTATCTCATCTAAACAAAAATAAAGCAGCAAAGTGACAAATGTAGATCGTCATTGTGATGCTGTACAAGTGGTTAAGTCAGAAACCACTCGGCCAACTACTGTGCCAAACAGTCCCCAAAAGCCAAGATGAAATATATGCAGATGTTCGCAAGAAAAAATATTTCCCAAAAGTTGATTCTTGAACATATAGCCAAAAGATCAAGAAATAAATCAGCTAGATAATTTATTTGATGACTATACCATCTCGATCCTGAAGATGTAAATCTCACATGCATAGTTGGAGGTACCAACTAAATTGAAAATTCAGTTGATTGAAAATCTCAATTCAACAGGCTCATAAACAGAATTGGCAGAATGTCAAATAACTAAATAAATGCATAAATTAATTTGTCTAGTTCTAAGCACAATCGATATAGTTACTGTCAGTTCATACTTATGTTAGCGAGTTCAACAAGAATTGAGACATCTGCAGGTTGCAGGCAGGCAGGTAGCAAACTGAAGTTTCCTCTTTAACACTTCAGCAATTAATATCATTCTGGAGATATTTTCGAGAATTCTGGAGCATATAGCCAATCAATCAAGAAAAAAATCAGCTAGATAATCTATTTGATGACTACTACATCTCTATCTAGAAGCTATGGTTATGTTTGTATGTTATATCTTTAGGTGTGTTTTTCTTGAAAATTGTTAAACAAGTAAGAGGGAAGGGATAACTTTTGAAATGTCTAATAATTGCAGTGTGTGTTTGCGTAGAAAAAAGCAAAGGCTGTGTTTTTTTTAAAAATTATAGACCCTAAAAACACATTCAATTATTACACTTTTTAAATTTTATCTTTTTCTTACTTTTACATAATTTTCGAGAAACACACCAAAATTTGAAAGTAAACAAAGCCTAGATATTTTTTAAATTTTATCTCTATTTCTCTTATTTTTACACAATTTTCAATAATAATACACATAAACACACACACCTAAAAATGAAAACAAACATAACCAAAGCAAACATAGCCTATTGAGTTTCTGAGGCATAGGTTGGAGGTACCAAGTTGAAAGTTTGGTTGATTGAAATTCTTCTCTCAGCAGAATTCATAAACAGAACTGGCAGAACATCAAATAAATAAATAAAATTTTTGGTTTTAAGCACAAGCATTGTAGTTAATGTCAGTTCAGACTTATGTTACTGAGTTCAACAAGA
Organism: Avicennia marina; assembly: GCA_019155195.1. Lineage (NCBI taxonomy): Eukaryota > Viridiplantae > Streptophyta > Magnoliopsida > Lamiales > Acanthaceae > Avicennia > Avicennia marina. The sequence goes on from CM032760.1 coordinate 11,588,081, forward strand.
ATTAAGACATCTGCAGGGTGGAGGTAGACAGACAGAAAACTGAAGTTTCCTTTTAAACACTTAAGTAATTCAGGCTTCCAGCCAAAATCCCCCCGATAGAGGTGTCAATAAGTCAAGCTACTCGACTCGAGTTTGATTAAGCTTAGCAATGTTTTTAAGCCTAGTCTAACTCGAATTGAATTTAATTTTTTAAACTTAATCTCACAGCTTAACTCAAACTCTAGTTTGATTTTGAGTTTAAAAAAATTGAGGAAATCAAAATTCAAGTCATTTTCGAGCTCGAATTACTACATTCATCTACAACTAATTAATCGTTGAATAATGGAATAAATGTATCGTATGATCCACTTGCCAATGTAACAAAGAGGCATCACAGTTTGTCAACACACATTGACTACTTCACATGTCTCTCTCCCAACCAACTTGACATCCTGTTTTGAAAGCGTTCTCACACCATCAACAAGATGGTTTGTGGAATATAGGATTCCGTGTATGTGGCCACATAAGAAAATTTTAAGTCACTGAAAAACAACACTAGCTCAATCTATATAAACTATTATCGGCATTCCTACATAGATTATAAAATCCCTTCAAGCATTTTTGAAGCTAAGTAAGAAATCGCATGAAAATTAACACTGTAAAATTCTGGAATCAAGATATTTGAGACTCATAGATAGCACTCTTTAATGAACATTTCATCGAACAGCTGGTATTCCTTCCATAAGCAGCGACATGTATTTTACAGTTCCTCGTAAAAGAATCACTGAATCAAATTAACATAGTATTTCACTAATGATGATCGTTAGGGCTTCCTGAGTGGCAATCATCTGACAGATTAACGCTCAACCATCCTCATCGTTAAATATGAGATTTCCAAACCCAAAAATGCAAAAAAAAAAAAAAAAAAACAACGCATATCCAATTAATTGAACACAAATAAAGCACGAGTATAGTGTACCTTAAACTACGATACTGATGACGTCAACTTCGAGCGAGTTAAATTTTGCATGTGAATTTGAGAGGGAGAGATCGGAAGGGCGTTGGTCATTGATAAATTTATGAAGCATTTCGCGGGCTTTCGTTTACTTTCATGGCCCCCCAGCTAGTTTCTTTATTTCTTGAACTGGCCCCATTATCTCGGTATTTTATACTTTGGACCCAAACCGCATCCAGAATTTTGGTTCACGTTAAGAGTTTTGGAGAACAATCAAAGTAGTCCCTTAATAAAAATTTATTGCATGTGCATCCCCAGTCAAAAATTCTGATACAAGATAATATTTCAAATCTTTTACGAGAAGAAATTTATTTACTTCAACCAAGATATTACTTTTAAATCATGTAGCATGCTAAGTCGTTGTTGGTTCGTGGGTGCGTATTATATATAGCTTAAATTTAAGTATTTTAATGAATTAATAGAAGTTTTCAGTTAATGAGTTAAAAAATAAGTTTGAAGCTTTTTTATTTTAATATTAAGACAATCTCAGGTAATTTGGTTATTATTTTTTGACCAGTTTTAATTTCTTTATTAATTTGATTTTGGTATGCTTGCTGGATTGTTTTGATCGAGAAAGGGCACTAAATTTGAGATTTAGAAATTGAGCTCAACGTAAATAATCATAACACTAAAGAAGAAGAAATATATATATATATATATATATATAACGTTTGTATATATTAGTAAAATTTGCATACTCAATGCGTGTAGATTTATTTATAAATTATAAAATTATTGTATTTTAATTAATAAAAATAGAATTATTTAATATTAAAAAGTAGAAAGAATATTTAAAATGGTAAAATAAAAAATATCTAGAAATTTTGAAAAAAAAAAAGAGAAGAGAAAATTTGAGAAAAAACACAAATTAAAAAGTTAAAAGAAAATTTAAAATTACACAATTTTATATTTTTAAAAAACATTTAAAATAAAAAATGATGAGAGATCAAAGGCATTCTATTGTTACTGCAAGAAAATTGGTCATCAAAATAGGAAGTAGCTTTGCATTACTTGGTCATTTGTTGCGAATCAGTTGTAACTTATGTTGATAACATTAAAGGCAAAAGAAGTCACATAAAACAAATTTATGTCAAAAAATCAAACTTGAAATATTTTATTTCGCATTCCCAAATATTTTTTCAAATGACATAAGGCTTGTTGATGCTAGAAGTAATCTTCCAAATTACAAAAGTTATTCGTGTAGGCATTTGAATTATTGTAAACATTAAAAGAGCAACATTCGAGGGGTAGTGAACAAAATTTTGAATGCCAAAAATCACAACAAAGACCTCCTATAACTCAAAATTGTTTGAATTAGATGATGGTTGAAAATCAAGTTAAAATACAAGACAAACAAATAAATAATGTTGCAATATTCTACACAACAATATATAAATATTCTGCAACAAGTATTACGAATGTTGTTATACTTCTCTATAGTAATATTCTAGTGGACGGAAATTGGTCCCTTTCATCTATAAGGTATGTTTGGTACCTTTTTTGTATTTACTTGTCCTTTAAAAAATGTGTAGTATAAATGGAGAGAAAAGTTTCAAAAGAAGAGTGGCAGTTTGACATTTTGCTTACCGTTGCCTTCAGTTATATTGTAATGTTGTGATAGTATAAATTAGCCATATAAGTGAGAGTTAAACCTAAAGTTAGTTAGGTTAAACATAAGACAAATTTATTTTGGTACAATCAACAAATCATCCATCTTAGAAAAAGGTGTTGAATTTGTATAAGAGATATGAGTATTGTTCATATTATTTTTCATTATTATTTGATTGTTATAGTAAAGTGACTCTGATTTGGTGTCCACATATATAGGGGTGGATATCCAAACTGTATTAACAATTATTAATGTTTCATATTTATCATTATTATTGCAATTGACATGTGTACATGTGCTTTTGTGTAACTATTTATGTAGGATCACCTAAATCAAGTTATATTGTTGCAAAATTGGTTATGACAACACTACTACAAAATTTTAAAAACTTGTACACTGTCATACATAATTTAATAGTAAATATTGAATTTATACATAAATTTTACTCAAAGTTCAAAAATAGATTTGGTGAGGTCTTGAATCGATTTGAGATTTATCTTTTAAATTAATTTTCCTTTATCTATTTTTTAAATTTGTTTCTTTAATTTTTGAGATGATTTTTTTTTTTTGGGTACCATTTTCCATGACCTAGTAAAGCCTTTTTTCTTCTTTTTCTCCCTTTTTTTTGTTATTTTGGTCTTTAAATTTTAGGTTAGGTCAATATCATTTTTCTTAAAATTTTGTACACTTGACAAGTTTCGTGTTTTTTTTTTCTTTGGTACTTGTTGGTTCCTTTATATGTAACGTTTCAAGTAAAAAATCAATTCTAAATTGACGGCTATTATAAATATAAGAAAGATATATGTGTTTCTTTTCCTTTTTTTAGCCTTGAAGTTAAAAATTCTCTATGTTCTAGGACGGAACAAAATAATTATAAGATAAAAATAAACTCTATCAATTCTTCATCATCAAATTAAAATATCCAAGTATTCATCGCTTTTGCCTTATAAAAAACAAAATAAGACATTGAGGAAATGGGCTATAAAATATAGTGAAAAGGCTCTAATATGGTAATACCAACAAATTATTTGGATAATTAATTTCAAACTTTGATTATATAACGAGGTTTCCATTAACTAATTTAATTTCTAATTTTCGTTAAAGGACAATATGCAAATTAATTTTTGTGGAGTGATGTTTGTAAACCGTGAACAACCTAGAACTTTTGGTCACACAGGATAGGACCTTTCCGCTTTTGGTCCCATAGAAATGATTTCATTTCACTTTAACTCTCATATTTAAGGAATTTTGATTTTAATTCCAAATTTAAAGATTATACTACACCAATAATTTTAAAGCAAACAGTAATGACCACATCAATAATTTTATCTCGATATTGCTTTATTATAATTTATCTAAATAGTTCATTAAATTTGAAGTATTATGTTTCTTACATTTTGTGTAAGTTAATAACAATACTGTCTTAGACATCATGTTTTTGATTCCGAATAAAGAACATTTTACATGTATTGAAAAAACCTTATATAATTAAAACACAAGAAAGATGTTTTTCATATTTCTTTAGAGATATTAATTAAGAATATATTATTTTTAATATAGGTAAAATAACCTTATGGACGACAAAAAATCAATGCACATACACCGGAGAACGGAGACTGCATCACAAAGATAGGACACAATGTAGCTCCAAAACGGTAATTAATCATATTCACGTACATATTTTTATATTACATAAGTGTTCATGTGTTTGTGCATATTATATAAGTATTTGTTTAAGCATACTTTTGTATCTATCTAATTGGTGACAAATTATAACGTGGCGATCTGATTACAAAGAAAAAGAAAAATAATTTATGTTTCTGATAGTATTCAATTCCATTTTCGGGGAATGCTAGTATAGCACAAGGAAAGTTCATCCTTCCAATTCAGTCTTTATATTTGAAAGAACTATAATTTTTATTAATCACATACTCTTAGAATATAATAAAGAAGAATTTATTTGTGTTAGAGATTTGTTAGGCACGCCACCAGAATGTCGAATTAGAAGTGCAAGACGCACTGTACAAAGTGTTGGAAATTGTGTGGCACATTGGATCATCTGTCCTACTTTGTGACAAAGCAAGTCTTTTTTTTCTTTCTCCGAGTTGTCAGAGCAATATGTATGATGCAAAGCAGAGTCCCAATGTTACTATTAAATAACGTGATTTGATTTAATTAACATTACATGCAAATTTAATTCAAAGAGTAAAATTTTAAATGACTATTTCTTATTTGCAAATTATGTATCATTGTTAAGAATATTGTAAAGTTGAAGATAACCAATAGCAAGAAATATAAATGTAATATATGGATAATGTACTTCCAAATTGAGGGTGGGCATAAACCTGCATGAACTGTAAACTGACCCACTTGCCCATAAAGATCAAATTCGCTTTGGTTTAAAAATTTTTAATTATAGTACTTGACAGTTAGATTTTTACCCATCTGTCAATATTGTGTCGGGCAGTGAATTTATAAAGAGAGACCCACTTTTTATACATAATATATAATTACTGTTTTTTTTTTTTTTTTGTTGTCTTTTAAATCTTATTTGTGTCAAATGTTGCTTCTTATCAAACATCGTAAATTGAAAAATCTTCAAATTTCCTCACACCACACAACCTTTTTGCTTGCTCATCTCATCTTTCAACATGGCTGTTAAACCCCACAGTAATTTTAACCACATAAATCGTAGTTTTCAGGAATCACGATGAAATTATCGCATAATGAAATCGAACCCAATTTTACAAAGAAATAGCTCACTTCGCTTACCTTTAAAGATCTTACCTCTAAAGAACTTTTAATTCTTACCATTCCCTAAAATAAATTACACATTTTAAGGGTACGTTAACTTTTCATTTATTGAAGTCAATGGCAACACTATTATCAAAATTGTACATAAACTTTGAATTATTGTTGACACAAGCCAAGTCTTATTGCATGTAGTCCGTTAATTGAAGAACTAACGTGTACTGATGTGGTTATAAGAGATATGTTGTTTGACAGAGATTAAAAAAAAATATTAGTTATACATAACACTTGCGCCTAACTGCCAACATGATATTGATTTAAACCTATCCGTTTGAAACGATATATAAACTGACGCAGTTGAAATTTTTGTCTAACCGCCTATAATAAGTTTGGATAAATTTTCACTATGAAACCAAATGAACTTGATTGTATCCCTCCTAACAAAACCTATTTATTCGTTTTTGGATCCAAGCTTCACCAATTTTTTTTGTCATATTATATCTCATCATTCTTTCTCTTTTTTTGGATGTATGTGTTTGTGGGATATGAAAGTTGGTACAAAATTTAAAAATAATATGAAGAGAGATTTTTTTTTTGATGCATAGTATGTTTGAATTAAGAATGTGTATTTGGAAGGGATGAAAAGGTGGATAGTTGCCTCAAGCAAGAACCCCATGAAAAAATTATTGACTAGATTGATCAAGAATATGTCTTTTTGATTTTTGGGGCTTCTGTTTTTGAGTAATAATTTTGCATTCCTCTTGTTTTCAACTAAAACAATCATTCTAAACTTCAGAGCCAATTTTTGAACCGCTCTAAATTGGTAGCCAAACAACTGTGAAAGCTACTTAACCTAACTATTTAACTGATCTAGGGGTAAGAATATCAAAGAGGTAACAGAAATTAGCTATTTTAATTAAAGAAATTTGTAGTACTAGAAATTATAATCTAATTTAGTTAAAATAGGACGGCGCAGAGCCAGTTGAATATCCCAATAGAAGGTTAATTAGTCAGTATCTTTTGGGGGCTAATAAGTTTCTAGTTACCTAACTAATTCACCGCCTTCCTTGAAGTTTGGGTTGATTATAAATAGACCCCATATCTTTTGGAAAATTATTCCGTCTTCTCTTTAAGTATATATTTAACTAACAATTAGATTCAATCAGTGAGTGAATCATCGAAAATTAATAATTTCAACCAAAAAATTGATGAAAAATACAATTTTACCTCTCAATTGATCTCTCCACCTATTGTCTAACATGTTTAGACCAAAATATCCTTATATATTAGCTATACATGTAGAGATGTAATTTTTATGGAAAAAAAAGATCGCAATATGTATGTGTCATAAAAATTTTAAAAATAAGAAAATATTTTTAAAATATAAATAGAAATATAAAAATCGTTTTTCAATTTTATTCTCTAAAGAGCATAAAAATTTCAAAATATAATAATATATTTTACTAATATATAGTTAGAACTAGAATCATTTTTTTAAAAAATTATTATCTAGAGAGTATAGAAAATTTATTTTCCAACTAATTAAATTTTAAAAATTAAAATTTTATGAAATTTAAAACTAAATATATTTATTTTTTAAAATATAAAATTCAAAATTTTGTAAAAATCTAAATATAAATTTTATTATATTCTCCACATATTTTCCCTAGAAAATACTAAAAATTATTAATTTAAAAAGATTAGTCTATAACTTATAATATTTAATAAATGTGCTCTCTAAATTTTGAAAGAATATTTATTCAAAATATTTTCCAAGAAAGATGTTATAATATAATTTTATAAAATATTTAAAATACTTAAAAAGATAAGTTTTATAAAAAAAATATATGCAAAATAATATAAATCATGTTATATAAAAATCTACAAATAAACATTTATGTTTTATAACATATAAAGCAAAAAATATAAAAGATATGCCTAAATAATTTTGCAACAAATACGAACAAAATCATAGTATGAAATACAAATTTAAAAATTTAAATTTCCAGAAATTTACAACTTCAAAAAATCTAAAATAGAATTTTTTGTTATATAAAATTAAAATTTTTAAGCTATATATATTTTGAAAAATGTATAATTTTGATATGTTTTAAAAATATTAATTTTTAAAATTCTAATTTAGTATATATGTTTTTTTAATGTACATGATCATATTTAGTAAATGTTATTAGTTACAAACTTATATTTTACATTTAGTATTTTTATTTTAAATAATTTATTTTTATATTTTTTTATAAAGCTTATCTTTTTAGATGTTTTAGAAAATATATTACAATGTCTTTCTCGGGAGATTTTTTGCATTAATATTTTTAAAATTTTATTTTAAAACATATACTTTGTAAAATATAGTTTAAAATTTTCTAGATAATATATTTTCAATAAATAATAAGTTTTGAATATAATATATATTTTATGATATATAATTGAGAGGGTCATTCCGATTACACAGGGGTAAAAAAGGTATTTTCAACATGAGATAATTTTGGCTTTTTGATTTTTTTTTAATGTTTTTTGGCAGTGGGCAAATTGATCATTTTGTTTAAAATGTCAGAGAAATCGATCAACCAGGTTAACGTATAATTATTCTTTAATTTTATAGTTTTTAACTATTCTCATGAAAGTTGGTGGGGTAATTAACCCTTGTCAAGGGCTGTTTTCAACATAAATTGAGCTTAAGCCGAAAAATCTATTGCTGGGGTATTCATTCGCCATTTGTTGGTAAGTCGAAGGGCAATTCTTGTTTGCTCAAAGGCTCAAACAGCTCGACTCCAGCTCACAAGCTAGAATTAGAGTTTTCAGGTGTTTGGCATATTGTCTAATTAGGCTCGAATTGAAATCAAGATTTAGGCTCTTAAAAGCTTTGTAAGTTGACTAACAAGATTTTACCATTTGAATATGTAATATTGTATTTAATCAATAATAGTACTTGCAGCAATATATGTTGGTATTATTTCAGATTACTACAATAGGGATCATAGTAATAGAGCGTATTATCATCAATGCTTTGTTATAATTAATAAACACAATTTGGAAATAAGTTTTAAGTTTATATGATATTATTCTCCTAAAAGTTCATAGTGGTATGATAAAAAAAATAATCATATTTAAATAACTATGAAACTATGCAGTTCACATTGATTTCTATAAAAAATAATCATATTTAAATCAAGGTTAATTGTTTTCTGCATAAAATTTGAAGTAGTCTTCCCTTGAACTTGGCTCGAGCTCAATTTCATTAAAAAGAAATTAAGAAAATGGAAAAATATCATATCACTTGTGTTAGGGTAAATTAAATCTCATCCCCGCATAATTAAATAAACTAAATCCAAAACACAATCTCAAAAATTATAATTAATTTGAATCTATGAATAGGCATGCCAAAAAGAACGTAAATTTCAAACAGTGAAAAGTAGAATAAAGTTTTATAAGAGCAGACGGGATTAGTAATTAATGGTTTCACGGGCAAGCAACAGTGCAACCATGTTCGTCTACTTAAGGAAGCCAATCTGATGAGACCTCAGAACTCGCACACTATCTCACAACAACTAGAGATGTGGTCCTTAGAACTCTATATTGTTTTTGCCTTTAGCATTATACTCCTTACACGGTTTTGGATCTATTATAGATGGAGAAACAGTAAATGCAGAGGATTGCAGCTTCCTCCTGGATCCTCAGGGTTCCCTCTGATAGGGGAGAGCCTTGAATTGCTCATTCCAAGATACACCTTGGATGTTCATCCATTCATTAAAAAAAGAATTCAAAGGTAAGTCTCCACATGTATAGATCCCTTACTGTTTATCCTCGTACTTGGCTGTATGCATCAAAATAACTTAAAAGAACAGCCTAAAATGTAAGTTCATCATCCGAAGAAGTTCAACCTCAGGTATGGGCCGCTGTTTCGTACGAATGTGGGAGGCCAAAATGTGATTGTGTCAGCTGATCCAGATGTCAACCATTACCTTTTCCAGCAAGAGGGCAAATTGGTCGAGCGGAGTTACCTTGACTTATTCAACAAAGTATTCAAAACTGAGGATTTTAATGTCACTGACATTCACAAGTATTCGAGGAAGGTGACGCTGAATCAGTTTGGCCTTCAAAGCATCAAAGAGAAGCTGCTTCCTCAGCTCGAAGAAGTTGTGCGTGCAGCCCTGCATTCATGGTCCCTCCAAGATTCAGTTGAACTGACATCAGCTGCCATACTGGAGGTTAACTTAATAGATTTTCCATAATCTTAGCTTGATAAGGTTTTGTGGTTACATTATATAAAATGATATAATTATCTTCATTTTATATTTCTTTTATCATTTTCTTTCATTCTTTTCTTTTAGCTAACTATTTTAATTTATGTTTTCTCGCAAATTTTCTTTCATTTCAAATTAGTTTGATGTTTCTTTTCTTTCTTTTTTAGTACAGACATTTTTTTTATCCTTTAAATTTTAAATAATTTTTTATATTATTTAAAATATAGTAATAATGTAATGTATAAATAAATTTGTGCACACAAAGAGTATGCTGCTTTTACTAGTTGTTATGAGTTTGGGTTTAATTTGGTTGCTTATTGTAAATTTATAATGCTACCCTCAATTAGTAAATTACGCCATTACCCTTAATTAAAAACACTAAACACACTCAAATATAGTTATTATTATTACCCTTTTTCGGTACTATATATGTAATGGCCGGCCCTTTTCTTTATCTTTATCTTTTTTTTCTGTAAAAGACAATAAATAATTGTTTATTTACTTCTTCTTCTTGATATTATTATTGTCTAGTGTTACATAAGAAAGTAGAATAATTATGAGGGCCGGTCAACTATGCCAAGGAATAGAGAGGATAATCAAATCATACAATGTAGATAATAAAGGGCAGATTGTGGGGCTGATTTTGGATGACAAAAGGGATAGATTGGGGGCTGATTTAGGAGGAATAGTTGCGGGAAATTAATTACCACAACTAAGGCTTTGTTTGGGAAGGGGTTTTGTTGGGAGATTATGTTTGGTAAGATGTGTTGGAATGATTAGTATATTTAAAAGTAAAGTTTTGATGTGATGAATCATATAATTTGTTGAAATTATATATTTGAATATATATATATATATATATATAATATAATAATGATTGAATGATGTGATAATATATTGAGATAATAATTACTTTTTAGGGATAAATGTGAGAGTAAGGATGCATGTATGTGTGTGTGTGTGTAGGTTTTGATATGATTGTGAATAAGTATAATAATTGAAAAATAATTAGTTAGTTATATATGTAAGAGAAGAAAATTTTGAATTTGAATTTGAAAAAAAAAATTTATGGTGTAAGATATTTGATTGTATGAAATTAATGAGATAAAAAATGGTGAAAAGTGGCTAACAAATATAGCCTAAGGGGTGAACCTTGTCTCAATTATGCTTGCCTAGCCCTAAGTACAAAATTACAAGTCCATTGAGGTTGCTGAAATTTTACACTTTCCCATCCCAATTCCTGCACTTTGGCTGGCTATGAGGTGCAGAAGCAAGGAGGAATTTTGTTGAGTCACTTTGAGGTAAATTGCTTAATCGAACTATTGTATTTCAATGGTCACATGGGGAATTGGGATTATTGGACCATATGCACTCTACATTGACATTTTACGCACATATGTTGGTTCGTACTCAAAGAAACATGCATACATATAGAGGAAAATGACTTGCACTTGTGTAGATGAACTGTATGTGTACCCCGTTGTTTTCTTGTCTATCATAGTCCTTAATACTCCTATCAAACCATGTTACATTAATAATAGATATTCATGCACAATGTGGACTTAAAATGAGTATTTGGACCATTAGAATATCCAAGAATATGTAAACTTCGAGTTCGGCCAATCTACCTAGGTCGATTGCCCAACGCCAGATCAATCCTAACGGCATGATCAACATATATTGATTGCAAGAGGCTAAGATCATGATTCCAGTGGCCCTTGGGTTGACTTCTTGAGGGGTAGGATCAATCCCCCATTGATCCAAGATAGTGCGGTCGATTGAGATCAAATGCAGGTGGTTGATTGTAGTTCTAGTGCTCAACAGATTGACTGCCCTAGCTCTACACGATTGATCTTAGTCTATTCGTGTAGGATGATCGACAACAATCAATTGTGAGGCTAGGGATTGTAATTCCAAAATGCCCTATATTCGATCGCCATGCCACCTGATCAATCTAGATTGATCACGATTGATATCGAGGCTACCAAATTGATCCACTAGTACCCCAAATTGATCCATGCCCCTTTTTTCATGATCCTTCCACTTGTGTTGTGTTCTAACCATCATGCCCCCATGAGTATTCACCATAGACCCATGTGAAACACTATCTACCTGACCTAAACACACAAAACTCATTAACGGTGTGAAAATCGTTGAGAATACATGAGGACTAGCACAACCGATGTAAGGAAAAACCAACCAATATCTCATGGATTTTAAGGTGCATTTAGCGAAAGGATAGGACGTTCAATTCATTAAATTTGGGATTAAACAAAAATTATTTTATTGGATAGGAACCCAAAGATCAATAACCGATGAGCAACCAAACTAGCAAAGCTAATACTAATTAAGTGGGTTACCTTGCAATTTCTTCAACTACTTTAGAAAAATTTTCTTTATCAAGCTAGTGAATTCTCTATGATATTACTGTATATAAAATGATTATCTCCATTATTTGTGAATATTTAACTGTGTTATCAAAAGATGCTCTACTTGTTTTTAAACATGAACTTCATAACTTTTAACATGGATATGAGTAAACATATATATGTGTGTGTGTGTGTGTGTGTGTTTTACAATGAAATTCCAATCTAATGTTTTACCTATAACAAATTTTGATAAAATTTCTTATGTTTTGGTAATAAACACTATTGTAAAAGAATAAATTCTGACCCATAAATGGCTATAAAAGTTCAAGTAACCCTCTTAATTGTGATTATAAATTGAATCACATGACATTCTCAATTGAGGTTATAAATTGAACTAATTAATCTTCTCAATCAAAATTATAGATTAAACCATATTATCCTCCATAACTGGAGTTATAAACTAGGGTTTTGATTAGTTGAATGGTATGTAAGATATTTAGAGCCCATGAGCAATGTAAAAATATATGAAAACAAATGTTTTATTGTTTACTCTAAAATGTTCATGGTAATTTTAATATTTCCTCAAGAGGTTAATATGAAAGAACTATTTTTTGCTCACAATTCAAAAGGCAAGTGAATCTACTTACTAAACGACTAGTCATTCGACAATTTTGAAAAACACTTTTTGTAGATGATGTCAATAGAGACGTGGGCACCTAGGGTCGGTAGAGAGTTGAGATAGAAGAAAGAACTTTTGGTTATTGCTTTACCTTGTTAATTAAGAACTCAAAGATGTAATTGAAACATTGTAGTGTAAAATTATTATCATTTAACGGTTTAAATACTCAGATAATTTGGACTTTGGTATATTTTGAGATATTCGTTCTTAGTGTATTACTGTGTTGTACTCGAAATGTGGGTGTGACAATATATCTATACTTACTTTTATTATTTTGAAAGTATGATATTTTAGTTGAGTATTGGAAAATTACAAAACTACCTTAGTTATTTTTTATTTTTCTATCCTTTTTCCTTTTATTTTTATTTGTTTTTCTCTTCAATATTCTTTCTTTTCGAATTCTTTATGTATTTCTCTTTTCTTATTTTAAATGTTATCTATATATTTTAATTTGATAATTTTTATTATTTCAAATATGATAATTTTACAATTTATAAATTAATTTGCATATGAATAGAATCTGCCACTTTTAGGGTTTCATTTATGCTTGTATTACAGCAGCATCATTCCTGCCTAGTCAACTTAAAGCTATTAATGTTCAATCTAAACATGGATGCTTCTGATTATCTTGCACAGATATTTGGCGAATTTGGCGCAAAGCAGCTGTTTGGTGATATCGAAAACTTGAGAGAGCTATTGGATAACTTTTCCAGCTTCTCCAAAGCTGCACTGTCCTTTCCCCTAGACATTCCTGGTACCACATATCATAAATGTATCAAGGTAGTTATTATTAATTAATCTAGAAAAATAAAAATTCAAAGAATGGTAAATAGTAGCATTCTTTTGAGCTCTTACTTCGTCACCACAAGAAATTTTCAGGAAAAGAACAAAGCTTTGAAAATGGTTGGGGACATTGTAAAGGCCAGGCTTACTTCATCACCACAAAATACTCAGGATGATTTGCTGCTAAGTAAAATCCTAAAGGACGTGAACGAAGCGAACTTCCTGTCGGATGAACTTATAACTCATCTGATGTTCGGCGTCACCTTTGCTGTGTCCGAGAGTATCGCAACGCCCTTAGCATTTGCCGTGAAATTTATATCAGAGAATCCAGCTGTTCTACGGGACTTAATGGTCGGTTATCTGATAAGAAAATTTTTAACTCTTTAATCATTAAATGCTGTGGTTTGGTCCTATAATTACTTGATAATTCTCAGGCCGAGCATGAAGAAATCCTCAAGAAGAGAAAGAACTTGGACTCTCTGACCTCCTGGGAGGAGTATAAATCCATGACTTTTACCCTCCAAGTTAGTATTATGTGTAAATATTTTCATTGCTCGATGATTATCTAGGGTTGAATACAACGACTTCCCACTGGTTAGAATAGTTACTAATTGATTTTTTTTGGAAAATGTCGTAAATGCTTGCATATGACTTAAATTTCGATTCTATATATTACAAAAGTATATCAATTGTATAAAATAGTTCCTTAAATTTACACTTGCCGGTTTGTTATATACATAAAATGTGTGCTCTTTTTATGAGATGGTACTCAAGATTATCCAAACTAATCTTGCTGAATTGGTCATGAATATTTAGAAATTTTATGAGACGGTATATTAAAATTTATTTTCAGAAAAATAGCGCGATATTGTTTGGCATCATCTGATGGTAATTATAATGCTTATTTTAATAGAAATGATTTTTTTTTTTTTTCATATCTAGAACTAAGAAGAATAGATTCAGTAATTTACACTCTATTTCTGGATAAGTTAATATATAGTTAAGCCTAGTCACCAATTTGCCTGCTTAGCTAACTTATCAAATACATGGCAACTTGAACAGGTCATCAATGAAACGTTGAGATTGACAAATACAATTCCTGGACTTCTACGAAAGACTATAAAGGACACAAGAGTAAAAGGTATTATTATGTTCGTGTTTGGATTACTTTCTTGATCAATAAAAAAATGACGATCATCAAATATTATTTTGGCTCCACTGCAGACTACACAATTCCAGCAGGCTGGAAAATTATGATATGCCACTCTGCGTTGCATTTGGACCCTAAAACATACAAAGATCCCCTGACATTTGATCCGTGGCGTTGGAAGGTACTTAAACCCAATGGCCTAAACATAGACAGAATCATGATATATCATGATGTAATTTTGATTATTGAATACTCTCACATGGTCAAATAGGATGTTCCTTCAGAATTTACACGCAAGAACTTGATTCCTTTCGGTGGGGGCATAAAGCAGTGTGCGGGCGCAGATTTCGCGAGGGCGTCATTATGCATTTTCCTCCATGTTTTGGTCACCAAATACAGGTATGCACACGTATTGGGAACAATTATATTGGTTATGTTGGTTGAAGGTTTTGTTGGGCGGCGAAAATTATATTTGGTTGTAAAATTTTGGTAATTATTTGAATTTGTATAGTTATATAAATGTATAGAATATATAATGATAATTATAAGTGAATAATGTGATACTAGATAGAGTCAATTAATGATTAGTTTTTAAGCTATAAGTGTGTGTGTGTGTGTGTGTATATATATATATATATAAATATGAGTATGTGTTTTTGTGTGTGTATATGTATATGTATTGATTTGATCATAAATAAATATAATGATGAAATTTTGAATATTTATGTATATGCAATTGAGGGAATAATTTGAATTTTAATTTAAATAGGCATTTTTTTTTAAGTAAAATGTTTGGATTGTGAAAATTTTAATGGAATGAAACCCAATAAAATTGTGAACCAAACTTAGCCATTAACATCCCTCAATTATGATTAAATAATTAAAATAATCTTCATACGTGTTTTCTTATTACTCTGACGCATGTGTCAATAATATTTAATTTTAATTGTCAGTGAAACAAAAAAACCACTGCTATGGCATCAGTATAATTATCCAATTAGTAGGGCCGTAATTAGACCATAATCGATGGATTTTCAACGGAATCACCCCTCTACGTTCATTTCCTTGGTGTCGTAGCCATAAATACCAAGTCAATATTTTTGCCATAAATAGATTTTTTTTGGGTAACAGGTGGTCTGTAGTTAAAGGAGGAGATATCATCCAAAATCCTGTCTTGCACTTCAAAAATGGACTCCATGCATCTGTGTACTCTAATGGCGACGTCAAGACTGCACAGTGAAACGTGCAGGATTCATGTCATTGATTGATTTCAGGTTGTTGTGATTTTAGTTTCGAATCTAGTTGACATAACATTCTTCAAAAGTTGCTAATCATATTAATTATTTCTGTGCAGGATTCTCGAATTCGTGTCATCGATCTCATGCCGCTTTTAATTTCAAACCTGTGCGCAATATAATATCTCAAAAGATAATAACCATATCAGTTGTGCATATTGATGTGTATCCGTGCATACTTTCATCATATATATGTGGGTAATGTTGTTGGTAATTCCATCTTCACCTCAATACGTACGGATCAATATGGAACTCTCAGATTAACAAAATATTGCCCATGGACTAAGAAGAATAGCAGATATAATTATATTCGAGTTTGGATTTTTTTGGGGTCAAAATTCCACGTAGATACGACCAAAAACTATTATTCGCTTGCGCAATTCAAGAGAATTATGATATGACGGCCAGCCTTGCATTTAAACCCATTTAAACCCTATATGGCTATGTTTGGAAGAGGTTTTCGTTTTATACAATGTTTAGGAAGAATTGTGTTGAGATTAATAATACGTTTGGGCGATAATTTTGATAGAATAAACAGTATAATTTATTTAAATATATTAATAAAATATATAATAATAATTAAATGATGTGATAGTATATAAAAATAATAATTATATTTTATGATATAAATAAAAATAAATGTGAGAATATGTGCAATATGTATAGATATTGATTTAATTATAAATATGTGTAATGATTAAAAAATAATTAGTCAATTATATATATAAAAGAGAAAACATTTGAATTTGAATTTAAATGAAAATTTTATTAAATTGTATGTTTAATAGTGTGGAGTTTGAAAGAATATTTTGCAATTAAAAGTTGGCTTGCCAACATAAACTATATGTTTGGAAGCCTCTTTCAACTTAACACAACCCACCAAATTTTATACTACCAAAGATATTAATCAAAAAATTTTTTTTCAAATTCAAAATTTTACTTTCTTTATACATAACTAAGTAGTTATTTTTTAATCATTATACCTATTCACAATTAAATTAATACATATACTTATATATATATATTTAAACACTATAAATTAATCATTATTCCCACATACTATTAGCTAATCTAATCATTATCATCATTATTATTATTATTATATATTTTATATATTTATAAATAAAAATTCAAATAAATAACACTATTTATTCAATCAAATATTCTTTTCAAACATACCACTTACTTCAATACAACTCTCATTTAATAGCATTCATCACCAAAATACGCCTTCCAAACATAGCCAAAGATCCCTTATTATTTGATCATACAAGGTACTTAACTAAGTTTAGTGGCATAAACACACACACACACATATTTTGTAAAATTGATACATTCTATGTGCGTATAGAATTATTTATAAATTATAAAATTATTATATTTTAAATAATGAAATAATATTATTAAAATTAAAAATGCAAAATATATTTAAAATAAGAAAACAAAGAAGGATGAAAAAAATTGAAGATGAAATTTTTAAAAAGAAAACACCAACAAAGATAAATTGAAAGATAAGGGGGATATACAACATAGAAAGAGACAAAATAATTTTAAATAAGCATAGATGTGTGATATGTTCTAGGTTGTGTGAGCAAAAGGGGATGCAAAAGTGTAATTTTACTTTGTGCTACCACACTAGACAAAAACACTTAATAATATAGGATAAATATAGATATATATATATATATATATATGTATATATAATTGTTACTTTGGAGTTGGGCCTGTATATACAGAAAGTTTATCATGCGTATCTTGCGAATCGTGTTTCCCACTCCTCTATCCTTTAAATATATCTATTACGTGGTAGCTATTGTGCTTATTTATTTTTTCATTAAACTTTAGATGATAGATGTAGACCACTATATTACTACCCTAGCATGATAGCCTTGCCTAGCCCCTTTTCGGAGACCAGTGCTTTACAAACAGGGGAATTTCTCTTCCACTCTTTAAATTTTGCAAATGTCTCATTTGGCCTCATCTAATTAGGGGTCACGAGGCCACTTTCGACAGTCCTTGGGAAAGGACTTATTTGCCTCTCTCTTAATTCTTCAATCCAAAGCGGGTAGCTAGGGTAACTAAAGCCCTACATGAGTCGAAAAATCTTCAACCTAAAATTTTTCAACACTCGTCAAAAGACCGTTTCTATTATCATCAAGTGGAGCAACTACAAAAGGATTCAGCAAAGCTTGTCAAGAGCTCAACAATTTTCTTCAGAGGTGCCACGATCTTAAACATTTGCAGAAGGAGATCTTCCAAGAGTACAACTGCTTGTTAGATGAATTTCACTCCTACCAAAAGCTCAACCCTTGCCGTTTCATGAGTACCTCTCAAGTCCAAATAGTCAATCTCATTTTGAGTCCCTCTTGGATGAATGAATCGTCAAATTTTGCACTTCCACCCAATTTACTGAACTCTTAATGCAACAAGAATGTTAGGCCTCTCTGGGTGCCTAGACTAGCTGTTTAGTGAAGGCTTAATTCGCTCCGCTGCTAACCTCGGTGACCTCGATTGGAAGCTAGGTTGGTACTCCCTCCCTGAGGACCTTATTGTAGGCCATTATAAAAGTGGAACTTTTGTTGATGATCTTGCCTACATGGATCCTTATTCTTTCCTCTCAAGCTTTAATTCTGTAAACACTGCTTTTTGTTGTATATATGGTTTGATTGGGGGCCTAAAGTAGTGTTAAGCGTGGCCTAGCTCCGGGCTATACTCCTAATACTTTTAAGGGTTTCTTATGTAATATTGTCTATAATGGAAATATCCATGTCGATTATTGCCAGTGTAATATTTCATTTTTCACTTACCCCTTTTGTTGCTTGTTTTGTTTTTCTTTGTTTATTGTTTATATATATATATATATATGTGTGTGTGTGTGTGTGTGTGTGTGTGTTTGTTTGTATACATATAGGCCTTTCATTCTTCCTTATCTCTAGCCACCCTCATGCCACCATTACTCTAACACGGACGTCCTTGTGCTACACCTCATTTAATGCTGACTCATCAGTCACTTTGTCTTCCAAGCCTCATCCTGGTAGTACACACAGATGACCTTTTTTCACTTGGTTTCTTGAGCTCTACCACGCATCGTACACGAGTATGTTGCTGCATATTTTTCCTTACTATAAATTCCTCCCCCTCTCCTTTTCTCTTAATTTACCATTCTCCTCTCTCGCCTCATCTCTCAAAACTTCACCCTTTGTCGCCTTTCAAGTTTTCTCCCTCCCTCGCCATTTTAGGATTTGAGATTTACCCCTAGTAGTATACAAACTTAGTAAGTAAAATGTGTAACAAATCAAAAATAAACCAATGTGCTAAAAAGTTAAAAAGACTAATTACAAATAAATTCTATTAATAGAGTTCCAATCCATCTAAACCACTTATTTAACTATTTTTAAAGTGCGCAAAATAGAAATCTTATAATAGTAGAAAACTGAATGAATTGTAAATTATCTATATTAATTATTTATAAATTAAGTATCATTAATAAAATTAATAGAATCCTAAACTATTTAAGTCAATTATAAACCTAAATTCATAATAAACTAAATTATAATTGCATAATTGTACTTTTAAAATATCAACAATTTATGACACCTAATAAATAGAAAATAAATAAATATGTTGAAAAATTATGAAATATCAAATTGCTTAATTAAATTATGAATTATAATTTAAGTGCAAAATACTAGCAATTTATTAATTATAGGAAAGTTTATGAAGATGATATATAATTTATATACATATACACGAGTTACTTTTTATAGTAGGCTCATAGGTTAAAAACCAAATAGCATAACTGATAACGCATGATCAAGGCCGTGATTGTAAAAGGGTGTTCTGTAGTCTAAGCTGCAATCACAAGGTTTTGAGTTGCAACTGCAGTCTTTGATGGTACAATCGCAGTATTTCGGAGCCAGAAACGTTCAACTCTCATTTTTTTGTAATTTTTAGGGGTTAATTTTGACTTTTTACACTTCTACACATCTCTTAAGATTTCTTAAGCTATAAATAAGAAATCCATGCATTTGAAGAAAGGGACTTTATAGTTTTTTAAGGTTTTAATTTCTTTTTGAACTCCTAAAATATAGGAACACGAGATTATAACTTGGAGCATGAGGAATCCAAGCCAAAAGTTAAAGAAGATTTGTTTTTCCATGTAAGAAAAAGTCTTAAGAATAAGTTTTTATAACTTTTTCTATTATTTTGATGTTTACTTGGATGATAAACGATTTAAAATTTATTTTTATTGAATTTACTATAAATTTCTAAATCCTTCTCTAATTGCTTGTATTTGTGTTTAGTCTATGATGTGTGCATGAATTTTAATTAATTATCTTTACATGGTTATTAAGAATTGTGGATTTAGATAATAATTGAGAGGAGGGATTGGCCACTTCTCTAATTATTTGTAGTAGTACAAGGAATAACAGGAGTGAAAGTTACACATTAGACATACAATTTGTGAACATTAACTCTTTAAAAATAACAGGAGTGAAATCGTAAAATTAATGCGGGAAGCCATTGTTAATCACCAATTTAAACAATTGACTCGATTTGGTCTGAGAAAACTCGTCAAAATTTGGAGTTAAAGCTATAGGAAAATTCGGAAAAATATCATGTATACTTTAGGATTAGCAATCTGTAACCAGTACAATTAAATTGATAATTAATATAATTTAACATGCATAAAAAACCAACACAACGCAAGTGGCTAGATTCTTTAGTTTTTAGCACTCCAATACTCTCATCTAATATACATTGTTCTTATTGTTTGTTTTTAGTTTTATTTCTTTTCTTTTGCTGTAATTTTGAAGCTTAACTAATAAGAATTTGATTAAATCAATAGACACATAAACTCTATTTCTCAATACTAATTATTATAAATTTAAATTTTAGTGTATTATAATGACATGCATCAATAACATATGGTTGAACGCATACTTCTTTTATTCACTTGGTATAAAAAAAAAAGTGCATAATGCTGACATTTTATTAGACTTTCAACCTAAATAAATCTTGGTTGTTTAGGAGACGTGTTAATTATTCATGATGTATGGTGAAGAATAGAGTATTCTCAAAAACAATTTCTTCGAAACAAAAGGGACACAACAAACGACAGAGATATATTTCGGTACAAGAGGGAGAGAGATAGCCCGACCCCTCTTCCTCATGGTCGCCACTCTCTTTATCATTGTTCCTCCTTTTCAAGTTGGACTTAGCCTCCAAAGGCTTGGGAAAGATCGATTGACCTGTTGCACGACAAACTGAAGTTCTGCAAGCATAGATACTCCACGCACACAATTCGCTTAGTCAAAACATTGGGGTTCTTTGCATCTTTCTACATGATCTGTGTCGACATTTCAGGATTCCCTTTTGCTGGTGGAAAATTTATGAATACAAATATCAAATTAATTAATTAAATTATGAATTATCATTTAAGTGTAAAACAAGTGCAATTTATTAATCATATGAAAAGTTATAAATAATTTGATTGTGCGGATATATATATATATATATATATATTCACAAAGTTACGTTTTTATAATAAGTTCATAATCAAATTTATTTTGAATTATTTTTAATGAAATCAAAAAAGTACTAATAATTGATGTGCAAGGCTCGAGTAATTTACTAATATTATAGGAGACAAATCATGGACAGATCCGAGGCGACACTCCATCAAATCCATCTTATACACGTATATATTATCATACAATTACTTGGAAAGAAAGGAAAATGAGTGCCTTTGATACCAGACAGCGCGAGAGATAGTGAGAAACATGTGCCTCTTGGTCGCCACTCTTTTTACTATCGCCACTTTTCAAGCTGGACTCAGCCCTAGAGGCTTCAGAAAGAATGAGTGACCTGCCGTACGATAAACTGGGCTTCGAGAAGAACGTGTACTCCACGTACTCATATCTATTCATCAACATGCTGGGTGTGTATACGTCTCTTCACGTGATTCACACACATTTTAGGATTCGCATTATAGAAATTTAAGTTATCTAACCTACTTTTATTATTTTTAAGTTAAGAGAAATTGATGAAATTAATAAAAATTAAAATTATTTAAACTAATTGCACAGTTGTTTATGATTGTCAATTATCTAAATGACATATAAAAGTGAGTGATAATATATTAATATTTGATAATAAATTAAATTATGAACACATATACTTTTGAATATATATAATAAATACATAAATATATATATTTTTACAATGTGGCAAAAATATTGTACACTTTTGTATGTATATGTTGGGGCAATGGATAAGTGCTAACGTGGTGATGACATGACACTGATGTGATAGTCAGTGTGGAGGATGATATGAAAGTAAATGATATATATGGAAAATATATCTTGTCAATTGAAAAAAGTTAATGTTAGTCTTCATATTTTATATTTTATTTTAGTTATTTTTATATTAATTTTGATATAATATGATAAATTTATTCATCACAAAATAATTTTTTTTACTATTTACCTAATATAGTGAATAATTTATCATAAAAGTTTTAATCAACAAGAATTCAGTAGAAAATTTTTTTTTTATCTCATCAATAACCTATATCAAAATCATGAAAAAAAATAGTTGAAAACTGAAAATGAAAAACAAAGAAGATAGGTTTTTGTATATTAAAAAAGCAAAAAATATGAAAACCAGTATATTAGTTAAAATTAATTTTTCGAATTTAATGATTCTTATTTCATGTAAAAGTTACTAAAGTGCTATTTCACGTCATTCTATAACAAATGTATTAAGAGACAAAAATTACTCAATACTCAACCAGTAGTGTTATTTTTTAGTCCCTTCGAAAAATTAGTGCACTAATGTCAGAAATGTATTCTATAGTGTAAACCTTCACTCGTACTCTTTAGATATGTGACTAAACACACATCTATTGCCTTAATTAATTACTTATCACAACTATCATATTTACTTTTAAATTTGAATAGAAAGTTTATGAATTTTATTTTTATAATTATTTGTTAATTTATTTTCAATTAATAAGACGTTGAAATTTTTCATTTTTTTGCACACCCTTTAGCATATATTATATAATAAAAATACAAATTATTATTTTTAGTATAATGTTGTATTTGTATTTAAACAAAAAAATCATGATGTAAAATTTTCCACATTAAAATTTAGATAAAATAAGTTTAATATTTATATATTATCTAACTTAAATTATTATAAAATTTTTAGTATATAAATAAATCAATTTTTATTTAATGTTCCCACACATATAGTATCGTACAATATTGCAAGTATACGGAAACTTATGTATGTAATTAATATTTACTCAAATTATAAGCAATCGAGTCTATGGGACTTCAAAATAAATTTTACGAAGCAAGGCTTATTTTTTATAAAAAAGAATTGTTTAAATTTTAAAGACATGTCGTGAATTAATTATTATTATTATTATTATCATCATCGTCGGGGTTAGTCGTTGAGATCATGTTCAGAAGCAAAAGCTACCAGAGGCTCATCTCCATTCAATGGCCTCGCTCTCGCAGCCTCCATTCTTCTCTTCTCTTGTTCCAATCAAGAAGAACAAGAATCTTGCGCTCTCTCCGAGACCCAACACCTTCCTCTCACTCAGGAACTCAAAAATCTCGTCCTCCGATGCAGAGTCTTCCCCAAATTTTGAACAAAATTCATCAGAAACCCAACCTGGTGAAGAAGACCCTGTAAAACTTTCATTTGCCAAAGCTAAGGCATACAAGAAATCCTTGCAATCCTGCATCCCGACTCCGAAGATTGTTCAGAACCCCCTTCAAGAGCCGCATGCTGAAGGCGGTGGGAAGAACGATGATGCTCTAATCTCTGATGAGCTCGGGGATGGTGACGTGAACAAAGAGATTCCTTTGGCTGTTAAATTTGCATTGGGAAAGGCAAAGGAGTATAAAATAAGTGAAAGTGCTGAAGAGGATGAAGGGGGTGTTTCAAAGATTGTTCAAAATTCAGGTGGGGAATCTTCTGAGGTGGATGAAGAGAAAGATGGACTGAAGCCAGACGAAGGCAAGGATGATGGAGGGCAAAAGGAGGTTCCTTTGGCGGTTAAACTTGCACTGGAGAGAGCACAGGAGTATAAGAAGAACAAAGGTGATCTGGTTAGCAGTGGTGGGGGAGGTTGGGGAAGTGAAACGTTAGCTTCAGGTATTGCTTGTGGAGAATGCATTCTGTTTTGGGGTTGTTTCTGTATTTTTGGGATTTTATATTATTCTTGATTGCCCGACCTGTGTCATGTATATATTTCCTGAATTATCTACTCTTTTACTTATAATTCTGTTGTTGTAGAAGCAGCTATATAGGATTTCGCGTTAGATAGTTGTGCCAGTGCTCTAATAGGTTACGACTTTATGATAATTGGTTGATTCTTGTTTAATATCTGTAAATCATGTAGAGTATACATTTGGTTTGAGTTTTGTGGATTGTTCGTTCTACGTAGTGTTATTTATGATTCTATAAGCAGAAATTAGGCGGTGGAAAGACAGAGTATTTAATATATTTTTTTTGTCTTAAAATTTTTCGAGGTCGATGTATATAATGGCTGATCTTCTGGGGTTTTAATTGCTAATAAAAACAGCCGAAATGGGTTTAAACCTGAAAGTTCTATATGCATTTTTTTTATAGGACTTCAAGGGGGAAATGAGAAAATTCCTGCTGATGGGCAATCATTTAAAAATACTGGTAAAAAGGAGGAACTTTCCATTTCAAGCAGTGATTTTATGGGGCTTGACTTCTCGGATAAGAAGACTGGTAGAGGTTTGCCTGCTGGTTTGGTTCCACAGTCAGACCTTTTTCCAGAAGGAGAGTTGCCAGAAGTGGAGATACTTGTGGGAGATACAAGCAAGTTTGATGATGCAGCAGTGGCATCATCAAAGGCAATTCCAAGTAAAGAAGATGCTCCCGATCTCTACAAGCCTAAGGTTTCCACGTGGGGAGTTTTCACTAGACCAAGTAACATTTCTAAAACAGTAAGACGCCTCTATTTCTGGTATTCAATTCAAAGTTAGCAACATATGCTTGGTGGTGCTCCATATATCAGTGGTTTTGCTTGTCAACATAATATTTGTCAGGTGTGATAAAATAGGATTTTTTATAATCAGTCTAATTAACTTCAAAATATGTTATGCGACTTTTATCTAGTTTATTTCAGATGATACACTAATTTGCGGAAAAATAATTGGAGATGATACACTAATTCCTGTAATAATAATTGGCATTTTTTATTAGAATCTAATCTCAATAACTGAATTTCTGTTTTTTTAATTTGTTTATCAGCAAAGGTTTGCACTAAAATTGTTTGGTTTGCCAGAGAAGAATTTTATCTTATTCTGTTCTGCCATTGATTCTGGCTTGAATAACATAATGGGTGAAACTCTTAAAATTTTGCATCTTCAAATTTTCTTATTGTTCATGTTGGAATAACAGCTCTTTTGAAATTGTGAACATTTACACTTTTATATGCACAATTTCATTGAAGTATAGTGCATGAATGACAGTTTGGATGGCATATTTAACTGCATGCCTCCTGCATATATTCAAATGTTTATTTACATTAAATTAAGGAATTGGCTAATAACAGACTGGTAGAAATAATTATTTGGAAGCCTGTTTACTGACAGTTTTGAGTAAGTATTACTTCTCAAATGAAGTTACTGGGACTTTTGAGTTAGACGGTAGATCTAAATGTTCAAAAAGTTCCTGGTGTGCAGTGTATGCTGTACAGCATCATCTTTACAATTCTTAACTGAAAAATTGTATTCCACGTTTATGAGATTTTATATTTTCTTTTTAAGAAATTTAAGTCTGTATAGATAATATATAATATACATACATACATACATACATATATATATATAGTTAGTTAGTTAATTTAACTGCTTTATCCTTTTTCTGGTGTAAAGTATGGTGGTGGGAGAAATATACGCCCTGGGGAAGCCCTTGAATCAGCAGAAGAAAAGTCCATCAAAGAAGCACGTACAAGGCAGTTACTGGCTGCCTACAAAAGCAAAACTGGCCTGTATATTGACCCAAAGCTCAAATCTGAATGTGCGAAGGTATCTTTGAATGGAAATGTGCCTTCTTGGAAAAAGTCACCAGCAAAACATGATATTTATGGTACCATTCATTAGTAGAGGATAGGTTGTCAAATGCAAATTTGCATGATTTAATGATGTTCAATCTAGTAGAATATAGTTGAATGTAGGAGTTAACTTGAAGAGTTACAAGCAGATCCATTTCTAGTGATGTTAAAACCAGAATCTTCTACCATATTTTTTAACGAAGTAATCTTGCAATCATATCTTCAGATTATTGTTTTTAAGATTGTTCCTGACATTCCCAGGGATAGGAGACATTATCCTAAGGAGAGAACCAAAAGAGGATCTTTCATGTATCATCGCGTATTCTTGATGTGATGTCACCAATTTGAAGCAGCAATTAACATTTCAGCTTGATAAAAAAGTTTTGCTGTAGGAAATTTAATATGTACTGGTATTGTTGGACATTAAGCACAAAAAATCGAGAATTGTATTACATCAAACTTTTATTCATGTTTCCTGCTGAGTCATCACGTCTATGCATAACAGCATGTAAGATTTAGTTTACATTGTTGAGCATATCTGTTTACTGGAGCATGACATATGTGAGTAAAATAATGTATAATATATTATGCATTACTCATACTTCACTGTAAAAGTCTGCTAAGTCTGTAGGTCCCAGATTTGTCTCAATGTTGCTAAATTTTGGATTTTGTGTACATGGAGTATGAGGGATGTTGTTAATATTAGTAGATTGCTTCAGTTAATTTAGTGCTCATGAGGTCTTCATTGTCTGGAAAAATAGAATCTCACTTTAAGATGTGCATATCTTCATGCATCTGCGAATTTTAACATGTGTCTTTTATTGTTGCATTCAAAGTTGGAATTATAATCATAACTCTCTTCTTAGTTATCGTGCTATCATACTTAGGCATTGAAGGATGGTGACTCGCTGATGGATCTTGGAAAACTGAAGGAGGCACTACCTTTTTATGAAAAAGTCATGGAAAAGTTGGCATTCCAGGTGAGGAGTCAATCGATTTTCAACTAAAATACATGTCTCGTAAATGCTAGTTTATTTTGTCTTTGGTCCCAAACGGATATGAAAACGGACCCACCTCAGAAGGACTGTTACATCTTGGAACATAGTCTTTTCAGGCTCTTGCTGCCTATCATTTTCCTTGTAGCAAGTTTTTGTGAAGCAGTAATGTGGTTTCTCCTCACTGTAAAAGGTGTAAACATCCCAAGGAACTAGCATTAAACTAGATTCTTAGATGCTTATCTAGCTGGTTTGCCCTGATTCTGAGGGTTGTACTTATCCCCAATGAATTTGAAATGGACTTGGCATTTCAGTGTGCCTTAATTGGGGAAGTCTTAAATATTAAGAGAAAAAATGAGCTGACAGTTTCCTTATGTGTTTGTCATGGTTACCTTGTAACCCGTTAGCAGTTAATTTTCTCCTACCTCATGACAGTTCATGGTCTTTCAGTCTTTATATTCAATAGTCAATACTTATGTTTTGCAGAGTGAACTTCATGGATTAGCAGCTCTGCAGTGGTCTATATGTCAGGACTCACTCAGCAGGTGTTGGCTCCTCTTTTTAACAAATTTTCTATTTCAGCAATTACTAGTCTAGGACAGTTTGATAACCCCACGAAAATGCTTCAGTGGAAAGCAAATTTGCCTGATGCGTGTTAGAAATGAGGGGAAGGAGGAAAAAGAAAAAATAACACTTTATCTCTACTTAGCTTCATCAAGTATATTTGACAGGGTGTGTGAGCTGTGGAGAGCTTTGAAAGTTGAACATTCTTAGCTTCATATGCAAGAGAGGAGCCGTTTTGGTCCAAAATAAAAATAAAAAAATGTTCGCGACTTTGTGCTTTGAATCAAGACCTGTTTAACTTTCATAAGTTGATGCTATCCTTCATGGAAGCACCTATATGGATGCTTACATTAATATTGTTTATGACAATTTGCTTCAAGTCTCACAAGTGGCAAGCTTTAACGGTATTCTATCTTCTCTTTACGTCTCTTTATATTTTGTATAAATTATAAAAAATATTATAAAACCCACATCTGCAGCAACCTTTCTTCGTTTCCAGAGATTATTCCAGTTGTGTTGGCCTGCCCAGACAGGATTAAGCTGGCTTATAAAACCCAATAGTTTGTTCCAGAAACAGATAACGATCGAGACATTTGTTACCATCAAAGTCAATATCCACAGAAACTTCACACTTTAAGCTCCACTACATGGTCATCTGATGGTGGTTGAAATTTATGCAACTTGTTTTCTGCCTTATTCATTATATGCTCAAAGACCTTCATTTGTTTTCTTCTGCAGCCTAGCTTGAGGAGTGGCGGCCTAAATTCTTTATACCTTACACTGATGCTTTGTATTTTAAACACTGCATGACAGACCCAATGAAGCACATGTGATGTATGAAAAACTTCAGTCACACCCCAGTCCCCAAGTGAGAAAGAAGGCGAGGCAATTTTTCTTTGGCTTTCAGGTATAACATGG
The DNA here is from genome assembly GCA_019155195.1 of Avicennia marina. Taxonomy (NCBI): domain Eukaryota; kingdom Viridiplantae; phylum Streptophyta; class Magnoliopsida; order Lamiales; family Acanthaceae; genus Avicennia; species Avicennia marina. The sequence continues at coordinate 11,616,555 of CM032760.1, forward strand.
GTGATCTTGTATGACCTATTTGAATGAGTTTTAGCTACACAGAACTTATATAGGATCTGTAATTCTGTATGACCTGTAAAAATTAAAACATGGGACTCTTCATTCCTTCCTAGCCGTGAAAAAAATTAGGTGTGAGATTTGATCATTTGTCAGTAATCACATATTATGCATTCTATTGAGCTGACAAAACTAACGAGATATCATAGGTAAAGGCTCCATGCTGTGTCATCTGTGAGCAGAAAATATTGTTGAAATATAAGCCCAAGTCTTCGACAACAAATTTAAGATAGAACTATACTTCATTAATTGGTTTACGGTAAACAGATTGAGGAGCTCTTAGCAATCGCATTTTATTTGACAAACCATTTCTTTTGACAGGCAATGGAAATGATGAAGGTTTCCAGCTCGAGTCCTCGCTTCAGCACTGGTTATCAAAATTATTTTGAAGCATTTCTACCAGACAAAACAAATTATCCACTGAAAGAGGCTGAAGTGGATGATGGTGGACTGAATCAATCCCTCCCCTATGTTTTTTTTCTGGTTTCTCCCATTTTTATTGTGCTTCTAATTGCTGCTTCTAAGATCCAATAAACATCTTCTTCTTGGTTCTCTTTTTCTTAAGTTTAAATAGGTTTCAAATGATGTTGTGAAACGTGATATGTAATCCAGACCAAGCTCAGGTAACAGAAAAAAGCCTGTTCGGACTATACCCTTTTCAGTTAATCAATGTGTACAACCAAATCAAGAAGTTTATAGCTCCAACTCCAGAAACAGCTAAAATAATTTGGTTTGTGTGGACAAATTACCAAATTCTGTTGTCAATATCATAAGCCAAGGTCAAGTTCAACAGACTAAAGCAACATGAAGCAGGTAAATTAATAGATATGACAAATAGATATTATTGGCACAAAAAATATACAGCTGTCCGCTCCTGACATTCATAGTTTTTTGTCTTCACCCTTTCTACTCGAAAGAACAAATTACAGTCTTTCAAAAGGCATCCATGAATTCAGAAACTTTAGTAAAATGGATGAAGTTATGTACATACCAGCACTCTAAGCATGAATGGAAATGTGGATAAAATCAGCTGTATCTTGTCGGAGGTCATTCCTCGAGAAGATGCAAAGCTCTTTAACATAACATAATTACAACAACTCGAGCCTGGTGATCAAACACAAAATATACAGTCCAACTCCAATCTCAAAGAAAAAATTGCTACTGAAATCATCCATATGTAGTTTATACATTTTTTATCAAAATGATGAATTAGGTAGAATAATAGATCAACATCGGCAGAACTGGGATAGGTCAGACTTCGTACCAAGTCTTTTAGGTAGTTTGTGGATACAAAGTGAGGGGTAAAGGAAAATTCTTAATTAGTTCATTTTCAAACTCCCTTCCATCAATGCAGATTCACCAATAAGAGACTGAAGCTGCCTGTGGTAATTCTCAAGGGCATTGGCATCTGCACTTTGATGACTTGAATCTGTCATGGTGGAACTGGGTTTGGCACTTTCCTGGTTTTTCGATTTCCTCTTTTGGTCTTCATAAAAAAGTTTCAATGCATCTGCCGTTGACAAAGACTGCACAGATTCATGCAAACACTGGAACTTGCTTCTCGTTTCCTCTGTTTCAATCAGCTTCTCCTTTAACCCAACAGGGAGGAAAGCCATAGCACTTGAAAGGTTTTGTATGAAACAGAAAATACAATATATGTGAAAAACTATGGCAGATAGCACAAAACCATGTGGTTGAGACAACAGTAAGAAAAATTACAGGAATACCACTTTGGGCATTCTTTACTTTCCATTTGGTTTTTCATTTACCTAGTTATTCCTCTGACAACACCCCAACTGTATCCGGTAAACGCTGAATCCTTAAAGCCAATATTGAACCCCTCTTGCGCAGCAGCTTCCTTCCCAGCAATGAGACCATCACGGTAGCCAATCTACCTCACCAGAAATGACAAGATGTCTTAGAAGAACAAATCAGTAAATAATGCATTAATGATCCACATAGCAAAGAGAGCAATCAGAGAACTTCTAGGATACCGTATGGAACTGATTACGCCTCCTCTGCCACTCCCTGTCCATTTCAGATGTTTTGTTCAATTTGTCAACAGATTCATCATAAGAAGATACGTCATCGTACCACAAATCACCTGGATCACTTTCTGTGGCCAAAGAAAGTAGGAGATTCAGGTTATAAAATGATAAAACAGAGAGTTTCCAAGCCAATTAAGTGCATGAAGACATAAAGCCAAATAATCAACAGTCAGTTCACATGTCATGAAATAGCTTGTTTAAGCATCCGTCTTTGTAAACCTTATATTGGAAAGTGTTTGTAGGTTCTTTTGCTTACAGGAAAGGTAACATGATCTCTGTCAGTAGAGAGAAGATCCACCTTCTTACTCAATCTCACCTCAGAAGAATCAATTGTTGTGTCACTCGGAGAAAACGAGTTTAGAATATGGTCAAACAAATAACAAGTGTCGTACGGAACCTAGAGAAATAATTTATCTACTTGAATATATAAAACCTACAACTCTAAAGTAGAAAAGGTCCAAAAAAGAAAACCAAATGAAAAGAGTTCAACAGCTAAAGATTTCAGGATAAAATTTCAGTTCGGTTGATATTGCAAGTGCATCACAACATGAACCTTTCATCTAGATAACATAAGTTCATGGTCAACAACAAATGAAGCCAAAAGCATAAACGAATAAATAACAAGCAACTGCATGCCCTGCAAATTGCCATTTGCTTGGGATGCAGTTTCTCTACCCATGCTTGAAGACTGAAAGATTTCTGAATAGATTTTTGAATAGAGCTCATCAGCCCCAACGTCCCCCCACGTGTAAATCAATGAAAAAATATTCGTAAGTGACTACAAAAACCTGATTTGAAGAAAAAATTGCTATTCTTTAACTTCAGTGACCATGTTCAAACAAATATGAAAATTGAGATCAATGGGCACAGTTCCATAGAAATTCTTAAATTCAGCAGAACTCAAAAAACAGAACTAGCATATCACCAAATAAATAAATAGAACTTATCTAGTTCTAAGCACAGACATTATGCTTAATGTCAGTTCAGACATTTTCTTGAGTTCAACAAATATTAAGACATTGGCAGGGTTCAGGCAGGTAGGCAGCAAACTTACGTTTCCTCTTTAACATTTAAGTAATTCATGCTTCCAGCCAATATCCCAAGCATGCCAACATGCAGAACCAACCCACCACATTTGTGAACACCCTTAGTCTGAAATAAGCTAGCAGCCACAACCCAAGTAATGTTATGGTTAGTGCTTGGCAGTGGGATGTGAACTGCCGTGATGAGGAATTAACCCAAATGGATGGTGGAATTCGCCAATATCAACAGCCTAACATGGCAATACTAAACAGAATTTACAAAACTGATCTCAGCATGTCACTTTTGGTAGCTAGTTGCCAGCAAAATAAACTAAATGCTAGAATTTGTCAACGCTAACGACCTAACACAACACCACCAAATTTTGTTTCAACCAAAATTTTGATCGCAACCAGTTTCAATAGTGTAATTTAGACGCAACTGTTATGTTGTGTTATCTAAATTCAGTTGTCGCATAAATACAATCCAGGCAAGCACGTAAACAAGCAGCTGATGCCACTTTGGATTCAATTTCTAACGCACAATGATGAGACTTCTATGCAGTAATCCAAGTCCCACAAAAAATATAACGGGAGACCTTTTCTTTTGTCGCCTACATTATTGGATCCCATGAATCAGTAAGACTGTTTCCCAATAAATACTAGCTTCTACAAGTTGATCGTATGCACAGAATGCAGAAGTGGATTCAGAAGCACTACAAAGAAAGAGAGAACTTAAGAGATTTAGAATTGGGAGTTGGAAAACACAAGAGAGATAATCTCTGGAGAGGGAATTGTGAGATTATTCTCTTAGATTATTGGTATATTTGTTAGAGAAAGAGAATAAATTCTCTAACTGTTAAAAACTGTTGATCTCCGATTGCTAGAAAGAGAATACATTCTGCAATTGTTGAAAACTGTTGATTCATGATTGCTCCCTCTTTATCTGTGGGAAACAGGCTCGTTAGATGAACTGCACAAATACTTGTCTCGTTTATTTTCTCCATTCATTTGCTAACAATTTAATGTTGAACGTTTAAATAATGCAAACAGGTAGCACAGTTTATCACCACTAATCAGCTACTTCACATCACTAACTCGACATCCTTTAAAAACATGAAAGCAACCTCACACCATCAAAAAGATGGTAATGTGGAATACAGGATTCCGTGTATGTAAGTCGCTGTAAACAACACTAGCTCATTCTATATAAATTTTCATTGGCATTCCTCCCTAGATATTAACCCTTCAAGCAGTTTTGAAGCTAAAGTACGAAAACTGCATGAAAATTGACACTATAAAATTCTAGGATCAAAATATTTGAAGCTTATAAATGGCACTCTTTGATGAACATTTCATCAAACAGCTGGTAACCCTTCCATAAGCAGCAATATATATCACTTAATTCCTCATAAAAGAACTACTCAACCAAATTAACACAGTATTTCAGTAGCGGTGATCATCCGGGTTTCATAAGTGGCAGCCATCTGACAAATTAATGCTCAACCATCTTCGTCATTACACATGAGATTCCCAAACAAAAAAATGACCCCAAAACAATGCATATCCAAGTAATTGAACATAAGTAAAGCACATGTATGGTGTACCTTAATCTACAATACTGATGATTTCAACTTCAAGCAAGGTAAATTTGCATGTGAATTTGAGGTGGAGAGATCAAGAGGGCATTGGTCATTGATAATTTCACGAAGCATTTCACAGGCTTTTGTTTACTTTCATGGCTCCCAAACTAGTTCCTTTAAGTCTGAACTGGCCCCAATTCCGGACCCAGACCTCATCCACAATTTTGTTTCAGGCTAAGAGTTTTGGAAAATAGTAAAAGTAGTTCCTTAATAACAATTGGGTATAAATGTGGGGGGCTTATGTTTGGTAACCATTACACTGGATTTGGAAAAGATTAATACAAGTACTTTTAGTCACACAAGATTGGACTATTCTGGCCCATAAAATAATTTCCTTTCGCTTTTACTCTCATGTTATATGAAATTTTGATTTTGATAGTGATTTTTAAAAATGTATGACACTGAACTTAAGATATAGAATATGGGTGTAACAATAAAGGAGTAAATGCAAATATTAGATATGAAAATTTCCAGAAGAAATTTAAAATACAATACGAAGTTCACCGTATACGTTTAGGTTACAATGTGATTGTGATAATTAAAGAATCACGAAAATAAAGAATTACATTTTTTTAATTGCCCATCCTTAACTTTCTTTGTCATTCTTTACTTATTTCCTAAAACAATCATAATTTTGAAGATGTATAAACACACTATATTGCAAAACTAATCGATCATTAACAATATTGTATATAATCATTTTATATTAATACCTTAATAATGTGATTGCAATAGAAGATCACGCGCTAAACCTGGAAAATTAATTTTTAAATCATATTTCATTTTTATCTTTACGGCTTGATCTTATTCTATCAGAAATAATATTGCCTCTGAAAAATATATGAACTTTAAACAAAATTATTTTGATTCACAAATCATGTTGTCTACTTGAATCAGATCTTTTGAATACCTACTAATATTTTGAAGACTAACCAATCACACAATGTCTCCAGTTATTTTCATCTATTTTCCAAAATTCATAAACAATAACTGACTCCAGAAATCTAACAGATTTTTGAAGTAGAAGCTATTATTTTTGTTGTTTTTATTATTAATAATAATAACCAAGGATTTCTTAGACACTATCCCAAATGCATCACCACATGAACCTTTCGTCTAGATACACATAAATTCATGGTTAACAATAAATGAAGCCTGAAGCAGAAACATATAAATAACAAGCAACTGCATACCATGCAAATTGCCAGTTGCTTGGGATGTAGTTTCTCTGTCCATGCATGAAGACTGCAAGATTTCTGAATAGAGCTCATTAGCAATACTGCCCTACATGTGTAAATCAATGAAAAATATTCGTAAGCGACTACAAAAAGCTGTTTCAAAGAAAAAATTGCTGTTCTTCAACTTCAGTGACTATGTCCAAATGAAAATATGAACATTCAGATCAACGGAAAGAGTTCCACAGAGCCAAGACAAAAATAGCACAGAACAGATTCAAAGGCAACAACTGCCCTTTGAAAAACACATCAGCATGAATCACTGGTTTACATAAAGTTATACATGCCAAAGGGAATGGAAACATTATCTTGGTGTCTTTCCCTACTCATAAGCTGGTTGGTGCTTATAAAAAAGGGCAACTAGAGACTACAGAGAATGGAGAGGAACTTTTTATGTTTTCGAGAAATCGAATACACTACTCTCCCAAATGTTAGATGACATTGCTTTACTCAAAGTTCCCCAATAACAAACAATATAGCCCCTTGAATTTACATGCCTCTAATGTCCCCGTAAACAGTTAAAAATAAATTAATTACGCATAGGCCATCGCCTCTATTTCTATAGGCTTTGAAAATTTCAAAACTATGAGCTTGAAAGCGCCCTGGACGAGAACACTAGCAGCAGCACAACACCTGTACACGCGTAATAGGTGAAGAGAAAAAGAATATCCCTAAATCCCATCGAGATTGCCAAATATATCAGCCACAAACCCTGCCCTTTTGCCAAAAATAAGAAATCTTTTTATCAAAAATCAGCACTAAGTTCATATCTAATATCGTGTTCAAGAAAACTACGCACTTATATGGATCAAAATGGCGGCCTGACGAGATAGAATTTGTTCAGAAAACACATGTAATATCATATATATTAATTAAAAGATGTAGAGGGGGTGGATTACCTCCATTGCAGCACGAAGAGACTGTTATTAGAACTTATGTCGAACATCTGGTGACCATTCGCCGCAACTGACTTCAAACTGACACCTTGTTGCTAAACTGCAACCGGGTTTCTTACGCACTTGTATCGAATACAAATATGGGCCGGTACTCAGATAAAACATAAAAATTGGGCTTTTCCTAATAGGAATTTAAATATCATTGTGTGAAAATAACTTGTCTCAAAATCTCAAGATGAATATTGCATATGAAAAAAAATATATATTGGCTTCTTCTGTGAAAAATCTGACTTCCTGTTTTGGGTAGTGTTTATATATTCGGGGAAAGGCTTCAATTTTTGACATGGCCCAGAAAACAAAACAAACACAGAAATTCACAGCGTAATTTGTCCTTAGATATGTGATTTCAGTGATAATTGCAATTTTATTGTCACTAGTAATTGTAGCCACACTTACTGTGTGCTTACATTATATAAATAAATTTTTAATCCTATTTAGATATAAATCTATATATATTATTTATAGAATAATATAAAAAGAAAAAGAAAGAAGAAGAACAAATTAAATCTGTGTGAATAGAGAGAATATATATATATGTATATATATATATAATAACTAAAATTGAGAAGATAGAATGAGATAAATAAAACTTAAGAAGAACAATGTAAAAAGAAAACATATGAAAAGTAAAGATATTATAATAATTTAACATTGCTTATACAAAAAGAGGTTTTTATTCTTTATGTAGTATTATTAAGATTTGTGCACTTTATACGTGTGCGGATATCTTTATAAATCATTATAAAATTATTTTATTTTGATTAATAAATGTAAAATTATTTTATATTAAAAAAGGGTAAAGAATATTTAAAATAATTGGATTACTGCATAGAAGTCTCATCATTGTGCGTTAGAAATTGAATCCGAAGTGACATCAGTTGCTTGTTTACGTGCTTGCCTAGATTGTATTTACGCGACAACTGAATTTAGATAACGCCACATAACAGTTGCGTCTAAATAACACCATTGAAACTGGTTGCGATCAAAATTTTGGTTGAAACCAAATTTGGTGGTGTTGTGTTAGGTCGTTAGCGTTGACAAATTCTAGCATTTAGTTTATTTTGCTGGCAACTAGCTACCTAAAGTGACATGCTGAGATCAGCTTTGTAAATTCTATTTAGTATTGCCATGATTGGCTGTTGATATTGGCGAATTCCACCATGTGGGTTAATTCCTCATCACAGTAGTTCACATACCACTGCCAAGCACTAACCATAACATTAGTTGGGTTGTGGCTGCTAGCTTATTTCAGACTGACGGCATTCACGAAAGTGGTGGGTTGGCTCTGCATGTTGGCATGCTTGGGATATTGGCTGGAAGCATGAAGTACATGAATTACTTAAATGTTAAAGAGGAAACTTAAGTTTGCTGCCTGCCTGCCTGAACTGTGCCAACGTCTCAATTCTTGTTGAACTCAAGAAAACGTCTGAACTAACATTAAGCATAATGTCTGTGCTTAGAACTAGATAAGTTCTATTTATTTATTTGGTGATATGGTAGCTCTGTTTTTTGAGTTCTGCTGAATCAAGAATTTCTACGGAACTGTGCCCATTGATCTCAATGTTCATATTTTTGTTTGAACATGGTCACTGAAGTTAAAGAATAGCAGTTTTTTCTTCAAAACAGGTTTTTGTAGTCACTTATGAATACTTTTTCATTGATTTACACATGTGGGGGGTGTTGGGGCTGATGAGCTCTATTCAAAAATCTATTCATAAATCTTTCGGTCCTCAAGCATGGATAGAGAAACTGCATCCCAAGGAAATGGCAATTTGCAGGGCATGCAGTTGCTTGTTATTTATTCGTTTATGCCTTTGGCTTCATTTGTTGTTGACCATGAACTTATGTTATCTAGATGAAAGGTTCATGTTGTGATGCACTTGGAATATCAACCGAACTGAAATTTTATCCTGAAATCTTTAGCTGTTGAACTCTTTTCATTTGGTTGACTTCTTTTTTGGACCTTTTCTACTTTAGAGTTGTAGGTTTTATATATTCAAGTAGATAAATTATTTCTCTAGGTTCCGTTCGACACTTGTTATTTGTGTGACCATATTCTAAACTCGTTTTCTCCGAGTGACACAACAATTGATTCTTCTGAGGTGAGATTGAGTATGAAGGTGGATCTTCTCTCTACTGACAGAGATCATGTTACCTTTCCTGTAAGCAAAAGAACCAACAAACACTTTCCAATATAAGGTTTACAAAGACGGATGCTTAAACAAGCTATTTCATGACATGTGAACTGACTGTTGATTATTTGGCTTTATGTCATTATGCACTTAATTGGCTTGGACACTCTCTGTTAATCATTTTATAACCTGAATCTCCTACTTTCTTTGGCCACAGAAAGTGATCCAGGTGATTTGTGGTACGATGACGTATCTTCTTATGATGAATCTGTTGACAAATTGAACAAAACATCTGAAATGGACAGGGAGTGGCAGAGGAGGCGTAATCAGTTCCATACGGTATCCTAGAAGTTCTCTGATTGCTCTCTTTGCTATGTGGATCATTAATGCATTATTTACTGATTTGTTCTTCTAAGACATCTTGTCATTTCTGGTGAGGTAGATTGGCTACCGTGATGGTCTCATTGCTGGGAAGGAAGCTGCTGCGCAAGAGGGGTTCAATATTGGCTTTAAGGATTCAGCGTTTACCGGATACAGTTGAGGTGTTGTCAGAGGAATAACTAGGTAAATGGAAAACCAAATGGAAAGTAAAGAATGCCCCATGTGCTATTCCTGTAATTTTTCTGACTGTTATCTCAACCACATGGTTTTGTGCTATCTGCCATAAATTTTCACATATATTGTATTTTCTGTTTCATACGAAACCTCTCAAGTGCTATGGCTTTCCTTCCTGTTGGGTTAAAGGAGAAGCTGATTGAAACAGAGGAAACAAGAAGCAAGTTCCAGTGTTTGCATGAATCTGTGCAGTCTTTGTCAACAGCAGATGCATTGAAACTTTTTTATGAAGACCAAAAGAGGAAATCAAAAAACCAAGAAAGTGCCAAACCCAGTTCCACCATGACAGATTCAAGTCATCAAAGTGCAGATGCCATTGGCCTTGAGAATTACCACAGGCAGCTTCAGTCACTTATTAGTGAATCTGCATTGATGGAAGGGAGTTTGAAAATGAACTAATTAAGAATTTTCCTTTACTCCTCACTTTGTATCCATAAACTACCCAAAAGACTTGGTACGAAGTCTGGCTTATCCCAGTTCTACCAAAGTTGATCTATTATTCTACCTAATTCATCATTTTGATAAAAAATGTATAAACCACATATAGATGATTTCAGTAGCAATTTTTTCTTCAAGATTGGAGTTGGACTGTATATTTTGTGTTTGATCACCAGACTCAAGGTGTTGTAATTATGTTATCGTCTGGGGATAAGCACGGATTCTTAATACATATTCATTAAGTATTTCAGTCAATCAAGTTTTTACACATCATTTTTGCAGCAACCTTCAAATTTTCAAGTTGTTCATAAATTTTTACTGTTTTATCCAGCCAACAAATCAAATTAAGTAGGTAGACTCCAAGCATTATCTATTAAACTCATTCAACTCAAAGTCAATTCTCAAAAGTTCAAGTTTGTTCAAACATTATTAATTGTTGGACTTTACTTAAAAAGGTTGTATACAAATTTGTCAACATATTTTGCTAATAATCTCCCCTTTTGATACATTTGTGATATAACACATAATTGACATCCAAAATTAAGATAACTAGAATTTCAATCACAATGTTAACAACAATGACCAATACAAGAAATCCAGAAATCCAAAGTCATTGTTTTTTACAGCAGTCACAACATAACAATACAACTGAAGGCAACAATAAGTAAAATGTCAAATTCCCCCTCTTCTTTTAAAACTTTTCTTCCTATTTATACTACACATTTTCTATACGACAAGGAAATACAAAGAAGATACTAAACATACTTCATAAATAAGAGAAACCAGCTCCATCCACTTAACCATTACCATAGGGAAATATAACAATATTATTAGTACTTGTGGCAGAATGTCTATGCATTATTGTGTATAATATAGTAACATTATTCCCTTTTTTGTTTTCTATTTCAACATGATTTTAACTATCATTCGTTCCAAATAATTTTGAGTTATAGGAAAGTCCTTATTGCGATGTTTGACATTCAAAATTTTGTTTCCTTCCCATTCAAATGTTACTCTTTTGATGTTTACCGCAATTCACATGCCTACATGATTAGCTTTCGTAGGTTAGAAGATTACTTTTAGTGTCAATAGGTCTTATATCCTTTGAAGAATTATTTGGGGATGCATTAAAAATAAAACATTTGAGTTCTGATTTTTTGACCCAAATTTGTTTTGTACAACCTCTTTTACCTTTAATGTTATCAACATATATTACAGCATTACCAACCCGTAGTATGTCATCAAGCAATGCAAAGCTACTTCCTATTTCATGACCAATTTTCTTGCAGTAAGAATAAAGTAACTTTGATCTCTTCTTTGGATCTCTCATCATTTTTTATTTTAAATTTTTTTTGCAAAATATAAAATTGCATAATTTTAATTTTTAATTTTTAATTTTCTTTTAATTTTTTAATTTGTGTTTTCTCTCAATTTTTCTCTTCTCACTTTTTTCAAAAGTTCTAGATATTTTTTATTTTACCATTTTAAATATTCTTTCTATGTTTTAATATAAAATAATTTTATTTTTATTAATTAAAATACAATAATTTTATAATTTATAAATAAATCTACACCAATTGAGTATGCAATTTTACAAATACATACATCCATACATGCATCCGTGCGTGTATCCTTAGTGTTATGATTATGCACGTTGAGCTCACTTTCTAAACTCAAATTTAACTCCATTCAGCTTGCCTTCCAAACAAAGACCGAACGAGAGATAAAGCACGCGAAATCGCATTTATTGATAAATTTACGACATCAAAGAAAGTAAAACAGGGCAAAATATTAGCTAATAAAACAATTTCCGAAGCCCGATTATGCAACATAGAGGCAAGATTTTCAGGATTGGGTTAACACAATCAACGTCTTCCAAAACCACCCAAATCCACACCCCAGACAAACAATTGGCTACCCATGGAGAGAAAAGAAGACAGAGAAGGGAGAGAGGAGAATCGAGTACCTGGTTGAAAGAACTTCCTACGGTCGAAAGAGACACAACGAAGGATATGGAGGAAAACGAGAGAGTTAGGTTAAACCCTGAAATTGGGGGTTTAGTCGCTCTGACCGAAGGTTTCGCATATCACATTTTATTAAAGGCTATGTTTGGAAGACCCTAAAATTCTATTTTTGGCTTGAGCTCATAATGTTTGAAGGATATTAAAATTAATACAAAGAAAGTCGTGGAGTGCTTGTGAATTAAAAAATAAAATAAAATGAGAAAATTTAATAAGAATAAAAAATAATTATAAAATGTACAGCTAAGAAAATGGACAAGAAAGTAACCCTTAGACAAACATGGCCATAGGTGAATGAATACAGGGTTAAGAAGTAAAATTATGTATATTAACAAAAGTTGCGTATTTTATAAATATAAATTAAGTATAAATTATGATATTATATGTTTTAGATAAGAAAAATAACTTGTTTTAAGATTAAAAGTGAAAAATGTAATTGAAATAAGAAAATGTTCAAAGGTCAAAAGAAATTTAAAATACATACAAAATAAAGTTAAAAGAAAAGCGAGAAATAAATAACAAAAATTAAAATTTAAAATATGAGTAATTATGTAATTTTATATTATGCAATCAAAATAGATTTGTATTCTTAGAAGTAATTAATCATATAGATGTAGATCTGATTTTAATTGCATAACATTGATTTATTATAATATATTTGTTTTAATATTTTATATTTTTTGTTTTTGCATTCTCTTTAATATGTTATTTCTCATTTTCTCTCATACTATATTTTTGAACTCATTCTGCTATCTTTTATTTTTCAAAAGAGTTTCATATGATTTTAATTTAAAAATAAATTTACTTTGATTATTAATAACATAATTATATTAGTATTTATTAATACACACACACACAATTATTATAATGTCCTTATTTATATATTTACAATTTTTACTTTCTTGTCCAAAGTTTTATTTATTCCATTCTCTTCCTATAATTTTAATTGATTCTACTTATCTGTCTTTTAAGTTTAATTTCCTTTTTCTTTTTTATATAAATGATATAGCATTTATATTCAACAATATTATTAATTTATTCGTATAATTATACACAGAATTGCCTCAAAAGTCATTTATTTTTTATTGCTTATGACTTAAATTTATAAAATAGCCATCTCCGTCTCACATCACAAAATCTCTCCGTTCCTTCGCATTTTTTAACTCAAGTCTTTTTTCCGGTGAAACAAAACCTTGTAAAGGTATGACGAGAATTTTATCCTTCAGCCGACTTTCGAAGTACCAAATTCAATATCGCCATGCACTTTCACACCACACAGAAAGGAAATCAATAGGTTGAGTGCATCATAATTCACATTATTAACATTAAGGGCCCAACACGCAACACTACCACAAACAACTCTAAACAGGTCAAACTTGTCCATCAAAGGACAACAACGTTAGTTTGCTGTACATCTGTGGAATCAGACCATCCATTCCACAACGAGAAGACAACCTGGCGAAGAAAAAAAGGCATCAATCTACCTCCAAATTCCCAAAACGAGAAAACCAGTGGATCAGTTTCCGTGCAACTAAATAGCACATTTCAGTGCTTCAGATCGCAATGTTACCTCCGCCTACCATGACAGACAATTAAATTGCCGGGTTCAGCAGCAACTTTTGCCATACTAACAAAGAGTATCGAAGAACGAGACCCCAAGAACACGAAAACAGTGCAGCACTCTTCTTCCTGTCCGACTGCCCAAGGTCCAGGTGAGGACGAGGTCAGAAGATTAGGATCCTCTCATCCAAGACCTTACAGTGTGTTAGCAAGTATAGGCAATATAAGGCATAGACGAAATTTGGTCGCCTGGAGAAGATTTATGAAAAATATGGTTTAATCGAAGCTTGATGACCGGCTCCATCGACCTCCAAGTAATCCTCCACGGAGATGTTCTGCTCAGTGCTGCTGGTGGATGCACAATCTTCTTCTAAGTTAAGAAGTGTGAGATTAACGAAAGATTGGATATTTGTTGCAGATTGTTCACCACTGATAATGCCAAGGTCGTCATAGGTCTTGGTTTCCTGCCTTGCCCACTCAATAACTTCAGGATAACCTTGAAGGAGTTTGTGAACCTGTTTGAATGGTGAAGACAGTAGTAGATCACTAAGGGACCACGTCACCATTTTCAACATCAAATCAAAAGTTAATAAAATTGCCTACATTGCCAATTTCAGGACAAGATAAAGGCGAGCATCTTATACACAAGATTGCAGCTAAGGCTATTATCTCAAATTGATCACAATTATAAGCATTAGCCAAGTTTGGATCTCGCAGTTCTGAGATTTTACCCTCCTTCAGAATGTGCTTTGCCTGAAATAATTTAACATTTTAGTAGGGGGAAAACACAAGGATTAAAATTATATTGCTAGTGATTTCGTGTGCAATCTAGCAGATATACAAAATAAATACAAGAAAACATGAATTTATATAAATAAAAATGAGAATATATACGTGGAACCAATGGATTTTGGGGTCATATGTTCACCAAAATTCCTCACATACGTGCTCCAAGCAGTCATGCAAAGAAAAAAAATTCATCTCTTTTTTCTCCACGCTCCCATTGGTTATTTTTCTTCTAAATTTTTTGTACAGAAATTTGATCATTCAAATAAAATATTTGAAAGCAAAATTTAAGAGTTAAAACCCAAGAAAATTTGCTTCAATCATCTCAAATCCAAACCCATCATTCATCAAAGTAGCCAGCTAACTTAAAGAGATGTCATTTGAAAAAAATCTATGATGCGAAATTGCGTTGTAGCTAAATTTGTCAATGTGGCACTTCTAAATACATATTGTTGGCATGACAACTGACTTGGCGCTAACATGGCGATGACATGGTAGTTGATGTAACAAATCATGTGGCAATTGACCGTGCAATCATATGTCGCCAAGCAGACATCAATGTTGATAATGATGTAGCATCAACACATTTGGAAAGTTGTTATGTAGCCTTGATTGAAAAGTGTATGGTCAAACTTGTTTGGGAAGATTATGGTGGAATATTCACCCCAAATCTCAAGGATTTAATCTAATCAAGTTAAGTTCCCATGTATGGCATGGAACCAATTAATATTATCTATTGAGATAAGGAAAACCATATGGATCTTGGTGATTGCTAACAAAATCCCAAGATGGAAAAAAAGCATATTTCGCTAGCAAGGACAATCAACATTGGTGTTGGGACACCAAATGCAAAGATTGGGTAGAAAGCTGTGCAAATTAGATTTGACGCAAATTTTTCAAATATTCTTGTCCACAATGGATAAAAGCCATTGACCATTGATGAGTTTCGGGTCTAGAGGCCTTATTAGATGACTTGGACCTTGGGTATTTCACTTGTTGAGTGAATAGAGTAAGGATTTTGTCTCTTGGGTGGTTAAGATCAATGTGTGTGTCAAATTGAATGGAAAAAAAGTAGGTAAGTGAGAGAAAAGTGTAAACACATCCTCATTAACTTAACTAAGACCAAAGAGGCTAGTCGAGTAAGCACTTAAGCAAAAGAAATTACTTTTAAGTACGTAAGAGGATTGAGACTAAAGAAATTTTGTCAATAAAGTGTTTTTTTTTTTTTAAATTTGGGTGTACTCTTGTAAAATTTGATATAGCAAAATTCTTTACTTAAGCAAATGCCCTGCAAACATACGAGGTTAGCTCTGAACTACATTACCAATTGCTTATGTTCATCTTATTTACATTTTGTTTGCATGCATTGGAATTCTAATACAATAGGCTCATAACAACACTTTGTGTTGCGATCCAGAGCCAAAACTATCAAGTGGTATCAGAATCACGTCACCCTTTTGTGACTTGATTTTCAAGCATGTGAAATTTTGAAAGTTCTAACTGAGACATAAGTATGAAGGAGGGAGCTCAAATTTTTCGTCCACCATTGCTTAACAGATCAAATTACCCGTACTAGAAAGTTCACACCAGGGCATTTATCAAGTCCATTGATGTGAATACCTGGTGTTCCATTGCCAACGGATGGAGTCCACCCTTCCAAATAGTTGATGGAAAGATTGTACCTAAGAATGTAAAAGATTGGACTTCTAAGGAAGAAAGAGCAGCCTTGGAAAACTCAAAAGCCATCAACACTATATTCACAGAAATCGATGAGGAGTAGTTTAAGTTAATTTCAACCTGTAAATCAACCAAGGAACGTGGAACGTATTACAAAAAGTGCATGAAGAGAGCACTACATACATGTCGAAGCTTCAAATGCTTGCCTCCTAATTTGAAAATCTCAGAATGGAAAAGGATGAAAATATAGTCATGTTCAATAGCAAATTAAAGGACGTAGCTAATCAAGCATATTAATTGGGGAAATAATATTTAGAAGCAAAATTAGTATGCACAATGTTAAAATCTTTACCGGACAGGTTTTTCGCTAAAGTGACTACCATTAAAGAAGCGAAGGATATAGACAACATGAGAATGGATGAGTTCATAGGATCTTTATAGACATAGAAGAAGAATCTACTTCAAGCCAAAAGGGAAAAGGTATCGACTCCTAAAATAGAAAAAAAATGCGAAGATAGGAAATGTTGCAACACCGATGATGCAATTGTTCTTATCGTACAAAAATTAAAGAGTTTTTTGAAGAAGAAAAGAATCCCAAACAAAACCATCAATAAACTAAAAAAGGCTAGAGACAATAATCCGAACAAAGGTAAAGAGGTGAAGATTGAATGAAATGGGATTCAATGTCACAAGTGTGATAGTTTCGGGCATGTCTTTGCTAAATGTGAGAATACCTTGAAGAAACAAGGGAAATCGATGACAACTACATGAAGCGAGAATAGTTCTGAATAATCAAAAGAGAAAGAACTCGTGTCGGCCCATGTGGCCCCTTAACTCCACACAAAGAAAGAATCTTGTTCTGTTGTGCAAGTTGTAAAACCAATAGAAATGAAGAGTGACAGTGATAACGGCAATGAAGTTTCACAAGAAAGAATAATGACTACCTATGACCATCTGTTTGACATGTTGCAAGAACTAAAAAGGGATTATAATGAGTTGAAGCTCAAGCATCAGAAACTAAAAGAAGATCATGTTATGGCCGTTTCCAAAGCAGATGATGCTAAAACAACACTAAGAAGGTTAAATTCAAGGAAGGCCAAATCAAAGGACATCCTCAACATGAGAAAAATACCAAAGGATTACCATGGAGTAGGGTTTCTCAATAATGCAGAACACGGCACAGAAGCATATTCCAAGATTAAATCTGTGAAGGAATCATCATCTGATGTTGCAACACCAATTTGTGCATAACCTTTGAAAGACTATGCCAATACATCTACCTTAACAGGAGGCAATACAATAGCAAAGATGGCTGCTATTGATGTTCAAGCTCCAATGCAACAATCTCCTCCCTCAATCAAAGTATCAAGGAAATTAAATCATTATAGTACCCTAATGAGATGTATCAAAATACATTGCCTACTAGGACGATGCTGGAATAGCAAAGAAAGATAAGGCCTGCTAAGAAATCAAACATTTATGAGTACTATCGAAGGTTAAGACACCCCATTTCTACTTGCTTTTCTTTCTTTAAAGGCCTCATGAATGGGAGGCGAAATTGTACTAAGTTCTTAATCAAGTTTAAAAGAAGAAAATTTATAAAAAGTATATAGGTCAGAAAATTAGATTTAAGATACAATACTTCCCATTCCTCACAACAAGTGCATTATAACATCAAGAGGTATTTTGACAGTACTAGTTCAAAACATGTAACTGAAGATAAGACCAATCTAACACGCTATACAAGCATCAATAGAGAAATTCAAAATAGTAAAAAGGAGCATGTAAGTGATAAAGAAGCTACGAAAACTAATAGAAAGCCTTTTTTGAAAAGTATACCACATCTGAGGGTTGGTGAAAATTGAGGTCACGACAATACATGTTGCCATATCAGCACAACTTGGAAATATCCTTATAAAACCATCAGATATAAGAGGAATTAGAGACCTAAGAAAAAAAAACTAGGCCTTTTTCTAGTTTAAAGTTTGGCCCATGATCCAAAAAATAATAATAAAAAAAAAGAGGTGGAAAAGATCAAGAAGGAAATATTCTTAAAAATCTCAACTTATTCACTTTTCTTCTTAATTGGAGTCTACTTATATGAAATGCCCTCTTTCCTTAACATCACACACTACAAAAGATCTTTTGGATTTTCTTTCTTGTATGCATATGCAGGTTGAAAAATCAAATCCTCTATATATTTGGTCAATTGGGTTAAGTCTCAACATGAGGTCCTTAAATCATTGACAATGCTCCAACACCTACTGAAATTCTGTAGGATCAAGCACCATGCATCGAATAAGTTGGCAATGGTGCCTTAAAAAGGGACAGTTAATAGAGTTTCCATAAATACTATTTATTTCCAAAGTACTAAAGTAGAGCAAAACAATCACAGTACATCGCAAATGAAGGATCCTGCTAAAATCAATATTAAAACATTGGAAAGGAAACCACAATTTATGTGTGAGACTATAAGTTTAAGAGAGTCAATTTCATACATTTAAATTAAAGTGCGCATTTGAAGTGAAACTTTGAGTCATTAAATGTGATTTTAATATAAGTTTAGAATATGAGACTAAGAGACTATCTCTAGTTGATTCAAGTGAGTTCCAATTAACACTCAAGAAAAATAATGCTAATAAATCAAAATGTTTCGATTAATATAATTCGGTCAACCTAGCAAGACCAGAATCCTAGTAAAAGAGTAACATAGGAAAATCCACAATTACTTATCTTTTTCTACAATCTTATCTTTTCAAAAACTTTCATCCTAAATAACCATCCAAGAAAGTTACCTATCCAAATTTCTTCCTAGACCTTTATACCAATTTGAACCTCTTATGTCCATATTAAGGTAAATCTCCATGTTAAGACATAGGAATTGCCATGTGACAGAAAATAGGCAATTTATCAGCACATTTGGTACCTAAACTCAACCTCAATGCCCTATGAATTAAGTGCACTTAATCACAGTACTATAAAGTTATTTTTCCCTCATCGATCTTAATTTACTACCTATACCATTTTGCAGTCTCTAACAGTAGTCGTAACATTGTTCCCAACCTATTATAAGAGTTATAATCAGATGCACTTTAGACACTTGTATAATGCTTTTGGTTAAATGGAGAATTTGTAGGATTTCAAAACCCATGGGCCATGGGGTAGGAGGTTCGCACATTTATCCTTGAAAACAACAACACTTATCTAACAAATGCTTCAAAGCTCAAGTCAGTTTGAAATGAATTAAGGCAAAAACAGGTAAGAGAATGAATAACACTGGGCACAAATTTACAAGGGGCAAGGATGATGTCGTTGTGATTTCAAGGACTGTGCAGAAGAATCTCACTTGCAAACTTAACATAGAACATCAATTAGGGAGACAATACTCAGGCTAGATGATGATGGAGAGAACACACACAGGCAATACAACCAACGTTTTAAAACATGATAACCTGAAAATTATATGCAAAGTTGACATTCGTCTAATGTTATGGTTAGTGCTTGGCAGTGGCGTGTGAACTGCTGTGATGAGGAATTAACCCACATGGATGGTGGAATTCGCCAATATCAACAGCCTACCATGGCAATACTAAACAGAATTTACAAAGCTGATCTCTGCATGACACTTAGTTGCTAGTTGCCAGCAAAATAAACTAAATGCCAGAATTTGTCAACGCTAACAACCTAACACAACACCACCATATTTGGTTTCAACAAAATTTTGTTCGCAACGAGTTTCAATATTTTAATTTAGAAGCAACTGTTATGTCATGTTATCTAAATTCAGTTGTCGCTTAAATACAATCCAGACAAGCACATAACCAAGCAGCTGATGTCACTTTGGATTCAATTTCAAACCCATGATGATGAGACTTCTATGCAGTAATCCAAGTCCCACAAAAAATATAACTGGAGACCTTTTCTTTTGTCGCCTACATTATTGGATCCCATGAATCAGTAAGACGGTTTCCTAATAAATACTAGCTTCTACAAGTTTATCATATGCACAGAATGCAGAAATGGATTCTTAAGCACAAAAAAGAAAGAGAGAGCTTAAGAGATTTAGAATTGGGAGTTGGAAAACACTAGAGAGATAATCTCTTGAGAGGGAATTGTGAGATTATTCTCTTAGATTATCGGTATATTAGTTAGAGAAAGAGAATAAATTCTCTAGTTGTTGAAAACTGTTGATTCACGATTGCTAGAAAGAGATTACGTTCTGTAATTGTTGAAAACTGTTGATTCATGATTGCTCCCTCTTTATCTGTGGGAAACAGGCTCGTTAGATGAATTGCACAAATACTTGTCTTGTTTATTTTCTCCATTCGTTTGCTAACAATTTAATGTTGAACGTTTAAATAATGCAAACAGATAGCACAGTTTATAACCACTAATCAGCTACTTCACATCTCTCACACCACTAACTCGACATCTTTTAAAAACATGAAAGAATCCTCACACCATCAAAAAGATGGTAATGTGGAATACAGAATTCCGTGTATGTGGCCACATAGGAAAATTTCAAGTTGCTGTAAACAACACTAGCTCATTCTCTATAAATTGTCATTGGCATTCCTCCCTAGATATTAACCCTTCAAGCAGTTTTGAAGCCAAAGTATGAAACTGCATGAAAATTGACACTGTAAAATTCTAAGATCAAGACATTTGAAGCTTATAATGGCACTCTTTGATGAACATTTCATCAAACAGTTGGTAACCCTTCTATAAGCAGCAATATATATCACTTAATTCCTCGTAAAAGGACTACTCAACCAAATTAAGATAGCATTTCAGTAGCGGTGATCATCCAGGTTTCATAAGTGGCAGCCATCTGACAGATTAATGCTTAACCATCTTCATCATTACACATGAGATTCCCAAACCAAAAAATGACCCCAAAACAACGCATATCCAATTAATTGAACAGAAGTAAAGCACATGTATGGTGTACCTTAATCTACAATACTGATGATTTCAACTTCAAGCAAGGTAAATTGCATGTGAATTTGAGGGGGAGAGATCCAGAGGGCATTGGTCATTGATAATTTCACGAAGCACTTCACCGGCTTTTGTTTACTTTCATGGCTCCCAAACTAATTCCTTTAAGTCTGAACTGGCCCCAATTCCTTGGTACTTTATACCTTGGACCCAAACCTCATCCACAATTTTGTTTCAGGCTAAGAGTTTCGGAAAATAGCTAAAGTAGTTCCTTAATAACAATTGAGTATAAATGTGGGGGACTTATGTTTGGTAACCATTACATTGAATTTGGAAAAGATTAAGACAAGTAATTTTAGTCACGCAAGATTGGGCTATTCTGGCCCATAAAATAATTTCCTTTCACTTTTACTCTCATGTTATATGAAATTTTGATTTTGATAGTGATTTTTAAAAATGTATAACACTGAACTTAAGATATAAAATATGGGTGTAACAATAAAGGAGTAAGATAATACAAATACTAGATATGAAAATTTCCAAAAGTAATTTAAAATACAATACGAAGTTCGCCGTATACGTTTAAGTTGTAATGAGATTGTAACAATTAAAGAATCACCAAAATAAAGAATTTTGAATATGAATAAACACACTATATTGCAAAACTAATTGATCATTAACAATATTATATATAATCATTTTATATTAATACCTTAATAATGTGATTGCAATAGAAGATCACGCGCTAAACTTAGAAAATTAATTTTTAAATCATATTTCATTTTTATCTTTATGGATTGATCTTTTTCTATCAGAAATAATATTGCCTCTGAAAAATATATAAACTTTAAACAAAATTATTTTGATTCAAACATTACGTTGTCTACTTGAATCAGATCTTTCAAATATCTACTAATATTTTGAAGACTAACCAATCACACAATGTCTTCAGTTATTTTCATCTATTTTCCAAAATTCATAAACAATAACCGACTCCAGAAATCTACCAGATTTTCGAAGTAGAAGTTATTATATTTGTCGTTCTTATTATTAATAATAATTATCAGGGATTTCTTAGACACTATCCCAAATGCATCACCACATGAACCTTTCATCTAGATACACATAAATTCATGGTTAACAATAAATGAAGCCTGAAGCAGAAACATATAAATAACAAGCAACTGCATACCATGCAAATTGCCAGTTGCTTGGGATGCAGTTTCTCTATCCGTGCATGAAGATTGCAAGATTTCTGAATAGAGCTCATCAGCAATACTACCCTACATATGTAAATTAATGAAAAATATTTGTAAGCGACTACAAAAAGCTGTTTCAAAGAAAAAATTGCTGTTCTTCAACTTCAGTGACTATGTCCAAATGAAAATATGAACATTCAGATCAACGGAAAGAGTTCCACAGAGCCAAGACAAAAATAGTACTGAACAGATTCAAAGGCAACAATTGCCCTTCGAAAAACACATCAGCATGAATCACAAGTTTACATAAAGTTGTATATGCCAAAGCGAATGGAAAAATTATCTTGGTGTTTCACCCTACTCATAAGCTGGTTGGAGGGCAAGTAGAGACTACAGAGAATGTAGAGGAACTTTATTATGTTTTTGAGAAATCTAATACACTAATCTCCCAAATGGTAGATGACGTTGCTTTACTCAAAGTTCCCCAATAACAAACAATATAGCCCCTTGAATTTACATGCCTCTACTGTCACCGTACTCAGTTACAAATAAATTAATTACACATCGAGCATCGCCTCTATTTCTATAGGCTTTGAAAATTTCAAAACTACGAGCTTGAAAGTGCCCTGGAAGAGAACACTAGCCACATCACAACACCTGCACACGCGTAATAGGTGAAGAGAAAAAGAATATCACTAAATCCCATGGCGATTGCCAAATAAATCAACCACAAACCCTGCCCTTTTGCCAAAAATAAGAAATCTTTTTATCAAAAATCAGCACTAAGTTCATATCCAATATCATGTTCAAGAAAATTACACACCTATATGGATCAAAATGATGGCCTGACGAGATAGAATTCCTTCAGAAAACACATGTACTATCACATATGAATTAAAAGATGTAGAAGCGGTGGATTACCTCCATTGCAGCACGAAGATATTGTTAATAGAACTTATGTCGAACATCTGGTGACCATTAGCCGCAACTGACTTCAAACTGTACCTTGTTGCTAAACTGCAACCGGGTTTCTTACCCACTTGTATCGAATACAAGTATGGGCCGGTACTCAGACAAAAATTAAAAAGGGGGCTTTTCCTAACAGGAATTTAAATGTCATTGTGTGAAAATAACTTGTCTCAAAATCTCTAGATGAATATTGCATATGAAAAAAAAAATTTATTGGCTTCTTCTGTGAAAAATCTGACTTCCTGTTTTGGTTGGTGTTTATATATTCGGGGAAAGGCTTCAATTTTTGACAAAGCCGAGAGAACAAAACAAACACGGAAATTCCCAGCGTAATTTGTCCTTAGAAATGTGATTTCAGTGATAATTGCAGTTTTATTGTCACTAATAACTATAGCCACACTTAATGTGTGCTTATATTATATAAATAAATTCTTAATCCTATTTAGATATAAAATCTATACATATTATTTATAGAATAATATAAAAATAAAAAGAAAGAAGAAGAACAAATTAAATCTGTGTGAATAGAGAGAAAATATATGTATATATATATATATATGTATATAATAACTAAAATTGAGGAGATTGAATGAGATAAATAAAACTTAAAGAAGAACAATGTAAAAAGAAAACATATGAAAAGTAAAGATATTATCATAATTTAACATTGCATAAACAAAAAGAGATTTTTATTCTTTAGGTAGTATTAGTAAAATTTGTGCACTTTATACAGTGTGTGTGGATATCTTTATAAATCATTATAAAATTATTTTATTTTGATTAATAAATGTAAATTTATTTTATATTAGAAAAGGGTAAAGAATATTTAGAATAAAAACATCAAATGAATTTGAAAAATTAAAGAGAAAATTTAATAGGACAAATAAAAATGTTAAAATAAAAAAGAGATTAAAAATTAAAATAGAAAAATATGTGATCTTAAGTTGTACAAAACTATTTAAAATAAAAAATAATGAGAGATCAAAAGAATTTAAATTTGAGAAACTTTATAAATATAAATTGTATATTAGATAAAAAAGAGAATAGTGTAAATTCAGTTAATAAAATTAAAAATTCTTATTGAAATAATAATATGGTACAGATAAATAGATATACAATGTAAAAAAAAAGTAATGTTATATTAATAATTATATTTAAGTGAATTTAGTATTTTGAATTAAGGTTATGTGATAAGTAACTAAATTGGTCCCGAACTTTTTATGTTAATAGGACAGATAGATTAATTTAGCAAGCGGGAGTCTTAGAAAGTCGATGTTGACGTGGCAATATCCACATCGTGGATGATCGTGACAGTCACTGCTTCGCGGTCTAAATTCGTCGTGTGTCCACTCTTACCACCTATTTAGTTACAATTAATTTTTATAAATAATTGATCAACAACAGATTAATTCTTTAATGGACATTCTTTTAATTGCTCTACTAATTATATATAAATATAAACACACACACACACGCAAACTATATTATTAAAATAACAAAACTTTTTAGTTGAATAACTAAAATTACATATATAATTACCCTTATTTTAAATTCTTTTATTCCTTTAATCATGTTTTATCTTTTCATTTTAACTTACTATTTTTATTTATCTGCTCTATCAAATTTCTTTTCTTTTTAAATTCTTTTGATCTTTCTCTGCTTTTTCATTGTAAATATTTTCTGTACTTTTACATTTCAAATACTTTTATTTATATCATTTAAAATATATAATTTTATAATTTATATATAAACGAGTGCATCTTTTACGATATATATAACTAAAATGTTATGGCCAAACTTCTTCTAAGAAAACCCACAACGAACCCAACCAGGTTAAAATGGCTTTCCATTTCAGGAGTAGAACTCTGCGGTTATCATCCGTGAATTTCAGTTGTATTGAACATAATCTATTGATAGTCAGAATTAAACTAACATAATATCATATTTGTCCCAAAAAAAAAAAAAATATATATATATATATATATATTTAAAAAAAAAAAATGACACCTTTAAAATACAAAGGGAGTACGCAAAATGAATGGTTAAACGTGCGAAAGATGTAAGATATTTAATGGATCCAAATTTCCCACAGTTACTGAAAACCATTAAAACTGCACTCAATAATTTATTGGCAGTGTAATAAAAAAGAACACGTTGATTATATCTAATTTTGAGGCACCAATAATTCTACTTCTTCGTGGGTAAAGACACATTTGGTGAGACAATATACGGATGGAAAATGCACTGAGGAAAGATATGGTGAGGAAACAACAGTACGCTTCAAGCATCCATTTTCAGCAGTCATTGATGGAAGGAAAGAACAAAAGCCATGTCAACTTCAAAAGAAAGCAATCTCTGTAAATTTGGGTGTGGGAGCAATAATTTCTTCCCTGCAAAAGGCACACCATCAAAGAGCCAAATAATGATTGCCCAAAAGCACAAATAACCTCTTCATAAACCACTTAACCATTCAATCCTTGACTAGCATTCGCCAATGTCTTCTTCACCCTCTTTTACTGTCCTCTTTGCCCTCAAGTTCCTGCTTTTCTCAATCTCAATCACTTCTTGCAATGGCGACTTCTCGGAGGAGTTACTCGAGACCATGACCCTAGCTCGAATGGAGAAAACAACCCTCCTCCACTTCTACTTCCAGGACGTGGTTTCCGGAAAGAATGCCACCGCAGTGCAAATAATAGGAAAGGGACTTGGATTTGGCGCCACGTTCATTGTGGATGATGCATTGACACAAGATCCAGACCCCAATTCCAAGGTCATCGGGAGAGCACAGGGGATATACTCGGCGGCATCTCAGAACGACTTGGCATTGCTAATGGTTTTGACATTTTCATTCACACATGGGAAGTACAATGGGAGCAGCATAAGCGTGCTTGGGAGGAACCATGTGTTTGACAATGTGAGGGAAATGCCTGTAGTTGGTGGGAGTGGACTGTTTAGGCTTTCCAGGGGTTATGCATTGGCCCACACACTTAGGTTTGATCCCAAGACTGGGGATGTCTGTGTGGAGTACAATGTGACTGTGAAACACTTCTGAAGAGACTGGTCTTTCCTTGCTGGTATTTTAGTTATGTTGTTTATTTTCGTGGTTTCAGAGTTTCCCGTTGTGTTGTAGTTGCTGCCTGTCGTCAAGACTTTGTTCTCGTCAGTTTCAACTTGCACTAGACTGTTTGGCAAGATGAATGGGGTTGTTCTTGAATTGCTCTTTCTTTGACACCTCAGTTTCACATATATTATGGTATTCCATTTCATAGATGAATCCCAATCTTATGTTTTGCATATGGCCGTGAATTTCACTATTTGCCTCATTTTAAGAAAGATCAGCCATGAGATAATAATCAGCAGACGCAGCATAGTTAACAACTCAAAAACTTAGAAGTTGTTAGTCCAGAGCCCGTGGAATGGGCCACCACCATCTAATTCTCTTTCACAATTTGTTTTCAGAATTCCAATCTTCCCAAGTACAATGCCAGACCATAGAGTTCTCGGGTTGGCAATAAATTAACTTGAAAGAAAACAAAACTTCAAATATCATTTGTGTTGCATGCATAAGAATCTAGCCACTTGAAAGGTTGCGTCCCTGCGCTCATACCCGTCATCCAGAACATAGCTTTAATACTTCGTTCTGAATCTTCAAAACCTTCATCATGCTTGTGGTCTTTAACAAAGAAATGCCACCTCTAAGGCATTCTCTCGTTTAAAAAGAAAAAATTCTCCCTTGGAGATCTATTGACAGATGATGTTCATATACTATAGCATAAATTACGATTTAGGTAAAACGCAGAGAATCTACTGCGTATACAAGTTTGACACAAATCAAGAAATATTATTTCCCGAGTTATTACAATTAATGAACTACAATTTACGTAGACAATTGTAACAATATACTAAAATAAAATCCCTGACTTATTACATCCATGAAGAAAACGCTGATCCATGTTTTCACAAACCAAACCAAGTGGCTTGACGAGGCACATAATCACTGGTCACACAGAACTGTAAGGTTGATTTCTAGTCCTCTGAGCATATCCACAGGATGTTGCTTGTGGTTTTCTGTTGCGTCAGAATTCGAAGAAGCGAATGTCATGTCTAAACTTTTTTTTTTTCGTTCCGTGATATTTATCCCCCCAAAGTTTAAAAAGAAAAACAAAAGCAAAAGAAAGGATAGTTAAACAGTGTAAAAGGTATGATTTTTATGTATTCAAGGATCCCCAAAGTAACTGTTCCGCGCACTGGGGAAGGACATGAAAAGTAACCTCTACCGAAAAATGCAAGTACTTAAGATGTTTTAATATCTTGTATCAAGAATATAAAAACTTAATTGAATATTATTATCTAAAAGACCGTATGCCTGAAGCATCCATTCCCCGCTGCCACTTTAAAAAGCAGAAAACAATGGAAGCATGGACAAAGCCACATTTGTCTCAAAAGAAACCAGACTTTCTAATTTTATACTAAAATGCCAACGTGTGTGAATGGGACTGCAATTATTTCTCCCCTGCAGAAAGCACACCGCCAAAGAGGATAAGAAGATTACCCAAGGGCACAAAAAAACTTTTCGTGCGCCCACTTGACCATTCCTTTCTTGAAACACAATAATGCACAGCACCCACGCTTAATAGAATATGCTTAGCTTAATTAGACTTGACAGATTCGATCTTCCCTACTTTAGAAGTAAATAATTTGTTCGTAATTTTCTCATTTTTTGTACTTCGATATTCTTGCAAAGGGCTTTGCATTCCTTATTTCGTTGTCATTCATCGTAACTTCTCGTATTTACTTTTTTCAAGTCATTTATCTACAAGTTAGGATTTCAGGTTAACCCTCCAACCACAGCGCTGTTTTTGGTTGGGCGAAAGAAAATCTTCGACTTGCTACTTTTCTCGAAGTTTCAATCCTCAGAGAAGCGGCTTACTTGAGGCCATAACCACAGCGCGATTGGAGAAAACCGCCCTCCTCCACTTCTACCAGCAGGCAGTGGTTTCCGACAAGAATCCCACTGCAGTGCAAATAATAGGAAAGGAACGTGGATTTTGGGATACATGATGGCATTGCCACAAGGGCCAGAGTTCAATCTCAATCATTGGGACAGGACAGAGGAATGTATTCGGTAGCATCTGAGAAAACGCGACACTGGGAGTGGTTTTGATGTTTTTATTCACAGAAGGGAAGTCAATGAGAGCAGCCTAAGCATGCTTGGAAGGAACCATAGTCGATGAAGTGAGGGAAATGCCTATGTTTGTGGGAGTGGACTGTTTAGGCTTGTCAGGAGTCATGCATTGGCACGCACACTTTGGTTTCATTGCGAGACAGGGATTGCCTGGGCTGTGTACAACGAGAATGTCACTCAATTCTGAAAAGATGGGTTCTCCCTTGATCGCTTATGGCTCAAGTTGTTTTATTTTGTGGTTTCATTGGTTTTGCAGCTACTTTCTGTGGCCAAGACTTTCTTCTAGTCGGTTTCAGCTTTGCGTTAATGCATGCCAAATGGGATTGTCCTTGAGTTGCTCTTTCTTTAACAAAATAATTTCACACAGCATGATTTGCCACATTCCATTTCAAAGATAGATACCAGTGTAGGCAATTTAGTGAAGGGACTACATGAGACAGACAGAGGAAACAGATTATAGGTAGACCAAGATGAAAATACATTAGGGAGAAATCTTCCCGAGTCCAAAACCAAAATTTCGGGTTTTGGGGTGTCAAATAAATAGTCTATAGCCCATATAATATAGAAGGGTGATGTTTCCAATTTCAACGAGAACTTCAAATTTCATTTATGTTGGCAAATGTGTCTGGCCACTTCAGAGGCTCTGGCCTCCCAGACCACCTCGCCCTCACACTATGGCTATCTAAATCTTAAGAACCTTCATAAAACTTATGCTCTTTAACCAAGAATGCTACCTCAAGCCGTACTCAAGTCTGAGAAAAAAGTTAAATGTTGCGCTAGGTTTTGGAGGGATCAAGATAACATTTTCCTTTCACCAAATGCTAGAAACGCTGGACCCTCGATGACGAACTTAAAGGTTATGCACTAGCAATTAAGTCACAAGAAGTTCATCTACATGCAAACGTATTCGAACGTGTTCTGCACTTTCATCACTTTTCTAGCATACTACAAAGAATACAGGAGAGGTAATAATTAGCAATATACAGCACACTATAACCTCAAAACTTTGCAGTTGATCCAGATACCATAGGATAGGCACCAGCATTCTAATTCTCCCTGCCTTTTGCTTTCAGCTTCACATCCTCGGGAATACAAGATGCCCTGAGAACAGGCAGAAGGGTGCATATTGCCTGAATCAAAAGTCCTAATGGCAGGCCGGAGAAATCATCTCCATTCAACCCATCATAAGATGCAAGGGCAACACCAAGATAGCCATTTACTATGAATGCAAGGGCTATCGCAGACATGACAAATGCCATTACAGAACCTTCACAACCAGGTGGACAATGCTGTGCCATTAAGACTCTGAAAGGTAGAATCTTGAATAAGTACAGCACCTCCAGCAAACCTAAGGAAACTAGGACGTATACAGGTTCTGGGAAACCAATCGTCTGATAAACCCCCTTCACAGATAGAAAAGCCGATATCATGAAAACAGCCACGGAGACCTGAACAGCTGTGATTAACTTTCTCGATGACATTGACTTGAGATGGCAATTATAAACAACGCCCCAGAGCAGCATTGCTACTTGTCCAAACACCTTTGATATCCCAAGAAGCGAAGATTCAATATTCAGATGTCAAGTTTGATAGTAGAACATGGTGCCTGTTAGGGAAGGGATTATAGCATATGACAGAGCAAATCAGATTATTGAGTAAAAAATTTCTGGTCTCTCTATTGCAACCAACAGTTCGGCAAATTGCTTCTTGATGCCCACATGAGATGGACTTTTAGGTAGGTCTGGAGAGCTCTCACGAATAAATACTGTTATTAAGAACTGAAAACTAAGGAGAATGCCAAAGATGAAAAACATTATTTGTGGGGAGAATTTATCAATAGCAACACCACCCATAAGATTTCCCAAAACTCCACCAATAGACTGAATAGAGAAGGCCATCCAAACAAATGACAGCAGTGCACCATATGAAGATGTTTTGGAGTTTTAAGAAGAAGCGGGTTGTTTTGCAGTCTCGGCAACCACGGCATCATTAGCGACCTCAACTATAGCAGCACCCAGATTCCCAAGGAGAAGATAAAATGTAATTGATAAGAATGAGACACCCAATGTAGCCAAAACAGCGAGAGCTATCCATGATACTGCTTGCATAAATGCTGCAAAATTATTTGCATTTTTTCAGACAAGAAAACAAGATCCATGTAAACGCTGCAAGCATGGGCATATAGGAAAAGTAAGATTGATCACCAGCATGCCAATCTGCTAATATACAAGTACCCTTGACTGTCATTATGAAGCAGAGACCTTGTCTACATACTTCGTTGCCTCTCCTTATGATAGGCAGATGAATCAAATATCGGACTGGTAGAGAAAGCCAAATTTATTTACGATGAAAGACAAAATGTAACTCCATCATTAAAGCCTAAAGATCCATTGCATTTAAGCAAGTCTCCTAGACTTCAAAATTTAAATGTCGTATGGAATTTACTGAACTAACACGAAAAAACCTCAATAGAGTTACCCTACAACTCATCACAGTGTGTGGGACAAAATTTTAATTCAATAGGCATCACTGTATTGGCATAGAGCCCACCGCAGCTGTGCACGTCTACGCGAACAAGCATCCAATCACTTACCCTACCTTCCTATTCCAATCATGGATGCAAACAACTCCTGCAAGGCAGTTGTCAAACTTATGCATTCGGTAAGTTAGACACCTGGGCCAGAAAGAAAAGATGCCGACTTCGCCATTGACAAATCATTTACATTTAGCTATTTTCTTCCCTTCTCTCAAATAACCAAAACTGCGTACACTTTTTGCATCCTAACCTTGACAGATTATGAATTCTGAAAGACAGCCTTCTCAAAAATTTCAAACTATGATTGCTACAGGTGTACAGATTTAGAAGTCATGATCTTAATTCCTTTCATCGCGCATCCAGCAAGCCCGCATGGCAGCACAGCGACAAGATAGACAAACTGAACATCTTTTAGAATGTACCATCAAAGAAACTTATCTAACAGATGACTTGAGGATTCAAATATGCAGCATCTTCCAGAAAAAATTTAAAACCGAATTAAAATTTGAGGAAAAGAAAAAAGATCAGCAGTCTTAGAGAAACAGGAATTCAGTCGAAACCAACGATGGACGTGCGAAGCAGAAAGCTAATCAAGCGGACAAAACTGTGCAACAGAAAGAAACGTATGAGAATATGCCACACCTCCAAGGGCAATATAGGGGACACGATGCTGGCCAAAGATGTAGAATGAATCAGAGAGTATTCCATAAAAGGGCTTAGCCACCATAGGCAAATTGGCCGAGTTCCGGACGATCTGTACAGTGGAGGGCTCCACTCTCAACCCATCTTTGAGGAAGAAGTTGACCCCCATCCATGGAAAGCACCTCAACCCCTGCACCCCATACCCAACCCCCAGCAGCAATTTCCTATTCCTAACACTCACACGCTCACTCACAGAAGACACCATTGCTGAATTCAACACGTAAACATAGAAATCTTCTGCCTCGAGCAATCCAAACCCCCGACTTTCTTATCAGTACGCAAGAGGGGCCTCCGAATACCTCAAAAGACCTTCAAGATTCTGCCTTTTGAGGGCAGAAAGAGTCTCTCAAATGAAGTCTTCAAAATATTTGTCCTTTGGATAGAAGATGTAAAAGGGACTGATTATGGGACACGAGAATGGCTGATTTAAACTGCGGAGTGGCTCGGTACTCTTCCCACTCGACGAAGGTCATGCCACCAACCATCGTCAAAAAGATTTCCCACCACCCTTACTAATTAAGGTATAGATACAACCTTTACGTATCATTTTGCAACCACAAAATGAGGAAGTGTTCCTTAACGAAGGTCATACCACCGAACGATTAAATTGGACGATCACTTACCACCTTTACTAACGATGTGACGGATGCCGCCACCACCACCACACTTCCATGTAACCCAAAATAACAGAAAGATTAGTTACCCAACTCGTTGGGTTTTTTTCCTTTTATTATATATATAAAATATTATTGTCTATATTATATTATTAAAAATTCGCACTTATTTTGATTCTATAAGTAAATTACATATTTACCCATTTTAATTGTACAATATAAAATTACAAATATATCCTTATTTTGCATTCTTTCACTCTTTTAGACCCTCGTATCTCCCTTTTTCTTATAATTTATCTTTATTTGTACTTTTTTCCAATTTGTCACTTTTAATTTTTATTTTTTATTTTATTATTTTAAATATTTTATTATTTAAAATGTAATATTTTTATAATTTACAAATTATTTTACCCACACAAATATAGAGTGTGCTAAATTTTTTTAATTTCAATAAGAATATTTAGTTACACAAAGGACATTTACACACTATCTTTATATTAAACACTATATTATTTTTATCATTTTCTTCTTTTTTTTTATTCAATTTACAATTTATATTTATATGTTCTCTCAAATTTTATCAATTTATATATTCTTTTAATTTTTTCCTTCGTGTTTTCTTTCAAAATTTTCTATTTTCAAATTCTTTTGATATTTTTAATTTTATTGTTTTAAGTTTTAAATATTCTTTATACTTTTTAATGTAAAATAATTTTATTTTTCGTTAAAATAAAATAATTTCATAATTGATATATAAATCCGTACACACATAGAATGTGCAAATTTTAATAGTTGTATTATTAAATCAATAAAAATTTTTGTTTACACAAAATTAAATTAAACAACTACTCTTATTTAAATTTTTTTTATTTTCTATCCTTATAGTTCACATTTTTCTTTTAACCTATCATTTTTATTTATGTTCTCTTTCAAATTTTTTCTCTTTTCAAACTCTTTCAAACTTTCTTTAATTTTTTAGTTTAAATATTTTTATTCTTATTTTTTAAAATAAAATGTTATAATTTATAATTAAATTTGCATGTGCAAGTTTTACAAAATATATAATTCAAAAGGAAAAAGATGAGGGAAAATGGGATCCCGGGGCCCGAAGGTTTCTTTTTAATATGTCTTTTTAAGCATAATTTTTTTATATGTAAAAACAAGAAAAAAAATAGATGAAACTAAAAAATTTAAGTACATAAATTTTTAAAATTTTTCGAGTTAAAAGAATCTAAATGCTTAACTAACACGCGAGTGTGTGTGTGTGTGTTTATTTCGATGTAACGTGACTTATATAGATTATTTAAATATTTTTATTCTTAAAAAGGATCTATAGGTCATGTTTAGATGCAAATCCACTAAAGAAATAAATTGGTACGTATTCACAATTGATTTTCTGGGTTAAAATAGTTTAAGTTAGTACTAATAGTATTTATGAAATTCTATATTTGATTTTCTATTTCAGTTTTACCGAAAAAAAACATTGATTGACTTTTTGATAAAAAAAAATATATGAATTCTTAAAATTTTGAGATTTTCTAAATTCTTCGAAAATGTGATGGGTTAGTGTGTATTTAATTTAACAGAAGTTTAATTGTCATGAAACTAATGTAAATTTAGGAATCACAAAAATTACGATAAAGAAAACCGAATATATATATATATATATATATATATAAAAGTCTCATGAGATTTCGAACTATAATAAAATAATAAATATTTAATTAGCTTCAATTTTGTTTGTTTGATTAATATGATAAATTAGACAAAGAAAAAAATTATATTTTGTCTATTTTTAGTAAGCATTGTTAACTATCAAAATTTCTGGAAGTCTTTATTTTTTTTAAAATTGGTTTTTTGGTTAATTTATATTTAATTTAGATAACTAAGTTCTTTAATTTTAATATGCAATGATTACCGTGAATTAGAAAATTACAAAGTTGTAGACAACTATCAAAAGTTAAAAAAGATAAAGACATCATTCTAAAATAAAGTAAAATGTTGTGCATTCAGTTAGTTTCGATCTTGTTTATATTAATAATTTTTTTAATTAAACTAACATGAATCATTTTTTCAAAAAAGTTGGTAAGACCGTACACAGCACATATTTTAGGCAAGTATTATATGCATGAATTTTAGGGTTTGGAAATGCGCAAACTAATTACAGATCCTACATTTAAGTGTTTTTTAACCCCTAATCACTCATTAAAGAAAATTAACTAATTTAATGGTCGCTAATTCAGTTTTTGGTTCAACTACATCAAACCGGTCATATTTATAATATAAATATTAATTAAAATGTAAAAAATGTTTGAAATGATATGTATTAAAAAACATTTGAATCCGCATTCTAAAATTTTTAATAGTTAAATAAAATACACTTTTATGATAAATATTCCATAAAGATAAAAATAACAAGTATTAATCCAATAACACAAACATGAAAATTTTTGACAAAATAATATTTTATTAGACAATTTACTCAAAACCTATACTGTATCATTATTTTAAAAAAAGATTTTTGATTGCACAAGGTAAATATAAACAACTATTTTCATGTTAAATACTTTTATTCTTTCTGTCATTTTTTTTCTCTCTTTTCATCAAGATTATAATTTATGCTTACATGTTCTCTCAATTTATTATTTTTAATTTTTTTTGATCATTTATCATTTCATTATTTTAAATAACTTTACACATTGCAAAGCCACATAATTTTCTTATTTTAATTTTTTTTCTTTTTTCTTTTCTCTTTTTTATTTGTAATTTTCTCATTTTTTTTATATTTCTTTATTTTAGTATTATTTATATTTTTTAATTTTATTTTTATTAATGAAAATATAATAATTTTAGAATTTATAATTAAATTTTCACAGGCATAAAATGTGCAAACTTTTCTAGTATATAAGAATTTAATAAAGGCCATAGAGTGTTTGAACCTCAAAGACACATGCAAACCTTTAAAAATCCAATTAGACTGATGCAACACACA
Source organism: Avicennia marina (assembly GCA_019155195.1). Taxonomy (NCBI): domain Eukaryota; kingdom Viridiplantae; phylum Streptophyta; class Magnoliopsida; order Lamiales; family Acanthaceae; genus Avicennia; species Avicennia marina. Next base: position 11,651,877 of record CM032760.1, read on the forward strand.
CCACCATGAAACCTCTAAATTTCAAGCAAAATGATGAGTTTGTGGATTACAAGGAAAAGGTGGACTTTGAGAGAGAAGCAATAAGTATGATCTAAAAATTTATCACTCGTCTGTGCAGTTTTAAACTATTCTTCAGTTTCAAAAAAATAAAAACTAAGAAAGAAAGAAAAGCAAGAAATTCAAGTGTTGTTTTAAGAACATCGCATGCGATTGATTACATGCAATGTGTGCAGTGGAATTGCGATTCTCCTTTCTTTCTTTCTCTCAAAATATTCAAAAAGAATATGATAATTTTGTTTTAAGTAGGCTTTCTTTATATCCCTTTACATCTCACTTGAATTTATTAATGCAGAAATCAGGGAATAAGTAAGTGCATTCAAGTGTTATTGTGTCTAGCAATATGATTGATCAGATCATTCATGAAATTGGTCGATTTTGGTAGTTTGCTTAGTTCATTATATATCTAATTGGGTTTTAATTCAATGTGAAGTAGTTCTGAATTTTTATGGAAATTATATTGAATTTTAAATAATTATTTTATTTAATTATATCGCTTTCTTAATTAGTTTTTATATAAACTATACTAAAAATAAACTACGATTCGTCCGTACATAACACCAGTTACGTGCTAGTATTATTAATATGAAATTAAAAATGCAATTTTGTGGTTGGGTGTGTTGCCTGCAGATTCGAATTCTACTGCAAATGCAGAGATTATTTAAACTAGTTTGTTACTTGGAAATTTATATATAGTTAATTTTATTATGTAATTTCACGAAAGATTGGTACAGCATAACCCACGTACACATATACAATAATATATAAATATATAATCATGGAATTGGCTCCTACTGCTCTCCATATCTACGTTTATTTTCTTCTTTTTTTCTCTCTCTCTTTCTTTCCACTTGATAGCATGTGTGTGTGTGTGTGTATAATATCGTATATATACGTATGTATGTATGTATGTATGTATACAGGAGTTGGGATTCCAAAGAAGCTAATGTTCTCCTGAAAATCATTCATGTGCCATTTATAAATATAATTATATACATCCTTGAATATATAAAGTCTTATCTAATGTAGTTAGAATTAAAAGTATATATATACGCACGCATATGCAAGAAGAATAGATTAGTCAATTTTTTTTCTTTAGCCATATACCTAATCCTACGTCTAATTACCCTGCCATACCTATATATATGTACACATACAAATTAATTAGATTATTAATCATTAATTATATCCTTAGGTCTTCAAAATTTCAATTAAACCTCAAATATAATTTACAACGATTCAATCTAGTCGTACTATGAATTTAACCACTAATTCTAAGCATAAACCAAATGCAAAGTTCATAGTTTGAATATTGCCTCAATTTATGTGTAGATTTACAACTTTGAATCTCCAATGGCTTGAGCTCCTCGCCAAAATTAAACCACTATTCTAATTCTTTAAGAATTTATCAATGGAATTTTGGATGAGTTCCAATATATATATTTTTTATTTTATTGATGTAATTTATTTAAGGGGGCACTATCTATTTATAGAGGCTTGTTAAATAGTTAAGAAATTTTAGTACTCTTCACTCTAAAACATTTAGGGCTCTATGGATAGTGATTCAGTTGGATTAGGATACTTAGGCATAGTGATTTGAATTGAAGTAGCAGAAATTTTTGAATCATGACTTATCCTAATTCTCATAATACTCCTTATATAAATATAATTCTTATCTAATCGGGTGCATATTACATTTGAATGCATTTTAGCACACTTCAAAGATCATGTGTGTGTGTACATAATGCAAAATATTTAATCACAGATATTTATTATTGAATTAATTAAAGAGAAAATAAAAAAAAATCGATAAGTTGAAGATTAAGCAATTATGATATTATGCTCAAATTATCAAAACACAACATTTTATATATAATGCATAAGCCTTCTCGTCTCATTTAACTAATAATCTCAAAAAATAAATAGATATTTAAAAATTAGATTAGTGAAAATTTTTGTCAATAAAACAAGTATGGATAGACTGTAACAGAAGACTACCGAGCAGAAAATATAATAGAACCAAAACTAAAATATTTCAAAGAGAGAGGTCGAAATATAACTACTACAAAAAATAAAAAGTTTCAAAGTCGATATAAAATCACAAAAACAAATATAAAATAAAAATATATGAACATAATAAAAATAAGTATAAAGCTTTCGTACATAACAAATATATTGTTTGACCCTAAATCAAAACATTAAAAAATAATAATTCGAGGACACACACACACACACACACACACACACACAGCTTCTGGATATGATTAGCTAATTTCTTGAATTGATTTAATTTACTTGGGTAATTTATAACTTGAAGTATCCTATAAACATTAAGAACATGAAATGGGATAGGATGATAAGATAAGGCAAGAAACCAGGCGAGCTCTTTGAACTGCAATTTTTCATTTGTAATATTAACTCTTTCAAGATCGAGGGAAGTTGATGATGGGAGAGAATAGCCACTGCGGTAGCTAACTGAAATCAAGGTTGAATTATGAGAAAAAAAGATGTTGTCACATAATAGAATCGACATACTTTCAGCTTGAGTACACGATTTTTAAAATATTTCATTTAAAGAAATACATTAATTCCAAGAGGAATGTCAGGTTAGTGATGACGAGACACAGGGAGAGCCATTTTTTAGCATGCAAAAAGCTCACTGTTTCAAAAGACATCTCAAATGACTTAGAAAACGATTGTGGTTCAAATTTCCAAATAAAGAAAGACATGAGACACAAAAGATAACTCTGTGGTGATATGAGCAGATAAAACAGTCGAAGTTTAAGAATGAATTAAGAATGGTGGATTTTGGGAAACCGGGTTGATTTTATTTTCTTCTGCAGTAATTGATGTTAATACCTTTTTTAACCAAGCTGTGCATGCGAGGGTGCAAAATCAATTACGGTAATTCGAATAATAACAAAATTAGTTACAATTAACAACTGGTTTACAAACAGTTGCTAGATCTCTTGTCCGGTTGTAAGTCATCACTGGATGAGGAATAAAGAAACAAATAAAATGATCTGACTCAAGCAGGCCAGTGTCCTATTGGAGACAAAAACGTATATCCTTTAAACAAGCTCAATGCATAGATCTTGTCCATGTCCGATACTAACCATCACTGTTTTGAGAGTTCTATTTCTACAAACAACATCTTTTCACCTCTTATCAAACGAGCTACATTCCAATTTGAAATATTCCACATCATTTATGTGTAAAGAAAATAGAACTAGCGTTTTCATTTCATATTCATTTCAAACAACAGGAACAACGTTTCCAAAATTAGATGGACGAGCATCTGAGCTGATTATATTTTGCCAAAAAAATTGAATTAGTGGCAGAGGGAGGCGGAGGACACAGAAACGCAAATAAAACATGAGGATCAACAATGAATAATTTTAAAAAGGAGGGAACAAAATCGTTTGTTCTTAAATTGTGGAGCCTCATAATACCACAAAAGGCTGGAGCAATTCTTGCCCTGACAACACACGGCGCCACCGCCAAAAAGCTTGGCACAACATGTAACAAGAAACAAGCAAATGCCAACACGTTCAAACGTTTCGTACCATAATGTAAAATGTGTGCCACCGTTAATTTCAGGGTGCATAAATATTATTCAGAAACAGGTGATTGAAATAAAATACTTTAATTGATTTCCCCATCTACGCTCTTGCGTAAAAATTCCGAAGCAAAATGCCAACTTTATGTTTGTTTCAGTTTTCAAGATTCTCCCCAGCTGTTTTACAGGCTGATCGCCCATTCAACTGACCCAACGATTCAATTCGAATTTTAAAATCACACTCTGCTATTTATCACATTTTGCAATAGCTGAAAGAGAAGTTCCGATGCCAAAAGGTATTCTACTTGCAAACAAGCCATCTATCAAATATTTAAGGAAACCCAGACATTATAACGATTAATCCAATGCCAACATCACCTGGCTCGTACACAAGTACAATGCTAGAAGCAAGAACCCAACATAAAAGAGTCAAAAAGAATGTGAGCAAGATCAACAGTCTGCGGGATAAAAAAATTGCATTTTTTGGATTTTAATTCTTCTTCAAACTATATGCTACAATTCAGCAGCAACCTCTAAGAAAGAAAATCTATAGTAGCATAGCTAACTACTTAGCAGCTTTATCAGGAGGAGGCTTGTCCGTCAATGAAGCAGAGTTTTCTGTGGCCTTCTCCGTAACTGCAGCAGAGTTAGCAGCCTTCTCAGCTTCAACTAGTTCAGAAAGTCTTTTATGAAGAACTCGAACTCTATCTTCAGTTTTGCGGAGCTTTCTCCACCTGTAGGTGAGCCACAGGCCCAATCCCCCATATACAAGAATATAAGAGCCCCAAACATAGGGATAAGTTTCTGCATCTTCTTTGAGTTTGTGGTACTGCTCTCCTATTTTCGCTCCCCACCCAGCAGTCACAGGGCTTCCTTCTTGCTGGTCATCAGCAGCTTGCTGCGAGTCTTCTGCTTTTGGCTGGTTTGCCATTCTTTGCCCCTCTCTCTCACTGATGAGTTACTAAAATATTAGATTTCAAACATTTAGTATCAATAAGCAGCTAACATAGAAAACATTTAAATTATAAGATCAATTGCTACATCTGCTCCTTCACCCTGGATAACAAACATGTATATTGATTTACATTCGACCGAGGGGAATGAGAGTGCACATGTCCAACAGGATCTAAATGCTCGTCAATCCTGGCATACACATAACTGCAGCAGCTTTTTAACAACCAAACTTCACTTTCTTGATGAAATGCCATCTCATTTTCCTCGATAACCTTAAATGTTACCAAAAATCTAAGATACACTTGTTCACGACCACAACATTGTTTACACATTGATACACTTGATCATTCAGGCTCCAAGGCAAAATGCAATACCAATTCTGTCAGTTCTCTGTAGCTTACTCCTATGAGACTGTCAAATCAACCGATAAACCAAACCAATGTTGAAAATCATTAACGATAGCCCGCTCATTCATCAATCTAAACTGAAACCCACAATCTAATAGTTCGAAAATAAGGGCACATGGGGCACAAAATATTTTATAGCTCGATGTTAACAAAATCGACTGATCTTATCTAATGCTAGATATGAAGTTTAAGTTCAGGGGCTTGTTTAACTCCATTCAGCTTGCCTTCCAAACAAAGACAGAACGAGAGATAAAGCACGCGAAATCGCATTTATTGATAAATTTACAGCATCAAAGAAAGTAAAACAGGGTAAAATATTAGCTAATAAAACAATTTCCGAAGCCCGATTGTGCAACAAAGAGGCAAGATTTTCAAGATTGGGTTGACACCATCAACATCTTCCAAATCCACCCACATCCACAACCCAGACAAAACAATTGGCTACCTATGGAGAGAAAAGGAGACAGAGAAGGAAAGAATCGAGTACCTGGATGAAAGAACTTCCGATGATAGAAAGAGAGACAACGAAGGATTTGGAGGAAAAGGAGAGAGTTAGGTTAAACCCTGAAATTGGGGGTTTAGTCGCTCAGACCGAAGGTTTCGCATATCACATTTTATTAAAGGCTATGTTTGGAAGACCCTAAAATTCTATTTTTGGCTTGAGCTCATAATGTTTAAAGGATATTAAAATTAATACAAAGAAAGTCGTGGACTGCTTGTGAATCAAAAAATAAAATAAAATGAGAAAATTTAATAAGAATAAAAAAATAATTATAAAATGTACAACTAAGAAAATGGACGAGAAAGTAACCCTCAGACAAACATGGCCATAGGTGAATGAATACAGGGTTAAGAAGTAAAATTATGTATGTTAATAAAAGTTGCATATTTTATAAATATAAATTATTTATAAATTATCATATTATATGTTTTAGATAACAAAAATAACTTGTTTTAAGATTAAAAGTGAAAAAAAGTAATTGAAATAAGAAAATGTTCAAAGGTCAAAAGAAATTAAAAATACATATAAAAATAAGTTAAAAGAAAAGCAAGAAATAAATCACAAAAATTAAAATTTAAAATATGACTAATTATATAATTTTATATTATGCAATCAAAATAGATTTGCATTCTTAGAACTAATTAATCATATAGATGTAGATCTGATTTTAATTGCATAACATTGATTTATTATAATATATTTGTTTTAATATTTTATATTTTTTGTTTTTGCATTCTCTTTAATATGTTATTACTCATTTTCTCTCATACTATATTTTTGAACTCATTCTGCTATCTTTTATTTTTAAAAACAGTTTCATATGATTTTAATTTAAAAATAAATTTACTTTTATTAATAATAACATAATTATATTAGTATTTATTAATATATAAATATATATATACACAATTATTATAATGTCCTTATTTATATATTTACCATTTTTACTTTCTTGTCCAAAGTTTTATTTATTCCATTCTCTTCCGATAATTTTAATTGATTCTACTTATCTCTCTTTTAAGTTTAATTTCCTTATTCTTGCTTATATAAATGATATAGCATTTATATTCAACAATATTATTAATTTATTCATATAATCATACACTAAATTGCCTCAAAAGTCATTTATTTTTTATTGCTTATGACTTAAATTTGTAAAATAGCCATCTCCGTCTCTCATCACCAAATCCCTCCGTTCCTTAGCATTTTTTAACCAAGTCTTTTTTCCCCAATTAAATATCGCCATGCACTTTTACACCACACAGAAAGGAAATCAATAGATTGAGTACATTATACTTCATATTATTAAAACATTAAGGCCCAACACGCAACACTACCACAAACAACTCTAAACAGGTCAAACTTGTCCATCAAAGGACAACAACGTTAGTTTGCTGTACATCTGTGGAATCAGACCATCCATTCCACAACGAGAAGACAAGCTGGCGAAGAAAAAAAAGCATCAATCTACCTCCAAATTCCCAAAACGAGAAAACCAGTGGATCAGTTTCCGTGCAACTGAATATCACATTTCAGTGCTTCAGATCGCAATGTTACCTCCGCCTACCATGACAGACAATTAAATTGCCGGGTTCAGCAGCAACTTTTGCTATACTAACAAAGAGTATCGAAGAACGAGACCTCAAGAACACGAAAACAGTGCAGCACTCTTCTTCCTGTCCGACTGCCCAAGATCCAGGTGAGGAGGAGGTCAGAAGATTAGGATCCTCTCATCCAAGACCTTACAGTGTGTTAGCAAGTATAGGCAATAAAAGGCATAGACGAAATTTGGTCGCCTGGAGAAGATTTATGAAAAATATGGTTTAATCGAAGCTTGATGACCGGCTCCATCGACCTCCCAAGTAATCCTCCACAGAGATGTTCTGCTCAGTGCTGCTGGTGGATGCACAATCTTCTTCTAAGTTAAGAAGTGCGAGATTAACGAAGGATTGGATATTTGTTGCAGATTGTTCACCACTGATAATGCCAAGGTCGTCATAGGTATTGGTTTCCCGCCTTGCCCACTCAATAACTTCAGGATAACCTTGAAGGAGTTTGTGAACCTGTTTAAATGGTGAAGACAGTAGTAGCATCACTAAGGGACCACGTCACCGTTTTCAACATCAAATCAAAAGTTAATAAAATTGCCTACATTGCCGATTTCAGGACGAGATAAAGGCGAGCATCTTATACACAAGATTGCAGCTAAGGCCATTATCTCAAATTGATCACAGTTATAAGCATTAGCCAAGTTTGGATCTCGCAGTTCTGAGATTTTACCCTCCTTCAGAATGTGCTTTGCCTGAAATAATTCAACATTTTAGTAGGGGGAAAACAAAAGGCAGATCTTTATCAGACTCTTGAGTTGAGAAACAATACACTTACCCACATCACCAAGCTTTCCTGACCCTTTGGTAATCCATTATCTACTGGCTTTCTACCAGATACTAACTCAAGGAGTACAACCCCAAATGCATATACGTCAACTTTTTCGTCTACTTTCCCATGCATAAAATATTCAGGAGCCAAGTAGCTGTCACAAAAATATATTTATATTAATATAAATACCTAAATGTATAGATATTAATGATTTTTCAATGACTAGATATCTGCAAAAAGGCCATAAAACTAACCCAAACGTGCCAGCAACATCACAGGCACCCATACGATGTGAACAACTTGAAGCCCATGTAGCAAGACCAAAATCCGACAGCTGCAAGTCCAAAAAAAGCATTAGGTACATCGAAATGAAGCCAATGACAATTAGTTGAATTACAAACCTGTGGTTCAAAATTATCTGAAAGAAGGATATTTGAAGATTTTACGTCTCCATGCATAATTGAATCATCTGACTTGTGTAAATATTTCAGCGCCTCTGCAACTCCCAGAGCAACCTTGTATCTCTCTTCCCAACCGAACAAATTTCCAGAATTCCCAGTACCTAATTCAGAGGGCAGATATCAAGAGACATATCATTAAAAGAGATTGGTAGTGTTAGAGGATACGCATAATAAGCAGGAAGCACCATAACATGCATACCATGAAGATTTTCTTCCAGGCTCCCTCTGGACAAAAGATTGTATACCAAAAGTAATTGGTTTTCCTCAAAACAGAAGCCAACTAAAGATATAATGTTCTTGTGGTTCAAAGATGTAATGATTTCAATTTCTGAAGTAAATTGTTTCAGTAAATCTTCTGATGGTTTAAGAACTTTCACTGCTAATTCCTTGTGCCCAGGTAAACAGCCTCTATAAACCCAGCTGCTTCCTCCCTTTCCAATCAGATTTTCTGAGAATAAAATTAAGATATAAGAGTGAGACCTCAGAAAAGAAGTGAGAATAATATATTAGAGAACCTTTAAGAAAACAGACCAGGTCTAAAGTTATTTGTTGCTAACAGGAGTTCCTGGTAGCTAAACAATTGGCATGTTGTTAAGTACTTCTCTCCAAGAGACTCGAGTTCTTCAGAGAAAATCTTAGACGAATAAGGAACAGAGTCAGTGTCAGGGGAATAAAGTACAATGGCACCCTTCTCAGCATCTAAATCTGAATGGCATTCATCCCTATCAGATGCAGGTGTGGGTTTCCGATCAGGATAAATAGCTGCCACAGATTGTCGACTATGTAATTTTAATATCCATTGCACCAAAGAAGATTTCTTAGCTGATGAAGTTTCAGTTGTTCTAGAGTTGTGTGAGAACAACCTTCGCAATACTGCCCATCCTGATTTAGATTCTGGCATTAATTGGGGTGCCAGGGCAATTGAAATATTCTCATTTCCAAGGCAAGACGATAATAGAACATTCTTGGGTGGTTGACTCAACTGGCTTTTGGGCAATCTTTTCCTCCTTTTATATTTTGATTCTGACAGATCAAGCCTTCCAATCAATAAGGCACTGGATTCATTTGATTCTCTATGGAATACAATCTTGCCATTATCTACACATACGACCGATATGTTATTCGGAAGATTTTTGGCACAATACTTGGCAACAGAGATCCTTGATCTAATTTTGTGATGGACTTCCAAAGTGCCGAGAATTAAACTCATTGCGCCACATGACTTAGCCTCCCGGCATAGGATTTTACGAACCGGAGATCCCTTACAAACCTTAAGCTTTAAATCCACCTGCACAAATTCGCAGATTTAAGCAAGTCCACTTAAAATAATTCACAGAAGGACAATTGGGAACAATTTACTCTTGAAAGGAACTTCGATCAGTTTCGAAGCAACAAGATAAAATCTACCCACCCTCAACACAAAATGTTATTTAAACAAAAAATTAAAAGAAGGATCAATGAAGGGAAACAAGTAGCGACCCCAATTACCATGCGAACATTACCTTTAGGGAGCGGAAAAATGGAAAGTAAGTCAAAATCAGAAGGTTCTGGAACTGAGGCAGCAAAAGGGTAAAAAGGAGGAATACATTCGAACTAAAGACACACATTTAACTAAAGAACTTGTTGCAAAATTGTCTGTAATTTCAAAACCTTAGACACACCTTGATTCTCTGTTTTCTGAACCAATCTAATTACAAACAATAAAGAAATCATATCATAAATACCTGTTTAAGGTTGCAAAAACCTTCATAAGCAGCCAGCACCGAATCAAAATTCTTCACTAGCGAAAGCAGAGTCGATTTATCTACTTCATAAAACCAAAAGAAGAATTAATCAGAAAATAAGAAACAAACCCCTCGAGAGTGACACACAAATTTACATTCCCATACAAGCTAAAACATCGACACCTCGAATTTCACAAAAATTACAAAGTTAAACCACTGTACATCCCAAATATACCACCTCAATACATAATTGTGTTAAACAACACAAGGACGGACACTGCTGTAAAAAAGACATCACCATAAGCACAGTGCGCATAATTTGCATTGGCCATGAGCGCCTGAAATTTCTCACCGGCGTTGGGATCGAGGACGTGGAGAGCAATCACGCGGTCGCCACTCTGCGCCACCTTCACTAAGGCCCAAGTCAGCAGCTCTTTACTCCGCGAGTCCAGCGTGACTCCAACCACCACGACCGCGCCCCCGCCGACGTCATCACCGACAGAACCGGCATCCGTTGTGCTCTCCCCACCACTACGCTCCAGAACTCCAGGATTCTCGGCTGCCAGCCTCATTGTCGCATAGAAGACAGATCAAGCAACAAACGACGCCCTTCTCACCAGAAAACACCGACCAGTCCCCGTCTCTCTGCCTGCCCGTCTGTGCTGTAAACCAGAGGTTCTCTCTCCTCTCTATCCTCTCTCTCCCCCTTTGATGCCACGCCACCTTTTTTGGGATTAGCACATATAAAGAGACCAGAGCGGAATTTCATATATTAATTAAGCTAATAGGCGAAAAACATTGTTAATTACGAGATGGGCAATTATTCGGTGTTTCTCGAATTCAGTGTGACACTGTGACTAGAAATAACAACCGTTGGATAATTGTGGACCTTGTTCATCGGGAATAGTTCAGGAATTTTATTGAAAACATTATCTGTCTGCTAGCTTGGCACGATCACAATGGTGGTTCTACATTTTATTTTAATGATGTATTTATTAATTTTATTATTTTGTTATGATTTACATTCCATATAAATAATGTAATATAAAAGTACATCAATTATTAGATTAATTATGTATTCATTCCATTTATGTAATGCAATTAACTAATATAAATTTAAAAATGCTAATGAGATAGAATTCAATTTTGATAATTATTAGAATTTTTCTTAACTTAATTTTATAAAGGTTAAACTCAAATACAAGCTTGAGTTAAGAAATGATATTAAATTCAAAAAAAAAATTATAGTTCAAATTTGAACTCAAGGAGATACAAATATTTTTAAACTTAATTAAACTCAAATTGAATAACTTGATATTATGACATTCTTAATATGCTTAATGGTTACACTCTCATTTTTTTAAAAATCATAAATACCTCTCTTTTGTGAGATTAGATTTAAAGATGGTACATATACGAAATCAAAAAAATAATGCCTAGTCAAATTTCCAAGCATGACATGTACATGTGATAAATAGATGCGTGTTATAAAGATAGAAGTGTATATTTTTTAAAGTACGGGAGAAATGGTTGGTAATTACATTGCAAAAAAATATGTAATTAATTCTTTTTATTAACATAGAATAATATTGTTTTGGGTAAAGAGAATTACATGAGTAGATAACTGGACATAAATTTTGAAAATATAAGGTTATTGACAAAAACGCCCTTTATTGAACTCTTTTACACACGCATGTATAATATTAAGAATTACGAGTTCGAATAATTATGAGGATTTGCGTACTTCCTGGGAAGCAATAAGGACAGAAAAGTCAAAAAAAAAAAAAACACTTGAAAAAAAAGATATCTAAATTAATGTTGTCAATTGTCATTAACATTTTATCAATCGGTTGGCACATTTCCTTTCAATTGTTTCTGATTATAAATTAAATTTGAACACATTAATAGCACAAAGTCTTGGCTGAACTAAAATGAAAAGGTCATAACCACGATTCCTAACCTTAAATGCGGGTAATTAACCTGGAGCCTCTATGTTAAACTTTAATATTTATTTATTAGGACATAATTGTTACCGTATCTTAAATGATAAAACGTTAGCAGCAGATTTAATAGTAATAAAGTAAATTATAAAATGTATATAAACCACTCTAAGTCTATAACCTTGTTTTCTGGTCAATGAAGAAAGAACAGTATTCCAAAATAAAGGGGGGATTTAGCTGGAAAAATGACATTCGAACATCAGCATCAATAAAAGATGGAATTCGAAATTCATTTGAATATATCCAACTTATGTACTTTTTGTTGGCAGTTAATAAAAGCAATATTTAAGCTCGATAAAAATTTATTCAGATGCTATTTCATTTGATAATTGATTTACACCTCAACACGGCAATGAAATTAATGAAAAATTCAAACTGAATTTGAGCATATTTACTTTTAAAGATTAGGTTTGATAATTTAATTTATTAAAATTAATTATATATTTACTTTAAATGATAAAATGATTTAAATATATTAACAGATTTAATATATTCTTTATTAAATCATTCAACATCCTAATTTATATTAATAAATACAATATTAAGTTGTCGTGTAAATAATTTATCCTCCCCAAGAAAATGCCTTAATTCTATTCTTCCAAATGAGAAGTCATTGGTGAAGAACTCAATGTTGTGCTTCTCTTTTGTGCCAAAAGCTGGCACCTTTGTCACGGTGGTCCAAGAAATTGTTCCTTCCCAAGGTTGGACACGTGCCATGCGTTAATGCCACTCTTATCTAATTACTTAGGATTAATATATAACTATCTCGTGGATTTCCATTAAAATTGTTGAACAAATAAATTGCCAGAACCCTCCCCTAAAAAAGTTATCATGGCATATTTGGTCGAAATACCAATGTCCAAATGCCAAGATACGTTTGTTTCCAAATTTTGGATATAAAAAATATATATATTTAATTATTATATTTTTTAAATTTTTACACAATCTTTAATATAAAAATATTTAAAAACACATACTAAAATTAAAAAACAATTTTTTTTTCCAACCACAATTTTCTAGTTAAAAAAAAAAAAGAAGAGAAAGAAAACAATCTTTTTCCAATAATTAAATCCAAACCCACCAACCCTTTTCTTTCCTAAATCACATATAGTCCTCGTTATAAAACATATGCAGAAACCTTCACTTTTAATTATCGTTTACATCATTTTTTACTTTGAATTTATAAAAATCTCAATACTATATTTTAATTTACAAATGTATGTTAAGTATCATTTAAAACATGCCCTTGTATTTGTATCTTATGCAGTTGACTATCGATTGACTATAGAATAAAATAAAAGTTGGAAGAAAATGTTTGCTTGAAGACGTTGTAATATTAAAAAATTTAACGGATATTAATGTTTTTTTTTTATTTACATATATAAAAATGTTTAATCTTTGTTTCGATGTTAATTTTGTTGGAGAGAAAGTTGGTCCGGAAATTTAAGAATGATGTAAAAGTAATAAAGATAAAAGATAAAAAAAATTATTTTTATAACTTATATGTTTGTGAGTGCATATTTAGATTAGTGTAAAATCTTTTCAAAATATGCATCCAAAACATTTGATATTACGCAATGGTGTCTTTATTTTGATAAGAAAAAGAAGTATCTATAATAAATAATATTAAGATGATAATGTTTTTTAATTACACAAAGTCAAATTATACAACTATCTTTATTTAAAATTCTTTTCATTTTTTATCCTTCAATTTTTCACTTTTCTTTTAAAATACTATTTTTATTTGTGTTCCCTCTCAATATTTTTTTGAAATTCCATTGAACTTTCCTTATTTTATATTTCAATTTTTCTGTGTTTTTAATTTAAATATTTTTATCATTATCATTATATAAAATAAAATAACTTTATAATAGGGTGTGCATCTTTTACTAATAATTAATAATTACATTGATTTATAAGGAAGATGGGTAATATTAACTCTAAAACCATTTGTGTTCAACCTTTAGCAGTAACTATTAATTACATTAATTTATAAGGGAGGTAGGTAAAATTGACTCTAAAGCATGCACACACACACACACACAAAATGAGATGGCAACTGTATTATAACAATAGAATATAATGATTTCACAGAGAAGCTAGTCCAAAAGCCATTTTCCCAAAAGGATTAACAAGCAAAAACAAATTCATATCAAAGTGTGTGCAAAAAGTGAAAATAATGATGCCTTTGCAGAAAGACTTAATACTATGACCAGTTACGAATAAAATATCTTCTCTAGCAATGCACATAGTTGGAAGTAATTCTCATTCTCTTCTCTTTTCTCTTTTCTCTTTTCTCTTTCTACTCATTCTCTTTGCCTTTTCTTATGTAGCTTTATTCTTTGGTTGGATGGATGGACAGGGGAGTTGGTGAGGAAACCTAGCATAAGTAAATCTAAAGTAAAGTATCTTTCTATATTTTTATGTTCCTTTTTGATCACTAAGGCAGTAAAATATGATCTGATGATTCTAAAAAATTTCCCTTCATACTTTTTGATGCGTTGGAGAATAATCGTAAGAAGGTTGTCCCACATTTATTAATTTACATTTAATAGTTTATGAAAAGGCATTTCTTGGGGTTGCTTATGGTTTAATTAATACGGAACTGAAATGGATTGAATCAGTGAATTTTGATTCGGAAATGATTATTAGAGTTGAATAGATTGTGCTTCATTTTCAAGAATAGAAAATCAAGTATGAAGATACTGTTCTTGTTTAATAAAAAATTAAAGTTCAATTTGCAGTTCATTTGAGTGTGGCTTTATTGTGTTGGTTTTAATCATAATGCCAAAAATCAATTTGAAAATTTCAATTTAAGATTTGATTAATTTTGTATATGATTTGGCTTGATTCGTTTGTGATAATTGATGAAAATTCAAATAATTTATCTGAAATAAATAAACCAACGTACATCATTTTTTTAATATCACATAAATGTTGAGTATTTAATGCATATAGACTTTGTTTTCTTTTTTTTTTTTTCACTCGTACAAAATAAAATACATTACAACTATTAAATTTTTTAAATTTTATTTTTCCTTTTAATCTTACACAATTTTATAAAAAATAATACTACTAGCTGACATTCACTTATCCCTTATGATTTCTTTGATGTTAGAGTGTTTTCACAAATAAGTTACTTCTACCCCTTATAATTTTTGAATTTAAATCAATTGATTTTTCATTTTGCATATATGTATATTTTTATGTAAACACCGAAACACACAATATTCTTTACATCCACGAAATTTTAAGTCATGTTGCTTATATTCCTCTCAACCGGGAAATGTGTAGTCCATGTCTTTGGTCAAATTGCGTATATAAAATTATCCCTGTGGGGCGTATATATTTATTACATGTATTTAATTCAAATGATGTAGTCGTTCCATTTCATTCGTTGGAGTGAATGCGACATAAATCACAATTAAGGGGTAAAAATGTATTTAACTGGCATTGTATAGTCATCGTGATAAACAAGGAAGTAATCGAGACCGTTGATCCCGGTGGTCCACGAAAGGAGTGGGACCCACATGCCGCGATCTCTGTCATCCGTGCACTCTACGAAGTCATTATAACTAACAAACGTTGCACATACGTCAATCTGTTTATAAAATTATAAAGATATTGTATTTTAAATAATAATAATAAAATGGTTGAGATTAAATATTTAAAAATAAATAAAGAATGACTAAAAAGACCTGAAAAAGGGTTAAGACGGAGCATAAATAAAAATAAATAGTTAAGAAAATGAAAGAAAAGATAGAAAAATAAAAAAATTAAATTTAGGATGAATGTGTAATTCGACACAACTCAAAAGGTCTGAAATTTCAGTATACGATTTCTTGCTCACTATTATTATTATTATTATTGATAATAGTTCCTTATATTGTTGATTTATATAATGAAATGGCATTGACGATTTCGACTAGTCCACGTGGATATTATAATAGTTCCTTATATTCTTGATCTATCTTATGAAATGAAATAGACGATTTCGACAAGTCGACTGAGATACTATATGAATGATAATTGCGTGACGAGACAAACACATTGCCTTGCAATAAGTCTTAATGAAAATGATGCCTCGCATCCACATACATAGCTAGACATGGCATGTGTGGTGTGTCGTTAAAACATGTGTCGTATGTCGTTTTGATGGTGGTTTTCATTTGGCGTCGTTTAATTAATTTTGCCCCTACGCATGTGCCCCACTTAATCATATTTCTTTCCTTTTGGGCTGGGCATGTGAAATTGAAGAAAATTAGGACTAAAATGCAAGTGGGCCTGTTTGAAACATCAAGCATGCGGCATATGCAGATGCAGAAACAATATGAATATATGAACATACATGTATACATGCATATAATGCACATTCAGTATAAAATAATTATGTGCATGTGGGAATAAAAATACGATACAACTTGATTAAATTAATTGAAAGTGGAACACAAAATACGCAACGTTACCACTTGGCCATGTGGCCAAAATGATACCAAACAGATGAAAATTTTCTTGGATTATTAAATCTTTTTTATTGTTTGACTCCTATTTTTAATAACCTTCTTTAAAGAAAAAAAAACTCTCCCATTTGATTGTACTTCATCCATTGCATAGATTAATTGTACTGTGTCTGAAAATAAATAATGCTAAAAAATTCTCACTGAATTAAAATAGAATCACATCGGAATGTTGTTATGCTCAAAAGAAACGAGTTACGAGACAAACGGGCAGCAGAAGGGACATAATTTGATGGAACGAATAGGGCAAAATAAATTGAGCAAATATGACGATGTACACTACAATACATTATCAAGTAAAATTTTTTATGGTATATTGGTATTTTAACCTTTTTATATGTGTATAGTATTCACTTGTGCCGAAAGAAACGTCATATACATCTAATATCCTTATGTAGAATATCGCATTTGAATTTTTGGCAATTTTAGTATTCATCTTTTACACATATCTCAAAATATTACATTTGTATTCAAATATCGTACTAGAATATACTATGAATAGCCCTATATCTTAAATATCTACTCACGATCAAACATATAACTTGGGTTTTAGAGACGACATGTGATTGGCCAACAATTTCACCAATCTGTCGAAGAATCTTTGAGAAAAAGGGGTTGAGAGAAATGAGAAGAGTTCACCCTCACAGCTTTCCAAAAATTTTGTTGGGGTCGATTATGCCAAATTCGAAATACCTTTAAATATTGTGCAATTACCGAAAAATATAACACAAAAGATTCGTTATGATAAATGCATGACTTTTGCACATTAGGGATCCACTGGTGTCACGTCATGTCAGTATATATTTGGTGTTATTTGCAACTTCATGGCAATGGCAATGGCAAAGTAGTGCACTTAAGCTTCATAGCCTTTTATGTACACAAAGTTGACATGTCCCTTTTTATTTGGACCCAAATTGAGTTTAATACATTTTTTGCAATTTAGCAATATTATCTTTCATTCATACGTACTCTCTTAGTGCCCTTTCTGTGAGTTCCTATAAGGCACAGTTGGACGTCCAATAATAGCACTCAAAGACTTGGACATGAATTGAATAGCCACAAATACAGAGTGCATTGTTAATAATGCCTGTCCATTATTTTGGGGTGACCCATGGATGCTCCTGCAATAATGCTAACAGGTGCAAAAAGTACATAAAACTATATAATCGGACCCAACTAAATTTGCATATTAAATGTTTTCTTAGGGACCATTCTTAATTGCAACAATTACAAGATTAAGTGAAAGAATAACCATTGTTTGTGCTCACCACATAATTGTGTGCTTTCTTTTAGGTTAGGTCTTGCATTTATGAAGCCTTGTGTTTGTGACCAAATACATCTATATGCAACTTTACTCATCCACCCACCCAATTGATTGGATCATTAGAAATCCTCCGTACTACGAGGTGCCACACTTACACTCTAATTAAATACATTGGGATTTTAGAAATAATTTTAAAATTAAAATAAGTCCATCCAAAAATCCCTATATCATTGTCGATCACAATAATTCAACCATAGCAGGATTTATATGTTCACAACATAACTACCTAAGAATTTAAATTAGCAATTGGAAAAACACCAAAATGGCACACGAAAATTGGACTAGTCCCTTCCTCTCTGTGTTTTCATTCAACTTATTTGTTTTTTATTTTGCTTTGTTTTATGGTTTTTACGGTCAGTCTAGTTGTGGTCCCATGGAAGCCCAGAATTCATTCAAGGGCCCTTAAATCAATAGGCTCTGTGATTATAGTGATCACAAGACATCTTGGCTCAAATTCAAAGTGTGTTTATTTCAGTTCATTGAATCCCATAGAAGATTAATATGCAGCACATTATGTAGGTATGATTTAATTTAAATGTACTTTTCCTGATTTGCTTTGACTAGTATTTGATGCGAATCAAAATTCTGACCCATATAGTTTAGTTATTTTTATCATATACTCATTTTGTTTTACACTGAACTGGTGGCAAGTGCTGTTACACCTGATCAAAGAAAATTGTGTTAAATTTAATACAAATGATTCTTTAATTTTTAAGTGAAGGATATCATCGACTATGGCAATAACTTTTTCTTTTTCTATTTAGAATAAGCCCAATGACCTTTATTCTTCAGAAAATAGTTACATGAATTGAAATTTATAATGGGTTAAAAGCTTTTATATTTTTAACTTATCCATTTGCCTTCCCTTGAAAAAATTTAGGGAGATTTGGGGTGTTTAAAATAAATTAACTTTTACTAGAAAAAAGAGGTATGTTCCATGTGTGTACACATAATGGAATAAATGAGAATAAGAAAGAAACTTAGAAAAAGACAAAAATAGAATGAGTTAGAATCGGGCGCCGATATTGAAGGAAAAATATAATAAATTAAAATTGAGGGACTATTAATACTTGTGTTCATAAACAATGTAATCATGTTTTTATAAATATAAATAATATATCATTCATAAACTTTTTAAAATGATATATAATTAGGAAAAATTGAAAAACGAAATAAATTAAAATTCAGAGAAGTCAATATATAAATGAAGGTTAAAAAAAATAGAGAGTAAAATTTTTTCAAAAAAATTAAAAATATTTGATTAATTGCAGACAACACAATCAAAATTAGACCCTTAACATTTAGATGATTATGGGATCTTATAGAATACAACTGGTTGGGAGTATTTGCTCTGCTCAAGTCACTTAAAAAGTAATTCCAAATTCTGCCTATTTTTAATATATATTTTAGATTTTTTAACTTAAAGTGAAGTTTCATCTCGTATAATTTTATTGCATATATGCATGTCATGTGTATGAAATCCACAGCATCTATATATTTAGAAAAAATATTAAATACATAATACAGACGTAATCAAATACAAAATCAAATATTAATTAATGTGCAGCGAAATTGGAATGGCTTTCCAAAAAAACTATAGAGGAATTGTTATTAATTCATCTTCCCCACAACCCGTTTTACTGTTGGATTCACACCATTGACAGAAGTCCAAAACAACATATAGACATAACTCTCATATCCAAGTACAGAAATTAGGGCATGCATGATGCATCCCAATATGCATATATATACATACACGGCCATGCATGCAGTTCTTCAGAACCCAACATCACATGTCTCTGAAGAGAAGGTAACCCCAAAGAGAAGACAAGGCCATTCGCACCACCCATTGAGTTGTGTTGTCCACCCTTATGATGGCCCAAGTAATTACGGCTGAAGACAATCCGTTGGCCTTCGGCCGTCGTACTCCGCCGGCGCCGGGGCCTTCTTGAGGCTTCAAAGGCCAATACGCCAACATGATTGATTTCAACAAGTATTGTGGAATATATATGAATAGGTTTATCCCTTTGTTGATCAATCCCAATGAAAAATGCTGCCAAAAGCTACTCGCAAGGTGAATATTTCTCTCTTTTGCTCTATTTTCTTCGTGCCCCAGACGAGGACGGTTTTTAGCCCTAAGAAAGTGAGAAAGAAGGCCAAGAATTATGGCTATCCAGTTTCCAAAATATCCCTATGTGGAGGTATGTGTTTCATGATTACTTTCTGTTCGTGTATTTGGATTGAGATTTTGAGTTTAAAATTCTGGCCACGTAGTAACAAGTTCATTGATTTTCAGTTTGAATTTGTTTCTTATGTCCATGAAATTTATGCCCTATAATTCAACTCCTGATGTTATGCCCTATAGATCTTGATTGCATAATTAGTGTTGATTCACTAGTTTTGCCTCTATCCTTCTGTTATTTCTTTTAATTTACGTACTACTAAAATTTCGAAACTTGTCATCTTCATATCAATCGATAGGATAAAAGCCAAAAACCATTATTTTAATGTATTATTGTTATCGTATCTCATGAATTTGATTATTTTTCAAGGGTTTTAGTAATTTTAATTATATCGAATTTTGACTTAATTATGAGGTTTAATTTCTTTAAAAAAAACATATATGAAATAATCTATCCTCTCTAATTATTTAAAATAAATATTTTACATATTTTATATCTGACTTTCATCTAATCATAAGCTTTTATTTTTTGAAACGGACATGATTTGCCCATACACAATAATCTATCCGTGTAAATCTTGTAACGAGAACATGACCTTAATATATTTAGATTATGTTAATTTGTGTTCGCTTCAAAAGATTATTGGGGATTGATTATTATATATGGACTAATTGCATGTTCTTTATAAAAATAAAAGCCGTGATTGGACAAAAGTTTGATGTAAAAATGACTAAAATGTTTAATAAATAATTCAATCAAATAGACATGTTCATCTAATCTATCGAATATACTTTTCTATGTATTAAAGTGAATTCTAAAGAATTATTTTATTAAATCAACTTAAATCAATGCTACTCGTTTAATGGAAATGCACAATCCATATTTTGTGTCTTAATCAAGGCTTTTATTACAAGTATTCTTATATGTTATTTTAGTTTATGCTTGCTCATTGACAAACACCACCTACATTCTTCCGTGTTTTTTTTTTGTTTAAATTTATGTATTACTAAAATCTCAACACTAGTCATGTTCGTTATTAAGAATAGTACAAAGATATAAAAGAATTATTTTGCCATATCTCATGGATTGAATTATTTATCAAGAATTTTAGTTATTTTATTTCTAACTTCTATTTAATCACGAGTTTCAATCCTTTGAAAAGAACATGTTTTATTCTATATTAAATAATCTATATTTCTACTGAAATCATCTTACTTATGTTTATATTAGAGTATAGAGACTCTAGACACCTATACAGTGACTTGCTTTTATTTTTTGAAAAGAACATGTCTTTCGTCTCTATATAATTAATCATTTAAAGAGAACATAATTTTACTATGTTTGGGCCATGTTCCATGTTAGGTTACATTCATTTCAGAGGGTTATGGTGGATTGATTATTATGTATAAGCTAATCGCATGTTCTTTTTAAAAATGAAAGTCCACAATTAGATAAAAGTCCTGTACAAAATGACTAAATTGCTAGATATATAATTTATACCCACAGGGATTTTGATGGATTATATAATCAAACAAATTGGATTGGATTATTTATCAAGCATTTTAGTCATTTTATACTAGTTTTTTATTTAATCATTAACTTTTACACTTTGAAAAGAACACGTGATTAGCTCATATATAATAATCTATCCATCATAATCTATTAAAGCGAACACGGCCTCTGTATGCTATTGTAATTAGTTTTAAGATTAATTTAATCCTTTATTAATAATTACACTGATGAAAAGCATGTTGATGTCTGTGTAACACTAATTAATCCTTATGTAACATTTAGCTGGAGAATTCCCTTTGATGTCTCAGATAATGCGCAGTCTGGTTGTGTAATGTGAAATTTCAAAGTAATGCAGGCCTGTGAGGAAAGCGAAGCACCAACTCAGTGAGATGAGATTTTGCATGCAGATAATATGGCAAGTTAGCAATGAGTGAGGGTTCACAGCAACTACATTAATTATCTTGGAATAAATTAATTGCTATGTATGGCCAATAATTTATCGTTAATTGTGTGCAAATATCAAATCTTTCTCGTCTGTGAAATAAAGTATTTTCTTAATTACACGTAGTATCATTAAAGAAATGAGCTCTCTCTAAACGTGAAATATGCTGTGGAATATATTGACAAAGTTTTCCTATGAAAAAAAATACACCATATTTTACGTATGAGAAAGTTGGTGGCAATTATGTGGTAAGAAATATAGTATTTTACATGTATGGTAATTGTATCGTGTTCCGAAATATAGGATCAGCTTTGGGAAGCTATCCTTAATTGAGACGACTTTTTAGAAATCGACCCTTAATTAAGGAAATACAGAGGAAGAAGTGGATGACAGATGTCGACACAATCGCCCTTGGTAAAAAAGATGAAAAATGGAACACCTCTTACTCTCGTCCCCTGGCCAGCCGATTGCTTTGATGAGATGTGTGGAAGAGACGCCGTTGCCCACAGTGTCAATGATGCTAACTACACACAAAAATGGGTATGAATTGCTCCAATGATGGAAGAAAATAGGAAGAGATTTCCTCTTCTCTTGTCTTTCTTCTTGCCCCTCTTTTTTAACTGGTTCATTGCATTTATGTATCATATTATATTTTACAAATACATTTTTAAAATGAGTAGTTGAATTCAAAAAGTGTTTAGGTGAGTTTATAAACTTTTCAAAATATTTTATAAAATGTTTAATAATTTATATATAAACTCTTATAGAGTGTTTGGTAATTTTTTTTTAAAGAAATTATAAGTTTTAAAATTAAAATGTTTTGAGCTTATTAACTCTTTAAAAATAAATTAAATATTTCTAACTTATTTTTAAACATTTTATAAGCTACTTCATTTTATATTTTATAAACAATATAAATATTTTCAAATTAGATTCTATTAATAGTATTTAATTTATTTTTATTATTATTACATCAAAAAAATTATAAATTTTAATAAAATCTTATAAATTAATTTTATTAAATATTTTAATAATTTATTTTTAAAATAAATTTTTTAAAATTTTAAATTGTAAAAATATCATACAAAATGATGATACAAGTACCAGTCCACTAAAAAGCGACACAAAACTTCACTGCACGACAAGACAGCATATCGCAACGAGAACGACGCGATCATGTGTTGCATGTCGTTAAATCATGTGTTGCATGTCGTTTTGCCCCCAGGCATGCATGTGCGCCGCTTAGCCGCCTGCCTCTTTCTTTTGGGTTGGGAATCTGTAAGCAACCAAAATGTCACCTTTCACGACGTTATATGCTACATCCATGGATACAAATACGATATGTACGAACATATAGGATTCATACTTCCTACACAAATATATGTATAAAATACGACATGACTCGAGAATTTCAATTTCCAAATAGAACACCATAAACTAAATGGCTTAAAAAACCAGACTCCGTAAAAAAGAATAAAGTTAACTGAGAAAATACCACGACATATATATGCTATTCCCAAGTTGAGTTTATGGTGATTTTCCATTTTATACTTGTATACGACACAAATACATTTGTGTTCAATGGGATATTAAAAACATCTAGGGTACGCACAGAAGTTACCGACAATAATTTGATCATGATAAAATAAATTAATGATAAGGAAAAAAATATATATATATAAGTGACTGTCTTAGTAAATAAAAAGGACAGTCAACATAGTCTTAATAGTAGGCTTCCTATCCATTGGGTCCACGTCTTGGTCTAACTCTATACAATACTAGTAAGATTTGCATAAAGATAATTTTTGTGCGTGTGAATTTATTTATAAATTATAAATAATTTTATTTTAATTAATAAATTAAATTTATTTAATATTAAAAAATATAACGAATATTTTAAATAATAAAATAAAAAATATCAAAACATTTTGGAAAAAAAAAAGAGAAAGTCTGAGAGAAAACGCATATAAAAAAGTTAAAAGAAAAAATAAGAAATAAGAAAAGTATGTAATTTTAGATTCTTATGTAATTTTACATTGCACAAAAATATGAAAGATCTGAAGAATTTAAGAAAACATGTAAATATAATTAATTGTAAGTTGGATGAAAAGAGAAAAGAAAATGATAGAAAAAATAAGATTACTTAATGTAAGGATAGTTATGTAAATTCACTTTTTAAACCAAGAACCCTTATAATAATAATAATAATATAGTATGGATAACAATTAAGGCATATAATGATGTCCAAAGCAGTTGAACCCTAGTATTATGTGCATCAATCCAGATTATCTGGACTGAGATATTAGGCATCAGTACCATTATTAAACAGACAAATATTATCAGATCACAATAATTCAAATATTATGGGAATTGTATGTTTACATCAAGACATAACTAAGTGAATGGATTTGCAATGGAAAAACAATTTCATTTTTTTCCCAAATATTATTACACGCGAATGCTGGATTTCTCCCTCTTTTTAATCGTCAGCTCAGATGTAGGCCGATGGAAACCTAGCCCAGAAGTCATGCATACAGTCATCTCAAGGTACTTAGGATCAGTAGGCTCTGTAAATATAATTTATAAGAATTACAATAATATATATTGGCCCATATTCGGAGTTTGTATATTTCAGCATATTGTTTAGGTATTAATTTAATATATATATATATATATATATATATTTCTAAATATGTTCTGATAAGGATCTGGTGCGAATTAAAATTTTGCCACATATATTTTAGTGATTCTTAAGTTATACTCATTTTGCTTTTGATTAAACTAGCCTGTGGTGACAGCATGTTTTAAAGTTGAGTTTAATTTAATGCAAACATTTCTTCAATTAACAAGGGGATGAAGGATGATACAATGATTATAGCAACAACTTTTTCTTATTATGTTTAAAATAAGGCCATAAAGCCCTATTCTTGAAAATAATAATAATAAAAAAGCATAGTTGTATGAGCTGAAATTAAATGGATAAAGAAATATTACCAGATAAGATAACTCTGTGTGGTACATAATAACTTTATAAGGTAACTTCGCAAAACGGGATGGGGGGTATATAGATACCCCCCCAATGGATAAAGACGATTACTAGACAAGATAACTCTTTCTTTTTTCACATAAGGTGAAAGAATAATTGTTATTTGTGTTCAACACGTAATTGTGTATTTCATTTGCTTCGTATTTATTAAGTTTTGTGTGTTAAAATTTTTTTATTTAGAATGTGAAAGTTATTCAATATATAGACATGGGAACCCAGTGTTCCATTTTTTGTCGCAACCATACACATCTATAATTTGAACCCCAAAAATTACTAGGATTTTGGATAAATGCACGTTTTGTGAAAATCACGGATCTATATATTTAGACAAATATTTAATATGTTTATATATATATATATATATATATATATGTAAGTAAAAAGAGATGCAAAATGAAACATTAATATGGGGAGAATTGGAACTGCTTTCCGCGAAGACTAATGTGAAATTGGTATCAATTCGTCTTTTCCATAAACCAATTTTACTATTAATTTCACACGATTGCTAAAGTCTAAACGAACATCTGATCACAAAGTCCAATGCAAATTTATTGCTCATTGATTAATCTATACAAAGCCATGCACATCCATGTCTTTAAAGCCCAACAACATGCCTTCCAAAAATAATGATAATAAAATACAAAAAAATAAAATAAAATCAGTAAAGAAAAAGAAGACATGGCCACTCCCACCATCCATTTAGGGGTGGTTGCCACCCTTTTGGTGGCCTCAACTGTCTGCACAAACACTCCATTGGCCTTGGCTGTCTGCAAAATTGGTTTCACAATAACATGCAAGTGTTGAGAAACAAATATGAGTTATAGAAAGTGACATCACACATTAATAGAAAAAAAGAAAAGTGACTTGTATATAAAGTTGATACTTTACCCATAACTCACAGCCTTAAAGTTTTGGGTTAATATATGGTTTCAAACCCATTTATATACATGTCCACTCACAGGCCCATTAATGATTCTCCCCGATTTTGTTGGGTTCCGTTTTAGATCCAACATACGCTGTTCATGGGTGATATTCCCAATTTGATTGGATTTCTCCTCTGACCTAATAAAGTTCAATTAGAGTTTATAATCAGACCCGCCACACTCCCAATAGCAGAAACATGCATGCTGTGAGCACGCTCGCAAGGTGAACATTTCTGTCTTTGGCACGATATTCTTCTTACCCCAGACGAGGACCACATTTAGTCCTAAGCAAGTGAGAAAAGTGGAGAGGGTGTGTGCAATCCAGTTTCTCGATATTCGCTGTGTGAAGGTATAATTTCTCTTTTTGTAATCAGTTAATTTGTGTTTGTATATTTTGCGTTGATAAATTTTGAGTTCAAAATTCTGTTCATGTAACAACAGATTCGTGTCACAATGGATTTTGAGCTCGTTTATTCCACTTCTAATATTTGGTATATTTCTTTTATGATTGGATCAGCATAAATTGAATTAGTTAATTCTTTATTTAATATTGGACTCATAAAAGGCATGTTGATTTTTCTATATTAACTACCCTTTATGCAGCACTTAATCGTGGAAGGAATTCCTTTTTGATTTGTTAGATAATTCGGAGTTTTGTAAGTTGTAATAATGGGAAGCTGATTAGGGTTTTCTAATTAACGCAGGTCTATATTTCCCAATTAAGCAGTCAGCGATTCAGAGGGAGGACTCAGTTGAGATACTTGATGCAAATAACAAGTTCAGCAGTAAATTATGAGCATCGCGACAACGTTAATATTGGATTAAATTGCTAGATATGTACGTACGGTCGTAAATTGTTATTAACGGTTGTCTAATGTCAAGTTGTTCTATTTGTCTATGACATAAAGGACACAGTTACACATATCGTTCCTGTTATATGTTCGTGTGCAGTGCTTAATTTTATTCTTAACAGTGCCTTTTCATTTCTTCTCAATGGCAACATTTAATTCTATTAAAACGTCATATCAAAGCTTTGCACACCCCATTTGCGTTAGGAATTTGCAAACTTATTGTCAAACTTTGAAAAATATTCAAAATTAGTCCCATGATTAATTATCGGATTCCACGAGCATTTGCGGTGTCACGATTGACTTTTTGGTGAAAAGTGCAGTTAGGTTTAGGATTTGACAAAAAAAATTAACATCAGGGAGCATGCTTTATTTATTTATAATTACAAATTTTTCGCTAAATCTATTTTTCTATTTTTTTTCGCTTTAATTTTCTTTCTTAATGATATTTTTCTAGCAGGCAACTGATTATTGCCTAAAAATTTAGAAAAAATTGTCATTATATTAAGGATGATAGCACGTTCCAGTTATCCCACTCCAATTTTAAAACAATAAACGAATTTTAAGACGGATCTTATATATATTTTCTAAAGATCTGAAACTCATATCCAAGACCTACTAAAATATCAACTATTTATTTCAAATATATTAGGCAAATAAGTATAACATTTCATGTAAAATATTAATGTATTTCAAATTAACCTGCCATGTCTACCCAATATATTAACTAAAAGTTTAACCTTATGAGAAGCAACAATGAAACAAAATTTAATGGTTACCAACATAAAAGAACTAAAAGAATTTCAATACCACTACACATGAAAACATTGATGGACCTAGCTATAGTAATTAAATATTCATCCAAGTGTACATAATTTTTGTGAAGAAATCATTCGATCAACAACTAGTGCACTTTCGTTGACAAAGCTTTTACGTTAAAATTACCATATTTTATGAGAAGGTTGGTGGTATTGACCGACCACAATCAAATAAAATACATGTAGTTTATATAATACTACAATACAATAAAATAATGTATTAATTATGGTTTAAAATATAGTATAGTGCATCGTAAGTCACTGTTCTATGTTTTGATATTCAAGTTTGGACCAGTGGTCCAATTAACCACACTTGAAGTTAAGTGATCGTCTTTATCCATCTAATAATAAATGAAGTTTTCCTAAATTAACTAGCTCAGTAAGTTTTACTAAATTGTCATTTTACATGTGGTAGTAGGCTAATTGTACTATTTATATTAATTAATATAATAACCCCGGCTTTGTTGTTGTACCAAAATTGTCTAAATTATAGGATAATGATTTGAAATATACAAAGAAAAAAGTTAAACGCCCCATATTTTGGACAAAAAAGGAAAATTTGACCTTCGTTTCTTTGAAAAGTGAAGAGGCTCTCGTTTAAAATTTCTTACGCTTGTTCTTGTTTCTATGTACTTATGTGGGATAAATAAATGTGTAGTGATTAGTTATAAAACAACATGGTTGAATTCAGATTTGCAACCCTAATATATAACTCGACAAACTTCATGATAAAATAAGGTTAATAAAAAGTTTATTTAATTGTATTTTCATCGTAAATGTGAAACATGTACACAAGAACAAAGGTTCAAAATCCTGGATGTCATATGCCATTTTTTAATAGTTTGTAATCAAAATCTTATTTTTATATTTACAAATACGTATCATGAAACCCATATTAACAGGACAATAGATTGTAATTCCCATTAGCAGTGTGGAATACAATTTACAATGAATGAAACGTGGACAATAACAACCATGCTATTATGCAATTGGGGATAGTACAATTGTTTTTAATTAAATTCCTGAAAATGCTTCCCTAATTATACAACTACTTCTCCAGCACTCTTCATTTTAATTCTCCTATCACATGCAATGAATGTACCTTAATTGTAATTGTTAAGATTTTGAACCTCCTTTAATTGCATGACGTAAATCTTTTTAATCTTTTTTTTTTTTTTAACTTTTTTCTTTTTTTTTTCATCTCAATAAAAATTTGATTTTTTTTTTTTTTTTGAGTATAGAATCACAAAAATTAAAGCAAACAACAAAAGCACAAAGATTTAATAAGGTTGGGCAACAAGGCCTACGACCTTAGAGTTGCAATGGTTGCAAAAATTTTATTCAGAAGTGTTAGATTTATAAATTCTAAAAGATGGCATTTACATG
Source organism: Avicennia marina (assembly GCA_019155195.1). Taxonomy (NCBI): domain Eukaryota; kingdom Viridiplantae; phylum Streptophyta; class Magnoliopsida; order Lamiales; family Acanthaceae; genus Avicennia; species Avicennia marina. The sequence continues at coordinate 11,680,919 of CM032760.1, forward strand.
TACAAACAAAATCCTCAAACCTAGCCCCACAACCAGTTCATCACGCATTTTATGTCTAGATTTGCACCTGTAGAGATGTCTCTCACAGTGACAAGGTCCATCCCCTGCAACCATGAGCCTAGGCGGGATTTTTACATAAAGATTAGACACCATGACTGCAAACTATTCTATTTTTCCTACTCTACTTCCTCGTGCTCACAATTCATCTTCTCACACTTGCAGACTTTCTCTTTGAGAATGTGATTGATGGCTTTCATCACATGAGCTGATACATCCTACTGATGCTAAGGAGTATTCTTTGAAGAAGTTGTTACTTGATATGCCTAAAAATGTGGATATGGTTATCTTTCCCAACTATGTAAGCAGTTTGGTGTGTGTTTCTTTCACCCTGCTTTGAGGTATATAAAAAATATGTTATCAGTGTTCTATGTCTACACTATACTTTGGCCTTAGTTGTAAATAATTAAAATTAGTTGAGCCTTTTATCTCCAAATAGAAAAGAACGAGATTAACAACTTTGATTTTTCTCAATCCTTACTATCACATATCATTTTTAGGAAAGTGCTTTGCTCACATCCCAACTCACGACTGCATTTCTCACTCTTGCGGTCACAATCAGTTTTTTTGCGACTGTAATCTCTACTCTGCATATGGATTATCATGAGCCATCCTCCAACACTTTCCTTACTCTCATGAGTATCATATCGAATTTACTCTCTCTCTCTCTCTCTCTCTTATTGTACATTTTTTAAACAATATTAATTTATAATTATTTCTATTTTATTTAAACTCTAGAAAATAAAACAATTTTATTTTTATTATAATTAATAAAATTAAATAATTTTTAAATAAACATACACAGAGTTGTGTAGTTTTTACTAGTTATTATTTATTTCTGTATATCATAATTTAAAATTTATTATTAAATAAATGCAATTAAAATATAAATGATACGAAATAGAGAAAAAATTCTTTAGCTAGTGTTTGTACTCAAGTGGAACTTTAGGAAAATGTTCCCCTAACTGGGAAGTTCCTTTTTATTCTTAGTGGTCATTGTGTTCTCCATTTTGTCCTTTTTTATTTTTCAATTTATATATTCAACAAATCTAATCACTCCCGCTTTACTTCTGCTTCTTTTATTTTATTTTATTCCATTTTTTAAATTTTTTATTCCACCACCTAAAAATAACCCAACTCAAAGTAATGCGGTGGCAGAATTTGCTAATTTACCCCTATGGTAACCATGCTGGCAAAAATGGTGCCAAAGTTAAAATCCAATTTATTTTCCTTTTTTTAAATACAATAAAGTAAACATAAATAAATAAAAAATAATTGAAGTTTTATAGAATTATTAATTAATATTCATCCTTTTTTCCCTCTTGGTTTCCCGCAAAGACAAGAATTAGAAAGCAGGTGGGGTCCCCAGAATAACGCATTTTTTAATAAGTGGGAGTTTTGTTCTTGTCAAAGTAGCCGTTGCCACAAACGCCCCCCTCTCCCATTTTCCTACTCCTTTTACTTAACTCAACCAAATGCTTTCCTTTTAGGAAATCCGCGTTCTATACTTTCTACTTGCTTTTCTCCGCCCTCTTCCCACTCCCTGCCTACCTCCCTCCCTCTCTCCTCTGCGCATAGTTGTATCCATTACGTACATACAGTTCCCGTGGGAGAAGCTATTTTTATTGGTTCTTTTTGAAATATCCCAACGTCTCTTTTTCCATATATGTGTTGACAAGTCTTCATTTTTCCTATCAAACCCATTCTTGAACATTTTTCTGTCTTTTACTTAATTCACTCCTGTGTCCCCCCCCTTTCCAACTTATTTCAAGAAGAAGAAAGCCCTTAGACTGCTGATCAAGAAAATGCTCCATCCTACGGCTCTTCCTATTCAAGAAGTTACCCCTTTGTCAACTCCATTGTTGTATGCGAGTTCAACACCAAGCAGCAGCCGCAGTGGCAGAAGCAGTAGCGACGCAGAAGAAAGCCCCGCAACTTCTTTTAGATACGACTTTCAAGATCTCAATTTCAAGATTTCAAGTGCGCCCATTTCCTGTTCCAAATCATACAAATCATTGGCCGTTCTTTCTGGGCATGTTGGATCGGTTTCTTGCTTGGCCTTGTGTGGAGAATTCATCCTCAGTGCTTCACAGGGCAAGGACATCATTGTCTGGCAACAGCCGGATTTGAGGATGTTCACCAAGTTTGGACAGGGAGATGGCTCTGTTAAGGCCCTTGTCACTGCCGGCAACAAAGTTTTCACTGCCCATCAAGATAGTAGAATCAGAGTGTGGAAGGTTTCAAGAAGCTCTGAGAATGTTTTTAGGCTTGTTGACACTCTTCCCACCACCAAGGATTATTTGGGGAAGTTCATGAAGCAGAGCAACTATGTCCAAACTAGAAGGCATCACAAGCTTTTGTGGATTGAACATGCGGACAGCATCTCTTGTCTGGCAGTCTCCAAAGGCCTAATATACTCCGGATCTTGGGACAAGACTCTTAAGGTCTGGAGGATGTCGGACTTCAAGTGTCTGGAATCCATAAGAGCTCATGATGATGCAATAAACAGCGTTGTTGCAATCAATGGGATCATTTATTCGGCATCTGCAGATGGGAAGATCAAGGTGTGGGGGAAGGACGCCAAGGCTCTGGCGAAGACAAAGAACAAAACGCATTTTCTGAAGGGAATCTTGGAGGGGCACAAGGACATTTCATTGAATTCTGTGGTGGTATCAGAGGATGGAAGCTTAGTCTATGGAGGCGGCTCGGATGGTTATATAATTGAATGGTTAGGAAATAAGGATTTCGATACCTGGAAGACCATTTGCGAAGTGAAGGCGCATAAAATGGCAGTGTTGTGTATGTGCCTGATGGGGGAGTTCTTGTGCAGTGGATCAGCTGATAAAAGCATCTGTGTATGGAAGAGAGAAATTAATGGAGGATTGTTCAGGCATATGGTGATTAAAGGGCATGAAGGGCCAGTTAAATGTTTGCAGGCATCACCAACAAGGGTTGGGGGTGGATTCATTCTGTATAGTGGAAGCCTGGACAAGAGTCTCAGAGTTTGGTGGGTTCCCAACTACTCTGCCACATCACAGGATAGATCTGCAGCTGAAATCAAAGACAAAAACTTGGCAGTTTATGAATCAAAGTAATAGTATCTTGTGATTGAACAAGCACTGGTTCCCATTTTTTCAGCGTCTGCGGTGCTTTTTAGTATTGGTTTCGGCTTCATGCTTGCCCATAATTATTTTAACAAGACTGAGATTCCTTTAGGTTTTTGGAGAGGAGGAAGACAGGATAAATGCCTTCATAATTCGTTAGGGAATTTTTTTTTAAAAGGATTGGTTTATTGTGTGGATTGCAATATGTATGGAGTTTCATAGAATAGGATGAAATTCTTCTTGTTTTGTTTTGATTTTTTCTTTTCTCTGTTATACACAAGGATACTTCACATTGTAAACTAGATCAGCTAGAGAGGGGTTGGATTTTAATAAGTGCGTTGCTTTGTTTTAGTTTCTCATCTAAAGTGCACCCTTTTACATCACTATCCTGCCTATATTAGCACCTTTAACCTGCTTTTGATGATAGAGTAAAACTGAAAAACAATCCTGGAGCTGTCAGACAAAAGACCAGAAACATGGGACTTAGTTTGTGTAATGTCCATACCGCTGAGATTGTCTGCAGGGAGTTTGGGATTCTCTTCCTCAATCATAGGGATCTTTTTTGTCTTTTGTTTGCCATGTATCAGTACCTGTTTGCTTTTGTCCTGTTTGTGCGAGCCAGTGGTTTACATTGTGAACCAATTCTTTTTTAAAGAGATGCTACGACAGGATTTAGAGAATAGAATGTTTGTTAGATATATATTAGATTGAATAGCTAAATGTCAATATGAAGACAAAGTAAGATGCGTTAATCTGGAAAGCACCTTCTAGAACTGAGAGATTATTGGTCTTGTAACAAATGAAATACTGTTCATATAATTCAACTTCAGCAGGAGAAAGAACTGTATTGGTAAAGAAAGTGCGGCCGGATTACGGGAACTTGGCACTCTAAAGAGGCAAGCAACTAATCTTTCGGTCATTTTACGCGACAAAGCGTTGTAATCTTCAATAAAGTTGCTAGTACTAAGGCAACAGAAATTAAGCAACTTTTTAATTAATCCATTCCAACGGTCCTCCTGTTGTCCAGCAATGCTTTCAGGAATTAGAGAAGTCCTGAAAATTTGAATCATCTGATACCAAGTGATCGCAGTTTTGTGCATTAATGCTTTCCAATCTGGCTACTGAAAAGGCTTTAGTCTCGTGTTTTATCATAGGTCCTTATCCTTCAAAAAGAAAATTGAATTAATTTTGATAAATTAATTTATTAGGTCCAATCCAACTAAGTGTGAACCAAGGCCTGATAGTCCACTAAACTGGCCCCGAGTTTTGAATGTCATTTTCTTTATCTGGGATCACCTTTTTACTTTACCTTTTTTTTTTTCAATTGGGGTGCAAGTCGCCCTTCTTGGATTGGACCACTTAAAGAGCCAAACTGTTGGGAATGAACTTTCAAATCCTAGCTGAAGAAAGGAATAAGCATAGCAGGAAGCAAACTAAAAGGGCATATTGCCTTAATTATTTGCACACTATGCATAAATAATAAGTTTCTTCTGCTCACTTTTTCTTATTTATCAAGAAATCAACCACTATGTACTACGGACAGCTCAAAGCTTCTTCCTTCTCCAGGCAGGGCCAAAGGAGAGTTGAATAGAGAGTGAGCACCTGTTTCAACAGACAACAGTTATAACGTGTGAGGAATTGCTTACTATCTGCCCTACTTATTACATTTTTAGAAGTCTTTGAAGGGCCATCAGAAATGCCTAAGGAATTAGGAAACAGCGCTTTACTATCATTTGTTGAATTTGCCTGTCTGTTGCCAAATTTCAAGGCCCCAGTCATTTTTTTTTTCCTGGTAATGAAATGACAACCATCCCCTTCGTCATTCAGTTCAATAGTTTTGCTTCTTCACAAACTCTGAAAGGTATTATGTCTGTAGCTTTTCTCTGTAAAGGCTAGCACCTAGCTCACACAAAACAAAATCCATTAAATCACTCATCTCACATGTAAAGGCCACGGCCAATCCCTGTGAATATTGTCGAGGTTGGATTCGCTCCCGTTGTGCAGATGCGCCTCATGTTCCATGAGTACTTTTTCTCTTTATCGGCACCTGATAAATTCCAACTTTCTTCTCACTTAAAATTATGATACAGGAGTCCAAAAAACGAGGCAAATACAATGGTCCCTCCGTTTTACTCTTTTTTCTCTTGATAGCAACAAATCATAGGTCTAAGCATGTGCATTCTCTAGCTAGTGAGAAAATAAGAGAAAGGGAGAAAGAATTATGATAGCTTCAATGGAAGGCTTTTATTTGAAGTGCCAGGAGTTAATTATACTTTGCTCCTCTCAACCTCAGCAAGTGACATAATTCACAGACTCTCCATGACTCATGGTCAAACAGTTCTCAATTTATTATCCCGCCAAATGACCTGCACAAGCTCTCGTAGCCTATGGTTCTTAAGCTATGCATATGTCCAGCCATTAACTATTCTGGGGTGGCAATAGCCAGTGTATATGTCCTGTTCGTGTCCCTTTAACTAGTGGGGCATACTCAGATACGTTGCCTTCAAACCAATTGAGCTTTTAAGTCGCAACGAAGAAAGTTGAGGAGAAGCATGTGTGTGTCCCAGCAACAAATCTCACAAGCAAGATGGCATGAGAATCACCCAGTATTGTTGGTTTGAATTTTTTTTTTTTATTATGTTTTTCTTTTAATTGAGAAGAAGAAGAAAATTGGTGGAAGAGGAGAAAGAGGAGGAGGGGAAAAATGAAAGTAAGGAGAAAAAGGAAGGGTACAAAGAAAAAAGGGAAATACAGGAAAAATAAAAATGAATCACTAAATTTAATATAAATAAAGCAAAAACAAATAAAGAAAAATGAAAGTGTATCAAAGGAAAAAATGTTATATCATTACGATTGTTTGAATAAGTATTTTTTATTATTATATATACTTAATTTACCCAAGTAAATAAGTTATTAAAAATTAATAAAGCAATTATTATATATAATTTGTTTGACTTTTAAAAGTAATTAATTAATTAAGGATATCTTTTTTCTCAAAAAATGGTCCTACACTAATTAGTACACAATTAGTTATACAATTTTAAAATATTGTTAACATATTTTTAAATTTTTGTTCTTAAAACAACACACACACTAGAAATAATTACATACTTTGCACGTAGAGGATATTTGTCTAGAAATAAATATTATATTTACTAAATATATTATTTCTTTTTATTATATACAATAATTAAAAAATTTGAGGATTATTTATGTGTAATACTTTTTATTACATATTTTAAAGCCTTTTTATATATTTTATAAACAAAAAATGGTTATTTGATTACTTTATATTGGACTTTTTTGTTGCCTTTTTGCTCTGAAAATTGACTTATTTTCCATTATTCAAATTTAATAGTTATGGCCCCATAATATTTTTTGGAGTAAAGTTCTTTCTTAAATATTGGGTTATATACTTATTTGACCATGTTTAACATATGTCAAATAAATAATAATATAGGAAATTGCAATAAATTACCTAAATAGTACATTATGCATTTAGCAATAATATGTTTTAATAAATTCTTTTAATTATAATAATAAATAATGCCTATAATTCTATACTATCAAATGTCTGGAAATTTTATGCTTATAAAAGTATTTAATTGATTAACAATACCTATATAACTTGATAACAAACAATTACTGCAGCTTAATATGGTCAAAAACAGTATTCCACAACTTAAGAATCATGTATTGAAATATTTTAAGTAAAAACATTATATTGATTTATCATATAAAATTTTCGTTAGATTTAGATAATATATAAATATTTTATGAAGAAATAATATTTATTTATTATATGTTGTCGAAATTAGATCTTCAAATATTTTATATTATATTATTATATAACGATTCATTACGTGGAATCCTTCTTTAAATTTTAGTAAATTAAGAAGTCATGTTTTAATTAGTTTTAGGTGATACTATTTATCAATATATTTCTCTCTTTAAATTTATAATGCATATTTTTAATTATCAAGTTGCATTAATTTTTTTCTTAATTATTTGTAGTATGATTCATGTATTAACTTATTTTAAAATATTAATGAAACTATGTACAGGATAAATTTATATTAGTTATTTTCTATAAAAATAAAATTTTCAAATTGATATTTTTGTCTATGCATTTCTACTTTTTACTTTTTAATGTTTTAATAATATTTCACAATGACTTATCACTCTTAATTTAATTAACATATATTTAAAATATGTATTGTCCTTTAATCAATTTTGATATTGTACATGTTACTTATTTAATTTTACAATCTTTGTATTAGAAGAGAATTAACATGAATACATCTATTTTGAATTTTGTATAAATTATTTTTAATTTCATAAACTCTAATATTTTGATTTGCCTTGAACATGACATCCCACTTCTCATATCCCCAAGATAATATGTGGTCTACAATAAAGAGTAGATGAGTGAGTCAGCCAAGGAAATTTCCCAGTCATTTATTTAAAGCATGAACCTTGGAATCGAAGTTGCTCGAGGGAAGAAAATGTCGTGAGTTCTGAGTCTCAACTTAGTCAAATAAAAATGCACTTGAAAATAGTTTAAAATAATAATGGAGGGCTATACAACGGTTGTGGCTTATGATTGCTATTGCTATATTGGTAGGATTGTATCCTTAAATGTTAAACGTGTTGTAACATCATGATAACTATTGGAACAACCTATATATATATATATGAAAGAGAGGCTAAATCCAAAAAAAAAAAACAAAAATATAATAATTTTTCTCATATACTTCTCTTTTTACAGTAGGTTATTGTGGCTGAATCATGTAAACATTATATCTATTCACTGAATTTTTACCAGCTCACACAATTTAAAATTGTTAAATTTTTGGATTGGAACACATTTTATTTGAAAGAACGACTATTTAACTTGTTTAATATTTATTTGCTACTTTTCTTTCACGTTATAGCTTATTTATTTAGAAAATATTTTTCTCTTTAAATGGTTTAAATATATATAAATAACATAGATCATTCATATATATATATATATATATATATACTACAAATCATTTTTTTATTTTTTATATTTTCAACACATTAATTTAGTTTATATGTTTGTGCAAATTATACTTATAAAGTTGGCTTGTAATTATGGTATAATTTATCATCAATCTACTGGTATCAACTTGTCATCAAACATTATTCTTCAATATTATAGGCTACTTATTAAGTTTTGAAGAAAAATAGTTAAATATAAAACTTGATAATTTATTGTAATATTTTTTACACTTTTGTACTACTTTAAACTCATGACATTCTTTCATATATTCATCCTTTTTAAACATGTAACTTTATATATATATAAATATATATATATATATATATATATGCACACACACACACTTTATCATGCTGTAAATTTATAATTTATATTTTAAATATATTTTTATAATTTTTTATGCAGATGTATTAATAATTTTTTAAACAAATAACATATATTATTCTTACTGTTAAAAGAGTAATATTTTAATTATTGTTTATGCGTCACTGTCGCATTATATTGCTTAAAACTAAACTTTGACATGGAAATAATTTATACCAAAACATATAAATATTTAATCATATTTATAATCAAAATTTTGCAAATTACATATAATAATATTATTTCGTGACAATAGTGATTTTCAATGACTTGTAACTTATTTATTTATTAACAATTTTAACTTATTTCTTTAAATTTGTTCATATTTCTATTCATTTTATCTTTTATAATGTTTTTTAACTACCATTTATTTTTATGATTTTTAATCACATTAATCTAGTTTATAATAGTCGAGCGCTATAGTAACGAAGTTGATCCATGTATTCCCACAAATTTATCATTATTTAAACAAATGATTAAGCGCTTCATAGGGTATAGATAACTGATAATTATTAATAACTATATAATTAGTTTATACAATTTAAGATTCTATTAATTCGTTTGATTTTAAATAAGTTATGGATTATTGTATAAATAACTTAGATAAGTTAAAATTCTATTAGTTTTCAACTACTAATGGATTTATATTTTAAATAGAATTTTAGTTTTACTTAACTAATCTTATTTTTAATAAAAAAACGCTTAATTGATCTGTTTAATTAATCTTTTTAATAATAATATTTAATTAATAACCTTTTTATGTATATGAAATTGATTTTAAAATTTATAATATGTTTTCTTAATTATCTTTGAATTCATTTTTTTTCTTAATTATTTCTATGCATGATTCATGTATTAAGTTATTTTTAAAAAAATTGATAAAGTTTATGCTAGTTTTTATGCACAAAAAGAAACATTTTACTACAATAATTTTTATCTATGAATCGCTAATTTTTACTTTTATTTATTCGTACTTTCCATTATATCTTATCATTATGAATTTATATAATATTTTTTAAAATATGAATTTTCATGTATTATAATTTTCAGCATTTGTATTATAGTTACTACATGAACGAATTTATTTTTTATTTTTATAAACAATTTCAATTTGAAATGTTTTTTAACATATTACTTGTGAGGTTTATCCTCTAATTATTTAATATTTATATGCTATTCTTCCTTTTAAACTATAGTTTTTTTCTTTAGCAAATATACTTTTTATTTAGATATTTTAAATAAGTAACTATAATATATTTCATTATTTTTATGTAGTATAATTATTTTTTTTTTCACATTTCTATACTTTATTCTATATTTTTTCAAATGTGATATGCAATTATAGCATAATTTATCATTAGTCTATCTAGATTAACAAATTATAAATTTATCATTAAACATTATTTTTTAATATTTACACATTAATTTTTAAGTTTTGTTTTAATTTTGTAATGTAAATTTTATTATATTTTATTTCCTAGTTTTGCATTTTTTTAATTTGGAAGCACCTCTTGAATCTTGGCCTATTTTCAGGCACTCACAACTCCAACTTGAATTTCACAGAGACGTGTCCCCCACGGCTACTTTCCTTATCGCTAGCAGCTCCCAGGAATCAAATAAATATATGCATGCATGCAGAGCATTTGGATATCGCCTGAATATGATAAATTTTCTACTGTCATACAAAGCCAACATATCAACACATGAGCAGTCGATGAGTAAAAAACATGCTTTAACCCCACATATAGAAACAGTTCTCGGCAAGAACAGTTCGTCGCGCAAGAGTGCACCAATACAGTACAAGACTTTGACACGACTACTGTGCTTCAGAAACATGGTCATAAAATAAACGAAGAGCATCTTCCAAAGTTTGAGTAACGTCATGAGAGATTAGAAATGGTTACCTGTCCATTATTAAAAATATATGCTAACATCACAAAGCAATCCTGGCTCCAGGAAGAAACAGCCATCTGCACTTCTTTACGTACATTTGTATTGACCAACAATACAACAGATACAAGACATTTATAAAGACAAAGCATAGAGGGAAAATTTGTTGGTCACATCACATTTTTTATATCAATCTTTACTTCTAAACGTAACATATTTAACAACTCTAACAGGATTGAGGTTTTCCATTAGACTTCATTATAAAACTCTAAAATACGGGGTTTCTAGGGTTTCTAAGTTTTTGTTATGTATCCCATAGTTTGAAAATTTTCACCTCTTCACACTTCAAAATGCCGTTTTCACTTATAAAGACAATTCGATCGAATGAGGTATAAAAGGCATCATTTTTTGTGTATTCCTAACGAAGTCATCGTTGGTTCTTTGGACTAGTGTGAAGTGTGAAGTTGCTGTGTGGTCCCTTTTGCATCATGACGTGTGGACTAATCAACAAAAATGATAGAAATATAAGAGAATTTAAAAAATTATTTTATTAGATTTTATTAAAAAAGAGTTGAATATTTTTCATTTTTAATCAAAAAATATTTTTTACTAGTTTTACCCTATTTTTACTGGTTTTAACCAATTTTTTTTTGTCAATTTTGACCGATTATTTACTAGTTCAAACTCCATTAAATAAGGGAGTTATCAGATATAACCAGAGTAAAAAACTAATCATTCTTGATTGAACAAGTCAAACGACTGATGCGATCGACTTTGAAATCATTAACTATATAAGCATATTGATTTTCACTTCAAGTAAGACGCCCATATTTTTCGACTTTACTTATACCTCAAACATCCGTCCGTCGTACCACGTTCTGATTTTCATTGACAAATTTAGGCTATGTTTGTTTCTTAATTAGGATGGAGGAAGTTGATTTGTGTAGAAATAAAAATTATGTCTGATTTATAAAATTTATGTAAGTAAAAATATTATTTTTATATCTATTTAATATGTGAAAATAATTGAATGATGTGATAAAGTTTATAAGGTAATAAAAAATGAATATGAATAGAAAAATTATAAAGATTAGTAAAAGAAGAAAAATTTTAAATTTGAATTTGAATAAAATTTATATGGTTAAATGTTTGAATTGTAAGACTTTTAAATTATGATGAATAGTAAAAAATTTGAAAACAAATATAGCCTTAAAAATCCTATAGAATCTCACACACGTCCGTGTGTATATATATATATATTAATTATTACAATTGGTATATTGTATGCACATGTAAATTTATTTATAAATTATACAGTTATTATATTTTAAATAATATAAATAAAATTATCAAAATTCAAAATATACAAATATTTAAAATAAAAATAAAAAAGATAAAAAATTTGAAAATTTGAGAGAACATAAATAAAATAAGAAATTATAAAAGACATGAGAAAAGAAAAGGACAAAAAAATAAAAATAAAGACAATTGTAAAATTTTAACACTTTATAATAAAAAAAACTTTTTAATTTAATAATATAATGATAGATATCCTTCATTTAATTGCTACCAGAGACGGGGAATTGAGTTGGGATAAACGAGTGTGTCATCTGAGCTACGTTTAAATTGAAGGTGATGATTGGGTCAAAGCTACGGGTGGCTCACAATGTTTTCACTTCTTAGATAATATCTAAGAGCATTGAATAAATTAAGTCAGAACTAATTCATAGTCACTTTTATAATTTCTTATTTTTTCTTGACATCTTTTTTAAAAAATATATGAACAAAAATTTTATTTTATTATTAAACTATTAAAAATGTAATAATTTTATATTATAAGTATACACTCATGTATAAAACGAGTGTGTGAGTTTTAACTATGATCAAATATTAATAATATCATTTGAACTATAGTTACAATATTTCCGTTACAATAGTTTCAAGATTCATTTAATTTTTCTAACGAAATTAAATTAAATAAACCTCACATCGAAAACCACTACCAGAATTCCAGTTGGGAGTTGGGACCAGACTTCGTCTTCCAATGGCGGGTCTGCACGCGGTCCTTCGCCCCCAACCACCGTCCAACCACCATCCCTTCACCGCGAAGCTTCTCCTCCTCCTCATCCTTCTCCCACTCTCCCTCGCCCTCTTCGCTTTCCTCCTCCAGTGGCGCGGCGGAGGCGTCGACGATCCCATCTCCCGATGGTCCCCTGATGAATCGAGCAAGTTCCCGGGCATGGACCCTTCCCCTCCCGCCACGGCTGGCCACCAGTCTTCTCGTTCTTCTGATTGTTCCACGCTGCTGAGGCACTCCAATGCGGCCTCGCTTCCCTACTTCGGAGATTGGAAGTCCAAGTTCGATGCCGATCTTAAACCCAAGGTTTATTTTTGTTTTTTTTTCTTTTTAATCACTTGGCGTTGATCTGCTTGTTGGGTTTATTTGGTCTGATATGAAATGGTTTTTTGCTTGTTTAGTGAAATGGCTTGTATTTATGGCGATTTTCGACTTCTCCGCTTGTTTTTTGTATATTTTGGATCACAGAGTATAAGACGTTACCGCATGGCTTAAGTCTATAGTTATCACTTTCCAAAGGAAATGGAGTTCGATTTATTTTCCTATTGTTTGGACTTAGAGATGTTTGACTACGGCAGTTTTTATACAATATATCTAAGTTTTGCTATTTCTTCGATTTAAATTCTACTTTACTTTAAGAACCAAAAGAGAGTGCGCGGGGGACTGGGGGGGGGGGTGTTGGGGTGTGCGGCGCTTGACTGCAAACTTCGCTGATTTTGAAGTTGAATTATGCTTATTTGTGCACTAATGACTTCAGCGCCACATGCTATTTGGTCTCTTTGGAACAAATATCAAGTCTCTTGAACTGAAGTATAGTTCTAGTTTGAATGAGAAAAATTGACTGTGTTTATTAGTAATTTATTGCATATTGAATGGAGAGCCCTAATTTTAGGTGGGGGTGTTAATAAATCAAGCTATTCTACTTGAGCTTGATTATGCTTGAAAATGTTTCTGCATCTTAGTTGAGCTTGAACTCAAATTGGAAAAAATTTTAAAGATTAATCTCATTGTTTGACTCAAAATTGAGTTTAAAATTGGCATCTACAAAATTGAATTGAGTTGAATTTTAGTAGTTAGTGAGTTTGAGTTGCTACTCAAGCTAGACTTGTTAATACACTTTTAGCCAACTATAACTGAACATAAAATTGGAAGACTGTTTTCTAGTGGAACAGTAATGATATTCTGCACTTATATTTGAAGTTTGAGAATATGTGGAAATTGAATTGAATCCTGCTGCGTTTGGCCTATTTTTTTGCTTTCTAAGATTGATATTATATCCTTTGAGCTTTATTGGAGTTTTTTTCCACATATTTTTTTTCTAACACAAAGTTTGCAATTATATCCTTGTTTATTTGTGCTTTATCATTTGCAGATATGTATTACAACGAGTACATCTGCTACCTTGGAGCAGATTCTTCCATGGATCTTTTATCATAAAGTTATTGGGGTGTCAACCTTTTTCCTTTTTGTTGAAGGGAAGGCTGCATCTGCAGAAGTGTCCAAAGTTCTTGAATCCATTCCAGTGAGTTTGTATCCTATTTAACTGATTTCTTTTGTTTCTGTAAACAAGTATTTATATGTAGTTTAAGAAAATCTGCTGCCTCACTACTCTGTAAAATAGTCATTTAGTTTCTTAAAAATTTTGAAAGGTAATGCTGTGACATACACTTCTATGAAATGCAACCAGATTGATTTCCAGACTCTGGTAATTTCATGATATTTTGCTAGAAAAAACATGGTTCATGGGCTGTCTTTTTGAGTGAAACTGCAGTGTGGACAATGGTTAGTTGAATGAATTATTGTGCATGATTAATAAAACTACATGGTTCATGGTTCTTTTCCACAAGTAAAAAAGATATACAGTTCATTACTCCATACTATTAATATACTTTGTGGCATCAAAATGCTCCGTATCTTTGTGTCTTCTTGTAACTGGATCCCTACAAGGTATTGGAAATTTGCTGTTCTGATGGACAATGATGGCACAAGAATCACCACATATAGTGCTCGAAGCCACAATTTAACATGATTAGTTGATTTAAGTCAATTGGGACCACTATATTACTCCATATATGGAAAGGTATTTGTGCATTTACTTCTATTGTGCTTGGTTGAGATAAAAGTGACAAATCTGCAGCAACTTAATGCTCATCAGCTCTTCAAGGATAAAGTGATGGTATCTAACATCAAATGCCTTGTTAAAATAACTTTGATGCCACGTTGGCTAGTCTTAGACTCTTAGGAAGATTCTGGTTTGTCTCGTTGAGGAGGGACGATTTCTCCATTGTTTCTTGTCCTTGTTCTGTTTACAAATGCAATTACAATTTCTTTTATCTTATTTTTTGCTACATAGGAATATCAAATTGTTTGCCTGTTTCTACATTGATTCACTTCCTAAACTCCTCACCACTTATTTACAACATTACAAAGTTGCCCTAGTGAATGTGAGGCAATGGTGATAGCTTTTTTTAACTGTACTTTGTTAACTAACGTTCATGCTGATGATAATCTGATTCATAGTCGTGTCTCAGAATCAATAAGGTTAACCTTTAACCTGGCAGGGAGTCAAAGTGATATACAGAACCAAAGAGCTGGAGGAGCAACAAGCTAAGAGGTACCTTGCATCAGCTACGCAAATATGTAGTCATTACTTGTTAATTTTCTTAGCCTTTCATGTACTTGAGAGGATGGGCAAGTACATAGGACACAGATAGAGTAAAATAAGGACCCTGTAGATGGATTTTTTTTGTTCATCTTATAGGCATTAATCAGCTCTTTAGAGTTGGTTTTTTTTTTTATATAGTATTGCAGAGATTTTCATCTCATGTCTTGGCTGTGGCGGTCTCTTACCCACCTTTTCCACTGGTGCTCCAGCCGGATATGGAATGAAACCTGGTTGTCAAGTTTCTTTTACAAGCCTTGCAATTATGAGCTTTTTGTGAAACAATCCCTAAACATGGAGATGGCCATAGCTATGGCAAGGGTATGAATCATTACATGTCCAGAAAAATTGAACACATTTTGTGATGAAGAACTAATAAACTATTTGTCTGTTACAAGTCCAGGATGCTGGAATGGACTGGATAATTCATCTGGATACTGATGAGTTGATACATCCTGCTGGTGCTGGGGAGTATTCTTTGAAGAAGTTGTTACTTGATATGCCCAGAAATGTGGATATGGTTATCTTTCCCAATTATGTAAGCAGTTTGGTGTCTGTTTCTTTCACCCTGCTTCTGTGGTATATAAAAAATATGTTATCTGTGTTCTATGTTTACACTATGCTTTGGCCTTAGTTGTAAATAATTAAAATTAGTTGACCCTTTTATCTCCAAATAGAAAAGAACAAGATTAATAACTTTGATTTTTCTCAATCCTTACTATCACATATCATTTTCAGGAGAACAGCATTGAACGAGATGACATCAAGGAACCTTTTACACAGGTAATTATGTAGCTTTCTTATCATTGTCCACTAAGTATTATGTCTAAGTTGTTAATCAGTGTGGACTAGAATGCAAAAATGATATAAAATTTATTTTCTATGCAATTTTATCTTTGACTTTGATAGCTTCTACTGATGGAGATTCGCCACATCCCAAATTTTATGCCATGATATATTCCTGGGTTTGTTGAAACTGGCTGATTAATGTTATTTATCTTATAGGTCTCTATGTTCAAGAAAAATTACGACCATTTGACGAAAGACACTTATTTCAGCATGTATAAGGAATCAACCCGTGGCAATCCAAACTACTTTTTGACCTATGGGAATGGGAAATCAGCTGCTCGAGTACAGGATCATCTTCGCCCTAATGGTGCACACAGATGGCACAATTACATGAAAACTCCAAAGTATATTTTTCTGTTTAGCTACGCACATCTTTTGCCTGTCATACTATTATTGTTGATAATTTGATCCATATATGCATTCATGCTTCTTTTTCTTTATTTGTCTTCTTTTGGCATGGGAACTGCAGAGCTGTTCTTTGAGCTGGCATATGATGTATAATTTTGCAAAATGATTGACAGTGAAATCAAGTCGGACGAGGCAGCAGTCTTACATTATACATATGCCAAGTTCTCTGACTTGACTTCTAGGCGGGATAGGTGTGATTGTAAGCCTACAAAGGAAGATGCCAAGCGATGCTTTATGTTGGAATTTGATAGAGCTGTGAGTGTTCTACACTTGTACTATTTTCACTTGTTATTTTCGTTTAATTTTTATTTTCTTCTATAATGATCTTGTTACCTTATCTATTTGCATCAAATGACATAGTGAAGGATGCAAGTAACATTTGTCATATTATCGCCTTCCTTCAGGGAGTGATGAGCTTGTTTAGACATGTTTGGATTTGTAGGTTAAACTTTAAAGGTTCTTAATGAAGGGTTAAAGTAATTCTATCTCTATTGTTAAGGGACTTAGAACCATGTTTAGTTCTAAAATGGTATAGTCTAGGGAGATAAAAACCAATTGTATTTATGAAAACATCCAATTGGCAACATGGATATATTGGTTGATGAAATTATTATATCACGTACAACAATTGGTTGATGAAATTATTATATCACGTACAACAATGGAAGCAATGGTGCTAAGTTCAAAGTCTAAGAATTACTTAGTAAGCCCCCTTCACACTTGCAATCTTTGCTACTAAAGTAATTAATAAAAAGAGAACCACTTATAACTTTGTTACCAACTTTTAACAAGAAGTTAGTATGTTTGTCGACAAATGGTTATATAGCAAGAATACAAGTTTGTGAACCCATGAAGAATGCTATAACATGAATTGTAAGGCTTAAGAAACTTGGCACTTCAATTATATTCTGCTTCCTTTCTTGAGTCTTAGGTTTTTTTAACTAATTTTTCTATTTCTGAAGAGGTTTGTTTGGCCATGCTGTATGCTCCGCCCGATGAATTTGAGACGGAATTTACACACTAGCCCACATACTGTTAAAAAAATTTCTGCTTCTTTCTTTGGTTTTCAGAGCATTTAAATAGTTAATATATCAATTTGATAAAAGAGAAATCAAGTTGCTGTTATGGAAAAGAAATGTGGGTTTTTTCCTTTTTATAGAGACCGGTATTAACTTGCATGAGATCAAGTAGAATTTAACTTCTGTTCTTATATTTTTTTAATTTGTTATACTGGTTCTTGTTTTTCTTCTAATGTTCCTTGCTTCTTGTTTACTCATGGTCGCAAAATCTTAATATCTGTTTGTATGATGCTTTCTTAAGCTAACCTGATTCTTGCCCATGTGCATTGGCACTTAAGCCTTAGGGAGAGGTCAAAGTTTCTTTGTCATTTTTTTATATTAAATCTCTAGTAGAGAACATATCTCGTCCTGTTGACCTAAAAATCAATGCCTTTGAGCTTTTCCTGGGGCAGTCATCAATATGGTAGCGTTAAATTAATGAACTGCGTGTCAAAATCCCCTACTACCCTCCAGACTTCATTATATTTGTTGACATGCATCAAATAGAAAAGCCTTATTTGAGTAAAAGAATTACAAAACTGGTTGCAATATGCATCGAGTCTATGCAAACTGGACATGTAAGAGAAGTGAAGTGAGACATGTTTGTTATCTGGCTTGCAAAATGGTCTCAGGACTTCCTGACTATTCTCATGATTGATTGTCCATATTTTTATGAATTAATTGGCATTTTCTTATGGCTATCACTTGATTCTGGTGTCTAAATTATATCAGTTATTTAATTGGATTCTAGAAGCTATTTGCCTTTTAATCCTTGAAATTGTTATGTGAGCAGTATTTTCATCTGTATTTATACATGCTTTAGAGATTGTTGTGATAATATCTGAGAACTTGTGGTGGTTACCTTCTCTTACTTAAATCTAAGAAATTTTGCTGTTTCATCTTATGAAGCGTTTACTTCTAGGTTTTTCCATGTGTTCTGTGGATTTCAACTCAATTTGGGACTTCTAATGTTTGAAGATTTCCTAGATTTAATTCACAAACTGCCATTTGGTCAGGCTGCAAATTTTCATTTGGATGATTAGATCCCACACTTTTCAGTCTGATAGCAAGTATCGCCTATTTCTTTGCAGGCATTTATTATTGCTTCGACCGCTACAAAGGAGGAGATGCTAAACTGGTAATGCTTGGATGCCTATGTTATTTCTGTTATCTGTCCTATATATGCTTCGCATATATCATCTGAAGCCTACTTATTTTGAATTCACTTTAATATTAGTTGTCAGGAAGAACAACAATTGCTCGTAGTTTTTTTGCAGAACACACAAAATTTCTAAGCTTATATACTGTTACATTGACTCTCTCATTCTCACTGCGACAGGTTTCACGAGCATGTTGTATGGACTGATAAAACTCTTAATTTGAAATTGTTGAGGAAGGGAATTTTGACACGCATACATGCTCCCATGGTAAGTTTTATCACCGTTGGGTGGAGAAGTCAGCTTAACAAGAGTGTGTATCATTGGTAATCTAATTTAGTTGTTTTGTCGTTTTCGTATGTTTAGACGATCATCCAGGGTTTGAGAGAGTCGGGTGTATTTGAATCTGTCATTGCTTCTGCCAACGCTACTCTATTGAAGGACAAGTTCTTAGCATCCATTGAAAGCAGTAATTCCTCGAGGGCTGCATCATCTGTATCTCTTCAGTCAAGAAAGATGGGCAGAAATAGAGAGTTTCAGGCAACAGCTAGAAAAGCTCTCGGAACAGGTTACACATTTCATGAAGCAGCTGTACCACCATTATCTCCCCCAGTCATGGACG
This sequence comes from Avicennia marina, assembly GCA_019155195.1. Taxonomy (NCBI): domain Eukaryota; kingdom Viridiplantae; phylum Streptophyta; class Magnoliopsida; order Lamiales; family Acanthaceae; genus Avicennia; species Avicennia marina. The sequence continues at coordinate 11,700,192 of CM032760.1, forward strand.
GTAACCTTGAGCTTGAAGGGTGATTCTCCTAACATGATTGCTGCTTTTTTCTTTTCTGGAATATGATGGAACAAGAGGAGAATCTGGAGTGATGAGTAGGCGTACGCAGGGAAGATTTAAGCAGGCAAGCAGTTGTGGTCTACTATCTGTGGCTATTCCCGATCATTACCCAAGCGGCGGCGTATGTATGGACAAGAGATAGGACGAAGGGGTGTGGGCTGGGGGAGGTGTTTTTCAGCTCGACTTCATGATTTAGAGATGTTGACATTGAATCATGTATGGAAATTTGGCATCTGTCATCAGAGTTCTCGTTGTATAGGGCAACTCATTGTTAAATGCATCAAACTCGTGCGGCCTCTTCTAATGTTTTGCTGACTTTGCAACATCCTGGATGCTATGTCATAACACAAAAAAAAAAAAAAAAGGTGGGCCTAGACATGTTTGGGATCCGATGATGGGTCTGTACGTCCGTGACTTAATTTGCGCAATTTGTAGGATAGAAACGCACGTGCGCGACTGCATTGCCGAAGGAGTATACAACATACGCACTAGGACGTGAGTGCATTTTAGTGAAACAGAATGTGGGTTATATTCTACGTCTACTAAAAAATGTTATTGATTAGTTTATCAGGTCAATCTTTCTTGCTAATTGATTTTTCAAAAATGAATAAGACGCGTAACACATTTGCCGATGGCCGAGTTTGAGATTCGGGTGGTTGTCTACGAAATTTGGATTTTGTACTTCTCTAGGGCTAGAATTAATAATGATGGTCATGTTACTTTGATGTATAGGATGCTTGACTTTTACACGTGGCTTTTGCTATGGGTTTATCAGAAATGTCACGATTGATTAATGTTTCTTCACAAATTAAACCATCATCTCCAAAACCGATTGGGACATCAAACTGCATAACATTCCATGCTCAGATTTTCCTAGGGAGACTTGCTTGTTACTTCTCCCTTCATAGTTTAAAAACAACATATGAACTGAAGAGCTTTATTATAGTTCATCGCATGCAACATGTATCCTTAGAACAAAACCTTTTTCTCTCACTTCTGTACCTCATTACACACATACGCATCACCTTTAGCCCTGTATAGTACTTTAAATTAGTAAATGGTAACATCCATTTAGGCATATTAGTTCCCTGCTTGCCGACCTACATCTGCTTCTGTAATACTCGACAGCAGCTTACAAACACACTTAAAAGGTTCTGTTTGTAACAAAAATTATTGCCCAAGGCAAGAATTAGAACTGTTCGAATTACCACGAGCATCAAAAATGTTCTTACAAGTCCACATATCACAACTGTACAGACGGTAAGACTCATCAACCGATCCTCTCTTTAATCAGCCAAGAATCTGTTACGGAAAACAGAAGACAGTCATACTCCTAAAAAGCATTTTAGCTTCCCATGGGCTTGCATGTCATCTTTATCAAGGACAAAGACATGGATATGATCAAAGAGATTTACGGAAATTTTCATGGCAGCACACAAAAGGCAACTAAAGCAACCTCCCTTGAGTTTTGTTCAACATACCGGGCAATTTATCTGATGGTATGCCTAGTTACATTTGCCTCTCCTAAAGCTAAATGCAAGTTACAAAATGCTAATATTTAAGTGAAATTTCCTTAACCTGAAGCTTTGAAAAAAGATGCAGATTCAGTATCAGCCTCTTGTCGAATTAACACAACCTCCAGAAAATTTGTTTCAAACAACTATACCAAGCATTCCAAGGCATTCTCACACCCCATCCAAGATTTGAACCCACGATTTCATGGTTGAGATAATGGTCACCAAACCATTGGAGTGCCCCCAGGGGACCAGGGCACTGCTAGCTTTGAGTCATCAATATCATGCAAAATCAAAATTCAAGTTGGTGAAGCTATCAAAATGCAGGTTGGTGAAGCTATCAGGTCAGTGTCAGGTCCTCAAAAATCTAGGCAGGGTAGGTCTTGAGACAAATGCATCCCATTACGATCCCTACATGTAAGGAAAATAATGATTTGGCAATACTTAGTTGTGAATTCACAGGAAAAAGTATCAAGAATACCGAACATTTGAAATCACATTCGTAAATTTTAGGTGCAATATTCCCAGCTCTTAGAAAAAGGTTTCCTTCCCAATCTTGACAAATTCTAACCAAAGAAATGAACAAGATTCGCCACAATCCTCCCAAACAAAAAAATATGCCATTCCCTAGGAAAAAAAACAAATCTTAAAATCTACAACAATTCCATAGGGGCTATGGGGGCAAAGCCTCGAGGTGAAGGAGATAACATTTGATACACACACACACACAGATCCCTAATGTATTTGGGATACCTAATTGAGTAAATTGAGTAGAATTTTCCAAGCCAATACCAGTCTGAACGTTTGTAGCTGGGTATCAAGTGACCTGAAATTTGTTTTTTTTTTTCTTTTTTAAAAATCTTACTCCATTGTAGAAAAATCATCATATTAAAAAAAATTCTTTCAATAAAAATAAGAAATATAAAACTATGCTATGAAAAATATCACCAGTAAACAAAAATGAGTACAATATTCACTGACAGTTATATCTTCTATTTTAACATTAAACACCAAGAATTAATGAAGAATTTTGTGTATATTGCATTTGCAAGATCAAGAAAAGTAAAAAAATCTATATTCATCATTCTGCTAACATAACCATAACAAGTTCATGTTCAGCACAGTGGAGCACACATTAGCACAGCATATCCAAATAAATTCAAAAGAGACTATAAAATTATACCATTCTAACCTTATCTGCAGGTAACTGGAACTCACATCAAAATGTTAATTCTCATATAGGTCTAACGAAAAGTTTGTGAATACTTGATGCAATCTTTCAGCTTCCAAAAGACCTCAAAAGTAGCAAATGCTGGCACACAAACCACTAATCACCATTACAAATCAAAAATAATGGGCAGTATTTGCACACACTGCTAAAACAGTTCATATCCCTATGCAACTGAACTTTCTAAGCACTTGAAATATAAGATAAAGCAAATATTTTAAAAATATTCTTTTACGTAATGGCAACTATTCCCGTACATATCACTATGATACCTAGAGTTCTTATATTTTGAAGAATGCTGTAAAGAACTTTCCCTCTTCTGATAGCCACCATGAGAGGATCTCCCACCCCTCTTAAATCTTTGAGAATCCCAATAATTAGACCCATTACCATCAAATCCTGACTTCCTCCAGCCAGAAGAGCTAATCCTGTTGTCCTTCCAACCCCAAGATTCATCCCTATTAACACTCCAGCCTCTCGTGTTTGAACCTGTAAAATACTTATGTCCACGAGAATATCCACGATCACCTAATTTCCTGAATCCATCAACATTCCAATTCCAAAAGTTATTATCGCCTTGACTCCACCCTTCTTGTCTCACTTCAGCATTGTCAATCCCATGGTGCCAACCCCAAGATTCATTCCCACTTCTCCAAGCGTTGTCCTTCAAGGGATCAACAAGTTGGCTGCAGTTTTGCTCCCAAGGGTTGTCATTTTTCTGATTTACAGAATCCTCCCACCTCCTCCATCCCAGAACATCATCTTTTAAATTTCCAGGACCTGGCACATGATCCCTTTCCCATGCATTACCACTACTAAATATACTCTGTGCTTGACCATACCCAACCTCTTCATTTATAGTTTCTAACTTGTCAACCTTTTGTGTGTCATCAGAATTAAAAGCTTGATCCAGATCTGCTATCAGTTTAGGATCCACAAATGGGTTCCAATCAACCTCATCAACATATATATCTGGGTCAGGTAAAGGGTTGTTACAGGGAAGACCATTGATCATTGCCCAGTATCGTTGTTTTGCATTCTTTAATGCTTCTTTACCAGCAGAATCGTCCCAATTTAGCACACTTGGATGGCAGAAAATATACTTCTTGGATGCCAAAACCTTTTGCCAGGGGACTCTCACTGAATAGCAATAATCTATCTCCCATGACAGTAACCCATTATTCCCAACACCTTCAAAATAAACATGCAAAAAGGACATCAGATTTTGAGTAATACGAGGAAAATCAAATGCATATTCTTAAAGTTTTAAGCCAATCCCCTACATTTCTATTCTATTATACCATGAACTAGAAATGCAAATTAGAGACAATAAAACCATTTTTTTACTCATTTGTCCAGTATATGCATCCACAAACAATCATGCTATTTTCTTGGTCATTTGCTTTTAGTGAATAACTTGATACTTCTCAATCCATTGTGTACCTTACAAACAATGTCTCTCATAGTATGTAAAATGAAAAAAAACTTAATAAATGAAACTGTTCTTTCCCCTCACAATGCAATAACATTCATATGCATGCATACTCTCATAAAGGTGTGTGTGTTTGCCTCTTTTAGCCAAACAAGGTATGTAAATCTTAAGCGTTCTAAAATCAATATTCCTGAAATCATGATATACTATTTAAATATTAAATTTCCATAACTCCAAAAACCATAGTTTAGAAATTATATCTGGAGTCATAAAAACAACATTGAGTAAGGTAAAAAAATCTACCAGAGGCTTCATTGTTTCACCAAACACCAAAAAAGTTGTAACTGGTAAACTAATCGATAAAGGTAAAAGATAGCAAAAAGTCATGCCTTTCAGTCTGCTCAAAATGTACATTTGTCACAGCATAAATATGGCACATAAAAAATTGAAATAAGCATACAACAGCAAGGCTATAAGCATAAATTTTTATGTCAAGTGTGCACAAACAACCAAAAGATATTCTAAAAGAGGCATCTTTTGACAGTTTATAAAATCAGCAGTTTTAAAAATCATGACAGAAATCAAAAACAATTGAAGGGTTCATTCATAATTAATGTCATAAAATATACACATGGCACTTTCTGTATCTGATCTCTATAATCTAAAGAGAAATAAGAAAAGGGGACTTTCGTAACTTGTTTAGGCTAACAACAAGAGTCTGGGCTGTTATGATATTCCAGTTAAAGCAGCAACACAATATAAGTAATCTTCACCATTATGAAAACTATAAAACAGAAAATATATGTTTCTAAATTGCAGTAAAGTGTGTGCTAAAAATATATAAGAAGCAGAAAATTCAACACAAAGTGACTTTGGGTGAAGAGTTGTAACAGGAAAATACAAGAAGTGGAACAACCTAGCAAGAATGCAGAAAAATGATGTGAAAGTAAGACTTGAGGAAAGTCAGATCTGCTTATACCTGTACCAAGTTACCATCTCTGTAATTTGTTAATTTGTATCTTGAATCACATAATCACTTAATATAATGAAAACTCATTCAAAATGCACCTATAAGTTCAATTAAAGTACAGATTTTAAGCCCAATTAAAAATTCAAAATTTTGACCATAGGCACTGATTGGAAGTTTCAACTTGCACATAGCCAAATTTACAGCAAGACAGGACAAAGAACAGAGGATTCAAATTGTCTTTTCTGTTCAAAGGTATATTATACGACAATGGCCCAGAAGGTCGATTCACGGATACATATACAAATGGTTGCTAATGGCATTAGCACATGTCTGCGCACCTAGCCACAAAACTATATAGGTAATAAAGGATATTTACACAATTAGTAACTTTTACAAAAATAAAAATAAAAAACAAATTCTACATGATAAACAACAAACACAAATAATTTTTGACTCCTAATTATATAATAAAAAACAAAAAAAAAATAGTTTCCATTTATATTTGAAAATGTACCAAGATTTATAGGACCAAAAATCTAAAACAAAAAACATTAGGTCCAATAAATCTTGGCACATTTTCAAATTATCTTGGATTTATTCAACAGAACTGACAAGAGAGAAAAGAAAAAACACAAAAATGATTGATGTTCAGTGGTTATTCTTTACTAAATAAACAGGATAGCATTTACGAAATTAAGAAATAAACAAGCTCGTCAGTAACGTAGAGAACTTAAAATCACTCCATCAATTTAAATTACTACTAGGGGTTCCTTCAAAACATCAATGATGAGAAGCAAATCAATATTTTCAGACAACTAATTATCCTTAAAACAAAGATATATGCCAGTGAGTGGATATCAGACGTTATAAATATTGGCTTTTTATAAAAATCATTGTGGAATGCATTTGCTTCTCAAAAAGACATGCAGGAATCTAACCCTCCCACACCCATAGGGTCGGTGGTTTAGTGCAGCGGTTCACACTCTCAAAACAGGTGTTTCATAGCGACTCTCAAGATCATTTTCGGCATAAAGAATTAAAGTAAATGAATAAATAAATAAAACTAGCCTTGCATCCTCAGCCCCAAACCCGTAATTCAGACAATTAATTTTTCCCAATTCAGGACAGGCCAAAAAATTCATCGACTGCCTAACGAAATTTACATTTCCTTTTCCATTCTAGGCCACATTTCCACCCCTTGCAGTCACAATTCACGAATGATATGCTAGAACAACAGAAACATCCTCGGGTGATAAATGATAAGAATTCCATACAAATGCAGCGTGGTAGGAAACAAACCGTGAAGAAGAAAACCAAGAAACACCATACATACCAGAAGAACGCGATTGGGTGTTATCAAATCTTGGGGGAGACAAAGTAGGATCTTCGTAATCGTAGCGTTTGAACTTCTTTCTGGGCCGATATCTCCTGTTCCAATTTCCCATCACAAAGGACGGAATTCTGAAAAAACTGAAAGCAGCGAACAGAGGATATAGAAAATCAGATATAAAAAGTACAGAGAGACATAAAAATAGGCACTCATAGACTCTTGTATAGAAGGTGCAAAGACATCGCACGTTTGGAGTTCTGGGCTTCTGCCACAAAGCCTAGAACCTCTCCTGTCTGGGCTGACTTGTGGTATGCAATTTGTTGAAACTTCCTTTCCCTGTATTTTGCGGTGTAAGGTTTATAAATCCCTATAAGAATTGGAGGAAATTTGGAACGGCTGCATGGATTCTGATACCTCCACAGAAAACACAGCAGACTATGAATACGATCCCTTCGTCGCAAAAAATAAACAAACGAAAGTAGAAGCAACTGAAACTCGATAAGTTCATACAATTTTTTTTTTGATTTTTTTTATTTTTGGCAAGAACCCTAAACTTTAGAAAATATATGAAGAATATATTACATATTTTAGAAACCTATTATGATATTATTGATCACGCGTATATACACCTGTGTTGCCTATTTTAAATAGTATAAGATGAATTTTGAAAATCCAATTCCTCAAAGAGCGAAATTAGGTCTGACTTTTGCCTAAGCCTAACTTGATCAATTACCAAATTTTAGTATTACTTAGAGACATTCAATGATTTGGAGTCCAATTCTCCATTGATAAGGCAATGGGTTTTAAATCCTCTTCAATTTGGACAGGTAAGTGGATAGTGTGTGTAAGTCAAAAAAAACCAAAAACTATCAAATTTTAGCAAATTCATCCCAAAATCAATATGCTTTTTCTCTCTTACATTTGCGTTTATCTATACTATATAGAGTGTGGAAGTGGAAGACAATAATTGCTTTTTTTAAAAAAAAAATTAATCTACTAAAAAGTCCTTTCTTTTTAAATTTCTTTTTCAGCTTTTAATACTTTCTCTTTTTATTTTATATTGCTTATTTTGTTATCTTCTCATTTCTTTTCTTTCTCTCAGTTCATAAAATTATCCAATATAATTTTTAATTTTGATAGCTTATTTGTAATATTAAAAATTTTAAAATTTAATAGATTTAATTATTATTATAATAATTTTAATTTTAATAATTCATTTTTATTATTAAAAATTTTAAAACATGATTAATTTAACTTTATTATCGTTAACAAAAAAAAACTAGGACGTGTAGAGTAAATAATTTTTACCAAATACTAAATTATAAAGGGAGATGTACATGTAATGAATGTGTTTCAATATATTTGTACAGTAAAAATATAATTTTATTTGGGATAAAAAATATTATATTTTTAATTAAAATGTACACATAACGAGTTTGCATTTGTAGCTAGTCTTTATATTATGAATAGGTAACTGATGGCTCTTTTCAAATTCTCATCTAAGGGAATTTCATTGATAAGGGGACTACTTTGACTGATTCCTTTCTTGTGATCCAGACCAAATTTGACACTAAAATGTATCCAATCTAGATCTGATATTTGCTATGTTCATTTACCAAATCGGGTGAGATTGCACATACAAGAACTGGAGATTGCAATGCCAGATCAATTCCATTTTTGTTAGGCCAAACAAACGATTCTGAAACAATACATGTAATAAATCAGATGAAAACTTCAAACAAGATTTTTATTTTTATTAGTAAGGGATAGGAAGAGACTAATCATATGTCGAAATTCTCGAAACTGAACGAGATTCGACCTCTCGCAAGAATTTGCAAACATTGCACTTGCATCTACACTTCCAGAAGCATTCCTTTATCATCAATGGCGTCCAACATTTCCTTCCCCACAACATTGCACCTAATCAAGCTGCCAATGGTGTGCATTGCCATCTTCACATCCTCCACTGGATTCCCCTTGGTCAATTTTTTGTACATATAGCTCTCAAACGTCATCCTCTGCACGTATTCTCGCCCACACAGCTCCACCAGCGCCTCCCTCCCCGCGTTGCTCCCGTAAAAGATCCGCTGCAGAATGTCCAAGAATTTGAAGGTACAGAAGTACTCATTGTCCCACTTCCGCAGATACTCCCTCCTCAAGTCCGCCTCGTCGATCATCTTCTCCCCCTTTTCAGACGCTCGAACGATTGCTTCTCCGCACATTCTCCCGCTTTTTGCTGCGAAATATATACCTTCGCCGGAGCATTTCGTGACGTAGCCGGCTGCGTCTCCGACTAAAGCCACCCGACCTCGGACCCTCCTTGGTCGCGGGTGCTCTGGAATTGGGTGGGCCTCGACTTTGATGATTTCTCCGCCGTGGATTTTGGGTTTGACTCGGTGTCTGATTGCGTCTTGAAACCGTTTGATGTTTTGTTTTGAGCATACTGTGCCGGTTCCAACTGCGACGTGGTCGCACTTGGGGAAAACCCACGCGTAGAAATCAGGCGAGACGTCGTTTCCCACGTACATTTCAGCTAGATTCTCGTAGTATTTCATTTGATCTTCTGGCAGTTTGATTCTCTCTTGGAATGCAATGGCGCAGGTGTAGTGTCCGGCTTTAATTGACTTCGCCACCTTGCTGTTGGCGCCGTCTGCGCCTACTACGACGTCCACAGGGAGAGAATTGTGGGAATTGTGTGAGATGTAATGGACGACATAGGGGGATTTCTCTGTTACGGGGAGTTCTATATTGGTTACGAGGGCTTTGATGAGGGTGGCGCCGCGGTCCTTGGCCCGAAGGCGGAGGAAATTATCGAGTACTTCTCGGCGGAGCATGGAGATGAACTCCTGGGGCTTTAGTGTTTTTCCGAAATCGACGGCGAGATTCGAGGGTGAGATGATCTTCATTTGGGTGACTTTGCGGTCAATGAGATGAGATGGGATTGAGAATTCATCGAGCATACACAAAGGGATGGCACCGCCGCAGGGCTTCGCTGCCTCAGGGCAGCGTTCGAAGAGGTACGTCTCAACGCCGCCGGAGGCCAAAGCTTCCGCAGCGGAGGACCCTGCTGGGCCACCTCCAATCACGGCGGCACGCAACTTCGAGCTTATGATAATGGTGCTGGTCCTGATCGGAGGCTTGCATTTTATTGTTTGAGGTTTAAGGATCTTCGATTCGAGGGGTTGATTGAGAGACCGGAGGGGATGGTGCACTGGGCTTAGGGCGTGGGCGGCCATGTCTAGTTGACTTGTGACTTAGGGTTCTAAGAGATGGAAGAGTGAATCAGTAGAGATAAAGGCCCACTTGAAAATATTATATTATCATACTGGTTGCATTAGTATAATGGTGGTGGAGAATGGAGGTAGGTTGGGTACTTAGCGGGGTACTTTAATACTAATACGGATTAGAATAATACTAAAGGTTGTGATGGCTTTGTTGCTTTTGAATTGGTAAGATAACGGAGAGTTGGTACCCCTTGGAAATGACGTTTGGTAGAATTCAACGTTTGAACGCCATCAATTTTTCTCGTGTTCACATTTTGCCTTCTGAGCCACAGGAGAACTTGCAGACGGGATGCGAACAAAATATTGGAATGCATTTAGAAATGGAGTGAGTGACTTCATAGCCTAGGAGTTGGGTGCAATTGTGCTTTCAATCTGGTGTCTAGGACTTCTAGACACGAGCTTGGTACTTGCAAGGTTTGGTTATTTCACTCATGCGTATAAACAAGTCTATGAAGAATCTGACTCCACTTATGGGCCTATGAACAAATTTTAAGAAATGCAGGTGCACAAGGGTGATGAACTATTGGACCGTTCCTGAAATACTAAACAGACATTTATACGCTGCTTTTTAATTTCTAAGACCGTAGACTTAGCTTGACACGGTCCAACTTTCGTTGATTACTATTCACATAGAAAATCCAGCAATTCGTAAAGCCAAGTCCAATACGAAAACTACATAGCATACCCAATTTATTTCGCCAGAAGACTTGCATCATTGGTTGGCGCCAGAGCCTCCCGACGTCGAACATCCTTCGTGCTGGTGCTGGATTTTACGGGACCAGGCAGGCCTTTCCAGCGCGGGGATCTTTGTGAGGAACTTGTATGATTCCCAACCCAACTGCTACCTGTCTGCTCACTATTGATAGATGATACAGGCGAGACCTTATGTTTACATGGAGAGGGTATCTCAGAACAGACGTCAAATCTATGTGGTCTTTGTCTTGGTGAGCTCAATGATCTGGCTTTTGCTTTGGCAGATTCAGTGGAGGCCATATATGCAGGAATGGAAAGAGAAGCTGGAAATGAAATCTTGTTGCCTACGGAGCGTTGTTTCCTGTGCTGATACGATCTTCTTGGGATATATGTAGGAGAACATGACATTTCTGCTTGATATTGCTGTTGTAAGTATCTTAAATTAGGGAGTCTACCCGCAACTTCATCTCTGTTTCTTAAGTCAGCAGCCGTAGTTCCACCCGTATTCCCTGGACGGTTGCTTCTAGCCTGCCGAGTGTCTACCCATTGCTCTAACTGATGTACTTGTCTCCCATATGCCTTGTAGCCTTCTGTTTCTTCTGATCTCTGGAAATATATCTCCATTTGATGATAATTTATTCATAGAGTATTTGCTGTGATGACAATGGAAATGTTGAAACTCACGAAGCTGACCTGGTGGTTCAAGTATTCTTTAACCCTTTCTCTCTTGATAAAAGCTCTACTCTTGTTAAGAAAGAGAGCTTTGAGCTCTTCCTCGGTGAGTGTCCTGTCGTTCCCCCATTTTTGGCTTTTCATGTCTACCTGCAGTTCTATGGAACACTGATGACGATGGGATAATGAAAGTAGTGGACGGAGGTAAAAATGGATCTCCACTACTTTTTTATACCTCATAAATAGAACGTGACAAAGAGAAGTTGAATACTGTGCTTTGTCATTTTAAAGTGTCCTTATGGTGGTTTTTTTATTAGCGTACGCCCTGATATTGAAATTCAACCTGTTTGATAAACAATGTAATTACATTAAATTCTTCTGAAGTTCTCTGCCACCTTATAAGTGTTTTTTGTTTACTGGCTAAAATGGCACATACGCAGAACAACTATCTACAAGATCAGGCTAAAGGCAGAAACGGAGGAGAAAGGCAGGGGACTGAGAAGAAGAAAATCAAAGGTAAGGTAGAGATTCATCTAGGTGATGCAGTCACTAATCCATTAAGTTTTGTTTCAAAAACTCTACATTATGCCATTTTTTATATGTCATGTTCACCTGATTACTCCTTTCTTTTATTAGTAATGATCTAGATTTATCTGAAAACGGAAAAGTTTGATGTATCTAACCTATATATGTCTGCTTAGGTAGATGTAGACATATTTATAAAACCTGGTTTCACAACTTACCTTAATGTCCTTTCCCTTAAGATCCTGTGATTTGTTTTCGTGACAATGCAAACTGTCTTTAGAGCTTTCACATCTCTTCAAGCAGACTTCAGACTGGATGTTCACAATGGACTGCAGACACTTGAGGGTGTTAATAGTTTGCTGTCTAACAACCCAACCTCGAATAAGAGCTTGAAGCATGACGACTCCTTTAAGTGCTCGTAGTGCTTTCCTTGCCTGAAACCCCAAGTATAAATGTAGCAGAATTACATATGAATTTTTTCTTAAACTGAATTATTACGTGGGGATAAAATACATAGATGGAGTTCCATGTTTCTATTTTGTTATGCAACTTAAGGTCGAGATGTGCTTGCTGAGTTGAATAACACACAACAGCACTCCTGAATGTGTCACTAACTTGTGACTGAATCGTAGCTAGCTTGAACAACAGATGACTTTCTTGAAAGATCTTACCAGAAGACCACGAAAGGCAGCTTGAATTTGGGTGGCTGCCAATTCTTGCTGGGAGGGTTGTGGAATGTTGTCGTAAATACTACTCTTAGCAGACTCTTCTTGACTCTCCTCGAGTTGATGAGTGGACTGCGCGTCGCTGGGGATTTGCCTCATCTCCAGAGTCTCTGTTGCAATGGTCACAGGTAAAGCACTGTTACTCTGTTCTGCGGTTTCCCATGGCAATCTTTCTCTTGGAGGGGATGGTGCAGAGAATGGAGCTATCTCTTTCATCTTAAGCAGTCGGGAGGCCCATCTCTTTCGCTTATCCTTCTTGCATCATTTGAAGAAAATTCAACAGATTCGGGCTCAGGCATGTGTTTTACAAATAAATCAGTAACTGAACCCACCGTCATTTACATTTTACCTTTTGTGGTTCTGAAATGAAAAGCCTCTTTAGTTTACCGAACCAGGTCTTCTTCTTTGCCATCAGTTGAACCAATGCTTAATACCAGACTATCAAAACTATTAGGGATTACATTGCCAAAGATGGTGAGATGAACAGTGGATCAGCATCGACAGTTTGCACGCATGAACACAACCGGAAAAAGGTACTGACAAATGCGTAAGCTAACGAAGGTTTGGTGATCAAACCATAATTGAAGAGCCTCAAGATTGATGATACTTCCATTGTGTGTCAACTGTAAGTGCTGGCTTTATCCTCCCTTCAATAATTTCATTTCCCCATCACTTTTGTTTTTTTTTTCCGTGATGAGTTTCATGTGTTCGGCACGTGGGTCCTGTGCACCATTAAGTGTGAGTGGAATAAGGGACGGTCTAGTATGTGGAGGGGAATGTGTACATGAATCACACTAAAAATCTTCTGCTTTTACGAGGTCCATTTTCTTTGCCAACTTGTCAGTTTCGCTTTCACGAGGCCCATTTTCCTTGCCAGCTGTTCTTTTTCTCAACTGTGGTTTTCTGTGTCCGGATTTGAGACTGATAGGCCCAAAAGAAAAATGAAATGTAAGAATGCGACATAGATTTGCATCGATTGAAGAAAAAATCATTCTACGGACACGATTGCTTGAGTATTTCTTTTATTATAATAATTGTACAAATTACCACAGTTATTGGTTGTTGGCTATGGGTGTCTAAGGTTTCATGTTACTTCGTAATTTGAGAGAGAGAGAGAGAGAGAGAGTCTGTGACCGTGTGGCGTTGAGTCTGCCCCATGCTCCAGCAAGTAGCCCACCCCACATAGTTTAATTAAAAAAATATGAAAGAGAAAAAGTTTCATAGAAAAGCTTCTTAACGACACATATTTGGCGTGTCAAAAGGAACATGTCTATTTGCTTTAAGTAGATGTAACTTAGTGTTTATTTAGACTTCATTGGCGCCAAGATTGTGAACATTCCACAGTAAATCCACCTATCGAAGTCCACTTAAAAATTATTAGGTTAGTTTTGACTCTTGTTAAGCTTGTCGAGTTTTGTCAATCCATATATTAAGTACATTTTGTTGTTTTTGTTTGGTTCATTTACACCCCTTTTCAGATAATTTTAAAAGAAGCTCAACTGATTTCCAACTCTTGTAAACCATGAAAACCATAAAAAAGGTGCTCATTAAATTGGTGGGCTAGATTGTATTTGATTAACCATGAGAGATCTTTATGATGATTTATGTTAGAAACAATGCTGTATACCACTTCGGCCCCAACAGTTGAGACACCATCAAATCGTGAACAAGGGGTCTTATTTTTTCTGCAGCTGAAGTATTTCAGAAGGCTTCCTCCTTATCCCACATGGTAGAAGCAAAACTACTTTTTACAGCTTATATAGGATCCTCTTCGAACGCCCGTCAGGTTATCTGAATAAAAAGATTTAACTCTATTCTCTCTTAATGTCTTTATTTTCCCCAAATAAAAGAACTGGCAAGCCCAATTTTTAAATTCCCAACATTGCTGATACTATTCAACATCTGTAAGTACACACATAGAATCACATATGTTCTTCTAAGCATAGTCTTCTTGTTGCTGGCTACATACATATTGTTGATTCTTATGTCTTCCCAACTCATATGGAGGAGAGGGAAATTTCATATTACTAAATAATTCTATGAAAACAATGTGGATTTTGATACTATTCAAGCCACATTTTACATTTTTTGTTATTATTCATTTACTTTTTAAGTTTCGATTGTCGATGTTATTATTCATTTTATTCAACAAAGAAGAGACGTGGCTACCGTTAACTATCAAGAAGAAACGGATGGATCTAAGTAAAAGAAACGGGACATCTCACAATTTGATGCTCATTACCTAGGCCATCGGCCATGAGATTATGAGTTCAAAGAGTGCATGTCCCGAGTATGAGAATATAGATTGCAATGCAAGGCAGGTATAAAGGAGGAAACATCTTTTGAGAGCCCAAGTGGCTGCCCTTTCAAGTGCTATATCCCCATCCAACTAATGGTAAAGTTGAGAAGAATTAGGGCCACAATCAAACAACTAGGATGTAGCTTTGCAAGAATAATGCAGCGAAATTTTTGCTTTTAAATATTCCATTTGTTACTCACATGTTATAACCCACTAATTAAGAGTTTGCTCTTGTGGTTGTAGATTCCTACATTAATATGGATGATTCATGGTATCAAAATATTGGGAATGCTATGCAATGCAAATATATGATCGATAGTGTGTTATTTTCTTTGCAACTCCATGTTTATCTACCTATAAACAAACTATAATCATGGGGTGGAAGTTCATCCATGGAGGAGCGAATATGTGTTTTATCATGAAAGCGACCATCATACTCACATCTCAACGTCACAAACAGGGCGAGAATAAGTGTTTTTCATCTTTATTTATTTATTTTTCTTCATAAGCAAGTAATTATATCATTTATTTATGTTGTTTGAATATATAACTTGTGTATTTAACAAAAAAAATAAATAATTTATACTTACTGACCCGGCATCCCGTTCCTGCTACATCCCACTAGTTGACAATTTGCAAATTGCAAACGGGGATATTTTTAGATCAAAATAGCAGTCAACAATTACATCCAGCATGTCTAATTAAGTATGCAGGGCATCAATTAAACTGATACCATATATATGTTCCATCAGATCATTCACCGTACTTCACATCTGATGAAGTGGAGGCACACACAAACATATATATATATATAATAGAGCGGATAAGCAGCCTCATAGATAATTTAGCCGAAGCTTACTCTAGGCTGCCTGGGTGTCTCCACAGCTGAATCCATTCTTTCCAGCGTGTCAACAATTTCTTGCATCGATGGCCTGCTTCTTGGCTCATGTTCCAGACAATTTAGGGCCAGCCGAGCTATTTGAACTGCATCTGGGGCAGGATATCTTCCACCTAGACGTGAATCCACAACGTTCTTCACCTTTCTCTTGTTGCGTAAACGTGGCTGGAGCCATTCCACCAAGTTTGTTTGTTTGGGTGGACGTGTTGAGTCAATTGCTCGCAACCCCGTCAGCATTTCAAGTAGGACAACACCAAAACCGAACACATCACTCGTCACAGACAAGTGCCCTGGTAGTAGAAAGAAAAGAAGGTGAATAAGAAATGGGATCAATATTCTAAGTCTTGTTGCATGCTTGAGCTCAAATCTGGAGTTATAAGCAAGCACATTACCGGTTCCGACATACTCAGGGGCAGCATAGCCGTATGTCCCCATGACCCTCGTCGATACATGGCTGCAACTCTCCGTCGGACCCAATTTTGCCAGACCAAAATCACCGAGCTTAGCATTGTATGACTGATGCTCAAAATTGAGACCAACGTCCAGAAAAATAAAAAAAAAATGCAAAAAGACGGAGTTAATGCCTGTGACAGAAGAAAAACGAACAGAAATATGCATGGAAATCCCAGTCGATAAAGTATAAAAGAGCTGACATTGGAAATGTGAAATGTTATCAGATTACCTCATCGAGCAATATATTTGAGGACTTGAAATCCCGATAGATCACAGGTGTATCCAATGCATGCAAGAATGCAAGACCGCGAGCAACTCCAATTAATATCTTAAGCCTCTTGCCCCATTGAAGCGGATCAACACCAGGACCCCCTGGAAAAGCATTAACACACTTTAATTGTGAATCACATAGTATTTTTATCAGTATGTATACATTCAGTTATTAAATTGACTTACCTTCATTACTCCTGAAAAGATGCATGTGTAAGCTGCCTTTTGACAGGTATTCATACACAAGAAGTACCTCCTTATCCGCATGACAGTAGCCCAACAGGTTTACCAGATTAGGATGAGAGAGCTTTCCAAGGAAGTTCACCTCACACTGCACACATTCAGACAGTAGAGGTTATACTGATCACAAAGGAGAGGTATTGCCCCAAATAGCCAACTAATTTATCAATTGAAATAGATAGTTGTCACAGATATACTAATACATAGTCACAATTGATAAACTACGTAATCACCTGCCACTCTTCATAGCCCTGGAGGCTTTCAGGATTCAACCTCTTAACAGCAACAAGGGATTTTCCAGCTTTGGCCGCTGATTTCGCATCAATCCAGCCCCGGTAAACAATCCCAAACCCACCTTCTCCAATAACTGTATCCTTTCCGAAATTTCTTGTGGCAGCCTTCAGTTCCGAAAAGGTGAAAATCCTTAACACATTAATTCCTCTGCCTATTCTGCTCTCAGAAACTGCACTGCCTTTGAACGTCACGCTCCTCATCCCATGGGTTATAGGTGCTGCAAAATTCAAACTCACCTAATTTGAATACTAGCAGAAGCCAAAAGTGATTGTTTATTCGCATATTACTAGTATTACGGCAGCTGAAGGGCTACTAACAGATACAGATGCAGTCAAGACACAAATGAAGCTCATATAGGTAACTTGAAGAAGCTAATTCTAAGTGCATCTAATAACGATCACAATGATCATGGTTATGATCAAATCACATCAACACACATAAGTCTGCATCTGATGTGATCATAATAAAACACACTATAAAATAAGATATTCCTTCAGAGTAGAGGACACAAAATGTTTAAGAAATAGTCAATCAATGAAGATACGCGTCTTCAATCTTTTACAGAAACATGTATAAACAAATATTTCTCGAACTTATTATAGCCGCTTCAATACCTGAATCCAAGGTGCTGGCCAACTTCTTTTTCTTGGATGTTCTGGCAGTATTTTGTAATGCATTCCATGGCCAAAGTCGAGATAGCTTATGCGTTATGGTTTTCCTCAAAATCCTTTTTCCAGCCCTATACATTCTGCTGCTAATTTGTCCTTTCAGGAGAGATGTACAAATGTTTGTTGTTCCTTGCTTTGTGCTCTGTGATAAGAGGGTTGTCCCATCACATGGCAACGAATTAGTAACACTAATTATCCCATTATTATCTAATAAAGATTTTGTATTCCCCTTCAGAGCTTTATTGGTAGATGGCAAGACAAGTGGAAAAAAATCGGCAACACTAGCTATGCCACTAAGCAACAAAGCCTTTCCATACTCCTGCTGCTGAAGCGCACACTCCAGGCTTATAATGACGTGTGATATTTCTGGCCGTTCCTTTGGATCCTCGTGCAAGCATCGTTCTGCAACCTTTACAAACGCCTTTAAGCTACCTGGTGATATTTCCTCCCTAAGATCTGGAGCAACAATCTGGTCAACTTCTCCATTATTCTTTTTATCACGTACCCACATAGTTAGACAGCGCTTTCCCTCATCAACCCATGGAAGCTCCTTCGCTGGTCTCCCACACAACACTTCCAACAACACGACACCAAAAGAATATGAGTCGCTTTTTGTTGTAAGTTTGCGAGTTCTAAAATAGTCTGGGTCTAAGTATCCAAATGTGCCTTTAACATTTGTGCTTCCTTGTCTTTGCAACTCCCTCTCACTTTCAGATTTAGCTAAGCCAAAATCTGAAATCTTAGGCACAAAATTTTCATCAAACAGAATGTTTGAAGGCTTTATGTCGCGATGTATGATCCCATGACCCGTGTGAAGATAATCTAGTCCTCGACCAGCTCCAATGCAGATCTTAAGTCGTTGCGTCCAAGACAGAGGGGAACAAGCTTTGCTTTTCCTGGAAAGTTTGTAGAGATGATCGGCCAATGTTCCACAGGGCTGGTACTCGTAAACAAGAATCATTTCCCTTCGCTCATTACAGTAGCCTATCAGAGAGACTATATTAACATGTCGGACTTCAGAAAGAGTTTCAATCTCTGTCCAAAACTCACGCTTCCCTTGCTTGGAGTTTGATTTAAACCGCTTTATAGCCACAGTCTCTCGGTTATCATTTATAAGTCCTTTGTAAACTTTACCAAATCCACCCTTTCCGATGACAAAAGCTTCGTAGAAGTTTTCGGTGGCTGATTGGATCTCACGTAGTGAAAAGCGACGACAGAGTCGCTTGGCCCTGATTGATAGCTTGTTTTCCTCTTCACAGAAGTCTGCTTCCCAGTTTTGCTGCAGCTTATTTACAATGATGCTTGCCAGACAAATTATAGTAATGACAACAGTTGCAGTTGTATTTCTACGTCCATGAAGAGGCAATAAAAATCGGATAGGCTGGGAAGGTGATAATTGTGCCCGTGGCAAGGGAATTGGAGTGGGACTGGCAAGACTGTTGGCATCATTGCTCAACTTGAATATTTCAATTCCTTCGAGTGGACCATGCCCATCCATGAATATTTCATCCTTGGACTGCAGGGATATTAGGATATCACGTTTATCCTCTGGTCTGCGGCCTTTCACGGCCACCATGAAGTTCCTATACCTTAGGATGGCTTTGTCTTCCCTTTCTTGGATCATGTCTAAACTAGTGGCGGCGGTCACATGATTTATGTCAATCATAAAATCATTGTTCCCAGTTGCTGCCATTTTGAGTGCTAGCTCGCAGAAATGAAGCCTGATTAAGTAGCTGAATCCAACATCCACGGGTACTTTGCACGTGATATTATTCGTAATTCCGTCTGCCTTTTCTTCCAGAATTGTAGCCCCCATGGCGCGAACGTTGTCAAGATCCCATTTAATGTTCTGTCGGTGAACCAATTCCAGTGCACTCGTATGGTCAATATAGAAAAGAGACTTTTGGCCAACCACCTGAACTCCAATATCCCCAGCATGACAGTAAGGAAGGCCTAAAGGCACAGAGATAATCTCTATGCCATTAATGAAAGCATAAAACTTACCTCGCGACGGAGTAGCGTCGGCCGCAGGAGTGAAAATTATGTGAAGGGGTTGACTTTCCTGAACGTTTATACAGAATTCCTTGGCAAAAGTAATGCGATTAAGAGCAAGAGCAGTTCTTGAAGCACTGAAGTTGGTGAGGAGAGTGAAAGGGCCGGCTTCAACAGTGAACAAGTCGTCGAACCCCTTAAAGCCGTTGTATGAAGCGGGGTTGAAGTGAAGGCGGATGAATTTCTGACCTGGGTTGAGTCGGAAAGTGTAGGCGAATTGGGAGCGAGAGATTCGCGCAGTCCTGTGGGGGACTGGATCAACATGGTTCCACAACTCTCCTCTGACACTTAATGCGCTC
Organism: Avicennia marina; assembly: GCA_019155195.1. Lineage (NCBI taxonomy): Eukaryota > Viridiplantae > Streptophyta > Magnoliopsida > Lamiales > Acanthaceae > Avicennia > Avicennia marina. The sequence goes on from CM032760.1 coordinate 11,720,098, forward strand.
GATGAGCCTTTCATTGACGACAGGAAGGAAAATTTTGGGCGTACATGATCTCCCACCCATTCTCTGCCACTGATTGTTGTTGAACTTGCAGTGGAGCTGCCACAATTGATAGATACGTGGTCGCCTGTTCTACTACTAGCATCTGCACGAGCAAACAAGAGGGTGCAGAGAATCAAGGAAGCAGCAGAGAAAGTAAAATAGTGTAGCATGCTTTCACGGAATCACCCTCTGCTTTTGTTGTGAATCTCAGAACGATGAGAAATAGGAACTCTGACTTGGTTCATTTGCAACTTTAACTTGCAAGTTTGCTGTTGGTTGGAGATTACATGGCAACTTCCCAGTTATTTCTCTCTACTCTCCCACATCGTGTGAATGCATCTTTTTCAGAAGTTTCGTGTTTTCCATTTCCTTTTCCTGTCCAATCTCTTGCTTCCAGGAAGTGATCAATCAAGACAGTTAATATATTATTGAATTGTTTTATTTAAACGTCTTGACTAGTTCTCTTAAACTTTGAAAGCTTCTCAAGTTAAGCTTTACCCAAATCCCTTTTAAATCGAAAGAATAAAGTCTGTGAGTTGAAGCCCTGCAATTCTCTTTCTTGTCAAAATTCCATTTTACAAACATCACTACATTTATTTGAACAGGAGCAAATCTTGTATTGACAGCATATTAAGCTAGAAGATCACACGCTATTCCACGTAAATCCAATCGGACTTCCAAGGCAAAGCAGGTTATGTACGTACGAAGAGTCACCGACTCCTTTTGGAGTAATACTAGTAAAAAGTATTTGCGTGCACATAGGAAAAAATAATTGATAATAAAAATTATGTATGTCACTTTAATATCGGTATATTATTTGCCGTAGTTTAACATTGATTTCAAAATATAATTTTCACAATTTAAAGATCAAAATTATAGTCTTGTTTCATATATATATATATATATATAGAATAAGTAAATTATTGAAAACTATAGTCTTTTTATGCTATAATCTTGATTCCTCCACTTTGTTTCATATAGCTTCATAAAAATCTTTTTCTTTTTTTATCTTTCAACTAATTAAAACTTTTCTTTTATTTGTTTGTTACAGTCAGATTATTCTTTAACTTAATTCGGATAAAGTACTAATAGTTTCAGTGGCAAGTGATGTTTTTCATTCTATTTCATTTTTCAATTTTACAAGTGTATTCTTCTCAAAAAAATTGTTGATCCGGGTTTATTCGTTCAAAGATTAAATGGAACAAGAAACGTCAATCTTCAACATGGCTAGAGACGCTTAAATGTTGAGTTAAAATCTTACATCATGGCCCGAACATCTAACCCTAGTGGGAAGGGAGGAAAGGGGTTGCAGTACCCAATTCAAACCTTGCTTAGGGGGTGTGGGTGGGGGGCCCCAAGAACATGTGGGTTAGGGAGGAATGTGGTGGTGGAGGCCATCTCCACCGCCTCTAGGTGGTGGACCATGGTGGCCCTAAAATTTTGCACTACTTTTCAGTTTTCATCAATGTTCTAGACCCCTATTGGCAGTATTAGTCCAATTTTGTTAATTTTTTATTATAAAGTAGGGTCCACATGAAGTGGGGCCAACATGGCTTATGAACTGCCCACCTAGCCCACTTGCTTTAATTTGGTCCCCACATGGGTTTGGTCTGGATAGCAAACCTTGATGTTGGGTGGCCCACTTGGGGTAAACCTTTGGGGCTAGGTATCCTCTCCCTCTTTATGTCTGTGGTGGGACACACTCGCACTCGTACTGAGCCATCCTTCTTCCTTTTTGTTTCTCAGGAAAAAGGAAAAAGACTTGACACCCCCCACCTAATATTTTTTCTATCACATTGTGAGGCATTTAAAACTATGACTTTGAGGGCATATCAACATCGCCAAACTCACAACTTCCAACACAAATAAGTGTAATTATCCATGCATACTTAAGAATTGAGATCATATTTGTGGCGTTAGAAGTTGTCTCAATAGAATCAGAACTTGCAATGCAGCATAACAATAGTAGGGGCCATTGGAGATGGATGTTGTGGTCAAGGGTAATATAGAGTGGCCTATTAGCCCCATACCACTGCAATTTGCTTGCTACAGCCGCGCAATGGTAATGGTTTGTTTTTGTCCAGCTCCTACTCATCCCATGTCCATCAATTCCTCATCCGGTCGGCCTTTACCCATTTCCACCAGCCTTCCTCGCACAAAACCAACCCCTTCAATGCAGTGTTTGACAGCACTCCTCGCATATTCACGCCAAAACTTTTCCTTGCCTTAATTGCCTTGCTTTGACCCACCATCAAAGCAGCTCAATTATCCCTACCTAACCATGCAATGATACAGGTAATATTGTACACAAGGTTTCGGTTATTACATTTGTCAAAGATATATATATCAAATGCCCACGTTGACATTCTTCAAATAAATCACAAAAAAAATTAAGTAATAGCTAAACAAAATATATCATAAAATTATAAGTAAAGTATTTAAATTTTCAAAATTAATGCCTCCATTTTTGTAATATTATTTTGCTTCATATTTGGAGCTTTCATTTTTGGTCCCATCACCAAATTTTGGACTTTATCCCATGCTCTTTTTATTAACTTTTAAAACTCTATATATTTTTCATATTCGTAGTTCTCAAAAAAAAAAGCTATTTATTTTCTAAATTTAATATCAGTGTATTTATAAGTTGAAATATAGAAATTAATGTCCGTGCTAAATAATGAATAAATATATATATATATATATTAGTATTTATTTTAGCATCATAATCATTTTAGAATAATCCATGTTCTCTTAAGAAAAATGTTTCGCCCATGTAAATTAAATATTTTAAATTTCAATCTAGATGCATACTGAAATTATCTCTCTTACATCAAAAAGAAAGTGACATGTTTAATTCAGATAACTTATTGCGTATATTTTTGAATTATATGTTTCTTTTTCATGTGTAATGGCACAAATAAAATTTGGTATAATTTCCCTATTCATAAAGCCGATAAAAGTAAATTCAGCCAATACTATGTTTGTTTTCTTTTTTTTTTTTTTTTTTCAAAGGTTGTATGTAAATAAGAATAAATACACTTAGCATTTTTGAAGAATACATGTATAATTCGCCACTAAAATTCAAAAGATGACAAACTAACATACCTTCTAAGAAAAATATAGTGCGGCTTTGACAAAAAATGTTAAAATAACCTCCTTACTCCCTAAAGTATTTTTGTCTAAATTGCCTTCTTGAAGCATTGTTAGATAGCTTAGTGTTTTTAGTAACTATTGTATATAATCATTATGTTAATAGAATTTTTGTTTAAAAAATCCACATATTCAAGTAAAAGATTTAATTTTATTTATTACATTAGTTAGAAAAATGTCTTACGGGGCTAATTAATTTCTGATGTAGAACGATTGCCAAATGGTATGTGCATATATATTATTATTATCTCATCATCATCATCGTCATCTAGTTACTAATAATTAAACCATTGAAAAGATAATTTAGATGAATAAAAAATTTCAAAATATTCATTCCAACAATTCAAACTTTAAACCTATAGAGTGAAATTTTTAATTTTATTATTATTATGAATTCTAAATGTAAGTATATTTATGATTTTCAAATAAAATTAGCCACACTTAATGTATGCATTGAATTCGGAGAGATATTATATTAGGACATATAAATAATTTTGCAAAATTATATCACAGTTGTTGCATCAAATTAAAATTTTTTCAATTTGTATTATAGATCAAAATTCGTCACATAATCATGGTTATACGCAATATATGTTGAACTTAATTTGCCCTTTGAAAAATTAGATTACTGTTAAAAGGTTTTATTAAAATTTCAAATAATTATAGAAGTCTTAATTTATATTAGATATATTCCGTAAATCCTTATATACTTAAATTTGTAAGTATGTATATATGTGACACAAAATTTAAAAAATAAAGTTTAAATCATATATGTATACGTAGTTGTGGAATGGGCCCCGTCAATTATGATATTTGAGTTCTGCGTATCATGGTAACATGGTTCGGCATTCGCAACTCATCATCATCATCTTCATCATCATTATTTAAGTATAATAACAAAAATAATGATTATGATAAAAACGATTTCTTTGAAGGCATTTGATGGTCCAACATGAGAAAAAAAATGAACTAAGCATCATTAAAAATTGTATTATAAATTAGCATATATCAAATGATTTCAACGTGTTGAAAATTAATAAATGCTTTTCTACTCTTTATAATAATATCCTTATTGTCTCAATTTTATTAATAGAATATATAGAAATAAATTATAAAATATTGCATCCAACAAGAACATGAACTAGACCGAATATCATTAATTCATTTCCATTCGCTCAATTTTATTTATCCTTCTGTTTCATCAAAATCTCACAGAAATTGTAACGTAATATAGAAACGTGAAATGATGTGAGAAGAAAAAAATTAATTAAACTATTTATCACTTTTGTACCTTTTAACTCACATCTACACCCCACCATTTTTTTATAGATATAATGATTAATTTCAAATGATCATAATTTTTTGGTATAAAATCTCTTATATGTTATATGATACATTGTTTGGAAGATTCAAAAAAATTATTTTTATATGAAGTTGATTTCGTTAAAAATTGTTTGGAAGTTGAATTTAAAGCGAATCATAATGAATTGTGCATACAATCCTATAATTCTAATTTTTTGATTTTTCCTTCAATTTAGAAATTTGAACAACTTGAATAATTTTCTAAAAATATCTGCTAACTTGACCTTCATTAAAACTAACTTGTCTATTAAAAAACTTTTATTTATAAAGTTTGACGCCATGAATATGAATCAAACAACGAATTTTGGGGACACTATGATGAATGTCTTGAATTTTACCAAAAGCATCATGAAACTCCTTGGAATTTGTGGAGAAAATTTGAAATCTCTTTACTTGAATGCCTTCTTCTTGTATTTGATTTGCTGAATTATGAGAAGACCACCCTATTTATAGTGGTGGGAGAATCAACTCTGCCTTACTCATCTAACGTGGAAAATTTTGATTAGTTAAGAATATTTGATTTAGCATATCTTCACTTTAATCATTAAATTTGATTTGATACGAGCTTATTTTAAAATGTCAAAAATTGTCTTCCATAATTCAAAAAAAAATTGATTTGATTGCTAACTTAACAAAAATGTGACACTGGAGCATTTTCGATTGGCTAGAATTATTTGTACTAAAATAGTAATTATTTATTTAAGAATGAAATTCCCAAATCATTTAATTAATATTTAATATAAATAAATCCATATTGCATTGTTTTATAGGGCATAAACATTTGTATTTTTACAAATATATTTTAAAAGTTATATATAACATTAAGTACAATAAAATTTCCAATAATATACTATGTATCTATTACTTTGTAATATTAAATTGGTGTCGTATTAGGCAATGCAAAAATTCCAAGAAACTTCAATTCAAACTCATAATTTTATAGTAGAATGTGTATATATATACATTCTAAAAGGTATTCAAAGTGCGTGTGGGGAAAAAAATGAATGCGACTTCTTTAAAAGAGAGACAATAATTATAATAGATATGATCTTTTGTGTTGGTATAAAATTATTATAAAAAATAAATACGTGCTTGATTGTATAAACACTATTATACATTATTTATAAAATAAAAAATAAAGAATGAAATTTACAATAAGAAAAGGTAGAATAAATTAAAATTAAAGGTGGAATAATGACCAAAACATATAATAAATTAAAATTGAAGAGCACTCAATATCTGTGCATATTAATAAAATAATAATAATTTATAAGTATAAATTTTATACCATTCATATAATTTATAAGAGGATAAAAAGAAAGAAATTTGAGAAATAAAATATATAATAAGTTTAAATTGTGAGAAGTAAATGAAATAAATAAAAATTGATGGACTATAAAGAATAATTAAAAGTATTTTAGTAATTATATATTATACAATATAGTATATTATAAAAGAATAATTTCGAAGTATAAGTTTATTCCTAACAATTAGTAATATATAGACCTATGGTGATGACATGAAATAAAGATTCATATACTATTGAAAATCAATATTTTTAAAAAAATGATTATTTCATGAAAAAATTATACTAACTATGTAATTTAAAATTGAGTGGGAAAACAGTCCATTTTCACTTTATTCTTGAATGCTGGCCATGTCCTTTTAAAGTATGATAGTTCCTTATGGTTTCTTGCCAACAGTGATAAGTTCTTCCATAATGACAACTGCTAATTAGTAAAAAGCTAATTTCAGCTTGAACAATTTATTGTGTTTATACAATTTTAGCATTAAAAGTTGCACTTGAAAGTTTGAGATAGTAACAATATTGCAAGGAATCAATTTCATCATTCATGATAAATAATAAATTTAAAAAAATCTCATTCAAATCTAATAATTTTTTATCTTCTATCCTAATCATGATTTTTTTAGTTAAAGAGAAATGTAATTTTCTTTTGAGTGGTTGTTGTGAGAAGGGATTCAAACCCTAACCAATGTTTTACAAATCTAACTCGAATTGAATGGTTAAATCGATCAGATCACCCACCGATAAAAAAAAAAAAAACAACAATGCAAATGAGACTTAAAAATCAAAATACAATAAAATCAAATAAAATTATGATTGAATGGCTAAACTAAGTGGATTAATCATGGTTCATGAAAACCAAATGGTTCAAATTGATAAATAAATAAACTTTTAAATCTTAATTTTCTTCTCTTTAATTTAATTTCTATTTTTTTATCATAATTTATATTCAATTTGTTCTTTTTTACAAAGAAAATTTCATAAATCAAATAAATTATCTTTTATGGTATCTAATAATTTTTGACTTAAACACATATTAAATATATAAAACATTAATAAAATTCTATCATATTTTGATTAAATATTTTAATATGATATATATATATATATATTGTATATTTTTACATATATTAGTTGAATTAATATTTATTGTTTTATATTTATGATGTTTTTATTATATTTGTGTATTAAATTTAACTATTGATAGTAATTAAAAATGTTTAAAATAAGATTCAAGTATTTTTTTTCTTAATATTGTCTATTTTATGTATTTTTAATGTATTAATTAATATTTATAAATTATAATAAAAGTATCACATCACCAGTTGGAGAATGGTTGAACCAGTAATTTTTAAATTGATAATTTTTCTGATTTAATAACCAGTTTAATTTTTAAAACACTGCCCCCAACACCGTAATCACATATTCTAATCCCATGAATCACAGGCCAATCTCGTTTCCATTCTACTGAATCTACTCTGAGAGTATCATCAAAAGAGCAACCTTTCCTTCACCCTCCCACGCCCTTATTACGTGTCATGCGAAGACACTTGGCCCGGCCATGATTTACACATTTAATGCATGACTGATCCTTTATGGTTTTTTTTTTTTTTTTTTTTTTCTGTTAAGAATCAACAATATGAGTCATTTCATAATAAATCAAAAATTATTAAGAAAATATAAGTCAAATTTGGGCCGAGTTAAAAAAAATTATAAACTAAATGCAAGCCTATAGCTGTCGAACCCAATACAGTGTGAAATTAAATTACTAAAAATTCCACTCCCATAATTGATAAATCAATCGACAAGCTTAAGTAATATCAGTACAGATAAGAATCAAAGACTCGACTTACTTTTTGTCACATTTTAACTTGGGCTGGTACAGGTTGGTTTGGTAGATCAAATCCCCAAAACCAATTAAGAATGCCCAAACCCAATTTTTGGGGCCCTTTCTATCAGGAAAATGGTTGCACCTATCCCAACAATTATTTCATTGTTTCGGAATGAATGAACAATTGTGCACAAAAAACACAATCTTCTTCACGGTTTTTTAGGCATATCTCAAGTGGCCCATCATACATAGGAAGATCTTTGATGGGCGTTTATCTTGTTTATGCATTAGGAATTGCATTTAGAACCAAACTAACACAAGAAAGACTAATCTTTGAAAATTCAAGTTTGTCGTTCCTTTCCATTTACCTTTTCATTTGGTAACAAACTAACACAAGAAAGACTAATCTTTCAAAATTCTAATTTGTTGTTCCTTTCCATTTACCTTTCAATGTGGACCCAAATTGTGTAAAAGTAACAAAATTGTCACCATCGATGTGTATACGTTTTGGACATTTTTCTAAATGCTAGTTACAATCTTGACTAAACTTTTTTTGGTCCTTGATCTTTCACCGAAGTTTCCTTATCCACTATCGTGGGACCAACTTTGTTCCTAAGTCGAAAGCCCAAAAGTTGAGGTCTGTTTCATAGATCATGTGCGGAAAGATTACAGATCAAGGCCCACTTCATTGCCACCAAATCCTGTTTTGAAGTCAATTTTCCCATCAGCTTCTCTTGTGCTGTTTTTCCTTTTGCATGTCATTTGTATCATTTGATTAGTCACATATATGCATGTTCTCTCTTTACAAATATTTTATAAAACAATTCAATAAATGTGGTTGCAATAATGACGTGTTGCGAGTTGACTGAGTCTTCGCTTTGAACAAAGTTTTAAAAAACCATTTAACATCAAAAATAATATGTACCCATATCTAAAAATTTTGGATTTCTTAATTGTATCAATCAAGTAATCCAAATAAAAATTGAACTAAAAAGTCAAAGTATTGGACTATTTGATGCTACTAAGGATGAATATACTGTGCCCCATTTCATACGTTGCCACGTAATAGGAATCAAAAGCTTACTTAAAGCTGACCTTAAGTATTTGTGGTTCCACTTCGTTGATGGGTCGCCAAATTTCAAATATCTTTCCTAAAAATAAATAAAATTATGCACCAAGTACCTAATCATAATCCATACAGAATGTCAATGAGATATTGCATTAATTAATATCTAATTATGATAATGTATTTGATAGTTTTAATTATAAACAATCGTAAACCTAGAGCACCTATAAAATAGCGATATCACATTCGAATTTCTGAACATTGCTAATAGCTAATATGAATTGACATATTTTTTGTGCTCAACTTTTCATACCGTATGTGACAGAGAGAGAGAACCTTACGTTTTTATTTTTTTGTGGTGATTGAGTTGCGAATGCAATAATCCAACCACAAGATTTTCATGACTATTTAAGAAACAAAAACTTGATCAGAAAATACAACTTTGAAAGATGGCTCTCGACAGCCAATTTCAGATTTCAAATATAGCCATTTGTCTGTGATCTCCTTTTTAATTAACTAGAAGTGAATCTAATAGTCACATAATGTGGCTTAACAAATCGACTCTATATTAGCGTGTTAGTTGTTGACATATTGTACGTTACATGAAAATTTTTAAAAGATTCTACTTGACAAAAAGTCCTATCTGAATAAAAAAAATATGTTCAAAAAAGAGTTTAACTTCATCTAAACTTAATGGTGATGGAGTCTACTAATTATGGATAAGGTTGAAAATAGTATAAATTTATCCTAACACTTTAGGCTCAAGTTCGTTGAATAGTTACAACAACTACATAATAAAAGGAAGCCTATCTATAGAAATATGATAAAAAAAGGATGTTAAAAACATTAGATCTTAGTTAAAGAGACTAGACAAAATGAAATAAAGAAAAGATACGTTTGAATAAGAATTTAACTATGTTACGAAAGTTTGTTGCCAAGTGACTCGAGGCAACAAAGTTGATTTGACTCAAATTTTTAGAAGTTGAATTAACATTAAATAAGAGCCTACTTGCAGAAGGATTCTCACATAATAATTTATAGAAAGAGCTATTGATACTCAGATGGTGTAAGAGAGAAAAGAGTAGAATAGTAAAAAGAATAACTTAAAGTATCTAATGTGTGCATAGCACTTAAGTTCTCCCTTGTGCAAAATATCATATTTTTTGTAATTAAGCGATTTGATGAATTATACTTGAAAGATTAAAAAATGTATGAAACACAATATAATAAAATGTTTATTATGATAGAAAGTTAAATTTAGAAGGAATCTAACTTATATTATTAGACACTCTATTGTCAACTAATTGAAAACTTGAAGATTAGGCCAGTAAAGTTAAAGGATTTAGCTTAGTGGAGCATTTACTAAGTAAAGACCCATAAATATAGAAATATTGACTCTAAACTACATTACCAATTTTTGTGTCTCATTTACATTTTACCTATATTGTGTAATTGTACTCTCAACACATCTATATAACTCAAATAGTTCAACTCCAAACCAACACTTTGAGCAAATTATTTTTTTTCAAGTATTTCATGTTTTTTATTAATTAAATAGAATTCGAGCTAAACTTATATATTATCAAATGAAAAACTATGCTCTGATTTAATTTAGTATGTTTAATAAAAATAATGAGTTTAAAAAAGCTTTAAATGATCAATTTTAGATTGAGTTTTAAGTAGTTTAATTTATTTTTCAATCATAGAGGTGATGAACTTGATGATAACTGTATAATACTTTAATATCTTAGAATAATATTTATTTTAATATCTTACCAGTGGTATTGATTTGTTTATTTGTCACTTAATGGAATAATCATATGCTTCAAAAAATAATTGATTTACTATAAGGAAAATTTACAATTAGACCTCCTGAATTATTGTCAAATTAAATATTGCCTCTATTATTTGAACAATTATTCTAAGAACCTTATCATTGCATTCTCATTACACTAACATCTCCTCAATGTAATAAAACATGTTGACTAGGGTTGTCCCCATAAAACATTCAAACAAGTAATTTACCTAATTTGACTATAATTTATAAGACAGTGTTAGCATAATTATCTCTTCTCATATGGTGCCAAAAAGGTAATTAAAGGGGTACATTCTTATGAAACAAGACATCGATTTAGGATTTGATTCGATATTTTTCTTGGGATGTGTCGAAAATGTGGGGAAAAAGATGTAGGTAATTGAGTGATGAAGAATCTGTAAGCTCAAGCGTGGAGTAAAGGTCAACAGACATCATAAAAGAAAATCAAATCTATAAATGTTACTTTTTAAGATTTTTACATGTATCTACCAAATTGTGTGTAGCATGTGAGTTGTTAAAAAAACATTGCTATCATCTGTTGTAACAACAGAATATAATCCAAAAAGAGGAAATCTTATTGTTAAGGAATTCTCGAGCAGATATAACAGCTTCATTTTTAAGCTTTGAAAGCAAAAGCTAATTAGAATTCTCTTGCATACTCATGGGAATCATCTTTAGTTATCCTCAATTTTCAGATTATCAGGAATTAGCATATCCTCCTGTGGTCCTTTATTCCCATCACTTTGTCCGGTAACTATTTGGGAAAACATATATAGATGCAACTATTGGGGATATTTTTATCTGAGTTTGATCATCAATTTCAAAAAGCCCTATGAAGAAGACTAGTCCTAGCAACCTTTAATGATTTTATCATAGTAACTTTTATATTAAATTATTTATCTTAAACTACACAATTTTGCACCAAACCATTTTTATATTCTAAATCTCTATCTAAGTAAAAGAACATTGGACTAACCAAAATATATTAACACATGCAACCGTATCAGATAAATCGAACATGACCTAACCCTAAGATTTGGGTATATGCTAAATGGAACGTTTCTCTCCATGACTTTGTGATACCCCATATCGTCTTCTATTCGAAATTATCGCAACTTATGTACCCACAGAATCTATGCCCAAATAAAACATATTTATACGATATATTCTTATCTTTTTTTTTTCATTATTTTATTTTTTTGTGATTACTAAACGTTCTCATCTTTAACATTATGTTAGTTCTAATTGACAATATATAAGGTTGTGATCAAAAGAGAACAATAACTCGATCTACATGACAAATTTAGGCCAAGTGATATAGTCATGGTCCAAATAATAAAGATTTCGATCGATCCCCCGAAATGAAAGTAGACATATATGCTTCAATTATTTGGTTAAGTGCCAAAGTGGTCCAACGTTTGAATATGCAGATATTGTCTGATAAACGGCAGCCACAAAGTCTAGTAAAATCAATTCCCTTTATCAATGAATGGCACATTGTTTTTTTTCCTTTAACACACATGAAAAGAACAGGATATTTCATATTCAAGAAAATTAATTGTAGACATAAACCACTCAAACTAATTTGATCCGTGAAAGGGAAAGTGTCTTCCACAACAGGTAACATGATGTAATACCTTATCAGAATGTGGCAATTTCTTGCATGCACAGATAAACCTAATTGATATTCTTCAAATTGTGATAGATTATTCTTTTGAGTACTAGACGCAACAAATTCATGAAATCTTTATTTATTATCTTTTAAGTACTTGATGAAATGCAAAAACAGACAGTTTCATTATTACAAGTCATCAACCATATCTACCAAATATTCCAAAATAGCATTCAATATAATCGTTTCATTCTCTTGAAACAAAATCATGTTTGCTTCAAGCTAAGTCCAACTACCTTTAACATATTTTGGCAGGTGAAAGGGTGTTCAGCAAAATTGTCTATCCCATAGACCAAGTTAAATGTTATGTCTTGTTAGGGGTTGAGTGTTGAATTGCTCCAAGACTTCTCCTAAAAAAGACATAATTTTGGAGTTTCCTCGATTTTTATAGATAGATAGATTGCGCAAAATGATGCATTGGATCTTTAACAGCAATACAATACTACTAGCTGCCAAAGTAAATTTTACCAGCAAATTTAATCATGTTCGAAAATTTGCACATAAATTGTCAATGGAATCCTAGGCAGTGGTTAATCCAATCTAGTTTCATAACTAATGAACTCAGACATATGTTGTATGATATTTTGTGAGAATATTGGGTAAATTCGTGCCACAGATTCTCTTGAAATTTAATACTACTTGGCTTTATTTTATAATTTAAAATTTTATCTGATGCAGTTACATTTGAGACAATCCAACATCTAAAAGTTATTAGAACGTTGTGCTCTTAAGAGGAATCTTTGCTGCTACAAAAATATTACATTGCTAATTAAACGACACGGAGCCCTCGAATATTGACATAAAATTTTATCAATCCCTGTCTAAGGTTTGACAGTGTAGAATATATTAATTATGAGGATTAATTAGGGGCACGGGACAACCCAGCTATACCTATGAAAAACCTAGAGATCTTCGTGGTTGCTGAGCTTTCCAAGTCATGTGTATGGCTAAATTACAATTATGAATCGACTTTTGGCCATGGATACCGTTCGATAACTTCATTAAAAAATTGCATTTTGCCCCAAATTTGATATTTTTATGACAACCTGATACTGATACAGACCAGAAAAAAAAGCTGGAGCCAGCTAGGTCAGCAACGATTGAAATTGCAATTAACTTTCTATTTTTTTCAGATTTTTAAATTTGTTAGAGAATCTTCTTAAAATGAAAAAAAGTTAAATTGTGCTTTATTTGAAATATAGTATCAAAGCTTCAAGCTGCAAATAATAGGATAGATTATTTTAAATTTTAAAAAAATTAGTGAAAATTAAAAATTTTTGAATATGCTAAACATTTATAAATTTTGAAGGGAAACAAAAGGTTGTCTGAAGCACATTTTTTTAAGACAGATATATCATTCAATCCCAACCTTGTTTTTTGCTCATTACAAGAAACGAGAATATTCGTAATTGCCCCTTATTATGTATATTTAGTGACTATAAAAATATGTTATTTTTCATGACAAGTCTCTCATAAATTTAAGAGTGACGATTTTAGTTGGTACTAGTTCATTTTAATAAGGAACTCATATTGGTTATAGTTGGAAGCCAACTTTCAACTCAAAAATATCCTCTCAAACTTAATACTAACAAAAATATCATTCAATAACATTCTTATCAAAATTCAAATGCAAATTTTCTCTCTATCATATATATAATAATTAATTTTTTTAATTATTATGTCTAATTACAATCAAATCAATATCAATATATATCATATATTAATATTATTTTTATTCATATCCTATAACATAATTATTATTCCTATAAACTATATATCATCCAATCATTATTATATATTTTATACATATATTCAAATATATTATTCATTTCGTTAAAATATTTCTTCCAGTCATACTATTCATCTCAACAAATTCATATCAAATATCATATTCAACAAAATCCATTCTTCCAAACATAGCCGTTGTATGTGTAATTATTATCATGTATCATTAGTGACAATTTCTAGACGTACACCAATTACAAATGAGGCACAAAATATTAAAAGAACTGAAAATACTTAATAAAAATTGAAGGGATTATGCTCTAAGAGTATCTATAGTCAACAGGGCAAAGGAATTCAATTTGTATGAAAATGGAAAATGTTGACCTTTACTTAAATTAATGAAGTTCAAATTTGTTGAAAAAATATCCATAATAGCCATCTAGGATGAGGAGAAATCCGATCATATCTTCATAAATTAAATGAAGATATGATAGTGTTAGAAAAAAGAAAAAAATCCGCCCAACAAGGAAGTTCAATATGCAAAAATAAAAAACCGGAGTTAGGACTCCAGCATTAATCACATACTTGAACAAATTTTAGATAAATGAAGATTTGAATGATTTTGCCGTTGATTCTTTCGAATTTCTTAGAGCAAAAATAAAGATCAAAGTGGGCTGAATTAGTACAAGATTGGGTATGCCTTTCCTTAAAAAATTTAAAAGCTAAAAGTGAGATAAACGCCCGCATTTATATCCATGTCATTATTGTAGTAAGTGTTTGCAAATCTTTTAAGTAGTATATTTTATGCAACTTATAAGTTGGGGTGAAAAGAGGGTTTTTAGTAAACAAGTCACTTAGGGAGAATATAAGAGTGTATCAACTTGTTGAAATCAAATTAACTTGAAGAAGTGTAACATCTAGCTTAAAATAATGCATTAAAATTACAATATTACTAGGCATAATTTAACTTGAAATTACAACGCTCAATTTAACTTGACCTATAATTACAATCTAATATACTGATAATTTTAGTATTGTCAATAGATGTTCACCAATTATATTGTTTTTTATTTTAGTCAGATATAACATTGTACGTATTAACACAACAAATTATTAAGAGGGTGTTTAGGTGAGCTTATAAGTTTTTCATGAATGTTTGGTAATTTTTTCATAAAAGAGCTTATAAGGTTCAAAAATAAAATATTTTGAGCTTATAAATTATTTAAAAATAAGTTGGCTATTTCTAACTTATTTTCAACATTTTATAAACTACTTTATTTTATATATTAAAAATAATATAAATATACTCGAATTACATTTTATTAATAGTATGTAATTTATTTTCATTATTATTACATAAAAAATGTTATAATCAATTATAATTATAAATTTCAATAAAATCTTATAAGTTAATTTTACCAAACACTTTTGTAAATTATTTTTAAAATAAATTGTATGAGTTTATAAGCTTTAAGAACATCTTATAAACTATATAAAAAAAATATATGCTTAGCCAAACACCTTCTAAAATAATTGGAGAATTTTAGCTTCATAATGTAGCAAATGGTTCATTCCAAATGTCATGAGCCTGAGTGGCTTTGTTGAGCCTTCAACTCTATATTCAATTCTGTATTTTGGACCCTTTGAGAATTTGATTGCGCTAAATGAGTAGTCTCCTTTTCATTTTAAGGGCAAGGTGAAAGAACCATTGCCTGCCACAGACTTACTGAGAGAACACAATAATTCCTTGGTACACTGAATCTCATCAAATATTCCAAATCTCCATGCTTATTTTTTTCACATGAAGTAATCTAAAAGGAATGATGCCCCCTCATTGTGTGGAAGATAATCATATAGGGTTCTTTGAACTTTTCAAGTAGATCATGACTGTGCATATATATATATAAAGAGAACATCAACCATCAATACTAGGAGAAAGACAAGGCGAAGTGTAGATTGTAAGCACATGGCTTGAGGGAACACACATTCATAGAGACCTACTCAATCTTTGCTGTTTTCATTGTGACTTCTCAATAGATTCATTCTTCTTTTGGAAATAGAGGAGGCATTTTAAGAACTCAGCCCTCTCACTCAAAAGTTCCCACTCCAGAAAAAGGAAGTTTGGGAAGAACGTGAATTGGGGCCAGCCCGTGGGGGCAAACTGACATTAGGATCCTTGGTTGTGTACCACACTATTGAGCGAGCAAGATTTTGGGTGTTGGGACTTGGATTGATATACTGATATACAGTCTCTCAACTTTTTCATCTCAAAAACTACTTCCTTTAGGGTGTAGTTATCTTAAAGTAATATTCCAATTGGTGGGTTGTAGCCATACTTTGGTATTTGGAGTTACTTTTGTCTTTTGCGCTATTCTTATCTTAAGATGCGAATGCTTAAACATTGAACTAAAGAAACATGGACCAAAATAATGAAGTGTTTGTCCAATATCATAACATAAGCCCAATGTAAAGGGTTTTTTTTAAAAAAAAAATTCTAAATTAAATAACAAAGTAAAAAAAATAGCCCATAAAAAATGTTTAAAATTCTGTTCCAAAGTCGAAAACTAGATTTCCAGCATCTGAATTAAAATGTATTTTTTTGACAAAGTCAAAAAACCCAATTTCTGACTCCATCAAAAAAAAAAAAAAAAAATTTAACGGCCTGACATGCCAGACCCCAAAAAATAAAAAAAAAATAATTGACAAAGCTGAAAACCTAACTTTGTGGTAACTTCAAAAACCAAACACGCCCTAAGCAATTCAGATTTGAATTGTCGTTGTCGTGTTGCCATCGCTGCAACCCATCGACATCGCATTCCCTCACCGGTTTTTGGTGATTTTCTCTTCAAATTTTCTACCTTTTTAAATTTTCTTCTTCTGTTTTAACCAAAAAGCACTCATTCAAGTCATTTTTTGCATTTTCAGTTTTTTTTTCTGCCATCGCCGCCGCTCAAAAAGTTTGGTATGGTTTAAATATTGTGTAAAATTGATTGTTCATTATTGTATTGTGTTAATATTTTTAATCATACTATTTATGTGTTTAAATTCGCTAAATATGTTGTTAGTATATAAATTTAAATATTCTCAATGATGTTATTGATGAAATTAGATTTTTGATTGTTTGAAAGTTTTTGAGCGTTGTTAAACATTTTGGGTGTTATTAAATTTATTGTTAGTTTGTAAATTAAAATATTTTGTGTGTTAGTTAAATTATTTGGATGTTAAATTTGTTGTTAGTTTGTCAATTTAAATATTCTCAATAATGTTTTTGTTGAAATTGAATTTTTGAGTGTTGTTAAAGGTTTATAGTGTTTGTTAAATATTTTGGGTGTCAGTTATATTTTTTTTTTGGGTGTTATTAAATTTTTTGTTACTTTATAAATTTAAATGTTATTAGTAATTTTGTTGTTAAAATTGAGTTTTTGAGGGTTGTTAAATATTTTGAGTTTTGTTAAATTTTTTGGTGTTGTTAATTTGTAAATTTTAGTGTTCTTGGTAATGTTGTTGTTGAAATTAGATTTTTGAATGTTATCAAACATGTTGGGTGTTAATTACATTTTTTTGGGCATTGTTAAATTTGTTGTTAAGATAAAAATGTAAATGTGTTTGGTAATATTATTGTTGAAATTAGATTTTTAAGTGTTATTAACTTTTTTGTATATTAGTTAAATTAATGTAAAATATAATGTATGAATCAAAGAAGTACGGTAATTAGTTACAAATGAAGACAAGTATGGGTTTGTTTACATTATAAATAAAAATATCTATTTTTTTTAATATTACTTACAGGTTCATCTTAATTAATTTTCAATTGTTGAAAGAATAGAAGGGAGAGAAAAGCATTAACTATGGTTTGGCTATAAAATTAGTTATTTAAAATTCTATTATATTGTATTTATTGTAATTCTATGTTTGAACATATATATGAAAGTTATTTAGTGTGTTCGAGATTTTATTTTCATATTCTTTAATATTTTGTTCATGCTATATGTGTTTTAGGATTACATAGATTTAAGTTATATGATATATTTTATCATGTTAAGTTTATGCATTTGGTCATATTTATGTTTATTATATTGTACTATATGTAACAGGTTAATATATTTATGGTATGCATGTTTGTTCAATAGATTCGTATTTTTATCAATTTGTGTTTTTATTATTCAATGTTGATGGATAGAATATTTTATTTATTACATAATCCAATTGACTTAGAATTTTGTGTGTTAAATTGTTACAATGGTGTTAATTATCTAATAATGTTATTTTAATTTTGTATTAGTAGTAAACAAAGATGAAAGTATTTTAGATTTATTAAGTAATTAAGAATTTTAGATTTCTTAAGTAATTATTTGCTATAAATAATTGTATGTTGATTATAAAAATATTTAGTGTCAAAAAAATTTATTCCATAAGTGAATAATTAGTAGATACAATTAAATGTCAGCAAAAACCTAAGAAAAATATTTTTGCAGAAATTAAACATCCTTTAAAATATTTTTATTATGTATTAATTAATTTCATTGACATTTATTAAAAAAATGTGAACAGCGAAATTTGTGTAGTGGAACCAATTAATAAAAAATATACTTTTATTAACTGACATTTATTGAATATTTATTTGTGTGATATCATACCAAAAATTATTTGAAGATTACAATATATTAAAATATTGTATGAATTTTTTAGTAATATTGAATTTTGGTTTTATTATTTGAATTATTAAATATACCTAAAATATTGCAGTGAAACTATTAATGAAATAATTTTTAGCAAGTAAAGAAATAATAGGAATATCCAACAAGTATGTAAAAAACAATATATTAACATATTGTATGAATTATTTAGTAATATGGTATTTTAGATATGTTATTTAAATTATTAAATATATCTAAAATATTGCAATGGAACTATTAAATATTTGACATTGTATATTTAGTGAAACTATTAAACATACCTAAAATATATTTTAATTAGTTTTGATAAAAATAATTAGATATTAATTATTACAATAATTTCTAACAATTAAAGAAATAATAAGAAGATCCCATAGGAATATTGAAATTTTTACAATAACTTTTTATGGGAACAAATAGTTATTCGTTAATAAAATAATTTTAAGCAGGTAAAAAATACTAAAAATATCTAACAAGCATATGGTAAACATTTGTAAGAAAAATGAATACTACCCCTGATATTTGTATACAAAATTTGAAAATAATATATTAAATTATATATTGAATTTATGCTTAGGTTTATGTTTGGATGCAATTTATATTAAATTTGGATTTATAATGATACCATGTCAAATTTTAATTTTTTTGTAAAGACATGCCAATCAAGAGAGATTACATAGCTCGTTTTGCATCGGGATGGATATATTGTGCATAATGGAAATTCTTATAATTATGATTGACAGTCATACAAATTTGACATTAAAAGTCTTGACTTCAATCTTCCACAGTTATATATAAGATGTGTATTAATTGATTGGGATTGATTGTCATGTTAGTACGATTTGATACTGAATACTTTGTTTAGTTACGGACATGAGTCTTAAAAAATAATTTTAATAAACGTTGACAATGAACATCACTTGAAATTTTATTTGAACTCTATTAATAGATTATACTTTTTAAAATTAGTTGTAGAATTTAAGACATTGATATGACATGAAGGGGTCGAAATTTGTTTAAATAAAAAATAAAATAAAAATTTTAATAAATTACCCACGTTTACTAGAGCCGAAATTTTATTATTATTATTTTTTTCACAAAGTCGAAAACCAATTTTATATATGTATATATATATATATTTTTATAGAGCTGGGGTTTTTGACCCTGTCAAAAAAAATAATTCTAATTCAGATGCCGGAAACCCATTTTCCGGCACTCTAAAGTGTGAAACTGGATTTCTGGAATTGGAACAGTTTTTTAAATATTTTTTTAATTTGTTATTTAATTTAATTTTTTTAAATACATAATATATATATATATATATATATAGATTCCAAGTAGTGGGTTCATGTCCTTGCAATGATGATAGTCCAGAAGAATCGACTTCCAGGGACAAACAATTGACGGCTGGCGGTGAATCTGTTGCCAGCACAACTCTATGAAGCCTCCATCCTTGACTGGTCTCGGACACTGGAGACAAATATTTATTTTAATATATATAATCCTGCATATGTAATTTTGATGACAGTAGAATATTCGTCAACAATAAATAAATATAGTGACCCATACGTGCAAGTCTTCCAAAGTCCTTAAAAATTCATTTAGCCGTGAAAGTGGACAAATTAAAGAGGTTGGCATGAAGATGTAGGAAGCACTAAAAAACCCAGCAATCATTCTGGTCTTTGGCAGAAGGGTTTCTTGATGGCCATTTTGTCCATCCACCCACATTTACCAATTAAAAACATATATATCTACATAGATATATGAGACTCTAGTTATTATTTTATATTATATGAATGCTGCTTTTTAGTGTGTGAATCTGAAACCGACAATGGTGGCTCGTCCCCAATGCTTCTTGTTGGTTGACTTGGGAATCTCTAAAGTTGAGCAAAAAATGGACCAATGGAGATCATCTTTAAAGGCTTAATAAGGGGGAAGGGGGGGGGACATTACTCATTTGAAATAAAGAAAAGAAGAGAGTGGAATGCATCCAATATTGCGGTAATATTTTTTATTTTGTTAATATAGAAATCAATGGTGTGGAGGTGTGATACGTTGAAGCAAGCTTCTTAAATTTTATTATAAATAGGTGGTCGACATTTTCAACTTTCTAGAATTTTTTTTAAAAAATTCAGTTATTAAATCTAATATCTACACGTGGTCATGACTTCTATTTATTGAAGGTTGTCGACTAATCCACGTTGTGCACTGCAATTCAACTTTACCTTTTCTTTTGAAACGAATAAGTAATTAAATAAATAATCGATAATTTTGATTGACTAATGTATAATAATAGACACTATCATCAAATCATAAACGCTAAGTGGGACTTTAGAATTCAACTCCAAGAAAAAAAAAAAAAAAAACAAGAAGAAGAAGAAGCGTGTTAATATAATACAAACGAGAACCAACTAAACTTGAATACGCATGACAGATAATTAGTGGTAGGAATATAATACAGAAAGTTGGATTGAATGTCGTAATTTAATTGTTTTGAATATTGTAGCACACACCACAGCACACAGAATGAATTAAAACAAGAGAGTCAAGATAAATGTTGTGTTCGTGCAATTTAGAATAAATTTTTCTTCATATACAGAGACTCGCTAAATAAAATGATTTTACTATCACAAATCACGTTTTATAAGCAAAACTCTCGTAATACCACCTTTCAGAGCAATTCATTAACCTACGTATATGGGAGACAATTAGTTGACCCAAATATGATAGGACTCCCTTGTTTAGTGCAATGATGTAACTCTCTTTAAATCTCAATCCTTTGCTGTAATAAATTCTCTCTTTTGAGAGAAACACAGGCTCACACACGTAGATTGGTGATTGCAATGTAAGCTTACTATTTTTCTTCTTAGGAAAGGCTCATACGATGTTTACAACGCTCAGCAAACGCTTGCCCAATGCCTCGAGTACTCAGCCAAATATATAGGCTATGTTTGTTATCCAAGTTTTACCTTTCTTCATTTCCTTAATTTCGTGCAACCAAACATCTTACATCACAAATTTTTTTATTAAATTTAAATTCAAATTTTCCCTCCCTTGCATTTGTAATAATTAATTTCAATTATTGTAAATATTCACGATTAAATCAATATCTATATATACATATTTACTCTCATATTTATATCATAAAAATTAATTATTATCAATTTATATTATTATATTATTGTTACATATTATATATATTTAAATATATAAATTTAAATAAATTATACTATTCATCTCATAAAAATCTTCATTTTAAATATATTACTCGTTTCAACACAATCCACCAAACAGCGTCGCCACAAACCCCCCCCCTCCAAACATAGCCACGGAGTAGCTGACAGAAAATCTTAATTAAAGTTGAGAACAAAACTTTATCCAATATTACAATTGTCTCGATATTTGCAAATAGCGGATAGATAGATGAATGCTCCTTTCTTCTTCCTTTTTTTTTTTTTCTGAACCAACCAAATCTCTTAGGCTTTGTTTGGAGGCAAATTTTGTTGGTATAAAATTTGGTGCGTGCGAAAACTTGACAATATTGTAAAAATTAAGAGAAGGGAAAAAGATGAAATGTATTATTTTTATAAACAGTATGTTGAGAAGAAAATAGATGCAAATGTGCATCCAAGCATAACCTTACATTTTCGATAGGATATTTCCAACAATTATTTAGATTGATCGCCTCCCTCTCTTAATCCACTTGACAAGCAAATAAAAGTTAAATAATAAATATAGATTCTTAGCAAATATGGACACTTATTATTTTATGAATTTTTTCTTAAATTAACTTTATTCCATATTATTACTAATTAATCACATGCCAAACTTAACAAAAACATATAAATATAATTGCATTAAAATGATAAGAAAATCAAAGAAAAAATTGTTTCTTTCCGAAGTGGATACGTCCTTGTATTATATTAATTTTTAAATATGTTGAACAGAAAGAATTGCATAATCCCCTTTTGTTTTTTTTTGGTTTGAGTATCGAATATGATAACTAAAACTCATTGCATGAATAAATTAAATGCCCAAATTCATTATGTACAGAACGGAGACCCTTAAACGTAGCACAATTCCGAACAAACTTGATGCGAGGTATTAGATGATTAATTAATTTTGCAGATATTACAGTGAAAAAAAACTGAAAAATAAATAAATAAATAATTGTATCGGTAAACAGTAGAAGACTTTTATCATTTTCTTAAATTTCTCTCGGTTTAGTATTTATTTTTGTAAGACTCGCGTTTAAGTGTTTTCAATATTCATAAATAAATAAATAAATATATATATATATATATTCTTAATCTTCAAAAAATAAAGTAAAAAGTTATTTTTAGATGGTTTTTTTTATTTTAGCTAACTCCTATCCTTAAATCGTAACTCGAATAAATATATATTTAAAAAATTTTCAAGTTAATAATAAAATATAAATTTTATCTTTGTTCCAAAAAAATATTTTTTAAAAAAATTGGGCAAGCCAATCATTAAATAAGCACAATTGGGACTATATTTTAGAAAATTTTGTTTTATTTTTTTGAGAAACAATATGGTTATATTCAACACAAATCCTTTTGGTCCCCCACAATATGAGAGAAAAAAAAATTAAAACGATTGGGTCTCGAATTTTCTTTTTAAATGTTTGATGGCACTGATATATTTTAGAAAATACTTAAAATATTAGAGGAAAAAAAAAAAAACATGCATGGTTTTCTGTTGTGAATCCGTAAATCCTAAAGTGAATTGATTAAATTGTTTTTCTCGGCAACCATCACTTATATAGACCAGGCAAAAGAGGAGAAAAACACACACACGCACACGAAGTTCAATAATCGTAATTAAGGTTACGCTTCACCCTCGAATTTTTATATTCATAAAAAAAAATGAATTTGAATATAAAATTATAACATATCATGTTTATCAATTTTTTTTTCCAATTTTTTATTAATTTCGCATTTCCCAACATAACCTCCACAAGGAACAGTGCTTTTAACCCACGGTTCTTAGGTGATAGAACCATGTTGAATAAGTGTAATGTCGTGGTGTTTAACTCGTGTTTCTGAAACGCGCTTTCTAAACGGAGTGGTTTGCATGTGGAAAAGGTTACACACACAGACATAAAAAATTTACTTATTTGTTTTGGGACCTTGCAACAATCATAAAATACGTAGGTTGCGTTGGTGCATCCGCGGCTGTGTTATGTCCGTAATTAACATATGAAAAGCGAGGTTGGAAATAATTAATCAACAATTAGGCAAAGAGTTTGATTTTTTAAATTTTAGAAGAAATTGTGTGAAAGTAAGAAAGAAAGGGAGAGAGAGAATAAAAAAGTATAATAATTATAGTATGTATTTTTTGATGAAAAATTTGTAAACATAGAACAAATGTATGTTCATAAATTCTTGTGAGGCACCCCCTTTATTTTATATTTAGAAAAATTATACTTAGGGTTTGATTTCGAGTTTCACAGTAGGATAAAGTTAAAATTTAAAGATTTTGAATCCTCTATTTCATAATCGATCTTTTCTGCAGCTTTACACCTAGCATTGAATAGAACTCGTTTAAGTAAGTGAATTGAACTTGGCTAAAGCCAAGCCAAATTTAATTTCAGTCATTAATCTAGGGTTCGGACTGGGCAAGATAGTAAGGTATTAGAATCCAAGATTTAATTGTTTTGACTTCTATTTTTCAATTTATTTGGAGATTTCTTAGGCTTTCTTAGTCAGGGCACATAAGGGATTTCAATTCCGATCGAGGAGGTTTGGAGAGTCATCAAGCTTAGAAATTTGGTTAATTGATTTAAGATGATTGTGTTCATAAGAAAATGATGGGGGCCCGTCTTGATTTGTAAGTTTGTGAACTGTCCCCCCTTTGCTAAACTCCTAATCCAAATCATAGGCCATGCACTGTTAGCAGTCACTGCAAACATCCAAAAATATTCAAGAACTGCCAACATGTCAATCAAGAATAGAAAAATCTGTGCATGTGCAATGCCACCCTTTGCTAGCTACAAGGCTACCATTCTGCTTAGATTTGGATAGAAGGAGATCCAGGATTTCCTATCAAAAAGATTTCCTTTCTATTATTTATGCAAAATAAACAAAAAGCTCGATCAAAATTGAATTACTAAGGGATACAAATACGTGTCAAGTGCATGTATGGTAATGCAAAACTTCAACGTGCGTTGATAGTTATGCACTGAACCAGCTTTCAACTCTAAAGGGATGAAAGTTTAAAAAAATCGGGACACAAAGACATTGATTTAAGCGGAATCAAAGTAGGGTAAGGGGACATGATAAGAAAAGATTGAGTACTTCTTCTAATCCTCAAAGGTTTTTGATATGGGGAGGAATCAATGTGCACCCCAACAACCCATCGATTTGCACGACTAATGGCATGACGTGGCAGTCCAACACATCATCGCCGACTAAACCTACTTGTCGCATTACCATTGGTTCATCCGCGATCATCAGACCACCAACCCCATTGTTTTTAATTCTTATTATTGCTGGGTTTTTGGGTGGTGAATTGTTGCCTAAATTTTTTGTTTGACCACTTAAAAGGGTGTCCACGTATGGCGTAGGATGCTCTCCCAAGTGTTCAAAACTTCTACATTAAAGGATTGCCTAGTGCTAAAGTATGTAAATAACACCATATAACACAAGTCTAAATGGCTTTATCTTTTCTGTATTGATGATGGTCTGTCACCTTCTAGAAAGCGTGCAATCAAAGGTAAGGTTAGGTTTTTACCCAAAAATAAAATGAATAGGATTACTAGTTCTTGTACCAAAATCCACAGCTCGTAATCTTGGCAAAATGAGTGCAAAATCCAGCTCAAATTATTGCACTTGCAAATTATTTAATGTCAGAAATGCATAACTGGAATCTTTGTTGGGACCTTGATGGGGAAACCTTTGAGGTTACCATGCTTTGTTGTCTAGTAGAATGACTTTGCTTTTTTTTACGTTCGTGGTCCCAATCGAGCAATTAGTTTGAAAAAATTGAAGGATATGAGGAATAGGATGAGATTACATAAAAGATACGTTTTGAGGATAAAATCTATTTCACCCACTTTTTGGATGCGATGGAGGAAAAATTGTTTCCTGTTAAAATAAAAAATGGAAGAAGAAGACACAGGTAATAGCAAAAGTTAAGAGCAATCCTAGACTTCCACTAACCTTTCCACCTGAACTCTACTAAAGGGCACATGGGACTGTTCTCTCCCAATAGCCAAAGCCCATTTTTCCAACAAAGAAACAACCAAAGCCAACACAACAACTTTTGTATGTAAAAAATTTAAAACAAAATACCAAAATAACGTAGGACACATAAATTGTGACATGTGAAGTGAAAGATCCAAAGACGTTGATTCTTGATTATTATTAAGAAACACCAAGAGATAATGTCACATTACTGTTATTTTGTTTTAATAGATCCAAAAAAAAATTAATTTTCTTACAAAAAGGATTTACTAGTTTGTAATTTAAAAAAAAAAAGGTGGCATATGTTGAATGACAAGTGTACCCAAACCAAAGGTGGGAGACAAAAACTTGGGCTGCCTGCTGAAAGATTTGGTATTGGGTTTATCCAACGCAAGGAATAAACTATTAGCACACTTCAGTAAAAGGTCCTGGTTATGTTTGCTCTTTAAAAGCACATTATTCCTCCCTAAATTAATTTAAGATGACAGCCATCACTCTGTCCCCCAGCTTTCATGAGAATTAACAATAGTAATTCGCTGATTGACCCTTTGGGGGACCATTTCTTGTGCTTTCAAGGACAGGATAATATCTCTGCAGCAATCCCACCCTATCATAGTGAATCTACCTCAAGTGCTGACCCAAATTCACCATAGACCAATTTATTTTCCTAATGGAAAGGGAATAAAAAGGAAACAGCAAAGGTATTGTTGTTGGCCTTCGTGACCCACGTTTAAAAGAGAGGTAAAACTGTGTTAGCAAGTTGAGCTTTCAGGATGAAGTTAAAACAACAGTGTTTGAACTAGATAAATAAACTCGATGAACTGGTAAATTGTGTGGGGGTTGAAACGTGTTCGAATTGCAGTCTAAAGTGAACAGGCAAAAAATACATATTTTGATGATCAATGTGATGGGAACAAACACCTCACGAGACTAAGAGGGTGGCCGGCTAAGTTCATTTTTAAGGGCTTGTCATAGATCTTATTTTAAAAATAAACTAAAAATATTAATAAAATATTTTTTGAATTTATAAGTTTATATATCTTACTTTAAAAAACGAACTAAAAAGTGTTTAGTAATATCATTTTATAAGATTTTATTAAAATTTATAATTCTAATTAGTTATGAATTTTTGATATGATAATAATGAAAATAACATAAATACTATTAATAAAATATAATTTAATGATATTTATGTTATTTTTAACATATAAAATGTAATTGATCATAAGATGTTTAAAAATAAAGTGATAATAGTCAACTTATTTTTAAATTGCTTATGAGTTCCAAATATTTTATTTTTTAAGTTTATAAGATATTTTGTCAAAATAATTACCCAACACTTGTAGAAAATTTATAAAATATTTTGAAAAATTAACAAACTCACCTAAACATCCTCTAAGTCAACATCTAGGCAAATGGGAGGAGCTTTCCTTACCTTTCAACTCTTCTAGGCCATGGCATTTAAGCAAAAGAGCCCCATCACAATAGAAACAAGGTAGCGAAATGCACATTTCTTTCAACTTAACGCGTCGTATGGAACCGTTTGGAGCCATGCCTGCTGAAACAATGTACAAGGAAGATTCTTGAGTCCCTCTCATCCAATCTGCAATTCAGATACGCGATGCTTGCTTTAAGGCAAACAACATTTTCAAAGGAAAAATAAGAATCATCGTATCCAAGTAGTGGAAGTCAAAGTTTAAGGCTAGCCATAAGTAATAGGGGATTTAAATCTATGCAAAAACAAATAAACAAATAAATAAGATACAAGAATATGTTATCGAGCAATGACATTCCAGAAATAGCAAGAACGCATCCTTAATATGGTAAACGTGGAAGGATTAAAGGCAAACTTGTGTTAGCGAAGAAAGCTGACAAGGCGGTGGCAACTGTATGAAAAAGCAAGATCTATGAAAATCTTGTCTCTCCTGTGACCCTTATTATTTTCCTCCAGATTGGCATATGTATAAAAAAAAAAAAATCTTGAAAATTATTCATCCAAGTAGGCAGTCTTCATAAGGATTCTTAGCACTGCAGATGGGTTGACTCAGCCACCAACACCTCTCTTTAAATTCCCCTAAACTCCGCTTCACCCTTGGCATACCTCAATTTGCTTCTTCTTAGAAAACAATATAAATTAGATATCATACTCTCTCGTTTTCTTCCTTTCGGCTTCTAGAAGCAAAGAAACTCGAGGCACCCATCCATGTCCTTCCTGAAAGAAAATAATATACTATTCGGCAGAGGCTTCACAATTTTGTTAGTTTTCTGCATGACCATCAACCTGTGCCTCTGTTTCTCTAACATCCCCTCTTCACTCATGCAACTTCACGTTCAGGGATATTTTAGTTTTGATGGAAATGAATTTGCAGCAAGAGACTTTGGCAACCAGGTTCATTTCCTTCCTTACGCTGTTCTACACCCCGAGAAAATATCTGACATCGCCGCAACTATAAAGCATGTTTGGCAGATGGGTCCTGCTTCAGGGCTGACTGTTGCAGCCAGAGGCCATGGGCACTCGCTCCAAGGACAGGCTCAAGCACCACGAGGAATTGTAATCAACATGGAATCACTCAGTGGGCAAGAAATGCAGGTCCACGAGGGGAGATTTCCTTATGTGGATGCCCCCGCAGGTGAGTTGTGGATCAATATCTTGCATGAGTGCTTGAAATATGGTTTAGCACCAAAATCTTGGACAGATTACCTACACCTAACAGTTGGCGGTACTTTGTCCAATGCTGGAATTAGCGGGCAAGCATTTCAACATGGCCCTCAAATCAGTAATGTCTACCAGCTTGAAGTTGTCACAGGTTTGTACGATAAAAGCTAATTTTGACATGATAATAGTACATAAGGTCAAAGTCAAGGAAGATCAAAAGAATGAGCAACCGCAGAACCAACTCCTGTTTTCCATGTTGAATTTTTAAGATTATTGGAAACAGAACCAGAAACCGCCTGCTTTCCTCACAACTGTCCCTGTTGTCATGAAAGATCAAACATGACATTCATAACGCTTAATTTTGTGTACTTAATCAATAATATAACCCGTAAATCTATACTCACAAATATAAACCCAACTTAGTGCAGGAAAAGGAGAAGTTGTAGTTTGTTCAGAGGAGAAGAATGCTGACCTCTTCCATGCTGTCCTGGGCGGACTTGGCCAATTTGGTATAATAACTCAAGCAAGAATAGCGTTAGAGCCAGCACCAAAGAAGGTAAAGATTCTGTAATCCTGTCAAAAGTGAATTACAATCCGTGTCACAGAAACAGCTTGATAAGCTTGTGGTTGAACTGTCAACAGGTAAAATGGATTAGAGTGCTGTATTCAGATTTCACCAATTTTGCAAGAGACCAGGAGCATCTCATATCTGCAGAGAACACCTTTGATTACATAGAAGGTCTGGTGATTGTAAACAAGACAGGTCTTGTCAACAACTGGAGATCATCCTTCAACCCAGAAGACCCAGAGCAAGCCGGTCAATTTATATCAGATGGAAGGACTCTCTTTTGTCTGGAATTGGCTAAAAATTTTAATCCCAATGAGGCCACAACAATAGATAAGGTGAGAAATAATGAAATAAAATACAGCAATCATTCAGTATTAGTATTCGAGCCAAACAAAAAAAGGGGTCCTAACATCCAATTTCTTTTTTTGTTTTTTCCCACCAATGCAGGAAGTTAAATCCTTGTTGTCTCAGTTAGATTACATGCCTTCAACACTCTTTGTTACAGAAGTTTCATATGTGGAATTCCTGGACAGGGTCCATGCAGCAGAACTAAAACTACGGTCCAAAGGACTTTGGGATCTTCCACACCCATGGCTAAATCTACTTGTTCCAAAAAGCAAAATACACAGCTTTGCTGAAGTTGTTTTCAGCGGCATTCTAACGGACACAAATAACGGCCCAGTCCTTGTCTACCCATTGAACAAATCGAAGTAATAGTCTCCCTAAGAGAACCAATTGGTTCAATTAATGTCTAAATCTGTTTTAGTTCAGTCCACCAATTTTCATAATATATTTTTCTTTCAGGTGGGACAACAGAACTTCATTTGTAACACCAAACGAAGGCATTTTCTACCTGGTGGCATTTCTTCCGCAAGCAGTTCCCTCGTCTACAGAAAATAATGGCCTACAAAATTTGCTAAGTCTGAACAAAAGAATTTTAAATTTTTGTGAGGCGGCCCACTTAGGAGCAAAGCAGTATCTGCCATATTATACCACACAGGAAGAGTGGAGGGCCCACTACGGTCCACAGTGGGAAGTCTTTGTACAGAGGAAATCAGCTTATGACCCCCTAGCAATACTTGCTCCAGGGCAGAGAATTTTCCAGAAGGCCAAATCAATTTTATGACAGAAGCCTTAAGATAGAATGATAATAGTGTCTGCAGACAGTTCAAAGGCCAAGAGCAGTTATGAGTAACCTACTGTGCAGGCAGAGGAGTTACCATAATTAGAATAAAAGTGGAGTTGGAATTACTGTATATTGGTATAAATTATTACAAGTTCCATATATTTTACACCTTTTTCTTAACAACTGCAAGCATGAAGAGGGGGTCAACTGTTGGGCAAATTCAATTGAAAACAGTAAATTATATGAATATATGTATATACGGGAATGTACATTAAATTCTACCGATTTTCATATTGAAAATCAATAGTCCCTTCAACAAGAACATAATTTTAGACCAATCAGCCTAAAATCTCCAGAAACAGAATTACAGAAATGATGAGCATTCTCAGTGATTTTAAAAGAAAGAAGGCATTACAAGCTTAAATATGTAATGGATTGATTTATATTTTTCAAAAATCAAAAATCATCATTAACTAGCCACTTGGAAAGACAAGGGAACAAGAAGTCAAACTTATTCTAAGTACAGCATGATATGTTTATAAGAACATCTGAAAGAAACAATTTAATCTTTAACCTTCAGGCTAATGAAAGTATTGTGGCATGCAACCCCCAGTGATAGAGGCAATTACAAAAATGTGTGCACAATGCTCCAAAAGAAATTTTCACGCGTTTGATTCTACTAGTAATGCTATTTCTTACTTAGGAAACTACTTAACCAGAAAATTGAAATCAAATAATGTGCCATAGTTGTCACTTCCTCGATCCTGTGGACACGTTAACAGGTTTCAAATTTTAAGCAAAGTTTGAAACTACAGTGACTAAATAAATGGACTAAATCCTCACAAATCCTACAACGTGATGGATAAATAAGCTGTTTCAGAAACATGGTGACATACAATGTTCAGAAAAATCTTGCCAGTCTAAAGGTTGACAAATTGGCATCTAAATTGGTTGTTTTCTCATTACCTCTAAAAGGTAACAGATCAGTTGATCCACAGTGCCCCAGCAAATATTTGATGGAATTCTAACATCAAGCTCTACAATCCCCAAAAATTTGGTCAGAAAAGAAAGCAACATAATCTGAACCAACGAATATTTCAGATGCTTCTATTCAAACCCCAAGTCACAACTTCATCAAGCAGGGAATTCAGTACCAATGGGCACTTTGGTGTAACTTTTCATGATTAAATGTTTTACTCAATAACAAGAGAATTATATAACTTAAACCACTCACAAAATCATTTCAACTTGGAACACAAAATCCAAACACAGTTATGTAAAGTGACATCTTTATAAAGTGCAAAGTTCACATCATACAGAAGCAATATGCTGTACACTAGTGCATGATAATAGACAGTATGGGACTGCATTCATGGAAGATAATCCACCAAAATCTTTTGTTACTTTTGATATAGGATGTTCTCTTCCTGAACAGTATCTCTTATCATATGTTCCTTTTATGGTGACAGTATCAAACAAACGTTGGAAAATAGGACACCAAGGAGAAAGCCAACAAACTCTGAAAACCATACCAATTCAAGGTCTTCTATCATTCTAAAAACAAAAGGATATTAAAAGTGATGTCAATAGTAAATTATTTAGTGGCTGGCTTGCCTCAGAATACTGAATTCTGATTCACTTTTATAGTGATAATGGCAGGGCAGGATCTTGTGTAGAAAACCCAAAGGAGAAAGCAGTTTCTGCATAATCAGAAAGCAGAACCATTTCATCAGTACTCCGTTGACAATTAAGTCATGAACTACAGCACAGAGAAGTTTTATGATGAACAATCCACCACAAGAAAAGTAACTTAAGCACATTACCAGAACCGAAGATCTAAACTGCATGAGCAGTTTTACTGCAAGAGAATTACCAGCAAACCCTTTAACTGACCATAAGCACATAGAATACAATCACACAATCTCCATCAGATGCACGGAAGGCAGAGACCAATCAGTTCCAGTGGTTCATATCCCATTTCATTTTGAAATTACTATAAACTTGCAGGCATTTTACAAAGAACTTGCTAGGTTTCATAAGATTCATATCAAAAAGAATTATAAAGTTTCTTCTAAGACAAAAAAAAGTTTATCCATTCCAATTGCACCCTTAATGTTTCGGGAGAGGCTATTGAGGATGCATGAGTTGAATAAATTATACTGTAAAAGGCTCCATCTCTAAATTTGTACTATCACACAAGTAACGCCTCTGTTATGACTTCTAGTCTTGCTGATTTGAATGCTCTCTGCTGTCAGGCCAATCAACATAAACAATAATCATAAATGAACAAGAAAGAATTCCATGCTGCAACCAAGATTGGTGTCTTCTCCCTAGCCAGGGACACAGCTTCTTGCAACATCAAGTTTCACAGGAGAAAGGCTATTTAAATGGTAGGGCTCAGTAATTTCTAAGTTACATAGCCTGCAGGACGATCCTGTCAAGCTTGAATTGTAAATCTTTCGAAGCATGAGTTTAATTTGATTATAACCACAGGATTTTAACTGTGCTTTTCCACAAAACTACATGATTACATCTATACTTTCATTTATAAGAGATTTATGTTAGTCTTGAATTACAATACCAACTTATAAAAATGGATATGGAAGAACTGTAGTAAGAGAAGGCACCAGAAGATAAGATGCTGACAAGCCACGTGATAAGAAAACCAACTTATGGTGCACAATTGGAAGCCTAAGCAAAGCCTCAGGTGATAAAAAAAACCAATAGAAAACAGAAGGAAGAAAATAAAATTTGAGGTATGTAAACTTAGTACTGAAATAGTATCACACACATGCATTTTTATAAAATATAGTCCAAAATGAAAGGGAAAGGTAAGAAGCATATGTACTGAGGTAAAGCCATAAAGGTAGGAATCGGTTTGAATACTAACTAATCACATAATACGCTATGTTCCATTTATTTTAAAAATTCACATTTAAGAACCAATTCATAATAAATTTATTTAATCTTATTCATTGATCAGGATTTCATACAGAGCTAGGATGGCCATCACAATTGGCAATACTCAACTGTGTATCTCAGCCTCGCAATTTGTCCCAGTTCTCAGACCAAAGTTCCAAGAACTAGCATCTGTTCCCCAGTTCTCATGGGAAGACTAGGTATCACCATCCTAAGACCGAGCTTCAAGTTTCCAGGCAGATTCAGACCAAGATTTCCCTCCATTATGAGATTCATTACCAACACTGCAAGCTAAGATTAAGGGATGGATCCAGAAATAAAAAGCTTGAGGGGGCAGAATTGTTTGTAATGTATTAAAAATTATAATAAAATTAAACAATTTCAAATCAAATTCTAATAATAGTAAAAATAAATGACAAAAAATATATATCTTTTCATTAGTACAAAAACATATCTTATTCCTGAAAATTAACAAAGCAAGAATATTAAATTGATTAAGATACAGTGGAAATGAGAGGTTAAGTATTTAAACAACCATGAAAGTGAACTATAAGACCTTTCTTAGATATAGCCAATCTCTTCTTAGTGCTTAACCACTGTATGCAAGCTGACAAAAAATAAATGCCTGCTTTATTGAATATATCTTTCTTGGAAGTGTTAATAAGATGGGGTTCAACATATTCTCCTTCATCATATTCAACTTTATCATATTCAATCCTATCTTTCTTCTACATCTTAAGCAAAATATGCATCATTCTTCTCCAGCGCATACTGACAGAAAGGAAATTGTGTATGTCAAATGGATCTGAGAGGGTAGGGGGACAAAACAAACCAACCCAAATATCCGGATGAGAACAACAGAAGGCAACTTTTAGTTAAAAGGAGTAAAATATGTCATAAAATATAAATTTGAAACTTTAAGGGATTAAAGAATAACTTCAGAAGCAATAGAGGGGCAAATTGTTAGTTATGCATCAAAATATATAATGATGTTAAATAATTTAAATGCGATATAGTATTATTAAAAATAAATAAGAAAATAAAAATATATTCTTTATTATTAAACAAAATATATCATATATTCAAAATCTAACAAAGTATGAATATTAAATTGCTAAGATATAGTTGAGATGCGGGGCTATAAATCTAAACAACAAGGTTAAATATCTAAACAACCATGAAAGGGCAAAATGATTAAGATACGTTAAAATATAAATTCAAAACTTTGAGGGATTAAAGAAGAAATCCAAAAATTGTGGTGCCTGGGCCCCTCCAAGCCTTCCTCTAAATCCATCCATCAGATTCCTAGTCACCAAAAATTCAGGGCCCTGATTTAGAACTAATTTGAGGACGTCCATAGTCCCTATAAAGTTCCTCTAGCAGCTGCCTCTTGCATAAGTGATCACCAGCATGGCAACTTCCAGAACCTTATTTGCCTACCATCTTCTGCCTCAAAAAATAAACACGCAAAGCTCATTATTGAGTTCACAAGGGCAGAAGTTAAAGATCATTTGATAACAGTTTAAAGGAAACTTACATCACAACAAGTGAATTCCATTTGCATTCACAAAACTTCATAAAGAAAAGTAAATAAACACAGTTCATTCTGGAGATGGATACTTTATTCATAAAGTCAAGAAAATGGATAAAAAGCATTGATATTTCAACCAGGTCTAACTGGCAGTTGCTTTTTTGCAATAGCCCCAGCATTGTCTGAAGGAGTCCCGCTGTTGTATAGAGGATGTAAAAATTTTTATTTTTATTCCGAATCATTATCCGTAACTGTGAAAAGAAGATCTGAAGTGTTTTACATTCTTGGCATTCCCCTCAGTTTAATTTAGTACTATTATGATGTAAATTACCACATTAATGCCACAATAAAATAATCTAACATAGGGGAAGAAGCTTTACATATAGATCAAATCGACTTCTTTTATCTATTTCAAATCTAACATGACAATCTTAAATTTATTTTTCTGATTTAAGGATCAAGCAGTTTTAAGGAAGTGGTTCGCTTTTTCAAATGGAAAATCTTTGGTAGCTTATGAATTATATATTGATAATCTGATTTTTAAAATAATATATGATTATTGCAAAGTACTACTGGATAAAAGGACCCAAAAATGATTTTTCTTATATTCTAGAGAAAGGCAACTTGGAGATCCAATTATGGAACTGAGGAATTAACAAAATAAGATTTGCTCTAAAAACAAATATATCGGCCAATATGTGCTATGAGCATAAATCTATAAATGTCAAAAAATAAAACTTAAACTCATTGGGCATATGCAGTTGAGATTTGAATTGTACTGAATATTGATTTCACTGCCAGAGGTTTTTCTTGAAATGGCAATATACTGTTTAACTTCTAAGATTTTTTTTAATTTCTATCTTCAGACTGATAAGGATAAGATACTGGACCGTAAAAATGGGTCTGCACAAAATCAATAAGCAACTAATGTTTGGCTGCAGAACAAAAACAACAAATAGGAAAGAATGACTCCAACTAAACACTATTCTTTTAATCCTTCTTGACTACTTTTCCCTGCATTGTCCTAAACATGCCACGACCATTCTTGATTTCCATGGATCCTTACTAATCAGACAAACCCAATGAAGTCTCATTTCAATGGGACTCAGTTGTATTCAATAATTATGAACGGTTTCATTGACAAATTTTGCTAGTATAACCATCAGAAAGGGCACTGCTGCATTCAATGAATTAAATGCGGACCAGCTTTATATTCAAATATGAATTGTAGAATCCAAAAAAGGGTGATTTTGATTTTGTGCTATTCTAAGGCAGAGCTCAATTACAGATTCATGTTCTCAATTACTTCTAGATGTCTGAGAATCTCCATCTTTCATTTTTCTTTGGGAGTTTATAGAAAAAATCTCTTAACAGTATATGACAGATATCGATTTTCCCAATTTCAGAAACATCAGTTGTAATGTGTTGTTCCTGCAAAGGAATTAAAAATCTTCACTATATAAATCTCAGCACTGGCAACCAGTTGTCTCAAGCTTAAGAGCAGAAATTTCTAGATGCAAAATGTAAAATTTTGTTCAGCGTTTGCCAGTTTCAGCACACTTAAATTATAAACATGAATTGCAATAACAATCTTCTCTTTCCAGCAAATAAAGAAAGAACAAACAACCAACGCAAACAAGAGTGATTATCTGTCTATTAGTATGTTCGTTGATGATATTGACCTTAACTGGATTGAAAGGCCTAAAAACATTATTTTCTTTGGCAATGTCTAAAATGGTTACCACAACAGCATTTCTAACAACGTGGACAACTTAGTTTGTGAATTTGGCTTTGTCCATTTTTGAAAAATAATTTAGGACAAGCATGAGTGCAGGACTTCTCTTGAAAATTCATAATTAATAAGTTTCCTAATTCAAATAATTATTGTTCGAGTCCATAAATATTTTCTCCCACCTGTTTACTGCATTCAAGTAACTAACGTTTATAACTTGAATCCTTTTCATTCACTAATCAGCGAACTGCATGAGGCAAGGTAAATCAATAGAGAAAGAAAAATAATAATCACAGGTTTCATTCCATATATCATATCACCACGACAAACAAAGATGAAGAAATAGTCAAAATCAAGCAACTGAAACATTACTTATGAAGAAATATCGCACAGGAAATCATCTTATCCCATGACTAGCACAATTTTAGTCCTAAAGAAAGCAAAACCCTATTAATTAACCAAAAAAGAACATCCGATCTGCATTACAACACTACAACGAAGGGGTTCCTTCTACAATACGAAACGAAGTTCTTGTAGTAGGACTCAGACAAATTAAAGCTACAAAGTTTCCCCTACCTTTCCACCTGAACTCAAAAAAATTGTCAATTAAGCATCGCTACCCTTATCAGAGTCACTGGCAATTCGTACACCAGGCTGCATTTGACGCTGCCTAGTCCTGGATGGTAAAATGTTGCCCAAATCAACCTCGGCCAGCAGATCATCCTCCGCATCACTCTCATCATCAAGTCCATCGGAAAAATCACTATCAGAATCACCACTCGAGTCGTCGTCGTCGTCGTCGTCATGGCCATCTGAATCATCATCTTCAGAGTCCTCAATAACCTTGCCTTTCCCTTTGTCATCTTTCAGAATCCCTTTCCCTTTTCTATCGACATTTTCGACCTCCTCATCTCCATCTTCGTCTTCCTCGGCATTGTAGTCTTCCTCGTCTTCCTCATCTTCCTCCTCCGCAGCAGCATTGACTTTTGGAAGCTCTTCAATTTCTGCCGCATCTTCACGAACGGCGAGCGAGACAGAACCGTTTTCCTCGGTGGGGACTTCGACTCTCTGCTTCTTACTGGAGTCGGATTTATCCTTATCCTCTTCTAGGACAGTCTTGACGGAATTTGGCGGATCGAGCTTACGCTTTTCGGGGAATTCAGTTCCTTCATCCACTGTTTTCACGTCCGCCATTGATTTAGACTTTTGGGGTTAGGGTTTTGTGACTGCCACTCTCGTTACTTCTGTTGCACATTGGCACACGTGTATATATCTACATAGATACACACACCACGCACACAGATTTGAAGATGCACAAAATTTCTTATTTATAACATGCATATACATAAAATTATATATTTTTTATTTTATAATTACGTTATATTAAAGACATATGTTTTATCTCATAACCTATCATTTAATAAAATGTATATAATTATTGATTTAAAACAAAATAAAAAAATTCAATAATTATAAGTATATTTTATTAATAAAGAAAAAGCATAAATTACTGTATTTTAATAATAAAAATATATTATTTAAAATGTAAAATGCATTAGAAAATTGTACAAAAAGAGAGGAAAAAATTTTATGGAAAACTACTGAAAATTTTGTGAAATTAAATTTAGGTGGAAAAGATGATATACATATATAAAGACAAAAGAAAAAATGTATAAAATTAAACAAGATAACCACACACTTGGTGATTTAAACTTAATATATGGTATAAATACAGGAATTTTCAATTTTATTATTGTTATAGTTATCAAATACAAATAATATGATATTCTAGTTAGAGGAAATTGATGTAACAATTTTATAAAGCACGTTATATAAATGAAATACCAATGTCAATACAAATTCAAATTTATTGATACTCATTATATTTTTATTTTTGGAAGTACCAAACCTCCCTTAAAGTTGGAAAAAGGCGAGCAACGCTGGGAAGAACAGTAAGATAAGAAGAACTGCATTTGGTTTTTAATTTTCAAGTAAGAACAATGTCATATGGAAATGTGGTAATTTAATTTAAATTGATCATATGTACAATTAAAAAATTTTATATAATTTTTTCGATAATATCAAACATTCGAATATGGAACGTACAAAATATAAAATTGAAACATATTTATAAGTCTAATTTTCTTAGTTCTGCACTCTAATTGACGACAAAATAAAACATAGAAAATTAGTTCATCATAAATCAATATGTTAAAATTTACTCTAATAACAAACTAATGTTAGGTACTCAATCAAATATTTCAAAATTTCGTTGCACCTGTAAAAGTGACACATAGGATTTCAATACCAAAATGAATAATAACATATGAACAGAAAAATGATATTAACTGCAAATAATAACGATAATATCTATAATCACTGGAAGTAGCTGTATAAGGTCTTTTTTTTTTTTATTTTTTTTTTTTTTAAGTAGCTGTATAAGTGAGGAATGATAGAGCAATAAATTTATAACAAAAACATATTTAAAAATAAGAGAATTTAGTTGCACGAAATATTATAATAATACGTTCTTAATTCTTTACACGCTTTTATTGTATTTTTAAATGTAAATTTAATTTATGCAATTTTGTTTTGTTTTATTTAATTCTATTTTTTCGAATTTAGTTATTGTTTTTATCATTTTGTGAATTTTATAAATAATTCAAAATATTTTTTTTGTTTATATGCACATATATTAACTATCATTTAATTTTAACTTTTTTTCCTTTTTTCAAGTTTATTTTCCATCTCTTATTTATAAATAATATTAAATATCATTTATTTATACACGTGTATAGAGAGTGTTTCATTTATCATGTAAATAAGAACTGCTTGAGAGTTGAGCTTTGAAGAAGGGATACAAATGTAATCATGCAACATGCACACGAACAATTAATATCAAAATGCTAGATAAATGTGACAATAAAATAAATTAAAACTAATTGCAATGCGATGTTAATATTTCACATTATGGCTTAGAGTAAAATCATCAACATGCTAATTGTCATCAATACGCGTCATCTCTTTATAAAGGCTCTGACTCCTAAAACTTCATGTGCACAAAATAAAATCTCATTATTGCCTTTATTAACTTATTACACATTAGTTGGATAGAAGTTTAATGAATAAATTTAAATATGTGGACTTTGAAATAAAATATATTTATGCTCATCATATTCATGCCCACATTAATGTTTATTTACAAAGAGATCATTATCAAATAAGAGAAAAGCCAGTATCTAATTTGCCAAAAAAATTTATATTTACATTATTATAATTATAATAATCAAATCTATGTATGTGCGTACAAATAAGTTCAAATTATTATAATTGCACGCGCATGCAAAGTGGCTAATTTCTATGATGTTTCCTCTTGCTATATTTGTCAATGAAATGGGGGAAAATAGTTTTTTATGAATATATTCCTTTAAGGGTAGAACTCACTTATAGAAAAAGATAAATAAAGTAACCGTACTCTAGATTAATGATAGAGGAAAATTCATTATTTGTCATTTTTTTCATAGCAAAATAATTAAACAGAAAAATAAACTATTGTAATGTTTGAAAGCTAACTTTTAATCTCAAAGCATTTTTTTAAATTTCAAATCACTAAACATACTATTTAACAAAATTTTCAAACAAATTCAATTTTTTTCTTTTATATTTATAACTAATTAATTATTTTTTAAACACTATACATATCAACAATTAAATTAATATATATATATATATATATATATTACATGTATACTCACATTTATCTTTATTTATACTTTAAAATATAATTATTACCTTACATACAATTACATCATCTCATTAGTATTGTATATTTTATTTATAAATTTAAAACAAATCATTATATTCTTCTCGTCAAATCCTCAATTCAAAACTGCTACTTATTACAATATAATTACTACCAACATTATTTCTAATTAAAATTCCTCCCCAAAACATAGCCTAGTTGTTGTTGTATGTAATATTTTTAGTAAAATGAATAGTATGATTTATTTAAATATGTGTATAAAATATATAATAATGATTAGTGATGTAATAGTATATAAAGACAATAATTATATTTTAAGATATAAATTAAAAAAAAGTGAGTATATGTATAGTTTGTGTATTGATTTAATTGTTAATATATATAATGATTGAAAAATAATTAATTTATTATTATATATAAAGAGATAAAATTTTGAATTTAAATTTGAATTGATATATTTGTTGAATTGTATATTTGATCGTATGAAGTATGAAATTATGATTTTGAGTTAAAGATTAGGTTCCAAACATAACCTACTAATATAACTAGAGGATTATAACGAAGCACCTTAAAAGGCAAAACGGCAACACCAATAAGCACAAAAGTAAAAATTAACAAAAAAAACATAAAATAATATGGCTTTGTTTATTTTTAAATTTTGACGTGTATTTTGATATATTTTTTTATTGAGAATTGTGTAAAAATAAGAGACACGGAGAGATAAAAAATAAATGTAATAATTGAATGTGTTTTTAGTTAATAAATAATTACAAAACAAACATAACCTATAAGTTTAAACAAGACACAAAATATTTTTGAGTTTATTATAAAAAAAGTTTGCTCATGTTTGGAAATGGGTTTTTGGTAGGAGATAATATTTAATAAGAGTTATATTAGAAAGAATAATATATTTAGTTATAAGACATTTTATATTTGAAACATTTTAATTTATTTAAATTTATGTATAAAACAAACGATAATAATTGAATGATATGATAATATATATAAATAATTATTAGTTTTTAGAGTATAAATATATATATAAATGTTAATGTACCTATTTATAAATATGGATATTGATTTAATAGTAAGTCAATATAATAATTAAAAAATAATTAGTTAATTATATATAAAAGAAGAGAAAATTTTGAATTTACATTTGAAAATTTTTTTTGTTGAACTATACGTTTGAAAGTATAAAATTAGATAAGATATTAGAAATTGAATAATGGATTCCTCACATAGCCTGTGGTTGGTTTCACTTATGATCTCCATCTCCTGTCAAAATATACATTAAGAATCATAAAATGTTGCAGAGCGGTTCTAGATATTACACTCAATCACAATTTTAATATTTTGTTATTTTTTACTTTCATCAATGTAAGATTATAGTACAGCGGGCGAATTTTAGAGTGGACCGATGTTGCAAATGTATTTACTTATATCTGACGCTACTCTTCTATTAACAAAATGATTTGAATAAGTAGCTTTCTGTCTTTTTGTCATTTTTCTACAAAACCATGTAGAACTGAGAATCAGTATTTGCCAAGAAAGACAGAAAGAACTTATTTAATGCATATATTGTTATCTTAAAAACTCATTTGAATGTTATATGGTTTTCTCTCTCTCTCTCTCTCTCTCTCTGTTTTTTTTTTTTTTTGACAAAGTTAACAATAAATTGTATTTTTTAAATTAATGTGACGTGGTTGCATTTGTAATCTGCATTATTTAAAATACATGACACTTACTTTTGGTATTTTACCAGATTTTCTGAAACATTCTTTTTAATAATATCAATTATAATTACTTCCGTCTCTTTTCAATCTAAAGAAATAAAATAAAATAGAGGATTTATTTGTAAAAATATGTACTCACGTTTGTTAAAAAATAAATTACATACAGTAATTATCCTTGAACATTTAATATTTTTTTTAAAATATGCATATTATTAAATTCAACTGTAATTTCTTTTTGTCTACTATCCATTACGAAAATAAATAAATAACTAAATATAAGATCTATCCATAAAAATATGTCTTCTTGTCAATTAAAAATTAATTATTTTAAACATATATTTAATAGTTCAAGTCTTTTTTTAAAAAAAAATTTGTTAAAGGCTTCTATCAATATAATTAAATTATATAAGTAGTATAAAATTATATTTATTTAAATAATTTTTTATAAATAATTTTTTTATCACGCACACAACAAAAGTGCAAATGCCCCACTGCAAAGAAACAAGATTCGGTTGGCACTAAAGAAAGCCCATTTAACTGTAGAACGTATACTTAAAAGGACAAAAAAGGGAGTAATATAAATTTTTATTTAAAAAATAATAATAAGAAGAAGAAGAAGATAAACTTGATTTTACATTAAACTAAATATGAACACCGTTCGGAAAAGAGTTCTAGCCATCACCACAGAGACAACGTTTAGAGCACCAATCATTTCAGCATCTCTTCCACGTGTCTTGCAGTGATTGCCGACAACCAACAGCGACATCGGCATTGATTTTAAGAAGATGTTACTCTAGAGCTTCCTATTGCGTGAACTTCGTTACATACTCACTTATGTTGCCTCCCTTTCCCACACATCTCTGAATAAGCTATATTGTCGTTGAAAACTCTGCCACATGTTTCTCTTTCTGCTCAAGATAATCAAAGAATATTTGAGGTAAAAAAACAAAAAAAATTGGCTACACTTGGGAAGTAAATTTGGAATGTGTATGTTTTTAGGAATACGAAGCCAAAAACAATTTTACATTCAGCATTCAATCTTAATGTATAATGTAAGATAAGTATAAATATACTAAAAACAGACAATATTTCAATATATGTCCAATTTTAAAAATTAAGAAACAAAACATTCTTAAACTTGTTATAAGTAATAAGGCATCTTTAATATTAAATAAAATTATCTAATAGATATTTAAAATATTTTCTAACAAAGTCAATAACCCCACTTCAACTGTCATAGCTTTAGGGTCACGTTTGCTGTCCAACTTTCAAATTATAAAATAATATTTCAAACTTAAAGCTATCAAATACATTATTTAATAATATTTTTATTTAAATTCAAAATTTATCTTTATCATATTTTCAAATAATCAATTATTTTTTTATTGTTATATTTATTTACAATCAAATTAATACATATATACATACATATATATATATATATTTATTTATTTATATCCTATATTTTATTATTATTTTTATAAACTATCACATTATTTAATTATTATTAAATATTTTATACATATATTCAAATAAATTATATTATTTATTTTATTAATTATTTTTTTATCAAATATATTACTAATACCAACATAATTCTTGTTATTAAACATAGTATCAAACAAAAACCTTTATCCCTACCATAGCCTAGGCGTCTAGTTAAATGATAATCTGATCCAACTTGGAATCAATGGCTATGTTGTTATCATTTTTAATTACAAAAATATATACTATAATTATTAAAATTTTTAAATTTTATATCTATTTTTTTAATTTTTACACATTTAAAAAAAACATCTATAAATACATATTAAAAAATCAAAACAAACATACCCTGTCGTTTTTTTTTTCAATGATTTCACAATGGTCCATTTTCTAGCTCCGATAACAACTATTGATGTGATACTTTTCAGAGTTTAGGATAAATAGAATTATTGATGTAATATGTTTAAAACACGTAAGGCAAAGATCATTTTTATATTACAAAATTAATGAAATTTTGAGGCCCACAGCATGTGAGAAATAAACAAAATATAAAATTAATTGAGAGTTTTCCTTTTCTAAATATATGGAACATACATATAATTTTAAATAATAACTTCATGGACGAGACCACGGTGGGCGTTCTTCAATATAATTTGTAACTTATAAAAAAAAATAATTATATTTGAACCATAAAAAATTTAAATTTATTTAAGGTCCGAATTATCCTAATTCCAAATCTACACAAAATGAAAATATTTTCTCAAAAAATTTCCAAAATATATTTTTCTAATATACACACACATATATTACACGTGCGTATTATAGGGGGGTTGACATGATCTCTACACGTCACTATCTTTGCCCAGCACACCTGTCAAGAATTTTGCTT
This sequence comes from Avicennia marina, assembly GCA_019155195.1. NCBI lineage: Eukaryota > Viridiplantae > Streptophyta > Magnoliopsida > Lamiales > Acanthaceae > Avicennia > Avicennia marina. The sequence continues at coordinate 11,764,351 of CM032760.1, forward strand.
TCTTCATCAAATTCGTACTTAGGTAAACGCGTAAATTGTTTTCCACACGAACCATAACAAGAAACAGGAAAACACCACCGGCTGTGTTGTAAATTGTAGCTATAACCCGACACGTTTTGTTTCTCTTTTGTTTCGCGTTTTTGTTGTGATGCTGGGACCCTCTTCTAGGTGGGCTAGTTTGCCAAACTTCTCCCTTTCCTCTGACGGAGTTGTCGAAGCGCGCTGCTGTTGAACGTTCCTTCGATGTTTGTTCTCTGCGACGGTGATGTAATCTGAACTCGTGAGAATAAACTAACGAAGAAACGAATTTCTTTTGTCGATTCTACGTTTTGGCCTTCAAGAATGTTCTTGGGAACTCGGTTATAGCGGTCCATGTGGTGTTCGAGTTATCTGATTGGAGCTCTTGAAGTTTGGGTGTTCATGTTGTTAATTTTTTCATTTATCGTATAAAAAGGTTGCGCAGTGCAAAACCTTGGGAAGTTCAATTGAAGTTGTGCCTATTTGATTTGGAGGCATATCTTTGAGTAATTGGGCTTTTTTTGTCCGTTTTGTTGGATCAAGATAAGCTTTTGTAGGACATTGTTTGGCGTGTTGAATTCCTTTATTGGTACAGTTGTAGTTGAAGATTGGTTGATAGGAAATGGAGGGAACTGCTGAGGGGTTTACCGATGGTAATGTGCATATGAATGGGTCAATTCAAAGTGCTAATGGTTCTTTGGAAGATAAGGTTGATGAACTTCGTCGATTATTTGGGAAAGCTGATGGGGATCCGTTGAGGATAGTCGGTGTTGGTGCAGGGGCATGGGGTAGTGTTTTTGCTGCTATGTTACAAGATGCATACGGGACTTTCCGTGAGAGGGTTCAGGTTAGGATATGGAGGAGATCTGGGAGGTCAGTTGATAGAGCCACAGCCGAGCATTTATTTGAGGTGATCAATTCGAGAGAAGATGTGTTGAGGAGGTTGATAAGGCGGTGTGCTTATTTGAAGTATGTGGAGGGAAGATTGGGTGACCGAGTTTTGTTTGCGGATGAGATTTTGAAAGATGGCTTTTGCTTGAATATGATCGACACCCCACTCTGCCCTTTAAAAGTTGTGACTAACTTGCAAGAGGCTGTCTGGGATGCTGATATTGTCATAAATGGATTGCCATCAACAGAAACTCGAGAAGTGTTCGAGGAAATTAGTAGGTATTGGAAAGAAAGGATCACCGTACCGGTTATCATTTCTTTAGCTAAGGGAATTGAGGCTGAGTTAGAGCCCGAACCCCATATAGTTACTCCAACTCAGATGATCAATCGAGCAAGTAAGATTGCTTCTTCTATTTCTTAACGTTGTAAATGTTTTGTGGATGATCCTTCTGCCAGTGGTATTTTCTTATTTACTGTTAGAATCAGCACGATTATTACTTTTACTTTGGTATTAAGTTTACACGAACCTATCACAACTGAAGGGTTGGAGGTTGTGTACGCTTACCCATGTGTGATATACTCATCTCATCAAAAAAGTGGTAGCAATAGAATAGAGCTTGAAAAAAAGAACATAAAAAATAAATATAGCTAGAAATGATAGAACACAAGAGAAGAGAGCAAGAGAGAGCTCAAGAGCATTTATATACTACCAACTATGATCTGAGACTTATACCATTAGAAACATCAATGAGTCTAGTTTCAAAAATATACTTTGAATCTTGATCCCGAAATTTCTATATGTATGTACAATCAATGGGTTCTACGGCGGCAGAATCCTTATTGGTAATTTGAATCTTCTCTTTATTCACCCTTCCTTTCTCTTGTTTGTTGCCTTTTCCCTTCTTTCCTTACGATTCCCCCCTGTTTTAAGAATTTCGTCCCAAAATTCTCTTTTTGATTAAGGAACAGCTCTGGGTGTTTGTCTCAAATCTCCTTTTCTGGTTCCCATGTTGCTTCTTCAGTGTTATGATGCTTCCAAAGCACTTTAACCAGTGGAATTTCTTTAATCCTTAATGCTTTAACATTTCTATCCACTACCCAGAGAAAAGAGATGAAAAGGGCATACTCAATGTAAGAATGCTGTATAAATTTGTGATATTGAGCTTGTAAATAGATCAAGAAAAATAGAGTCATGCTTTTGTAATCTTGTCCATTTAACTTTTGAGAACATTTTTATTTGTTTCAGTCCACACTTCTTCCTAAATTATTTTACAGGTGGTATAATAGCAAAATTATTTTCAAGTGGTGTTAGAGCAGAATTCTTTACTGTGTTGTCTTATATTCATCCAGGTCACCTTTATTTAATAAACTTGTCATTGATTTTCATTCTTTCTCTTAGCTGGAAGATTCTGCTTCCAGCCTTGTTTTATTATCTAAAGATAACATGTTTATGGCATAGGTTTCCATACCATTCTGCTCGGTGATTCGAATGTTGTATTTACACTGCAAGCAATTTGTAGTTGATAATGCTATCCAATCTTTGATCTGTCATCCATATTCAATGGCTCAATCTCCTAAAATAGTGAATGAAGTCAGGAAATAAATGAACTTACCCTGCCGAGTAGCCACTCGTTGGGACCTGGTCCTTTTTAGCCATTACAACAGATACTGTGTGAACCTGCATCTTACTTTTGATGGAAAAAATGCTTACTGGCTTTTCCTTGAATATACCCTGCTGCATGTCTTGTTTCCATCACGTGTTAGATCATTTTCGTCTCTCTCCTTATTTTTATTTTATTTTAAATGAGAAGTATCACAGATCCATCTTCTCCGAATCATGTAGTTGGTTTATTCCATTTGCTTTTAAGTGTATCTTTCCATCTTTCTCATGTATGCGTTCATGCTTTCAGCTGGGGTTCCCATGGAAAATATTCTCTATCTTGGAGGACCTAATATTGCATCAGAAATTTACAACAAAGAATATGCGAATGCTCGCATTTGTGGAGCTGAAAAATGGCGAAAATCACTGGCGAAGTTTCTGAGACAACCACATTTTATTGTTTGGGATAATGGTGACCTTGTTACTCATGAAGTTATGGGTGGTTTGAAAAATGTATATGCTATTGGGGCTGGTAAGATCCTTTTCATCATCTTCCTCTATCCAAAGTGGAAATCATGGACGAATAAATTTTGTTGCATTTCCTAAATTAAATACACAACTTTAATAATGACTAATATTGTGAAAATTTTACAGAGGATTGCGGCATCTCATCATGATTTCATCTTGAGAATTTGCAGACCTAAAACTACTTTTTGTTGACTTAAAAGAATAGTTTGTCTGTTCTTTGTTTCAACATTATGTTACACTAGCTGAAAGATAACTGGTATCTAGGATAAATGGTAGGACGTGTTATGTGCAGCATATAGTCTTTTATTGAAGACTGGTACTCATTCTTTAGAGTGTGTTTTTCTCCTGTTCCATATATTAAACTGAATATCAGCATTAAATTTTGCTGGAACGCTGAAAAATAAAAAAAAAATTTATAAAAATAGGAACCGTTGATTTCAAAATATGTGGATAGAAAATAAACCAGGTTAAGGAATTGTATGACCTAGTTACCCTTCTTAATTAGTTTCCCTCCCAGCCGAAGACATAATACAATGCAGCTTTATACATGAATAGCTTAATTTTCTACCTTGATTAGGAATAAGTTATATAATTTAATTAAGTTATGTTTTATCTGGATCAGCTCATGACCCACTGTTAAAAATTATCATTTGCAATGGACAGGGATGGTGGCAGCTCTAACTAATGAGAGTGCAACTAGCAAGTCTGTGTACTTCGCACACTGTACATCGGAGATGATTTTTATTACCCATTTTTTGGCTGAGGAACCTGAGAAGCTTGCGGGTCCACTTTTGGCTGACACTTACGTAACCCTGTTGAAAGGTCGTAATGCATGGTATGGCCAGAAGTTGGCTAGAGGTGAAATAAGCCTTGATATGGGTGACAGCATTAAAGGCAAGGGAATGATTCAGGTATGCAATTTTAGTGCTTGAATTAGGAATGATGATGTGTTCTAATGACCAGTTGCAGTTCTGTCAGAAGTAGGAAATAGAGAGTGGCCAAATAAGATTTTTGATAAATATACTATTTTTTGGGCAAACTGGCTTTTGTTTTGATCGGGTTCTCTATTGTGCTCCAACCTTACTGCTGCAAAAGTTAACAATGGAAAACAAGGTTTTATTTAATCGTAGGATATGGAAGGTTCGCTCAGCTGTTGTATCTTTCTTTCCATCTGTCCACGCTGATTTCCTCTCTTACGTTGATTGAAGTTTTAAGATGTTGGCATGTGGTATAAATTATAAATGCCTACTGTGTCCTAAACGGGGTAACATGCGAAATTGACAGTGAAAAGACTATTAGAGTTGCTTATGAGCTCGTCTGCTAATTCTCGTGTAGATTAAAAAACTCATGTTTTTCTTCACGACTGAAGCTTGACTGGCTTTGCCAGAACCTTGTAACTTGTGTTATGTCTCTATTCCTGCACCATTGAATTTTTATTATCATTTCTTCTTTCAAAGTCCCCCAGTCAGTTATGCATAGAAAGTATCTTAAAGAGAATGATAACATCCGTAAAAGTCCATGTTAAATTGCTTTGATGTGCATTACCATCTGAGTTCAAAACTTGGTAAGTACTACCGCTGCCATGCCATTTGTTTCTTTCCCATGCTTTTTGTTGCAGACTTGATAAATGCTCGCTTATGGGCTTCCCTTTGTGTCACTGAAGTTTGCGTATTGACCCTTGCAGGGCGTTTCTGCTGTAAAAGCTTTCTACGAGCTGCTAAGTCAGTTTCGTTTAAGTTTCCCACATCCAAATGAGAACAAGGACATTGCACCGGTGGAGCTATGCCCCATCTTGCAGACTTTGTACAAAATCCTGATAGCTAGGTATGGAAACGATCACAAGATTGCACCATAATCAGACTCTGGTTTTTGTTGAACTCAGTAATAAATTCCACAAGCAATATGGTCTAATTCTTGTTGTTTAAATGAATCCTCAGGGAGCTGTCATCTGAGGGGATTCTTCAAGCATTAAGAGACGAAACAATGTACGATCCTCGAGAACGCATCGAAATTGCACAGAGCTACGCCCTCTACAGACCTTCATTACTTATAAAATAGCGTGTCTCTGGTTAGGGAGGAGAGTGGCCCATCAAATTGTTGTTTGGAAGCCTGATGGGGCCGAAGTGTTGGCTACTTTCTAGTGAGCTCAGTTTAGGACATCAATACTGGGTTTGTGAAAGAGATGAAGTACTATGATTTGCAGAGGATGATGGATGATGTTCTTTAATTCGTTCATTCTGTCTCTCTGACGCAGTATTCGATGAAATTTTGTTAAAAGTACTCTTAATAGTTCTAAATAGAATTCTGAACATGGCCGAAACATAGAAAAACATGTTAATAATTAAATAAATTAATTAATACCGAAGTTAAGTAATTTTTCCCAACTTGACTATATAATAAGCAGTTTATTAAATGTTCCTACGTATTTCACAATGGTAGATGCTACCGATTGCTCTAAATCATCACTTTGCTTGAGGGCATGTACAAACACATGTACTGTGTAATGCTAAAAAAAATAAGTTGCTTTTGTGTTTTTCAAAATGGTTTGGTTATTATATTTTTAAAATTTTTATTTTATCTCTCTTATGTAACTTTCAAAGAAAAAAAATTATGTGAAAATATATATTAAAATTTAAAAAACATATATATTAAAAAAACACTCTGCAATTTTTATTTTTGTGATACAGAAGTGGGGAAATACGAGGGGCGGCATGAATTTTGTAATAAAAGTGTCGTACAAAAATAGTTGAAGTAATAATTTTAACATAAATTTAAGGGTAACTGAGTTCAAGCGAGGAAGAGAAAATTGCCGTGCAGAAGGAAGGGAACAAATAGTCATCTGAGAAAAGAATCAATCGGAGGAAAGGCAACGCAAAGAGTCAAAAAAATTCACAGTTTGGCTATGTCGCTGGTGGATTACGCAGCTTCTTCAGAGGAAGACGAGCCACAACCCCCTTCCCACGAAGAAGAAAACGAAAAAGTAAAAGAAAGCCCAGAAAAACGACCCCGTATAGGGCTTCCTGCGGCGGGCAGCTCCTCTGCAACGCCTCCCAAGGACGACCCAGTTCATTCCAATAACAGGTAATTCTAGAGTCTTCCCTTTACTTCGTTTTGGGTTTTTTTTGGTTAATCTCGTTGTGTATTTTTAAGTTGACTGCATGTGGGTTCCTGTCAATATGTGTCAGAAGGATGTGAATTTTCATTTGGTGAAAGAATTGTTGCAAATTATATGAAGTATCAATGAGTTGGTGAAGCTTTTATCTACTGGTTGGCTAGTTATTGTTCTGATATTATAAAATGTGTCTTCGGCATTGATATGTTGCTATTATTCACTTGGATATTTTTTGATAGTGAGCGTATGGTTTAAAGAAAATTGTTTCTGAATTGGATCGCTATAACATATCCCGTTTGGTATCAAAGATTAGAAACTCACTAAGGGTATATATGATCAGAATTTGTGAAAATTATAGAGCAGGTATGTCAACTGCATTCTAAATCAAGTTGCTTGTGCCAATTCTTATTATTTTCTTAAAAAACCTCCAAACCAATTGCTCTCTTGAACAAGAAGAACAAAGTCCAGAATTGTTTCAAGAGCAAATCTGGCTCTGATGCCAAGTTAAAATATTGAAAGTATTGAATCGGTATGAAGAAAGAGGCAATAAAGTATAATAAATGAATTATGTATTTGGCCTACATCCAATAACAAATGCCACTACATCCATGAACAAATGCCAAAAGGACACAAATCTATCCTTTTCTCTCTTGATTCTCTCTTACAAATATATTACATTAGTCACCTATTTGTTGGTTAGACTTACAATGTAGTAATTGGAAAGAAATCAATATAAGTATATTATTTCAAATATTCCTAATTTTAAAGATATGATATGAATTTTATCTAATCAAATCTATAATTAACATATATGATTTTCTTTCCAACAAGAGAAAAGAATACATTTTTACCCTTTGGGCATTTGTCCATGGATTTAGGCCTAAATAGCCGAAATACGATTCTTTTGTTATGTTTCATTGTCTCTATCTGCACTTACAATTCAATTCTTTCAATATTTTAACATTCTGAAACTTTGCATAGATACTTTAATCTGCGAACTAGAACAAGGTTTTTGAAGTGTCTTTCCATTTTCACTGCAAGGTTCAAAAGTATGTCTGACTGGTCATTTGTTACTTATCGACTTTGAAATGAGCTGATAAGGAGCTCTTAATGTGACACTGGAAATGGCAATCTCTTCCTTTTCCATTTGTGATGTAAGATTAAGATAAGGGTTAACTTAAAAACTTGATCACATTCAATGTCCTCCTGGATTGAGTATTAGATATGGAGTGTTTGGACTTGTAATTCTCTCAGCACCCAATGGTCCATAATATCTTGAAGTAAAAGTCTCATGGTGTGCCTTTGGGATTAGATGTATGAGTAAAGTTCTGGTTATGGAACATCTTAAGTTTAGAAGCTGTATTTTAATAAATCCCTTGGCGTTTTTTTGGTTCCCTATTTTCCTATAATCAAAATGCACACACTAACATTAGGAAATAAAATTTTCACGTTCCGACTCTTACTCTATTTCTATATTTTCACACTTAAAACACACTTTATTTACATCCCATCAAACTAGGCATTCGATCATTTCATATTCATTTTAAGCACTTTCTAATCTAAGTAGGTTGTTTGTCACAATTAAACTAGAAATAAAAGCGGAAAAGTGTTTCAGGTTTGTATCAAGATTCTACCTTAGATCATCTACTTTTTGTTTTGTGTCCCTTTACCGACACGTCTCTTATCCTTCCTTTTTTCTTCAATTCATTTTTTTTTCTTGGTGGTGGGATGTGGCGGTGTATGATCTTTAAATTGGATCATGAATTTCTATAGTTTTATCAGATGTAAAAAAGTTAACAACTGCCACTTCTTGACGATGCATTGCTATTTTCTTTTTTTGTTGAATCGTAACTGGAATTTTGGCGAAACATTGGAATGGTCTGTGCAAATTTCTCTAAGTTTGAATACTGCATTCACTGCTTTATTTTTTTTATGAAATTAGCATTTTTATTCATATACTTATAACCTTACTGCGTAGGTTGTCTGAGAATTTGGGGCCACCTTCAAGTAAACAAGAGGAAATAGTTCCTAATCAGTCTTCTGAGCTGAAACTTCCTGATGCCTCATTCTTATTGAATTCACCTGTTTTATCATCTCATCTACCGAATGCTTCAGACCACTCATCTCGAGTTGCGGCTGCTATGGCAGAAAGTGCAGCACGGAAGAGAGACTTAAACGGATCACCTTCTAGTTACCCTCGTAATAAAATTCCAAAAGGGACCTTGCCTCATTCAAAGAATGTTCCAGATACCGTTGGTGGCCATTTACTCCCACCTCAGTTGGCTGGGAGGTATGTCGGCCATAATTTTTGTCACTGCCAATGGTGTTAGATCTATATATGGCTTAGGCCAATTATAATAATGGAATAATTATCTGATGCAACTTACGCTCTCTATAGTCTTCCTAGAATGTTTATAATATTTCTGAACAGGTGCACCGTTGCCTGTTCTTGTGTACCCTAGGGTTATAATATTAGCTAAAGGATATCATTGTAGACCTGATAACTGGGATTTTAATACTGCAGCCAATAGCAAGCCTTTTAATCTCATGGACCAGTCGTTATATTTGGTTTCATCAAGTTTGAGCTCATTAATCCCTGTTTAGATATTTTAACTTATATAAACCTAATATTCTCATGGAACATCTTATTGCATTTGTATATTTCGTCGTCCTTTGATAGAGGAATGTCTTGTGGTCCTTCACTTGTCACTTGTGCATGACATAATTTTTTTTTGTTCAGGATTGTCTCGTCCTATACTGCTTTTAGATAGTCAATATATGCCAGCGATTGTCCATTGTATATACTAGTGATATCAATGCTTTACTTCTGGAGTTTTGATCTTTTCTTCTTCTTTTAGATACTTGTCTGAGCTTGTTTGGCAACCGATTGTTCCCCAAAACAGGGACTGTATTTCTTGCCAAAACTGTACATTAATTGGTGATTGAGAGCTATTGAATTTTTCTTTGTTGCTTTAATAAATAGAATGTGCATTGATTTTTGTTTAAAGTCTAATCAGAATATCAAGCAATTTTTCTTGTAAGCCAATGTTGGGATCTTACTACCCTGTGAGCAACAGGTTTTGCACTCTTGGGTGTTTCTTATTTTTCGATGTTATTTTTTGGTTTCTGGAATTCTGGTCCATAAACCACCACTGAAAGGGAATTCTTCATTGTCACTTGTACATTTATATGCTAAATTTCTCTCTCGTTTTCTTGCATCTCACTTTTGGTTCAACTCTACAACAACAAACATTTATGGATCTGCATATGATATTTTGCAGGAGCAACATTGTCACGGAGGACATAAGCAAGCTCTTTGTGAGAAAAAACACCGATTCATCAGCTGGATAGGCATGCAAGTTGCCGAAATTTTACATGTATAAGTTAGTGCCATCTGTTTACTGTAGCTTCGCCATCGACATTGGTAAAAACCGGTAATATAGATGTAGTTTAACACTCCATTTTCCGATCATCCGCAGAAGGGAAATGTACATGCTACTCTGCACTTTGTTGTCATTTTATCGTCAAAAGTTGGAAAAATCAGTCGAGATTGCTTTACATTAGCTCATTTTTTCTGGGCATGCTTCAGTTGCCTGCAGATGATTCAATGAGCCTTAATCTAATCACCCACTTCTTTTGTTTAGTAGGTATTACCATACATTACTGTTTCAATCATAACAACATAAATTTCATGATGTGTTTTTTCAGGGGATAAATCTCAAAATTCAGGTAGTATTTATGCATGCATTTTTCATTCTGTAGAATGGAAGTTTTGAAACCGCAGACGTACGGCAATCGTCCCCGAGCGAATGAAACGTGAATCTTTTCTATACAGACTAAATTACCGAACGCATGAATGTGCAGCCGATGACATTACCTGTCTACCTGAAATCGTCTGCGGAGACGAACCAGGTATAAATTTCATCGAGTCATGTCATTGAAACGAGAGCTCAGCCAAATGCAGACTGAAGAAATCTGGTCCATGGACTTGCACGAAGAGCACATTTTTTGGAACCTTTCTCTGGAGACCTCCCAAGTCAGTGGTGACTTCATAATAGGCATTGTCAGGGTTGTCCAGCACAGGCCGCAGCACAACAGACTCGTCCTAGACCAGATCCCATCGTGTAGAAGAAAGCCCACGACCTGTAACTAAACATAAACGGGGAAGATGGGAAATGTGAGCTAAGAGGGCAAAAAGACGACTTACTTAATTCCTGAAGTAAAAGTAAAAGTAATTCAAAATTATGTAAATAAGAAGATTGAACGAAGGAGCGAGAAAAATTTCTTAGAAAAATTTTCACAATTTGACACCGAAAGGAGTCGAGGGTTTAGGCTATGTTTGTTTTCAAATTAAGATGGGAAGGGAAATTTGGATAATTTGATAGGGGATGAAAATTATGTTTGGTTTGTAAAATTTGAATGGATATAAAAATTATTTTTATATTTATTTAATATGAAATAATAATAAAATGACGTGATAATATATAAATTTATAAGATAATAAAAAAATAAATGTAAGTAAAAAAATTATAAGAATATGTTTTGATTTAAATGTGAATAGGTATTATAATTGAAAAATTATTAATTAGTCGTTAAATATAAGAGATAAAAATTTTAAATTTAAATTTGTATAAAATTTTTTATAGTAATAAATTTAATTTATAAGATTTTCAAGCGAGAAAATGAAAACGAACATAGCCTCTCTAATTTTCACAATTTCAGTCAAATTAGTGCTGATGTCCGGCGGTCTTCGTCAACTCGACCGCAAGCAATGATAGCCACATTTTGCTAAATCTTGGATCCTTTACTCTGAATTTAATTATTTTATGGATTTCTGCCATCACTTCACCTCGATTTGTTTTTGAGAAAACCTGTAATGTCGGCTCTTCCTAAATTTTTATTTCATGGTGCCTGTTTCTTATGACCTCCTCTCTTGAGACAAAAAAAAAAAAAAAAACTCATTGCAGAATAGGGCTAAACTACTCTCTTCTTAATTTTGTATTTCTTTTCTTTCTCCAATTGTTTGCTTAGTTTTGGTTGCACATCTTGATCTGCTATCTCCAAAACCGGTGGAAAATGGATGTATCACTGGCGGTGGGGAGTTCATTTCTCTCTGCTTTCCTTCAGGTGGTGTTTGATCGTATGGCTTCTCGAGAATTTTTAAGTCTCTTTGGGGAGCAGAAACACGACATTCAGCTCCTAAACAGGCTCCAGACATCTTTGATGTGCATTTATGCTGTGCTTGACGATGCAGAGTGCAAGCAGAGTATGGGTGGGGCCGTGGAGAAATGGCTCAACGAGCTCACAAATGTCGTGTATCAGTCCGATGACTTACTGGATGAGATTAATACCGAAGCTTTGAGAGCAAAGGTTGAAGGTGAGTGTGCAAATGCACCTAGTCAGGTGTATAACTCCATCTCGTCTTTCAGCAATGAATTTCTTAGAGAGATTACGCCCAAGATGTTGGATGTGATTGATAGACTACAGCATTTTGCACGACAAATTGAGCTCCTTGGTTTGGGGAAAGGAGTTTCAAGGATGCATGATCCGTGTAGGCTGCCATCTTCATCTTTGTTTGACGAGTCTTCTATTATTGGCAGGGATGGTGATAAGGAAAAGATTATTGAAATCTTGTTGTCAGATGGCGAAAATGATGGTGGTATTAACGTCATTCCACTAGTTGGCTTAGGAGGGGTCGGTAAGACGACAGTTGCTCAGCTTGTTTACAATGATGAGAGGGTGAAAAGCCATTTTGACGTCGAAGCATGGGCTTGCATTTCTGAAGAATATGATGCTGTCAGGGTCACGAAAACTCTGCTTCAAGAATTCACATCCCTAAATTTTGATGGCAGTGAGAGTTTCAATTATCTTCAAACTAAGCTGAGGGACAATTTATCAGGGAAAAGGTTCCTTCTTGTTCTAGATGATATTTGGAGCATTAACTACATTGAATGGGACACCTTGAGAAACCCTTTCAGACAAGGAAGAAAAGGCAGCAAGATCATTGTAACAACGCGGGATGAGAGAATTGCGCAGATGGTGTGTAGTAGGCCGCATTATATGAAGCCCATATCTGACGAAGATGGCTGGTATCTATTCATAAAACACGCATTTGAAAATGGAAGCCTTGGGGTCCATCCGGAGCTTGAAGCAGTTGGAAAAGACATTGTGAGGAAGTGCAAAGGCTTGCCTTTAGCTGTGAAGACAATGGCGGGTCTTGTACGGTCAAAATCAAATGTCGAGGAGTGGGAAGATATATTGAAGAGTTCCGGATGGGAGTTACCTAATGATCAGAGTGGCATATTACAAACGCTGAAATTAAGCTACAATCATCTTCCTTCACCCCTAAAACGCTGCTTTGCTTTGTGTGCATTATTTCCAAAAGGTTACCCGATCTCCAAGAAGGAGGTTGTCCAGCTATGGTTGGCTAATGATCTTTTGCAGCATCCTAGAAAAAGCATGGAAGAGATAGGTAACGAGTACATTCAAGAATTAACATTGAGATCATTTTTCCAGCAAACCATAGACAATTATTTCACGATGCACGACCTCATAAATGATCTGGCTCAGTTTGTTGCCGGAGAGTTTAGCGTTAGACTTGAAAGTCAGCAGTCACATATCAATACGGCAAAATTACGCCATTTATCATATTCTCGTGAAGCTATTGATACCATTGAAAAATTCGAGCTCCTAGCCGACGCCAAGTTTTTGAGGTCATTCTTGCCAATATCTGTATTACAGTGGCCTGTTTCTAGCTACATTCCCACGGAGTTGTTGCTTGAAATTCTGCCCTCATTTAGCTCCTTGAGGGTGCTGCCTTTGGCTCATTATGGTATTGTTGAGTTGCCTTATTCAATTGGCACCTTAAGACAGCTCCGTCTTTTGGACCTGTCATTCACTAAAATAGAACGATTACCAGAGTCGCTGAGCAGGTTGTACAATTTACTAGTATTGCTATTGGCTGGCTGTCATTCTCTTGTTGCTTTGCCTGCAAATCTGGGGAAACTTTCTAAGTTGCGATACCTTGAGATCAGTGGGACGCAGTTGAGGAGAATGCCACGGCAAATGAGCAGACTAAAAGACCTACGAGTTTTGACTTACTTCATAGTCGGAAAAGAAAGGGGTTCCAGGATTGAAGAGCTTGGTGAGCTTTGCCATCTTGGTGGTACGTTATCAATTCTAATGCTGCAAAATGTAGCTACGGGTATGGAAGCATCCAAGGCCAAAATGATAGACAAGAAACGCCTTGAAGTGCTAGTTTTGGAGTGGAGCAGCAATATCGATGATTCACAAAATGATGTCGACGTACTCAAAAATCTGCAGCCACACAGGAACATAAGAGATCTTACAATCAAAGGATACAGTAGCAAGAGATTCCCAAATTGGGTAGGAGAGAAATCATTCTGTAACATGGTGACTTTGCGTCTTGGAGACTGCAAGAATTGCATTTCCTTGCCGGCACTTGGACAACTAGCATCGCTGAAAGTTCTCATTATTAGCCGCATGGACCGAATATCAATGGTTGGCCCAGAATTTTATGGGAATGCTATTAGACCTTTTGAGTCTCTCATAGAGCTTGGGTTTGAGAATATGCTTGAGTGGGAGGAATGGTGTGTATTAGGTAATGGAGAATTCCCAAATCTCCAGAAGCTGTTGATGGTTGATTGTCCCAAATTCATTGGGAAGTTACCCAACCAACTTTTTTCTTTAAGAACTCTGCATATCTCTGGATGCCCAATGCTTAAGCTGGCTGATGGTTTAATGACTCTGTCTAATAGACACAACATTTTGCCTCAACACCTCTCTTCTCTTCACAAATTGATGATTTCAGGTATGTCAAACCTCAGAGAGCTACCAGCAGAGTTATGCACACTCTCAAGTCTTGCAGAGCTGGAGATTCGGGGCTGCCTAAACCTAGCATCATTTCCCAACACAGGATTGCCGGTAACACTCAGAAAACTTTCTATTGGTCAGTGTGATTCTCTGCTGTCCCTACCTGATGGAATGACTCATGTCACTGAGTTGATTGTTAGTGATTGTCAATCGCTACAGTTCTTTCCGATCAGTGGTCAAGCAACTGCATTGCAAGAAGTAAATATTTCCAGCTGTCAAAGCTTGAAGTTTCCTGCCCCTGACATCACTGAGAACTGCTATGTTGCTTTTCAACGCCTTGAACGCTTAAAATTGAAGTGGTCTTGTCATTCTCTTCATGATATCTCACTAGGTATCTTCCCGAGTCTGCAGTCTTTGTGCATTTATGGGTGTGAAAATCTCCAAGAACTGACAATTCCGAATGAGGTTCAAGATCTTGCTTCGCTGTCTGCCCTTGAAATATGTGAATGCAATAATCTGGTGTCTTTTCCGAGACAAGGATTGCCAGCTCCCAACCTAGGGAAGCTTACTGTGTGGTTTTGCCGAAAGCTCCAGTCTCTCCCCAGACGAATGCAGAGCCTTCTTCCATCTCTTCGGTGTCTGGAAGTAGGCAGTTGCCCAGAAATCGATTCCTTTCCGGAAGGAGGTCTACCTGTCAATCTAGAAAGCCTCTGCATCAACAACTGTGAAAAGCTCACGTCTTGTCAAAGGGAGCGGAATTTGCAGAGACTCCCTTCTCTCCGGGTGTTTGAAATTGGTGAAACTTGTCAAGAGTTATTTCCAGATGAAGGGCTGCTGCCTCGTACGCTTCAAAGGCTTACCATCAATGACGACAGAAACCTCAGAAGATTAAATCACAAGGGTCTTCAGCACCTTGTCTCCCTAGAAACTCTAAACATCTGGCGTTGCCCTCAACTCCACTCACTCTCGGAAGCTGGCCTCAATCGCATCTGCTCTCTTAGAAGTCTATACATTCGCAATTGCCCTCAGATTCAATCAGTGCCACACGAGTTGTTGCCTCCTTATCTCTCCACACTGCAAATTGAAGAATGTCCATCACTCAGATCTCATCTACTGAGGGAGAGGCCTAAGATCGCCAACAGCCGTGTACTCTGTGATGGCGAAGTTATCCCGTAAGTATTTCAATAGCCTAAAGAGTCACATTGTTAACTGGGAGAAGAAAGACGCAGATATAATTGAGCAATGACTTAGCTAGCTACCTGTTTCCCCTCTCCATGTTGGTTGCACCCTGATGCTGCTGCAAAGCAAATCACTGTTAGTTTTCCAGTATGCACAGTGCCACTGTTGGCTAATCCGTCTCTCTGCGTGCGTTCCCCAATCAGTTTCGGGGTCAGTTCATGCCCAGTTCTCTTATTGTAGAATATCCTTTAGTTCAGTAGGACCATGGATCTGAAGAGCTCATCTCTTAGCCGACCCGAGCATAATATGGAGAGTGGGGAATGCCAACAAGATTCCATTCCTTCCAATTTGTGATCTTGCAGAGAGTGAGATTGCACAACATAGTCGTTACTTATGCAATCACGCCATTTGGATAAGAGCGAGGAAATAATCTGTCTGAGAAGCCTGTCATTTTTATTTTATAATTGTTTTAAAAAGCAAAACCGTTTTACGAATTATAATGGCAGATTAAAAAGTTTATTCATATTATTTTACTCATAATAAACAACAAAAATAATTTTAGCTTTACTTTTATATCTTCAATTTTTATTTATTCCTTCTCATTCTTTAAGGTTTCACCATTAGTTAGTGTCATCCTCCCCCCCATCTATCTCTCCCTCTGTGTGTGTGTGTGTGTGTGTGCATAACTCTTGTACTGATTATATTCGTTTTTGATATTTCATAATACTCTTTCATTTATCTAAGTTTTTATAATACCAACATAGTAGTTTAATCAATTAGTTTTTCCGTGCGGAGTAGCGTTTATAGGCAAACTCATTTTAATTTGTTATTTTCAGGTATAAAAAGCTATAATCATTTTAATTAACTATTACAACATATTATAATATTTATATATATTGATTTGAGCTTATACAAAAGTAACATAATATTTATATAAATTTTATTTTAATTAAAATTTGAAATAGAGTGATTGACATTCAGTTATATAAGGGACAATATGCCATTTCAATCACGGATGAGATATATAATACAATAAAGGCATGTTCACTTTCAAAAATTAGAATGAATAGATAATTTTATATATGCTAATACAATATTCACGCTTAAGGATAAAGTTCTTGATTAATTAGAAGTCCAATATAATATAATTAAATTACATAATAAATAATCTTATTCAACACAATTGATAAAATAATTAGTCAAAATAATTATTTCAAACTTTAATCTTATTAATTAAAGTGAACATGCTTTATCTTTTGATTCAAATTTCTTTTGAGTAAACGGGCTTTTTGATACAAAAGCAACGACATAATTTGGGAAAGTGAATTTAGTACAAATATAAATCTTAAATTACACAGCATCATATGAAAATATTAGCCCAATCAAAAGTAGCAATTAAACATTCATGTTTTCACAATGCGTATAGCAATATTGCCCAATCAAAAGTTGTAATTAAACATTTATATTTTCATAATACACAGTGATGAGTAAAATATCGAACCTTGTAGATGTATTGGAGGTTTTTTTTTTTTTTTTAATTTTATCCACTAAAGCACACCATTTTGAAAATTTGAACCCATGATTTTATAGTTTAGATAATGATTACCAAACTATTGAGGTATCTTCTAATATTAGAGTTAAAGAAGTGCAGCTGCAAGCTACAGTGATATCCTAAAATTGACAAAGTGAGAATTGTGGAAACGAGTTACTGGCGACAATAAATCAAACATTTGACTCAAATTTAATTAGATTTGAAAATATTTGAATCCAATCAAACTCAAACTTAAACAATTTTTAAAAATTTAACCTCAGCTCAAGTTCCAAATCAAATTTGAGTTTTATAAAATTAAGGCACGCAAAAAATTTTATGTATATTTTAATTTTTGAATATGTGTTTTTAAATATGTTTTTATAGAAAATTACGTAAAAATAAGAGAAAGATAAAAAGAAATTTCAAAAAGTAAAATTATTATAATGTGTGTTTTGAGATAAAAAATGTAAAAACAAATAGACTTAGAGTAATTGTTAAACTCAAATTACTATTTGAAGCCGATTCAGCAAGACCTTGCTCCAGTGAACTTCCATTATGAAATCTCATTGCTGCTAGAGAAGGCCTTAACCTGGACTGAAGATGATCAAGAGAACGATTGCAGCTCACACCCACTTGGGATTGTGGAGGTCTTTTATTGGAACTTGATTCAACACAATTTTTATTTTTATTTTTTTAACTCATACACAAGTTCTCAATGGCATTCGAAGCCAACACTTCAAACTTGAAATGTTGAGTAAGTAGCAATTAGAGTGTCACCTAGTTCAATACAATTATAGATTATACTTCACATTTAGAAATTTCCGAACTCTATCACTACTTCACAATGTTACAAGCAACAGAACTCACCTTGCACCACGAATATTTAACAATGTGAAAGTCTTCTTCTTACTAGAGCTAAACAGTGCAAAAGATCTCAATCAGTATCTTAAATACAGAGAATGTTTCAACCATTCAAGAGCCTATATGCCCACCTAAGATGAGTGAAGTTGGGTGACATATATAATACCTTATTGGGGTTGTTCACGGGAGGACAAAAAGATGGTCACCACACAACTGGAGTGCGTAGCACATTTGATGCTCGTTCGAGACTCCTTCCAGAAATTGCTTACTAACATCACATCTCTCTGCCCCTCTCTCTCTATATATGTATGTATATTCATATACATTACATCTCAGAAAACCGGGTGATGTGGGGTGGTGCGTCTGCTCCTTTATTTGCCTTGTCATGGAAACAAACTATATCAACTAAACGTAGAGTCATATTTACAGATGGAAAATCATGGGAACAGATGATTTGGAATAAGAAAATCAAATATCCTGCAGTAGTATTGGTAGCAATGTGCTAAAACATTCTAGCTACAGATTAGTTGTCTTGTGACGTTTGTTCACAACTGAGTGTTTAGTAAAAAGTTTCAGAAATGCAGGTCTAACCTCCAAAATTAAATGTTGCACTTTCAAAAGAAGTAAACAGACCTTTACTAATTTTAAGATGATAGAAAAACTCATCTACTTTATAAAACTTAAAAACCTTGCATCAATATCTCATTAGCTCAAACTTTATCTCAATTCAACAACTCAAGAGTTCGTGTTAAAATACAGCCCATACTTTTTAAACTCCCACACATCTTGTTTGGAATACAGTAAAAAGTTTTAGATAAGTTTAACAAAACAGAACAGAGTATCATCACAAATTAAAAAGCAGCTGCCTACAGAAAGCAGGCCAGAGCAGCTGAAGATTAGCAAGTAAGACGCCGTGTAGCTAAAAAGAAATCCGGAGTGGACCTCTTGGGTGATCACTTTATGTTCATGACAAGTCAGGGGGCTCTTAATAGTACATCTCAAAAAGAGGGATCCTCCATCCTTGAGATCATAATTGAAAGTAGGAGTTGAAGTTTTCAATGGGATTAATGTACATGCATATTTCAACTCAAGATTGTAAAGTTTGTTCAAGACTAGAGATAATGCAGGTTCATCGATTCTTTATAAGCTTAAAAAATATTCATAAATATTGTGACTTTGTTTGGATGCAAATTATGCTGGGGCACAGAAACTCAGAAATAGTATAAAAAGATTTAAAGAATGAGATAAAAAAAGGGTTATATTGCCGAGCAATATGATTTGAAGGACAACTAATACAAATTTGCATCCAAAGATAGCCTGCGATTTTGTATTACACAAATGAGAAGAAGAAATCCACACATGTTCTGAACTAAAAATAAAGGAAACTAATCTGTAAAACCATGGGCTTGAGGAAAACAAATATCAATATTTTCAGTTTCCAGCATGCAAGTGAAAAGAATTTTGGTAACAAATTAAAAAAATAAATATAAAGTTTCACAGGCAATATGATTTTCAACAAATATACCTCTTTCAAGAGTGTGAACAGATACTATAGCCTCCAGTTGCTGACCACAGGGGCCTACATCACTATGCATGGGATGTGATCCACTGATGACCCATCCTCCACACAGGCTCTTTGAAGCTGCGGACATCCACTTATCTCTAGAAAAGAGACCGTAGGTGGGAATCCTTCACTTGGCAAGGAAAGTATATTTTGACAATCCTTGATCTTCAACTCTCCAAGAGAGGTGAGATTCTGGAGCCATGGGGAGAGGGACTTTAGATTTGGTTGCTTTACAATGTGAAGAGACTGAAGAGTGGAAGGAAGTAGCCATTCTGGAAATGCATCAGAATTTAGGCAACAGCCATGGATACTGAGCTTTCTAAGAAATGTAAGTCTGTGTAAGCCCCACTCCAAACATGGCTTAATATTCTCACAGTCTTTGATTTCCAGTGAAACAAGATTAATTGGAAGACCCTCGTCTGGGAAGGATGCAAGCATGGGACAATTGGACAGACTTAGTTCTTCCAGAGATGTGAGGTTTTTCAGGCTCTTTGCCAGGAACTTGAGATTTTC